>JABSTQ010011162.1:0-600000 GCA_013358835.2 Ixodes persulcatus
GCCGCTAGCTCAGCGGATGGCCGTCCAGCATGCGCGAAGAAGCTCAGGGCCTAAGCTTGCTTCTAAGGTCCTGCAGCGGAAACGTCGGGTTGTGCCAGACGCTTGCTCTAACACCACACGTCCAGAGATGCAGAATGGCAGTAGCCTCTCGGATGATGCCGCTAGCTCAGCTGATGGCCGTCCAGCATGCGCGAAGAAGCTCAGGGCCAAGCTTGCTTCTAAGGCCCTGCAGCGGAAACGTCGGGTTGTGCCAGACGCTTGCTCTAATTCCACACGTCCAGAGATGCAGAATGGCAGTAGCCTCTCGGATGATGCCGCTAGCTCAGCTGATGGCCGTCCAGCATGCGCGAAGAAGCTCAGGGCCAAGCTTGCTTCTAAGGCCCTGCAGCGGAAACGTCGGGTTGTGCCAGACGCTTGCTCTAACACCACACGTCCAGAGATGCAGAATGGCAGTAGCCTCTCGGATGATGCCGCTAGCTCAGCTGATGGCCGTCCAGCATGCGCGAAGAAGCTCAGGGCCAAGCTTGCTTCTAAGGTCCTGCAGCGGAAACGTCGGGTTGTGCCAGACGCTTGCTCTAACACCACACGTCCAGAGATGCAGAATGGCAGTAGCCTCTCGGATGATGCCGCTAGCTCAGCTGATGGCCGTCCAGCATGCGCGAAGAAGCTCAGGGCCAAGCTTGCTTCTACGGTCCTGCAGCGGAAACGTCGGGTTGTGCCAGACGCTTGCTCTAACACCACACGTCCAGAGATGCAAAATGGCAGTAGCCTCTCGGATGATGCCGCTAGCTCAGCTGATGGCCGTCCAGCATGCGCGAAGAAGCTCAGGGCCAAGCTTGCTTCTAAGGTCCTGCAGCGGAAACGTCGGGTTGTGCCAGACGCTTGCTCTAACACCACACGTCCAGAGATGCAGAATGGCAGTAGCCTCTCGGATGATGCCGCTAGCTCAGCTGATGGCCGTCCAGCATGCGCGAAGAAGCTCAGGGCCAAGCTTGCTTCTAAGGTCCTGCAGCGGAAACGTCGGGTTGTGCCAGACGCTTGCTCTAACACCACACGTCCAGAGATGCAGAATGGCAGTAGCCTCTCGGATGATGCCGCTAGCTCAGCTGATGGCCGTCCAGCATGCGCGAAGAAGCTCAGGGCCAAGCTTGCTTCTAAGGTCCTGCAGCGGAAACGTCGGGTTGTGCCAGACGCTTGCTCTAACACCACACGTCCAGAGATGCAGAATGGCAGTAGCCTCTCGGATGATGCCGCTAGCTCAGCTGATGGCCGTCCAGCATGCGCGAAGAAGCTCAGGGCCAAGCTTGCTTCTAAGGTCCTGCAGCGGAAACGTCGGGTTGTGCCAGACGCTTGCTCTAACACCACACGTCCAGAGATGCAGAATGGCAGTAGCCTCTCGGATGATGCCGCTAGCTCAGCTGATGGCCGTCCAGCATGCGCGAAGAAGCTCAGGGCCAAGCTTGCTTCTAAGGTCCTGCAGCGGAAACGTCGGGTTGTGCCAGACGCTTGCTCTAACACCACACGTCCAGAGATGCAGAATGGCAGTAGCCTCTCGGATGATGCCGCTAGCTCAGCTGATGGCCGTCCAGCATGCGCGAAGAAGCTCAGGGCCAAGCTTGCTTCTAAGGTCCTGCAGCGGAAACGTCGGGTTGTGCCAGACGCTTGCTCTAACACCACACGTCCAGAGATGCAGAATGGCAGTAGCCTCTCGGATGATGCCGCTAGCTCAGCTGATGGCCGTCCAGCATGCGCGAAGAAGCTCAGGGCCAAGCTTGCTTCTAAGGTCCTGCAGCGGAAACGTCGGGTTGTGCCAGACGCTTGCTCTAACACCACACGTCCAGAGATGCAGAATGGCAGTAGCCTCTCGGATGATGCCGCTAGCTCAGCTGATGGCCGTCCAGCATGCGCGAAGAAGCTCAGGGCCAAGCTTGCTTCTAAGGTCCTGCAGCGGAAACGTCGGGTTGTGCCAGACGCTTGCTCTAACACCACACGTCCAGAGATGCAGAATGGCAGTAGCCTCTCGGATGATGCCGCTAGCTCAGCTGATGGCCGTCCAGCATGCGCGAAGAAGCTCAGGGCCAAGCTTGCTTCTAAGGTCCTGCAGCGGAAACGTCGGGTTGTGCCAGACGCTTGCTCTAACACCACACGTCCAGAGATGCAGAATGGCAGTAGCCTCTCGGATGATGCCGCTAGCTCAGCTGATGGCCGTCCAGCATGCGCGAAGAAGCTCAGGGCCAAGCTTGCTTCTAAGGTCCTGCAGCGGAAACGTCGGGTTGTGCCAGACGCTTGCTCTAACACCACACGTCCAGAGATGCAGAATGGCAGTAGCCTCTCGGATGATGCCGCTAGCTCAGCTGATGGCCGTCCAGCATGCGCGAAGAAGCTCAGGGCCAAGCTTGCTTCTAAGGTCCTGCAGCGGAAACGTCGGGTTGTGCCAGACGCTTGCTCTAACACCACACGTCCAGAGATGCAGAATGGCAGTAGCCTCTCGGATGATGCCGCTAGCTCAGCTGATGGCCGTCCAGCATGCGCGAAGAAGCTCAGGGCCAAGCTTGCTTCTAAGGTCCTGCAGCGGAAACGTCGGGTTGTGCCAGACGCTTGCTCTAACACCACACGTCCAGAGATGCAGAATGGCAGTAGCCTCTCGGATGATGCCGCTAGCTCAGCTGATGGCCGTCCAGCATGCGCGAAGAAGCTCAGGGCCAAGCTTGCTTCTAAGGTCCTGCAGCGGAAACGTCGGGTTGTGCCAGACGCTTGCTCTAACACCACACGTCCAGAGATGCAGAATGGCAGTAGCCTCTCGGATGATGCCGCTAGCTCAGCTGATGGCCGTCCAGCATGCGCGAAGAAGCTCAGGGCCAAGCTTGCTTCTAAGGTCCTGCAGCGGAAACGTCGGGTTGTGCCAGACGCTTGCTCTAACACCACACGTCCAGAGATGCAGAATGGCAGTAGCCTCTCGGATGATGCCGCTAGCTCAGCTGATGGCCGTCCAGCATGCGCGAAGAAGCTCAGGGCCAAGCTTGCTTCTAAGGTCCTGCAGCGGAAACGTTGGGTTGTGCCAGACGCTTGCTCTAACACCACACGTCCAGAGATGCAGAATGGCAGTAGCCTCTCAGATGATGCCGCTAGCTCAGCTGATGGCCGTCCAGCATGCGCGAAGAAGCTCAGGGCCAAGCTTGCTTCTACGGTCCTGCAGCGGAAACGTCGGGTTGTGCCAGACGCTTGCTCTAACACCACACGTCCAGAGATGCAGAATGGCAGTAGCCTCTCGGATGATGCCGCTAGCTCAGCTGATGGCCGTCCAGCATGCGCGAAGAAGCTCAGGGCCAAGCTTGCTTCTAAGGTCCTGCAGCGGAAACGTCGGGTTGTGCCAGACGCTTGCTCTAACACCACACGTCCAGAGATGCAGAATGGCAGTAGCCTCTCGGATGATGCCGCTAGCTCAGCTGATGGCCGTCCAGCATGCGCGAAGAAGCTCAGGGCCAAGCTTGCTTCTAAGGTCCTGCAGCGGAAACGTCGGGTTGTGCCAGACGCTTGCTCTAACACCACACGTCCAGAGATGCAGAATGGCAGTAGCCTCTCGGATGATGCCGCTAGCTCAGCTGATGGCCGTCCAGCATGCGCGAAGAAGCTCAGGGCCAAGCTTGCTTCTAAGGTCCTGCAGCGGAAACGTCGGGTTGTGCCAGACGCTTGCTCTAACACCACACGTCCAGAGATGCAGAATGGCAGTAGCCTCTCGGATGATGCCGCTAGCTCAGCTGATGGCCGTCCAGCATGCGCGAAGAAGCTCAGGGCCAAGCTTGCTTCTAAGGTCCTGCAGCGGAAACGTCGGGTTGTGCCAGACGCTTGCTCTAACACCACACGTCCAGAGATGCAGAATGGCAGTAGCCTCTCGGAATGATGCCGCTAGCTCAGCTGATGGCCGTCCAGCATGCGCGAAGAAGCTCAGGGCCAAGCTTGCTTCTAAGGTCCTGCAGCGGAAACGTCGGGTTGTGCCAGACGCTTGCTCTAACACCACACGTCCAGAGGATGCAGAATGGCAGTAGCCTCTCGGATGATGCCGCTAGCTCAGCTGATGGCCGTCCAGCATGCGCGAAGAAGCTCAGGGCCAAGCTTGCTTCTAAGGTCCTGCAGCGGAAACGTCGGGTTGTGCCAGACGCTTGCTCTAACACCACACGTCCAGAGATGCAGAATGGCAGTAGCCTCTCGGATGATGCCGCTAGCTCAGCTGATGGCCGTCCAGCATGCGCGAAGAAGCTCAGGGCCAAGCTTGCTTCTACGGTCCTGCAGCGGAAACGTCGGGTTGTGCCAGACGCTTGCTCTAACACCACACGTCCAGAGATGCAAAATGGCAGTAGCCTCTCGGATGATGCCGCTAGCTCAGCTGATGGCCGTCCAGCATGCGCGAAGAAGCTCAGGGCCAAGCTTGCTTCTAAGGTCCTGCAGCGGAAACGTCGGGTTGTGCCAGACGCTTGCTCTAACACCACACGTCCAGAGATGCAGAATGGCAGTAGCCTCTCGGAATGATGCCGCTAGCTCAGCTGATGGCCGTCCAGCATGCGCGAAGAAGCTCAGGGCCAAGCTTGCTTCTAAGGTCCTGCAGCGGAAACGTCGGGTTGTGCCAGACGCTTGCTCTAACACCACACGTCCAGAGATGCAGAATGGCAGTAGCCTCTCGGATGATGCCGCTAGCTCAGCTGATGGCCGTCCAGCATGCGCGAAGAAGCTCAGGGCCAAGCTTGCTTCTAAGGTCCTGCAGCGGAAACGTCGGGTTGTGCCAGACGCTTGCTCTAACACCACACGTCCAGAGATGCAGAATGGCAGTAGCCTCTCGGATGATGCCGCTAGCTCAGCTGATGGCCGTCCAGCATGCGCGAAGAAGCTCAGGGCCAAGCTTGCTTCTAAGGTCCTGCAGCGGAAACGTCGGGTTGTGCCAGACGCTTGCTCTAACACCACACGTCCAGAGATGCAGAATGGCAGTAGCCTCTCGGATGATGCCGCTAGCTCAGCTGATGGCCGTCCAGCATGCGCGAAGAAGCTCAGGGCCAAGCTTGCTTCTAAGGTCCTGCAGCGGAAACGTCGGGTTGTGCCAGACGCTTGCTCTAACACCACACGTCCAGAGATGCAGAATGGCAGTAGCCTCTCGGATGATGCCGCTAGCTCAGCTGATGGCCGTCCAGCATGCGCGAAGAAGCTCAGGGCCAAGCTTGCTTCTAAGGTCCTGCAGCGGAAACGTCGGGTTGTGCCAGACGCTTGCTCTAACACCACACGTCCAGAGATGCAGAATGGCAGTAGCCTCTCGGATGATGCCGCTAGCTCAGCTGATGGCCGTCCAGCATGCGCGAAGAAGCTCAGGGCCAAGCTTGCTTCTAAGGTCCTGCAGCGGAAACGTCGGGTTGTGCCAGACGCTTGCTCTAACACCACACGTCCAGAGATGCAGAATGGCAGTAGCCTCTCGGATGATGCCGCTAGCTCAGCTGATGGCCGTCCAGCATGCGCGAAGAAGCTCAGGGCCAAGCTTGCTTCTAAGGTCCTGCAGCGGAAACGTCGGGTTGTGCCAGACGCTTGCTCTAACACCACACGTCCAGAGGTGCAGAATGGCAGTAGCCTCTCGGATGATGCCGCTAGCTCAGCTGATGGCCGTCCAGCATGCGCGAAGAAGCTCAGGGCCAAGCTTGCTTCTAAGGTCCTGCAGCGGAAACGTCGGGTTGTGCCAGACGCTTGCTCTAACACCACACGTCCAGAGATGCAGAATGGCAGTAGCCTCTCGGATGATGCCGCTAGCTCAGCTGATGGCCGTCCAGCATGCGCGAAGAAGCTCAGGGCCAAGCTTGCTTCTAAGGTCCTGCAGCGGAAACGTCGGGTTGTGCCAGACGCTTGCTCTAACACCACACGTCCAGAGATGCAGAATGGCAGTAGCCTCTCGGATGATGCCGCTAGCTCAGCTGATGGCCGTCCAGCATGCGCGAAGAAGCTCAGGGCCAAGCTTGCTTCTAAGGTCCTGCAGCGGAAACGTCGGGTTGTGCCAGACGCTTGCTCTAACACCACACGTCCAGAGATGCAGAATGGCAGTAGCCTCTCGGATGATGCCGCTAGCTCAGCTGATGGCCGTCCAGCATGCGCGAAGAAGCTCAGGGCCAAGCTTGCTTCTAAGGTCCTGCAGCGGAAACGTCGGTTGTGCCAGACGCTTGCTCTAACACCACACGTCCAGAGATGCAGAATGGCAGTAGCCTCTCGGATGATGCCGCTAGCTCAGCTGATGGCCGTCCAGCATGCGCGAAGAAGCTCAGGGCCAAGCTTGCTTCTAAGGCCCTGCAGCGGAAATGTCGGGTTGTGCCAGACGCTTGCTCTAACACCACACGTCCAGAGGTGCCAGAATGGCAGTAGCCTCTCGGATGCTGCCGCTTAGCTCAGCTGATGGCCGTTCCGCATGCGCGAATAAGCTCAGGGCCAATCGGTCTGCCTTTGAAGCCTGGTGGAAAGTTGAGCACCACGGTTGCAGTAAGTAAGAGCAACTTATGCCCATTAGCTCAAAGTGACGAATTCAAGCACTCTCTAGTTACTTACATCTGTGTACATGGACTTAAGCCAAGTTCAAAGGGCATTGGATAACGCCCAAAGCGTAACTTCAATCATACTGGCTGTGAGATTCTTGTTTCAGTGGCTATGAGAACTAAAGGAAGTGTACTCAACACAATTTCGAAAGTTGTCGTAAAGCACAACCATCCCCAGGACTTATTCGATTTGCATCCACAAATTAGACTCCTCAGTGAACCTGAGAAGGCAGAATTTGCAGACCTTGTCAAATGCAATGTAGCACCTAAGGACTTCGAAAATAATGTTTATGAAAGAACATGCAAGTTTTTGACAACAAAAGACATAAACAACTACAAGTCTCGTTATGCAACATCAATTAAAACTAGTCAGGATCATGGTGGCATGTTGCACGAACAGATGCAGACCCTTGGCTCTCAGAATCCCAACTGAATTATTTCGTATGAAAAGGATGAGAAGAACAAACTTTTATTTGTTTTATTCCAGACCTCAATCATAAGAGAAACTTTAGAGAAATATCCAGAAATTTTGCTTGTTGATGGGATGTACATAGCGAACAAAGAGGGCTATTCTGTGTTTAATTTTATGTGAGGGTGGTTGTGGAATTTGTAGGAGCGTCTGGTATGCATTCTTACAGGGGGAGACGTCCGCAATTGTACGCTCAGTGTTTGGCCAGTTCATTGATTGCACCCTTTCATAATATCAGCCTGCAAAGTAATCATGATAGATAAGGACTTAAACGAGCTTCAAATTTTAAGGGACCTTATGCCCAGGAGCACCATTCTGCTCTTTAATGGCATGTCCTACATTACCTAGACCTTCCGATTAACAAACTAGCACCGTTGAAGAAGGCAGTACTGCGTCCCCTTGTTAAGGAAATTGTCTATGCACAAGATGAATCGGCTGTAAACACCACGCGTCCAGAGGTGCACGAATGGGCAGTATAGCCCTTCGGATGATGCCGCTAGCTCAAGCTGATGGCCGTCTCCAGCATGCTCGAAGAAGCTCAGGGCCAAGCTTGCGTCTAACGTCCTGCAGCGGAAACGTCGGGTTGTGCCAGACGCTTGCTCTAACACCACGCATTCCAGAGATGCAGAATGGCAGTAGCCTCTAGGGTGATGCCGCTAGCTCAGCGGATGGCCGTCCAGAAGCGCGAAGAAGCTCATTGCCAAGCTTGCTTCTAAGGCCCTGCAGCGGAAACGTCGGGTTGTGCCAGGCGCTTGCTCTAATGCCACACGTCCAGAGGTGCAGAATGGCAGTAGCCTCTCGAATGATGCCGCTAGCTCAGCTGATGGCCGTCCAGCATGCACGAAGAAGCTCAGGGCCAAGCTTGCTTCTAAAGCCCTGCAGTGGAAACGTCGGGTTGGGCCAGACGCTTGCTCTAACACCACACGTCCAGAGGTTCAGAATGGCAGTAGCCTCTCGGATGATGCCCCTAGCTCAGCTGATGGCCGTCCAGCATGCTCGAAGAAGCTCAGGGCCAAGCTTGCGTCTAACGTCCTGCAGCGGAAACGTCGGGTTGTGCCAGACGCTTGCTCTAACACCACGCATTCCAGAGATGCAGAATGGCAGTAGCCTCTCGGATGATGCCGCTAGCTCAGCGGATGGCCATCCATAAGCGCGAAGAAGCTCAGGGCCAAGCACGTTTCTAAGGCCCTGAAGCGAAAACGTCGGGTTGTCATCATGGGGTCTGATGAAGTTTGGTCAAAGCTTGAGAATACTGTCTTTAGTCGCCCCACTCTGTCTGTGGAGGAAGTGCCATCTTTGAAGGGGCACATTTTGCAAACTTTGTAATTTTTCGGTCTGCCTTTGAAGCCTGGTGGAAAGTTGAGCACCACGGTTGCAGTAAGTAAGAGCAACTTATGCCCATTAGCTCAAAGTGACGAATTCAAGCACTCTCTAGTTACTTACATCTGTGTACATGGACTTAAGCCAAGTTCAAAGGGCATTGGATAACGCCCAAAGCGTAACTTCAATCATACTGGCTGTGAGATTCTTGTTTCAGTGGCTATGAGAACTAAAGGAAGTGTACTCAACACAATTTCGAAAGTTGTCGTAAAGCACAACCATCCCCAGGACTTATTCGATTTGCATCCACAAATTAGACTCCTCAGTGAACCTGAGAAGGCAGAATTTGCAGACCTTGTCAAATGCAATGTAGCACCTAAGGACTTCGAAAATAATGTTTATGAAAGAACATGCAAGTTTTTGACAACAAAAGACATAAACAACTACAAGTCTCGTTATGCAACATCAATTAAAACTAGTCAGGATCATGGTGGCATGTTGCACGAACAGATGCAGACCCTTGGCTCTCAGAATCCCAACTGAATTATTTCGTATGAAAAGGATGAGAAGAACAAACTTTTATTTGTTTTATTCCAGACCTCAATCATAAGAGAAACTTTAGAGAAATATCCAGAAATTTTGCTTGTTGATGGGATGTACATAGCGAACAAAGAGGGCTATATTCTGTGTTTAATTTTATGTGAGGGTGGTTGTGGAATTTGTAGGAGCGTCTGGTATGCATTCTTACAGGGGGAGACGTCCGCAATTGTACGCTCAGTGTTTGGCCAGTTCATTGATTGCACCCTTTCATAATATCAGCCTGCAAAGTAATCATGATAGATAAGGACTTAAACGAGCTTCAAATTTTAAGGGACCTTATGCCCAGGAGCACCATTCTGCTCTTTAATGGCATGTCCTACATTACCTAGACCTTCCGATTAACAAACTAGCACCGTTGAAGAAGGCAGTACTGCGTCCCCTTGTTAAGGAAATTGTCTATGCACAAGATGAACCTGTTTACAATGAAAAGATTCAGGAGCTACAGAAACATTCTTCTTTTGAGTTTTACAAGTATTTCATTGCCCACTGGGATTCCTGTGAAGAAATGTGGGTGCACGCTTATCGTCTCACTTTATTTACTCCTGGAAATAATACAAACAACAAAATTGAGAGTCATAACCAGAAGTTGAAGGCCTTCTTGCGTTCAGGAATGCACTTAGTTGCTGCAGTCACTGCATTGCTGGAGTATGTCGACCACGATGTCATGTCACTGGAATTCGCGAAGCTTAGGAAGATAAAGCTCAACATAGATACTAGGTGCACTGCACATTAGAAGCAAGGAGAATCATGCTGGAACAGTATGAGAAGTTCATACGAAGCAAGTTTGTTGTTAGCATCACTAAGAGAATGTACAGTGTTCAGTCGGAACAAAAAGAATACTTGGTGCCACAAAGTCTCGAATGGCTGCATATGCTCAGTTTACCCCCAACATGGTCTTCCATGTGCCCACATATTCGCTGCAAGTTGTTTCGCAAAGGCAAAACTATTTGATAAGGCTTCCATTCCACAGCGATGGCTTAAGAGGCACTTCTTAGCGTCTGAACCTGCTAAGAGTGCTATCCCTTCACCCACACCTACAGCAGCTGTAAAACGATCTGAGCCTCCAAAGCTAGACACTATTCAGGCAAGATCCTATCATGCGCACAAATATTTGTGTGATATAGCATAGCCCACGGCTAATGTTTCGGCCTCGTGTAGTCCACCTGAGCTAAAGGAAAAATTGTCATTGATTGAGAGCTTTCTTCACAACCTTACAACTTTCCCAAGCAACCAGGTACAACCCTCACCACAGCCGATTGTAGCCCTTACTGTTGAGAAGAATAAATCTGTGTCACAGCTGGAATGTACATCAATGGATACAAGCCAGGAGGGGAAACCTGCGCAGGCATTCAAGTGTTCAATCAGTGGGTACATATGAGGATGATGAGCCAGTGCAACCATCAACAAATATCAAGGCTTCTCAGAAATTGACTATTCCTTTAATTAAAAGTAAACGGGGGAGGCCGAGGAATGTAAAAGCTGTTAAAAGACGTGCACCGCGACACGAGTTCGCCGCTAAAAAAATTTGCCATAGTATGACTGATTCAAAGTTCTTGCCTCTATGCAACAGCTATTCAATATCTGACATTGACCGCAGCCATGTTGCATGCAACACGAAACTTTCAGATAGTGTTGTTAATGTTGCACAGCACTTAATACATAAAAAGTTTCCTTGGTGGGGAGCTTTTCAGGATGTCTTGCTCGGAAAACTATTCAAATTTTCAAGAACAGTAGGTCCTTTCATTCAAATTTTGCATACCACTAACCCTGATCACTGGATTACAGTATCAAATATTTAGGTACCCTCAGACTTACTCTTGATTTATGATTCCATTGACCAGCCTGTTCTACCAGATGCAATTAAGCAGGCGTGCAACATTCTGAAGAGTCAGTGTGCGAACATCAAGATCTTTGTGAAACCTGTACAGGACCAGGGTTGCACTCTGGACTGTGGCTTGTTTGCTATTGCTAATATGTATTACATAGCGTCTGGTAAAGATCGAACCAAGTAAAGCTTCCGGCAACACCTTCTTCGCTTTCATTTGCTGAAGTGCATTGCAGATTGAGTGATTGAAGACTTTCCCATTACAGCCACACTGGTTCCTCGTGTGCGTGCAAAAGATTTTTTTATGGTGTTCATTGTTTGTGCAGGCAGCGCCTGCTCTCTGCTAGTGACAGTGACAATGGTATCATTCAGTGTGCAAGCTGCACAGCTCTCTCCCATGAGACTTGCCTTAAGTGTAACATTTTACTTGGTATACCGTTTGTTTGTAGCTAAAGTTGTAGCACAGCTATTACAAGTAAAAAGGCGCAATAAAGAGCTCTATGTGACAGTCACTCTTACATCCGTTCTATTGTGCATGGAAACGAAGCCGTTTTGTTTTAAAGCAATTTATTTATAGTCAGTGACAGGCTAAGAACATGGTGCGAAAAAAAGAAAGGATGGGGAGAAAGCAGACAAAATGGTTGAGGGGGAAGACCCCTCACCCCGGCCTCCCTTTTTCTCACACCATGTTCTTAGCCTGCCACTGACTACTTTTGTGTCTTCGCATTTGTTTCCTGTTGGTGTGCTGATATGGTAAATGTATAATGTTTTTTTTTTAATTTTTTATTATGTTCTAGGTCTCTCGGCGGAGCCTGGCCACTAGAGAGCGCGTTCTCGGGTGGCGGATAGAGATATGTTCCATGTTAGGGAGTTTTAAAAACAGCTTCATAACACAGGGCAGGCATTCATGCCCGCTGACAAACAGGCTTTTTTTTAATTGCGAAAGTACTATTTTTAGTTTTTTAGTTATTTTGTTTAGTAGCAAGCTCGCACCATTTTCTTCAAGGTAATACCCGAGTGTGCAGTACTCTAAGTTTCTAATATCACGCGAGCGTCAACCGGCAGGTAGGCCAGCATCCTATTAAGGAGCGAGCAGGTGAATTCAGTGGGTCAAGGCTCTTACGGCAACAGGTGATAGGCCATTGCAGCCTAGCAGATGACGCTGCAAGCATATATTGTCATGAATGACAAGTGATGAGGCGATAATAACTGAATAAACTTAACGTTTAATGGGGCGAACTTGTGCCCAAAAATAAAAAGGGAACAGAAGAAAGCAGAGCGTCGCGGGCGTCGAAGTCGGCGTGACAGCAGAGCCGAACGCTGGGGCGAAAATTGACTGCTACTCGCTACGCCGAGCCCCTTATGTACACGCGTGGGGTTCTGGAAGAATCGGCGTAGAAGGTTCTGCGTGTAGAACATTCTGACCTGGAACAAGCAACACGGTTCTCGTATTCACCAGAACATTTACGTCAGAGTCCACAAAAATACGTCCCCGCGGCCAGGAATACGATGGTCATATTCTTCCCGATTTCACGTCCAGCTTCCGCAGTAAGAATGTCGCTCAAGTGTCTCTTTACGTTACGCGTTAAAATGACAGCTGATAGTCAGTACTGTGGAACCACTTTGAGTGTTACCAGTTTTGTGTGTTTTGTGAGCTTCCGTTCTCATTCCTTTGCTTCTCCTTTAAAAAGGGTACACTTGTTTATGTATCACCGCTTCGTTTGTCATTAAATAAACTGTTTCTAGAATCTTTTGCCCAGTTTCCTTGATTCAATGCTCTCAGTGTTTGTTATTACTGGGACTAATGCATGTTCTCCCTTTTCTCACAATCTTTCGGAAGCTAGCCTACTTGTTGAGAGAAAAACTATGCATAGATCTGTGTGGCAGTGAAACTATGGTAAGTTGCCCTATTGTTTGGCCTGATGGGCAAACATGTCTCAAGGATGAAATCAGCATGTAGAGTTCTTGCAGAATGTAGACACAAGTTTTGTTTCTAAAAGCCAGAAGCTAAAACAAAGTAATGTTTTGCAGAAATTGGGTGTCTATTCATTGCAGCATAGCTACCGTATGCTATTGAACTGGAATCTCGTAGTATGCAAGAAAAAACATTGCAAAGGTGGCTGCTGTACATGGCTCAAATCTATGTTCATAAGCAGACATTTTAATTTATCTCCGTATTGGTTCGCATGCATTTGGCCCTTAAAAAAAGCTTATGGGCTTGTTTTGTTTTTTGTCGGTCACATTTTCGTGGTACACGTTATAGTAGGGAGAGGCACACTTGCGCTCTTCCCTACTAAACTTGTATTCCTTTGCCAAGCGAAGGTAGCTTTGAGTAGAGTTCAAGAAGTGAAAAGAGAAAGCGCGAGTTCAGACACTTGCGAGGGTTTTAAAAAAAAAATTGGTTTGAACATTTAGATAACGGGATGTTAGTCTGCCATTCAAAAGATGGCAGACCAACATCGCGATATAAGAAAATATGCTTTTTATTATATAGTCCACACCCTCTGTATTAGGAAGGAGATCAGACCGTGACGCCCCAAGCGGTTAACTTTTGTACTACACGGATGGGGACAACAAATGCAATGACTCGGCGCTCGGCTCACATAACCGAATGCGGCGTCAGCGTTCGGCTGGAGTTTGTGTTCTCCGGTGAGTGGGAGAAGGGGCTCTTTTCTTACCACTCCGGCCTATGTGAACAATGCAGCATGCACGGTACCCAGCTCCAGTGCTTAAAGTCTCCCGTAAGCTAAGGGGAGTCTCTACAAAGGGGGGGGGGGGGTTCTGACGTGATGAACTATAGTTGGTGACAGGTCAAGAACGAAGTGGAAGCTCCTCCTACCCCTTTCTACTTCAGCACAGCGAACGTTGGGAAGGAGGTCGCCTCCACTCCAGCGTTCACTCCGCTAAAGTGGAAAGAAGTGGGAGGAGCTTCCACTTCGTTCTTGACCTGCCACCGACTATAAATGCACATAAAATAAACCCCACTGCTGACTCTGCCCACGCTGCACCTGCAACCATCTAATTGCTGATCCCCAAATGTCACATACCTGAATACACGCTATTTTATTGCAAGATATGATTTTAATCTCACTAATGCTGTGGCTGTGGAATTGGGTTCTTAGACCATCCGTTAAAATCAGTGGGGAGTATGAAACCCCCTGAGCCCCCTCTCAGACTTTAAGCCCTGCCCAGCTCAGCAGAAAAGCCAAAGTGGGTCAAGCTCGCATCCTCTGACAACTGCTTTCAGGACAGATCCGGCACTTAACGTCACTTCGTATATTGTTAGTATTTTTACATTACACTGCTTCGCGCTCTATTGAAGATGACATGGACATGCCCCCAAGGCCTATGGGCATCTGCACAGGCCTTGTGTTGGGTAAACACCGAGGTGTGGGGACAACAAACAGATCAGAGCGCACTCTATGGTTCGATCTCCTCGCCAGGGTAACATTGACAGCGAAGAATTTGTTTCTTTGGAAAGTCGGCACAATCAGTTTGTTCCTCTGGCATGTCTCTTGTGTGCTAGTCCTTTGTGCTGTTGCAATGAGATATGAAGTGAGCATGTAGTTTTTCTGCAGGGAATAGCAAATGAATCAGTTAAACAGAGTGTAATGTTTGCCGAGTACAGGAACCGAGGTGTATGTAGACGACCAGCAGTCCAGTGTGATGCAGAAGCAGTGTTCCACAAAACGCGGGCCAAATCGTTCCTGCTTCGTTCCTGCTTCTGCAGAGAGCGCGTGAGGGGCCGGCACGCAAAACGCGGTGGGCTGGCGCTTCTAACATTCTAGCATTATCGGCCGTCGGGTTCGTGCGACGGCCGATAATCATGATGTCGATTATGGCTGCGCCCAAGCGCCACCTAGACACTGTCACACTCCTCCCCCCTCCGCACACACCAGCTGATGTTCTGTCGATGTTCATGGTGAGAAACGCACCACGGGGTTTTTTAGTCTCGTGCTCCTCCTTGGTAGTGGGGTGCTATTGGTAGCCATGCCTTGAGATGTAGCTTGGGCAGGAGCGGCCAAGGCCGGCTGTGAGTCCACCACAGGAGACCCTTGAAGCGGTGCAGCCTCGACAGGGGATGGGGCCTGATGTGCTGCTTGTGTTGATGAAGCGGTTAGAGCAAGATCAGAATATTCACATTCATGGTGATGTGGTGTTCCAGTGACTTGAGCGAGATCCGGACGCAGGTGTTCTTGGTGACGCCTCCAACACCGGCCACCTGGTAGTGTCACGTCTATGATCTGGTTGCTCGGCGTCTCGATCACCGTTGCCGGGACCCATGGCGGACCCGGACGAAAGTTGCGCGCATAAACTGCATCTCTTATCTGGGCAGGCGGTACCAGCCGAGCGCTCTTGTCTTGCGCCATTTTCTGCCTAAGCTGCCTGTCTGACACCGATGACCTCATGTCTGGATGCAGCGACGTCAGCGCTGTCTTCAACCTGCGTCCCATAAGCAGTTCTGCTGGTGTAGATCCTGTGGTCTCGTGCGGTGTAGTCCTGTAGTTCAACATGATGCGGGCCAGCTGACAGGTGAAGTTACCGCTAGTGGCTTTCTTCAACTTGGACATAATGGTTTGGCCTGCACGCTCCGCAGCACCATTCGATGCTGGGTGATAGGGTGGCGTTAGAACGTGCCATATGCCATTCTTTTGTAGGAAGTTCCTAGAAGTGCCGCTGACAAATGCTGGCCCGTTGTCAGGATACGATAAGGTCCGGCAGCCCGTGACTTGCGAACATGAGTCGTAAGCAAGGAATTGTGGCTTCTGCTGGCGGCGTAGACAGTGGAACGACCTCGATCCACTTCGAGTATGCATCGACCACTATAAGCAAGTACCGGTTGTTAAATGGTCCTGCGAAGTCGATATGCAGCCGAGACCAAGGCTTCTCTGGAAACGGCCATGGTATCATTGGTACTGGCCGCGCAACACGTTGGTTCCCTACTGGAAAACCCCAATATGAACAGCGTATTATGGATATTGGTCAACAATATCCTTTTATTGTATTACAATGCGATATGAATAGTGTATTGGAAAACATTACATTTATTGTATTGTATTACAATAAGGGTTTGCTATGAGATCCCAATATCCATAATACGCTAAAAATATTGAAGTCCCATACCGTATAAACCCTTATTGGATCCCCATGTGTCGTATGGGGATCCAATAAGGGTTTACGATTCCGGTGTACTTAGGGTATTATGGATATTGGAATCCAATATATTATATCGGCTACCAATAAAACTATATCCGTGTTGAAATATCACGTTCAGCACGACATTTCTTTGCATGCAGTCTCCTTGTGTGTATTTCTGAGTGATGAAATAAAAATGTTGCTGTTTTCAAATTATGAATAAAGAAGCAAAACACTGGGCTTATCCGTACCAAATATATTTCACATATTCCTGAACTGGAGGATCCAGCATTTACTGCAAAAAAAAATGTTAATTGTTTAGGACCCTCATTCAAAAACTTTGTTTAAAAACAATGTGAGATCCTCACCTTTTAATGAAAACAGCACCTGCTAGCTGCAGTCATATAGAAACTGCAAGATAAAAATTTGTGATTAGTTCACGACAAGTAGCAATTCTTCACTAAGCCGGATAGATTCAAAATTATGTCCGCGTTGATTGCGGAAAAATAAGCTTCAATACCATTCTGCTACGGGTCATTCTTAGCTCGGTCAATTAAATATACGTATCCGCTCATCTGGCTTCAGTATTATTGCTTCGCACCAAACTAGAGTATCTGGAATGCTCACCTTTGAGGAAAAACGAACTGGTGCTTGCTTGCTTGCAGGCCGTGGAAACTGGAAGAGAGATTTGCGATTAGTTGCCTCCAAGTAGCGGTTACTTTGAGTAGCCACGTAAAGTGCACTAAGTCAGAAAGACTCAAAATTACATGCGCGGGACATAGATATCCTCTTGCGACGTAACTGGGCACACGTCAATGTCGCCCGCGTGTATTATAAAAAAATAAGCTTCAATGAAGGAGCCCCCAGTCATTCTGAGCTCGGTCAATTAAATATGCTGTACCGGTCGTCTGGCTTCAGTATTCCTGCTTCGGGAATCTGGAATTCTCACCTATGAGGAAAAACAGACTGGCTCCTGCTGGCTCTTCGGCCGTGGAAACTGCCAGAAAGATTTGCGATTAGTAGTTGCATCCAAGTAGCAATTTCTTTGAGCAGCCACCTACAGCACACGAAGCCGGATAAATTCAAAATTACATGTGCGTGACATAATTCAAAATTGCATGTGCGTGACATAATATGCCTCTTGTGACAAAACTGGGCACACGTTTTGTCGCCTACAGCAACACTGAAGCCAGTATTGCTGAACTGGCACCTGCTGCCTTATGGGCCATGGAAACTGCAAGAAAGATTTGCGATTAGTTGCGTCCAAGTAGCAATAGACGATTTGCAATTTTCCCAAGCGCCCCGGCCCCGCGCGTGAGGAATTGTGGGAGAGATTGTCCCTCGCCTGGCTCTCTGCCTTGAGATCGCATTGCCTTGTCGCTTGTCTCCTCTTAATCCTCTGTTTTTCGATTTCAATGCCTATTTTTATCAATTCCAGTGCATTTTGTATTGCTTCTAAGTGTTTCTATTCTCTCCTGCGCGTGATATTTCTTGCAAATATATAGTATTTGTGTCTTTATTTTGCCTTTTTCGACGGGAGTGCCGACGGACAACACGCTGCTTCGCGCGTCGTTTCCCGGGTGAGTACTATCATTGCTTCCAATTCTTATCGAGCTGTTAGCTGTTCATTTTGTTTCATTTGACCCGCATGCAGTTAAGAGGAGCCGTTTATGAACACACGCGCACATGTCATAGGGGTAGGCAGAGCTCTGAATCAACAATCGCGACGCGAGAGCCGAGTGCGCTGTGATTTGGTAGCCCGCGCTCGCTCCGTTGACTCGCACTGTATCGTGTGCCTTCGAGTGCCGCTTACTTGACTAAGATGCAGCAAGCCGCTCTGCACGTGCTGTATCTTCAGCGATGCGGGCTCATGCTCGGTATTTTACAATAGTTGAAATTGAACTCTGCATTAATCTTGAAACATAACAAACAGAATGTGCATGCCAAAAGGAATAGCAAATGAAACACCGACCATCTATCTATTTTCGGTTTTTGTCCGCCAGAAGCTATCGTATAGGTAGCCTTCCCTTGCTAAAGCCGCTCCTCCCTAGTGTCTCGGTTGGGTCTCGTCCTGATGAATCGTCGGTGGAGACCTGAGGTGCGGTCAACATCAAATTAGACCTTTTGAGACAGAATCCATATACTTGCTGAGAGGAAGTACACCCAAACGAATCTCAGGCATGTCATTTATAGTGCGTTTTAAATTGAGAGGCCTGATGTAAAATGAGACGTCAATACTGACGCACCCCTTTTGCGAATTCAAAATTTTGAATGCCTTGTCCCCCTCGCTAGGGGGACAAGGCACATGAATCTCGGCACGTGGATGAAATTTTTTACCTTAACATCCCGACTCAATGTCCATCCCCGAATAATCGGCCACGACACTTTTTGAAAAAAATTTTTTTTTAGAAAACACCGAGTCATTGACCACCCCTACAAAAGCCTGAACCAAGCATACTCGTACCGTGGCTTGATTGCTCCCTGTTGCCCTCGAGTTAACTCGGGCTGACAATGTGTTTTTTAAATGGAACCCACGTTTTCAGTTTCGGTTTCACTTGTTGAGGCAGGTGGATACTTTTGCAAAGCTTCCTCCCTATGCGCTTCCGAGTCAACATTTTTGCAATGGCCGCCCCCGGGCTTTGATTTTGCGCTCCTTGACGAATGCTGAAACTCATTTAGGCGGGCAATAGCTCACCTTAAAAATACTTGCTCTTGGTAGCCGAGAACAAACTCGTGTTCCAGATTGGCATCCACTTACTGCCAAGAATTGCTGCACATATCCGAAAGAGCCCAGTCTTAGTCTAATACAGATGCTTTGGCCGGGCAGAGACACAAAAGCCTGACACAAGACCAGTATAAAGACAGGAAACAGAGTGTCTGTGAGGAATGAAACACACAACTCAGATAGGCGTCAATCACTCACCTTGAAAACACTTGCCATAAGCGGCAAAGAGCAAACTTTTGGCCTTGATTGGCTGGTGCTTGCCGCCAAGACCTGCATGAATAAGAAAGAACCCGGTCTTAGTCAAACTTGGGTGTTTTTGCAGAAGAGAGACAACGAAATACTAAAGCAAGACCACTACACATAGGAAATGGCATCCAAGAGGAATGGAACACAAAACTCATATAGGCGGGCAAAAGCTCACCTTGAAAATACTTGCTCTTTGTGGCCGAGAACAAACTCGTGTTCCTGATTGGCAGCCATTTCCTGCGAAGAATACCTGCACATATCTTAAAGAACCCAGTCTTAGTCTAACGCAGATGCTTTGGTCAGACACAGACACAAAAGTCTGATACTAACCACAAAAAGCAGGAAATTGTGTCTGCGAGAGATGAAAACAGACTCAGGTGGAAAGGGTCGTTCTGTTTCACTTTAGTAAAATAGTGTAGCTCATTTTGCTAAAACAATGCATATTTGCTACAAAAGTATAATATATATTTTGCCTCATTTAGCAGAGTTTACTGCCAAGGATACGTGCACACCAGAACAAGTCAGACTTAGTCACAGTTTTTTTTTTTCTTTTGATGAGCGACAACAGAATCCTGGACGGGTGATGAAACAAAATATGGGCCCAGCAAAAAAACGAGAAGTCAAATTTGGGGGTTCGATGTGCCAAACCAACGACGGGCATCTGGCACGCCCCAGCGGAGGACTGAGGATTAATTTGGACCACCCGGGGATCTTTTGACGTGCAACCGAAAGCTCGGTTACACGGCTCCTCCTCCGCAATAACCATCCGTCAGATTGCGGGCACCTCGGCCGGGATTCGAACCCGCCACATGGGGATCCGTAGGCCAGCGCTCTTGCCTCGGAGTCACCGAGGCGGCAGAACCCAGAATGAGGTTATATCCTTGGTCACTCGTCATATTTGGTGGGAATAGGCAACCTCTCTTGCAGCCGACAGCTGCAAATGGAATTAATATACCTCGATAAACGACCTGGAAATAAAATTGCGGAGTGGCCGAGTGGTTTAAGGTGTCGAATTTCAAACTTAAAGACTGTGTTGTTCTGGCTTAAGTCCTCCTGGTGTATATTTTTACACTTATTAATTATATTTAAATTGTTTTTTTCGATTTTTGAGGCACTAGCACATAATTTATTCGCTAATTCACCTTTAGAAGCGTTTTAATTATACCCTGCGGCTTCCTAGTGCTCGTAATAGAATCTCTGTAAGAGCGGCTTTCAATATTTTTTCTTGCCCTCGTTGCTGCTCGCTTCCTCACCCTTAAAATGCTGAAAACTCGACACAGAAGTAATAAAAGATGCGTTTGAAATGTGATGAAGATCGGCATTTCCAAGTTTTAGCCCTGCTTCATGCCCCGACCATGCCACCATACCATACCTGAGTGCAGTGACGAATGGTCCCAGGTGCTATGACCCAACCGTACATGGCCTTACGGCGTGGTGCGACTCGTGCAGCACCTATGCTTCGCGATGGAGCCAGTGAGCGAGGTGCGACCTGCTAGAGCTGTGCAAGCCACAGCTTTACAGCCTGCAAAGGGTGGGAAGATGCCCCTCCCTTTGCAGAGCTTGCAATAGCTCACGAAGAAGCTAGTGCAAGCACGAGGGAGCCTCAGAGTGTGAATAAAAGCAGTTCTGAATGTGAATTAGTGTGTAAATTATGTGTCTATACGTTAAAACTTAAAAAAAGTATATATATACATGGACTAAAAAAGGCAAAAAAAAACAACAACAAAAAAACGTCTTTACGTGGGCTTGAACCTAGAGCTCCACTGCCCTTGATTTCAGTTCCCTAAGGCCCGATTCAGACGGGGAACTTATCCAGCAATTTTGAGGTGGCTGGCGGGTTGTTCCCTAGGTTTTCCCAGATCAACGTGAATTGCTGAGATCGGGTTCGGCTCAAAACGGACTAGCAACTCAAACAACTAGGAGAAGTGTGAAGCGGCAGCAGCCAATCAGGGACGCGATATTTTCATGTGACACCCCTGTGGTGGTGATGATGACAGCTAAAACTTGGCTCTGGTATGAAATGGATCGTTTTTGGAAATAAACTGTTTCAAAATGATGAGTTAGTATTCTCAGCCCAAATTAAAGATATAAAAACATGTTTTTTTTATATAACTGTGCATCTAAATAGTGCAAGAAAAATAAAATTTCATGATGATGATGGCAAGTCATAGCAATTCGGTTGCTGCGTGTGAACGCGGGCGGCCCGTGTTGCGACGTCAAGTTGCTGGGTGAAATTGCCCCGTCTGAAGCGGGCCTTAATGGCGCGCTTCAGAAGGGACAATTTCAATTTCACCCAGCAACAAGGCCCGCTTCAGACGAGGCAATTTCACCCAGCAACTTGACGTCGCAACACCAGCAACACGGGCGCCCGCGTTCACACGCAGAAACAGAATTGCTACGACTTGTCATCATCATCATGAAATTTTATTTTTCTTGCACTATTTAGATGCATACTTATATAAAAAAAACATGCTTTTATATCTTTAAATTGTGCTGAGAATACTAAATCATCTTTTTGAAACAGTTTATTTCCAGAAATGATCCATTTCAAACCAGAACTAAGTTTTGAGTTGTCATCATCACCACCACAGGGGTGTCGTGTGAAAATATCACATTCCTGATTGGCTGCTGCCGCTTCAAACGTCTCCGAATTGTCCGAGTTGCTCGTCCGTTTCGAGCCGAACCCGATCTCAGCAATTCGTGTCGATCTAAGGAAAGCAAGGAAACAACCCGCCAGCAACCCCGAAATTGCTGGAAAAGTTGCCCCGTCTGAAGCGGGCCTAAGACACCCTATTGTCTGGTACAAAGACCATTTAGGAACGTTCGGGTGTTTAAACATTGTAATAACCTTTTTACAAAAAAAAAAAAAACAACAGCAACAACAAAAGAAAAACACATTTCAGAGGAAAAAGTTAAGGAAAGGGAATGTACCATTATGTTCAGTGAAGTTCTGTGGCAAGACTCGGGACTCGAGCAGGAATGCCGTGATCCTTGGAGTGACCCCATGAGACTGTCTTACTGCCTTTGCTGGGGTTTATCTGACTGAAGTACCTGTACGAAAAGTAGAAGAAACATGTGTGCATAACACTCATTATTCACACGAAAATGTGTCAACATCCAAAATGACCCATGGAGAAAATTATGCGAGGAATTTTTCGGCCACGTTGGCCGAGTCACCTCTCGTGGCCAATGTTTCATTGCAACTTTAACTGTAGTGAACAGCTATAGGGTATATTACAATCATAGCGCAGTTTGATACGAAACTACAACACACAAAACAGCACTCTAATAGAGTATGTTGAGGTACCTCTAAACAAATTCCAGGGTTTCATGGTGCCTCCTTCAGATACCTGATGTTGAACATGAAATATGTGCACCAAGGAGTGAGCAAACAGTGACTTCCAATTAGTCTCAAGCACCAGCGACATCTCGACAAGGAGTGCAATATGTAGAAAAGGTCGTCTAGAAGTGTGCAGCCAAGATGAAAAAGCAAGATATAACGATATCAGAATAAGATCACACAAAAAAGGCTCGTTGAAGTCATCTACAATCTAGGCACAGTGATGAGTCGACCGACGTACAGCCGCGATTCACTTTGCGTTGATTGAGGTGAAACATGGTCAACGAAAAGATAAAAAACGCGTTTTTTTAACACTATTTGCTTTGCGCAATTGGGCGGCGTCACAAAAATCTGACCCACTCGCTAGTGTTTCTCAACTTCGTTCGGCGCCAGTCGGCACCACAGATCAGTGGTCGGCACTCTACTCATGGTCTAAACGGGAGAAAAAAAGTACGAGCTCAGAGCCGAGCGTCGATCGTGACTTTCCTAAAGAGAAGCTCCGGTAACACTTCGGCGACTCGTCAGCTTCAAACAACGCGTCTTCGAACGAGCCCGCGAATCCAATGCGTCAAACGGTCGCGGCAGAAAGCACGCCGGAAGGAAGGGGGCTGGAGGCTGAGTATCCGAAAGAGACGCGGCGCTGGTTTTTACGTCTATTTCGCACATGAGATAACAAGATAGCAAAGCTAGCCGAGTGTGAACACTGACTGACGTTACATTGGAGTACACGCAGTCGAAACGACGCCTGCAACAGAGCACAGCTGCACAGCTAGAGGCTTTCAGCAGGGGACACGTGCGTTCGAATAAGCTGCGATTTCAAAGCTTCATGTCTCCTTTCTGTCCTTCGGTGTTTACTTTGATCCGTGTACACCAAAGCACTCAATGCTGCAAGTAATAAAGTCGTGCATACGTGCCTCTCGAAGCGATTGAATGTGTTCTGGTTTCGCTTGGTGCCCACGAGCAAAGACCGCGACGAACTATAAGAGAGTTTTAGAATAACGTACGCAATTTTAGTGCACGCTAGCGCTAAATTTAGCGCTTGTATTAGCGAACGCGACGCGAGAGAGTTTTAGAATAGCGTTTCTCCGTCGCGACGCAAAAGCCCAAGCCTCTCGCGCTTGCGACGCCACCAAGATACGGTCACAATTTTTATTTCACACACGAAATGCTGTAAACTTGAGAAAAGAAACAAGTTTTTTGTTTCAGAGTACAATTTTAGATTTGTTTAAACATGAAAATGTGACGCGGGCGGTTGACCGGTCGTGTCCGCTTCCGTCGCCTCGGCAAGAGAGGTCTCGTGTAGTGACCATCGCACATCGTACCTTCGCCGAGAAATGTTCGCGCGTCGCAAGCATCAAGTTTCCGGTGATCGTTGCCAAACCGAATGCAATGTCGTTCCGTATTGAAAATCTCAGTCGCGAGGATGCCGCCGACGTCGCAGTCACGACGCCGCCAAAGCAGCCGCCGACATAACCCTGGAAGCCGCCATTTTTCTTAACTCTGCTCGTCTTGGCTTTAGCCAACTTCTCATTACGAATCCTTCTTGTAGAAGCGCAAAGACTCTTTGCGTACAAACGCTATTTTCGACAAATAGCGCTCGCTAAAATTGCGCACGCAAAGCGCAAAACCTGGTTTAAGTTCGGAGCATGCGCAGTGGCGACGACGCTATTCTTTGCGTACGCAAAGCTTTAGCGTGCGCTATTCTAAAACTCCCTATAATCCGTCGGTTGTGCCGGTGGCGCCGACGCAACCGACGCCCGGCCGCTGCGCAGTTCGCATGCTCGGCGGCTCGGCTTGGCGGCTCCCTCGCCGGCTTGGCGGCTTGGCCAGGCTTGGCTTTGGCTACAGCGCAGGCTCGCGCCCAACGAACAGAGGAACTGCATCCGGAACGCGAACTGGCGCAGCGCGCGGGTTGACGATGGAATCACTGGAAACTCATCTAAAAAACGAGACTGTAACGTATCGTTTGATGGCGCCAATGCACGTATTTTCACGTCCTTTTTTATACAGTGTGTGAATTTCGTTAAACAGGCGACGAAGAGTGGTGGGTGAAATGTGCTCGCATGTTGTCGTGGATTTTGTGTACGACGTAGGATTACCAGAAAGGTGGGTAAATATCGATAAATGCGCGTAAGAACTACATGCACATGACCTGTCAAACCTATTCACCCTCATCATTTTATCGTCCGAACTGACATTGTGCGTATCGCGTTCGATTTGGGTCCCAACACCGATAGTTTCTTATTGTATTGCGATGTTGTGTTGCAACATCGAATTGTATCGCGGTACGTTGGGTTTATCGTTCGGCGATCAACTTTTGTTGCATTACAACAACTACAATAAACATTTGTTGGAAAACGATCACTCCAATAAGCACGTCGTTATTGGGCTTTATCATTGAAAGGTAGGTCGCGGGTGTTTCAGCTAGTTATTTTGAATGGTTTGGTGGTTGTCTAGCATTTCAAGCGCGCGAGGGTGTGTGTACTGTGTGCCGTACCAACAGCTGTACATACTTGCACTGTTGATCAATGTTAATGTTTTCGCAATGCAGAACGTTTGTGTTCCGTGTGTATCCCCACCCAATATCTTTCTCTCGCGTATTGCCGTGTGGTAACTCGTGCTGTTTTACGATATCATTCACGCGATGTCGAATATGCGGGCATACCGATATCCACCTGTTGCTTCACGAACGCTCAATATCGTGTTACGTTTCCTCTTAGTCCGCGGTGTATGCCGACGTAATTCATGTTGGTAACTTGGTATCCGTTCTGAGATATATGCACGCGATATATTGTATTCTCCTTTGGGCCCGTGGTCGACGACCGATATTTATATATCGTGTGGCCGTACAGTATGTCCATGTTGGTCACCAATAGGCACGCGATGTCGTATTATTTTCCAATAACCGCGCATTATATCGGGGTATTGTGCTCCAATATCGTGTTGTATACCAATAACCGCAAGTTCTATCGGAATATTGTGCTCCAATATCCTGTTGTACACCAATAACCACACATTATATTGGGATATTGTGCTCCGATAAGAATTCCCATCGTGCGTATTGGGTTAATCGGATAACAATAAGTTTTTATTGGTTTCCATGAACTTCATTGGAATGCAATATTTCCAATGAGCCGAATTCATATTGGCCTTTTTCAATAAAGTTCTCTTGGCATACACGGCATCCTCGCACTGTCGCAGTAATATCATCGTCCCGAGATGTCCACCAGACTTGGCTACGTGCCACGGCCTTCAATTTAGCGATTCCTGGGTGGCCTTCATGCAGGAGTCGCAGCACATCTGGTTGCAAGACTCCGGGAATGATTTCCCTCGACCCCAAGAGTATGCAACTTTCTTGTACACTCAGCTGAGTTGCTCGGCCTGCGTACGGTCTCAACTCTGGGTCGTGCAGCTCAGCTCTAGACCACAACGCATCTCGAAGCCTCGCCAAGGTCGGGTCCTTTGATGTAGCCTCGGCCACAACAGACGCAAGTAACACCTTGGGATAGGCGTTCTCAAGCATGAGCACCTCGGCTGGCCGCTCGATGGGGTGTGCAGGGACAGGCAGTGGCAAACGACTGAGGGCGTCTGCGTTCGCTATGCTTGTACCAGGTCTGTATAGCAGCTTATAGCGGTATGCAGACAGCATCAGCGCCCAACGCAGGACACGCGGTGAACAGGTCTCGGCCACAGGCTTGTCCGCAGCAAGCAGTCCCAGCAAAGGTTGGTGATCTGTGACAGCTTCAAAGTCACAGTCCCCAGAGGTATTGTCGAAATTTGGTCACGCCAAAGATGAGGGCCAGGGCTTCCTTATTGAGCTGGCTGTAGTTGCGCTCAGCTGGTGAGAGAGTTCGAGAAGCAAACGCAAATGACCTAGCACAACCAAAGTCCTGTACGGTGATGCATCACAGATCAGGACAACAGCTTTCTTTGTGTCATAATGCACCAGCACCGCGGCAGAGAGCAGCAACTCCTTGCTCTTACGGAAAGCTTCTTCTTGCTCAGCGCCCCAAGACCATGGCGTCTTTGCCGCCAGGAGACAATTCAATGGGTGCAGCACACTGGGCAAGTTTGGCAGGAACCGCCGGTACAAAATAACTAGTCCCAGATAGCTTTGCAATGCCTTGACATCCATAGGTCTCGGTGCTTTCAGAACAGCCTCAGTTTTCTCCGGGTTTGGTTGGAAACCCGCCGAGGTGACCTTTTGGTCACCTCGGCGGCGGTCACTTAGGCGGCCAAAAGGCCACCTATGTAGGTGGCCTTTTGGCCACCTACTTAGGTCGTTTTGTACCTAACATGGCAGAGTTGCTACAACCACTGTCAAGCATGTTGTCATCAAAACAAGAGTTCGTCTGGGAGACCGCGCAGGAACAAGCATTCTCAAACTGGAAAAGACTACTCTCATCAGATCCAGTCCTTGAGATGTACTCCCCGAAGAGACCAACTAAAGTCACGGCGGATGCCTCCTCGAATGGCCTGGGCGCTGTCATACGTCAGCAGCAAGACGACGGTCGCTACGCTGTCATTGCCTATGCTTCCCGAGTATTAACCGAGACTGAACGCCGTTACGCTCAGATCGAAATGGAAGGCCTTGCTCTCGTCTGGGCCTGTGAGAAGTTTCACGACTACATCTGCGGAACTAAGTTTTGCCTGGAAACAGACCACAAACCTCTTGTCTCGTGGTTTGGGTCGAAAGCGATTGACGACCTGACACCTCGACTGCAGAGGATGCGAATGCGCTTAATGCGGTACGCTTATGAAATCATGTACATTCCAGGCAAAGACATCACCGCCGCTGACGCTTTGTCAAGGTCATCACTCCAAGGGAAGTTCGAGGACAACGAGCTGGAAAATGAGATCGAAGGCCACATAAACCAGCTGTTTTCAACGCTGCCAGTTTCTCCCCCTTCGTTGCACGAGCTGAAAAGGGAACAAGAAGACGACGGGTCCTGCCGCCAACTCCGCTCTTTCACACAAAAAGGCTGGCCAAGTCATCGTGATCTGCAGCCTTGCCTAAAAGAGTTCTGGCCTCATAAAGACCATGTAACCGAAGTCGAAGATGTCCTTATGCATGGCACCAGAATCATCATCCCGAAAAAGTTCCAGGAAGCAACTCTTCGCATTCTGCACGAAGGCCATTTTGGCAAAGATAAATGCCGCGCGAGGGCAAGAAACGCGGTCTGGTGGCCAACAATCGAAGCTGACATTGAGAACTTGGTGAAGTCATGTCGGACTTGCCTCCAACACAAAGGAAACAGGAAAATGCCACTGAAGCCCACGGAGTTTCCGGAAAGACCATGGCAAAAGGTCGGCATGGACCTTTTCTTTGTTGGAGGGTCGTGATGGCTGATTGTCACAGATTACTACTCGAGGTTTCCCGAGTTAGTGAAGATCACTAGCTTGACTGGCAACGCTGTCGTCACACACTGCAAGTCCATCTTTGCAAGACACGGCATGCCGGAGGTAGTCATCAGTGACAATGGACCACAGTTTTCCAAAGGACCCGATTCATCGTTCGCAGTCTTTGCGAAAGAATATGGGTTTAGACACATAACTGCAAGCCCCCGTTATTCACAGAGTAACGGTCTAGCAGAAGCTGCCGTAAAAATAATCAAGGGATCTCTAAAAAAGTCGGGAGACCCGTACCAGACCCTTCTTTCCTACAGGGCCAGCCCCCTCAAGAACGCTTACTCACCTGCGGAGTTACTAATGGGTAGAAGAATCAGAACAACTCTTCCAACTTCCTCAAACAGCCTGCTTCCTCGTCTCCCAGACAAAGAGAAACTAAAGGCTTACGAAGAAGAAAGCAGGAAGAAGCAGAAACTCTGGTTTGATTCTCGCCATGGGGTGCGAAATCTTCCTGACTTAAACATCGACACGGACGTCTGGGTAGTGGACCTCGAGAAGTTCGGCACTGTCCTTAGGTCAGCTGAGGAGCCGAGATCATACTGGGTGGACACTGGCGATACGTCCTTCGCCGCAACAGGACACACTTAGTCCCGATGCCTGAAGCGACCGCCGAAACCACCCAACATCGAAGAAGTACAGCGAATGTACCCCTGTCCGTTCCTGCATGTACCGACACGAGCCACACACACACGAAAAGTGTTGTTCGAACAAAACGTTACGCCACTTGACCTTTCCTTGTTAGAAAAGGGAAGATGTGAGACACAGACTCTTATATAGCGCTGTAGTCTCGTTGTATATTGTGAGCAAGCTACTAGCGCCACCTACCACGGCCCGCTCTTCTTTTCGTCCTTACCGTCAAGCCTTGCCGGACAAGTGTTCCTGCCTTCTCTGTTTTGGCGCGACCGAGCCATGTGGCGCGTCAGCGCCTCGTTCCTTTTCTTAAACGCCCGTTAATAAAACTTCTATCCGACTGTTACTTGCCTCACCCTCGCCTCATCGCCCTACGCCTCGCCTGGCCGACGCCCGGCCGGAGTCCTCACAATTGGCGCTGTCGACGTCGCTAACTGCCCGCCTGGAACCTCCTGCCTGCCTCCGCCATTACCGCATCGAAACCGCCATGCCGCTCATCGCATGGGAGCAAGCGACGCCAGAGGATTTGGAGACGTTTACAAGTACGTTTTTACGCTCCGAAGCCGAGCGCCGAGGCTTAGACGCCTCTGGAACCAAGTCCGAGTTAATTGATCGAATCATCCTGGACATCCACGTCCGCGAAAGTCCGAAGGAACCCGAAGTTGTTCTACCTGCCGACGACATCGGAACTTTGCAAGTTGCGCAGCAAGCAACATCTCCTCCGTCACAAGTCCCCAGCGATCTTGTTACGACCTTGGCAACCTGCCTTGAGCAGAACACTAGCATTTTTGCTCGAATGCAGGAGTCCTCCGCCCTGAGACCAACCCAACTGACAACGCTACCCGACTGGTCGCAAACCCTCCCAGTGTTTGACGACTCAAAACAGCTGTCCTCATGTCGCTGGATTGAGGAATAAGAGCGAGCCCAAAAGCTCGCATCCTGGAACGACGACGCTCTGCGCGCTATCGCCCAAGCTGAACTGCGCGGAACCCCGAAAAACTGGCATATCGCATGCGGCGACGCTTTCCCCACGTGGCCGTCATGGCGTGCAGCATTTCTGAGACAGTTCAACGACGACCTAACGCTCATCGAATGGCAAGTGAAGCTGAGCGAGTGTCTACAGTCAAAGAACCAGACTCTGCATGCGTATACATTCGCCAAGCTGCAAATCCTTGCTCGAAGTCCCGTCCAACTGACAGACAAGCAACGAATTGAATACCTTCTACAAGGACTTCGTGACGATCACCTTGTCTCCGCCATCGCCGCCCAGAGAACTGCAACGGTCGACGAGTTTATCGCCATCGCTACCGACCTGGACAACGCTGCATTGCACATCAAGCGAGCTCGACCAGACAAGCTATCTGGATTCCAGAGAGACCAAAGCCCTCGCGCACGTTCGACGGCGTCAACCTCCGAAAAGAGTGCACCGCAGCAACCCCGTCCCAACTATACATCAAGACAGCAGCACTACAGATTCCTCTCGGCAGAAGAGCAGAATGCTCGATACGACGCCATATTACAGAAGTATGGTGTCGCAGCCTTTCGTCCTGGGCAGAATTTGGAAGAAGCCGTGTGTTTCCACTGTCGCCAAAAGGGACATCTCGCGTCCAAATGCCCGTCCAGTCATCTGCTGCGACGACCACTTTGCCCAAAGCGCCAGCACTTCATAGTAGCCCTGCTGAGACGCTTGATGGTTCGCAAGTGCAATGTGCTCTTGTGACTGCCACCATCGCAGGTATTGGCCAAGTCGATGCGTTCCCTGATAGTGGATCCAAGGTGACACTAGTGTCCCGTGAGCTCGTCAGCTCTGTGCCCCTTCTACCTTGGACTCGAGCCCCCCTTGTTGTAGTTGGAGGAACGTCAGTTATCCCAGCTGGTGCCATCTGTCTGAAAATTTCCGTTGGACCAGTCACTGGAGTGGTCGAAGCCGCAGCCCTTGACAACAACGCCCTCCCAGTGATCTTGGGTGAAGACTGGTTTTTCTCCAGCCAAGCACAGTTAATCTTCCAGCCACCTAGCCCCACCGAAATTCACCATGCCCCAACTGGAACAAGCATTCAGTGCCATGAACGGTTGCTTCCTCGGATGGCAAATGCTGTAATGCTGCAAGCTTCAGCTTTCCGTCGCTGTGTCCATGGAGACCACAGCCCAGCGGGGCTACAGCAGCTTCCCTTACCAGGCCCAGACCAGCCCTTGTGGGCCGCATTGACAGCCGAGCCACAGCCCAAGCAGACAGTGCCCTCGACAGTGGACGTCTGCATTGACCCAGCCCTGCCTGCAGCGCAAGTGGGGAGCCACCTGTCAGACCCACAGAAGACGAAGCTCTCAACCTTGTTGTCCAAACATGCAGACGTGTTCGCCCACGGGGAAGACGATGTTGGCTTGTACGAGGGCGTGGAACATGCGATAGATCTGCTTCCAGATGCAGCTCCTTATAGCCGGTCTCCGTACCGCTATGCTGCCGAAGACCGTCGTTTCCTCGAAGAACAGACAAAATCACTCCTTCGCCAAGGCATCATCCTCCCAGCAACAGGCCCATGGGCCTTCCCAGTGGTGGTTGTCACCAGAGGTACAAAGAAACGTCTCTGTGTCAACTACGTGCCCCTCAACAAGATGACTATCAGTGTCATCCAACCTCTCCCCCATGCTGACGACATCATGGACGATATCGCAGGCTCTTCGTACTTCGCTTGTCTCGACCTGAAGTTTGCATACTGGCAGGTTCGCGTCCGCCCGGAAGATCGTGAGAAGACGGCCTTTGTGACTCATCATGGAACATTCATGTGGACTCGTATGCCTTTCGGACTTAAGAATGCGCCATCGACGTTTCAACGTGCCATGCACTCCATCTTGTCCGATTTGAAGCCACATTGCTCACAGTGTGGCGTGCGCGTCTACCTGGACGACGTCCTGATCTTCGCTCCCACTTTTGACGAGTTCCTAACACTCCTTGATGACGTCCTTCGCCTCCTTCGCACCAGCGGATTCAAAGTGTCGCTGGAAAAGTGCAGGTTCGCCCTGCAAGCCATCAAGTTTCTTGGTTTTATCCTGAGCAAGAATGGAAAGCACCCAGACCCAGGCAAAGTTGAGGCGATTCTGCGCATCCCCCGCCCGACGAACAGCAAGGCTGTTTTGTCCTGGCTCCAGACGGCCAACTTCTACCGTCGCTTTGTCAAGGATTTCTCAAAAATTGCAGCACCACTCCAAAGTATCATTCGGTCTAAAGAGTTCGCTTGGACTGACGCTTGTGATGACGCCTTCGAGAAGATCCGCAAGGCACTGACAGAAGCACCTCTTCTTGGTCACTTTGATCCAGACGCCCCAACCACTGTGACAACAGATGCATCGGGAACAGCAGTTGGTGCTGTGCTTTCCCAGAAACAACAAGGCAAGGAAACTGTCATTGAATATGCAAGTCGAGCACTCACTGCTGATGAAAAGAAGTTGCACAGCAACGTTTGGGAGTGTATCGGCGTACACTGGGCAATCACCATCAAGTTTCGCCACTATTTACTTGGGAAGAAATTCTCTCTACTTACTGACAACTGGACTGTTGCATGCCTCACCACAAACATCAGACCCTCTCGCCGTTTCACCACCATGTTGATGGATCTCACTGAGTTCGAATTTACAGTGCAGCATCACCCTGGTCGCCAAAACGTGGTTGCTGACATGCTCTCCCGGCTGTCCGCAGCAGTTCTCAATCAGCCACAGACATTGGCATCGATGCAAGCAGAAGACCCACAGTGCCAAGCTCTGCGTCGCAGCCTTTCGTCTTCAGAGCAGCCGCACACACACCTTGTGGTCATTGATGATGTCCTCTACCGTACCGACGATGCCACAGGAGTACGAACCATCGTCGTTCCTGCCAAGATGCGTCAGGCAGTACTGGAACTGGTTCACGACGGTGAAGGCCACATGGACATCGCTCGAACACTGGCCAAAGTACGAGAACGGTACTGGTGGCCAGACCTTGCTGCCGCAGTAGCCCGTTATGTGACAGCCTGCCAGATCTGCCAGAGCAGCAATCGCCCTGTGTCTAAAGGAGTGGGCAAAATGGGACTGATGCCCATTTCGGATGTTCCATTCACGATGATTGCTATCGACCACGTCTCAATGCCAGCAACGCCCACCAAGAAGTACTTGCTAAACGTGATTGACTTTGCGACCCGTTTTATTGTTCCAGCAGCTGTGTCTTCAACCTCAACCAAGGACGTTTTGACGCACTTGCAGTCCGTGTTCCTCAAGTTTGGATGTCCCGATGACTGCCTCTGCGACCATGGTTCAGCCTTTGAGTCCCACCAGTTCACACAGTTCATGAATCTACATGGTGTGAGGATTCACTACTCAGTTGCATACCGAGCAGCCAGTAATGGCCTCGTTAAAAGAAGTAACGGGACTTTAGTTGCAGTGCTTCGTAAGCTGTGCACAAAGGACCCGTCATCCTGGGACAAGAAGCTTGAAGAAGCTGCGTTTGCTGTCAACTGCACCTATAGTGCAAGCACTCGCTTTTCCCCGTTTGAACTCCTTTTTGGGTATGTTCCAAAGCTCCCCCGCCAATGTCATCGTCCCGTTGAAGCCAAAACTCTTCAAGATCGCCTCCTAACGCTGTCGGAGCACCGCAGTACCGCTGCCAGCAACACCGAAGAGGCTCAAGAAAACGTAAGGCAGCCTACGACCAAGCCCACAGGCATCATTCCTTCCGCGTCGGTCAGTTTGTATGGGTTCGACGCCAGGAGCCCATTACAGACGGCACGACGAAGCTAGCCCCTAAGTTCAAAGGAGTCTACCAGATCGTTGACCAGAAGACCCCGGTGACATTTGTGGTGTCCCGTATCACCGGACAAGGGCCCCACAATCGGATCCGTGAACGGTTGGTCCATGTCTCCCAACTGAAGCCGTACGTCCCACCATATGTCGAACCCTACCTCGTGAACGACCAGACCGCCTCCGCTCCTGAAGCTGCCAGTTCCCCAGATGCCCTTGGGAGCGTCCCGTCTGCCGTTCCAACAGTCAGTGCTGACCCCGAGCTTCCATCCCCTGGACTCTGCTCTTCCAGACCCCAACGAGCAAGACGACCACCCGACTACCTGGCGGACTATTACCTATCAGAGTGAAGACCGCTAGTGACTTTTGTGCTGTGCAGACCAAAGGGACTTGGTCTTGTTAAAGAGGGGCCGGATGTGAGCAAGCTACTAGCGCCACCTACCACGGCCCGCTCTTCTTTTCGTCCTTACCGTCAAGCCTTGCCGGACAAGTGTTCCTGCCTTCTCCGTTTTGGCGCGACCGAGCCATGTGGCGCGTCAGCGCCTCGTTCTTTTTCTTAAACGCCCGTTAATAAAACTTCTATCTGACTGTTACTTGCCCCGCCCTCGCCTCATCGCCCTACGCCTCGCCTGGCCGACGCCCGGCCGTAGTCCTCACAATATATGTACAGATTGTAGAGGAAAAGGAATTAAAGAGCTCGCGCCTCGCGCTTCGCGCTGCGCTGGACATTCAATCAAACAGACATGACCCAAATATTCAACCTTGGGAATCAAGAAAGCGTACTTGTCTAGCTTAAGCTTCAGCCCAGCTTCCTGCAGACGATATAGTACCTTTTCTAGGTTCTGCAGGTGGTCTTGGTAATTCTCGCCAGTCACAAGGATGTCGTCGAAATACACGACGACGTGCTTGAGGTCCTGCGACAGGTTGTCCATTTCACGCTGGAAAATCGATGGTGCCGATGTCACACCGAATGGCAGGCGCGTGTATTGGTAAAGACCGCAAGGAATATTGATGGTCACAAATTTTGAGGATTCTTCATCCAGCGCAACTTGTAGGTAGGCATCCTTCAAGTTCAGCTTGCTGAACTTCTTGCCCCCTCTCAGCTTGGCAAACAGGTCTTCTACCCGAGGAATCGGGTACTTCTCAGGCACAGTCACAAGATTTACCGTCACCTTGAAATCCCCACAGATGCGAATCTGTCCACTACGCTTCAGGACTGGAACGATAGGCGCGGCCCATTCCGACGTCCTCACGGCACGCAGGACTTCCTCCCGTTCCATACGCTGCAGCTCCTCGTTAACCTTGTCGGGCATTGCGAACGGGACTGGACGAGGCTTAAAAAACCTTGGCCTGGCGCCGTCTTTTATAGTAATTCCTTGCACCACGCCCTTGAAAGTTCCTAGGCCATCATTGAAAACACTCGAGTACTTAGCGATGACATCTTGAACAGACGTCACCACGTTTATTTCTTTTGCCCCACGCAACTCAATGCCGAGACGCTTCATCTACCCCCGCCCATGTAGGGACGGACAGGCACCCGGCACAACAGTACAGAATGTCCTGGCACCGGCGGTCTCCAAGCTGTACGGTTGCAGCGAGGCTTCCGCGCACAGGAGATAGTTCTCCCGAGTAGCTCTTCAGCATGACGCTCGACAGGTCGAGCCGCAACGGCGGGAATCGTTGGCGAAGTGTTTCTTCCAACTCGACGGACACGCTGGCCCCCGTGTCGAGTTCTATCAGTAACGGAATCCCGTTCACCGAAACTTCCACCCGGAACGGCTCGCCATCGACTGCAGGAGCCCCCAGTTGCCACATCTCGTAGAACTCCCTCGGCGAGACACCCTTCACGCTTTCGCCCACGGCGTGGACCGATCGTTGTGGCCTGGTTGGCGGCGCTCGGCCACCGAAGCTCGGATTCTCCTTGCAGACTCGTGAAAGATGGCCCTTGCCCCGACATTTGTGACAGATGCTACTTGCGTGACGACACTGGGTGGCGAAGTGCTCACCCCCGCAGCGAAAACAGGAAATGGCGCCAGTCCTTTGTTTCCATTTCGATGCAGCAGCAGCAGTAGAGGTGGTAGAAGCATCATGTGACATTGCGTTTTCAGCGGCAACGCTCGGCAGTCTCGGTGTCGATAGCAGCTGCGAATCCTTCGTCGCTGCTTCCATCGCGATGGCAGTCTTTTTCGCGAGGTCAAGGGTCAGGTCCGGAAGTTCCAAAAGCCGCCGCTGTATCGCCTCATCGTTGATCCCCCCAACTATACGGTCCTCGCAACATCCGGTCACGGGACACGCCGAAGCCGCAGTCGTCAGCAAGTTTGTTTAGCCCGGCGAAAAAATCTGCTGCAGCCTCCCCGACATGACGTATCCGTGAATGATACTTGAAACTCGCCACGACTTCGGACGGCCTCGGCGAGAAGTGCCTGCCAAGCAGATTGAAGATAGTTACCAGGGTGGCTTCTGACGGCTTCACTGGAGCCAGTAAACTGTGCAGCACTGAATACGTGGCCTGGCCACAACAGGTGAGGAACACTGCTCGCCGTTTGTCCTCGTTGACATCGTTGGCGATGAAGTATTGCTCGACTCGTTCCCGGTACTCCTCCCAGCTAGAACCCGCGTCGAAAGGTTCGAGCTTGCCGACCGATGGCCTTCTGGAACAGCCGTACGTGTCGGCGGCAGCAACTTCAGTGCGTAAACATCCTCGTCGCCAGTGTAATGTTTGCCGAGTACAGGAACCGAGGTGTATGTAGACGACCAGCAGTCCAGTGTGATGCAGAAGCAGTGTTCCACAAAACGCGGGCCAAATCGTTCCTGCTTCGTTCCTGCTTCTGCAGAGAGCGCCGTGAGTGGCCGGCACGCAAAACGCGCTGGGCTCGCGCTTCTAACATTCTAGCATTATCGGCCGTCGGGTTCGTGCGACGGCCGATAATCATAATGTCGATTATGGCTGCGCCCAAGCGCCACCTAGACACTGTCACACAGAGCGTGAAGGCAAGCATTTTGGGGTAGATATTTTAGCACTGCAGAGGCGACACAGTGGACATTAACTTCTTTTTTCTGTTCCTCCTGGTTCATGTTGCTTTCCCGCAGTGCACGTCACTGTAGCGAGAAGCACAGGTGGCTTCTTGCTGTGCTGCTTTCCTAGATCACTTTTCCTAAGGAAGAGCCCACCCCCAGGGGACAAATACATCTGAGCATCTTACTTTCCCACAACACTTCTTTGTGCGGAGAAGCGCACTTGCGGGTTTCTCGGCCTAGCCAACACCCTCTGCCTAGCGCTTTCTTTCACCACAATATCTGTGGAGAAGCCCTCCTCCCAGGGGATAAGCTGAATTTTACAAGTTGCGAGTAGTGGTGGTAAAGGAGCAAGCGGGCGACTTTCGAAAGTTTCTCAACTGTGCGTACAGTGTAACTAGACAACTTATTTTTCATGGGTGTTATAGTTTGCAAAATAATATGTGCATTGCATGTTCATGAGATGACTTGATCAAATCACGGATCTCACAAAAATTAGGTTGTCGGGACAGTTATAAAATGTTCAAAGTATCCACTCTCTTGAGATTTAACTCGGCATCCAAACTGCATGTTGTTTTCCCCCAAATTGCCGGCACCGATGGCTTCCAGCCTTGAGAACCTGTAGAGGTATGTCAAGGGTCACTGTAATCATCAGGGCTCTATTCAGATATTGTTGAAGGCCCAAGTGGTGCTCTCAATGGTTCATAGACATTCCGTCCACACGCCTATTCAAGCGTCCATGACCATCCAGCCGTCAGCTACCAGAAGCTGGTACACATCGTCGGTCAAGCAATACGGGTCACTAAGTGCTTAGTTAGGGTACCTTGTACTCGGAATTTTTTGGTGGCATATTATCACTTTGATCTCCCACACCGGAATTCTGGTACATGCATGCTGATAACACCGATCATCAGAATAGTTGTTCCATTTATTTGCATCCCAGGTTTCTGAACCCACGCTGTCGCTATCAAAGAACACTCGACCTTCCTCGTCTTTTCGTACATCGAATTGTGGTGTTGAGCTTCAAAATCTGGGTCTCACATGGATTTTGCGTGCCTCCTCTCCGCCTTTGCGGAATCTATCTCCTTTGACACTTTTTCGCTTGATGAAGCATCGCATGTGTCCGATCGTACACTCCATTCAAGTTTCCGATCGTCCCTTCGAATATCCCCGATATCGCGTCGTGTGAGAATGCAGAGCAAAGGTCAGACCAAATCAGCACACATGGTCTCCCGAATATCGTCGGATGTCCCGACGTTCCAGGGATGTCCTGTGGATGTGTATAGGACATTTGTGCTGCTAGAGGAAGCACGAGCTCCTTCGAAGGGCGCACCTCAGCTGCACCAACTCTTGCACACTAGCCATACCTCGTTTCACCTGTTTCAGCTGATCTGTGAGCAATGGCAAAGCTACAAGCACGAGCGTGTACTCTGCAGAAATCCAGACTGCGCGCAAGTTAAGAACGTACGAAGCGGTGGGCTCGCGCATGTCCCCTTCGATGCACATAAGCTCACACTAAACAGCCTCGAACCAAGCCGACCATACACACAACGAAGCCTCACCGCCTCACCTCGGCAGCGATGCACACATGGGCGAAAGACCCGGGAGGCCGCACACGCAACAAGCCAGCCAAGCCCGCACACCCATACGCGTGTGTGCGCTTGGGTGGCACGCACGCCACCCACGCGTGTGTGCCACTCCTGAACAACATAACCATAAAGAAATCTATTGATACTATTTTTATGACACATGATACTCGCTATTAGTCTTAGAAAACAGTACGAAATTGATAAAATGGCTAAAATTTGTAAGGTCACGTGACATATTAACTTTAAAGCAACAATAAAATCTAAAATTTTTTTTGTATTCCATATTTATTTATAAAAATGCATATGTACGTAAAAATAAATTATGTTTTTCTATTATAAGTCACGTGACCTTTTGCGTGGATGGAGCCTTATCTCCTCCCGACTTGGCTGCGTCCCCGCGCGTGGATGTAGCCTTTGCCTATTTTATTTTTAGGTATATTTTACACTGACTATTTTACCCAGCTGTATTTTTTTGTACATGTTTCTGATGCGTGAATCGTGGATGCGTGATTAATCACGTTCAATGTTGAGTTATGCATTTTCATTTCTCCAAAATTTGTGTATAAGGCTTGTAGTGATAATAAATAAATAAGTAAATACATATATAAAAACAACGATACGCCTTGTTCCTTCGAGCTGCCTACACAGATTATGTAAGCAACACTCTCAGGACTTGTCAAAAAAGATCACTTCTTAAAGTATTTTCACAGGCATTTAAGATTAAAAATAGAAAAGTAATGAAAACAAGCGGAGTAAGATTGTTGCATTGCTATTAATCTTATTTGAACACTAAAATGACTGCCACGTATCACAACCAATTACTGTAGACTGTTCCTTGGTTGCTGAGCGCCATCCCACTCAAGGTTTTACCCAACTCTATTGAAAAGAACAAGAAAGGCAGTTGTACTTTTTTAGACAGCAAGCTCGCGTTTATTTATTTTCCGAATATTTCACCAAGTAAACTTTTCTTCGCCTGTGTGCATTTTGTCGGCGCGGCGCCGTTAGAAAATACAGCTGTAGTTAGGAGTTATATTTTTAATATATTGAAAAATCAGACGAAGAGTGGAGCTATGATGTCATGAAAAAATTGCAGGAGACGTCCAGGGCGTTCCTTTTTTCGGCATTTTTGCAGCATATATTTTAGCCATGTTTTTCCGGAGACAAAAGTGGGTCAGCAAAAACTCTAACGTTTTTAGCTCTGATTTGTCGCCGGCCAAACATCGATACCTAATTTCGATTCCCCATTCAACCAATTCCCTCACCCCTTCACGGTAAGAGGGTGACACATCACATGCTCACTACAGGGTCAAACGCACAATTTCACATACATTATCATTGTTTTCTCGCTCGTTCACAATTAACTCAGTCGCTCAAAACACAAAGCGAAATTGTCATATGTTTTTTTTTTTTTCTTTTGAAGTATGTTGATTGTTTTTTTTCTACACAAGATTCCGGATCATGACCAGACAACACACACTGGAAATATGTCAGCCTACGAACTTTATGTGTAAGAACACTCAGCGAAATGTGAATGCAGTGTCCGCAAACAAAGGGGATCTTTTTTTTTTGTTTTCTTCCACTGCTATATTATTGCGATAGCAGTTAGTGGGACAGTTTCGGGGGTTTCGTGCCTTCGAGCGTGCTCCGATATCGACGCGGGACATTCTTGGTGCTCCGCCAAACGATTCCACATTGACGTCATGCCGCGGTCATCACGCCGCTCTACAGGACTTTGCCGTCGCGCCGCGCATCACGTCAACTGTTACCTGGCGTCAGCTGAAACCCATGACGTGACATTGATGCAGGGGCGCCACGCGACTTAATGATGTTAGGTGACACCGTGGGTCACGTGATGTCTTCAGTCAAATGGCACTGTGACGTCACGTTATACTATGACGGTACGTAGAAAAAAAGATAAGCTTATAATAAAAAAAATAAAAAAAAAAACTTTTCGTTTCCCCACTCTGGTGAAGAAAGAAGACCAGCGAAGCCGTACGCTCGTCCCCGTGTGTTCTTCTACGTCCTCGTCTGTTTTGCGCGCTGTTTCCCACGATGAATTCCCCCCCACACGCCCAACTATCTATTATTCTATGATAGCTGGAGAGGTAGCCGCTATCTACGAGCGGCGGCGGAGACCAGACTGGTTGTCTGGTTGCCGCAGTTGCTAATAGGGGTGGTAGCTGTCCAGATATTTTTGTTGTTTTGTGTCGACATTTGTTTGTTACTAGACAACAAACGGGGGAAACTAGCCCATAACAGCCCCGCTGTAAAAGCGTTTTCGCTAATTATGCCAGAAAGGTTCCAGGGCGATAAAGCCAATGAAGTTAGCCGGCGAAACCACTGGGCGTCAAAATTAAGTGGAGCTACACGCTTCAAACTTAAGTGCGCAAGTATGGAAGTGTTCTTCAACGACCACAAGGCGGTGTTTGTTGGTGTCCAATAACACTGCATAAGAGGTTCAGGCAGCCACACCAAAGAGAGAGAACGGTTCATGCATGAATATTGCAGTTTCGTCGTTCCCTGGAGTTTAAACATGGGCGAGCGATTTCCGAAGTGTTCTTCGATTACCCCAGGGCAGTCCTAGTTTGCGCCCCGTAATAATTGTTTAACAGGTCGACGAAATGCTCTCTTCTTAATAGACCCTCATCGGTTCCAAAACGTTATGAAATTTTCATCCAGTGTGCTGCTCGGTTTAATACGAAACTCTATGATACGCGCTTGAGCCTTTATCGCTCATTCAGTACATCCGCTCCCAAATGACACCTTAGTGGCTCCGACGTCACACCTCAGCTGTCGCAGTGATTCACATCACGGGTTTCGTAAGGACCTTGACTGTAATTTTGTGTGAAGTCGTAGTCGCGGACTGCAGTTGAGCTTGTTGGTGCATAATACTATAATAGGGCCAGCTGAACATAGGCAAATAAAATATAGAGAGAAAAAGAGACAGACATACCGCTGGTGTCTGTCTCATATTCGGTCTGTCTCTATATTTTGTGTTCCTAAGTTCAGCTGGCCCTATTATAGTCGTAGTCGCTATTTAATAACACGAAAATGAGTGATATACGTGGATTCACCATAAGTTCAGACACAGCTGAGGCTACGAGCTGAAGGGAACAATCTGACAGCATCAAAATCGCACCATCACGGCGTTCGCCATGTTTCTGCATATTTGAAGAGCACCGCTAAATACTTGATATCACCGAAATCAGAGTTGACTCGGCAACAAATGGCAGGGAAAGCAGGGACTGACGACACATTTATAACAGTCAAATAATAGACGTGCGAGTGCAATATTCCGAATTGAAAGCTGGGTAATTTGTTTGTCACTGTCTGTTTGATGAATTCTTTCTTAAGTTTTTGGAGTAACTACTTTAAAAAAGTTACTCTAATCCGCCTTGTCACCAGCTAATAAAGACGTCACTTTTTTAAAATGATCGCCGAATGCGGCCTGGCTTCACCAAAGGACGGCATCACATAAATCACGTGAATTCACGAGACGCATATAAAGAGTGACCAAAGTCAGAAGGCTCGATCTAAAATGGACCGCAGAAATCGATACCTGCACGTAGCAATCTAAACTTTTCGTCAAAGGTGTATTTCACAGGTCGGTGGTTTCTTGTAAAATTACAAAGCGTAGCTCTCTTTCAGTAAAAATAGTACACATAAACTTTCCAGGGTCTACGGCGGGCGGTGACGCCGACAACCAAGTCCAGTAGCGCGGTGTTTTTGGGGTTCGTATCGATAGATGGCGCTACCTTCTTATCACGACGGCTCGCGACCACCGTGGTTTATTAAAATGAACCTAATCGTTTTGAAGTGTACCTTCGGTTAAGACATAAATGCAAATAATAAAAACTAAACTTAAGGTAAAAAAAATGCGCCTGCATAAGGACGGCGCTTTTGCGGCCAACGGATTTCATCTGCATGTCGTCTGCTTTCTTTCACTGGTAGGCTACACCTCCGGACGCTGCTCCCAGCGCCGTCTATCAGTCAAACGCCAAACACACTCCGCTACTCGACTTGCTCGTCTGTGTCGCCGCCCACCGTGGACCCTGGCAAGTTTCTTGGTCCTATATTTTACAGAAAAAAAGCTAAACTTCGTAATTTCATAAGAAAAAAAAAACGATCTGGGAAATACACTTTTGACGAAAAGTCTAAATTGCTACGTGCAGGCGTTGATTTTTACGGTCCATTTAGATCGAGCCTGGTGACTTGGGTCACCCTATATTTGGCGGCTAATCGGATTCAGTGCCACACAGATGTGCAGCAATGTGGCCAACGTATATTTCGATTGTGATGACGCTGAATATTCGTGACAATGGCAGTATTTGGCTTTCTGACACGTTCTACGACACGTAAGCCGTTCGGTCCTTTGTACGTTTTGGCCTTTCTGACTTCCTTCCGACGCGGCGTACGAAACGTCGGACGTTTTCTCACCGTTGGCGCACGGTAGAACTTGAACAATAGAAAATACAACAATTATTTATCAACGCCCACCACAACTGGACAGACTAGGGTGTCTTGGTGCCTTACTCGTTAGGGTGAGGCAAGTTTTTGTACCACCCGATTCTGACAGCACGCGCTCACAAGAAAACTACAAAGAAATCGCCGAAAACAAAATGCTATAGCAGCACAGTCAACGCCAAGGGCGCGTGCAAATGGACGCTCTTTCACGCCGCTCCAGAACAAAAAATAAAAAGGAGCGGTCGGAACAAAATGGCAAAAGTTCATGTCCTGTCGCGCACATGAATGCACGACAGGACAGACTTTTCAAGGCAAAATGCGCTCGGTAAGTTTTATCCAGACGCTTGGTCTGCCTTTCTTTATATCAATGGCGACTGCACATTCAAGTCGCTTTAATAAGTTTGGGGTGTTATGCAAGCATATTGCATTCCGATTATCCCTAATGCGGACTCCTTTTCTCCCTTTCATACCTGAAGACGACGAATATGCGGTTTCACGTGTGACTAAGCTCAATTCTTGAGTCTTCCTTTCCGCTTCATTCATTTTGCATTGAAGTAAACACAATATAAATACATAAGGTTTTAGGCTGCTTTTTGTGTAAAAAGTACATACTTAAAAAAAAAAGAAGAAAACTTGCAATTTCCTTTGTTTAGTCAGGATTTGTTGAATAAGCCCAATTTAGCGGCACTTTTCTCAACGCTCATGTCGGATACAGCAAAGTTCACTGGAAATCAAGCAGTTCAAATATATGGGTACGCCTTTAAGATGTTGGACGCCATAAAAATTTATTCACAGCAGGTTCCAAACAAAAGTGTACTTCCTTAAAAATCTTGCCGGTTAGCTCGTTCGGAAAGGAATTTTGTCGAAGTGACTAACTTTAGCGCCTCCTATCTCAACAATAAAAGCGAGTCCTGCAAAGTTCCCGGGCAAACATGTAGTGCAAGTATTTGGGCACATACTTCAATTGTTGTAAGCCGCATAGGTTGAACCGTGTAAGTTCTTAACAAAAACGCATCTTCTGAAAAAAAAGAAAACAAAATCTTGTGGGTTTGTTTTTTTAGAAACGTGATTCGTTCGAAATGGCCACATTCAGCGCGGCTTATCTCAACAACCAAGGCCAATCTCGCAAAGTTCCTGGGGTAAAACAGTAAAATAGTAAAACGTTCTGAGTAGATATTTAAATAATTTCAAGCTATATAGGTTGCACGCTGCAGATTCCTGAAAGAGCGCACTCCCCCCCCCCCCCCCCCCCCCTACAAAACTTGTATGACTGCTTTTTTAGAACGCGATTCATTTGAAGTAGCCACATTTAGCACTTCTTATCTGACTAACCAGGACGAATCTCGCAATGGTCCCGGCTAATTATGTAGTAAAAATCTCTGAGTAGACGTTTGAATAATTTTAAGTCATATATGTAGAACGCTACAGGTTCTAGGCGAACACGCACGTCCTCCCCCCCCCCCCTAAGAAGAAAAACAGACAAAAACTTGTAGGTTTGTTTTTTGGAACGTGACTCTTTCAAAGTAGTCGCATTTAGTGCCTCTTATCTCAACAACCAGGGCGGACCTCGCCAAGTGTCTGGTGACTTATGCAGCACAACACTTTGAGTAGATGTAATAACAGCTTTATTTACGTATTCGCGTTTTCCGGGAACAGTAAACGACTGAAATAGCCTTACTCGCTTTGGGGACATTTAGCAAGCCCTTACCTTATTCCGCATATCACGCTAGCAGAGCCTTTGGAGCATAGGAACTTTTAGCAAACTGTTATCGTGTTCCGCGTTCCGCACAAAACTGAGCCTTTGCAGCTATGCTTTAAATCGCGCTTCTGGGTGACACCGTGACCGTGGGGCATGCGCTTAAAAGCATGGTTCAAAGGCTCCGGTAGTGCGGTAAGCGTAACACAGTAGAAAAATTTAGCAAACCGGTAGAGTGATCCGTGTACCGCCCCACCGAAGCCTTTGCAACATGCATATCAGCGCGCGCCTAGCGGACACGGTATCACTCCGGTGTGCAATTGAAAGCATACTTCAACGGCTCCGGTAGTACGGTGCGCCAAACGCGGTAACGATTAGCTAAAAGTTCCTGATAACAATTTGCAAGAAGCGCCCATTGTCATGCAGCCATCGTTATTATTATACGTCTCCCATCTAAATTAGTTCAATTGTGGTGTAGTTGTTTTAATGTCCTGAAACTTGTTTGTATTGTTTGTGTTTCGCCAGCCTGTTTTACTCGCAGCACTGTACCGACCTGCTAAAATCTCAGCAAGGGAGTGCAGTATTATTTAAAAAAAAATAAAATAATAAAATCGCGACAACGTAGTTTACATAAATGTAAAGTTTGAAAATGTAAAGCCTTCTTTCATTCAGTATTTATCATACTGCTGGGAACATGCATTTGCCATTTGCGGGACAAGATATAAAGATTTAAACAATTACCTCTGAGGGAACGTAGGATAATTCATTTATAGTTTTTATTTGTGCACCGAAAACATCGCATGTCACCGGATAGTTTTTGTTTTTATTTGATCTAATCGTAGGCCATGGGCGCAGTTTTCAGTTGCGTACTTCGTTGTTCTACAGAAGAAGCAACCGTGTTCAGTGTTTGTCTTTAACACTGCAACTGCAGGATTCACCGATCGTCGTGTGTGGTCGGTCTGACTTTGTCGTTTTGATTCGTGATGGATCTCAGTCATCCCGGCTCTTTCTCTGCTCTCCGCTTCCGTCTGAAGGAAGCTCCGATTGTTGGAGAGTTCATTCTGAGATGGTGGCACTGCAGGTGCGATGCTGATCGAAATAACTGAGTGATTATTTTAGCCCCCTGCCGGTCGTGGGGAGACAACTTCGGTCAGCGTTCCCGGAGGGGTTGAGCTAGCTCGTCGATAGTACTCCACGACTACCTCCTTCGGTAGGGCATTCAGCAGGATGTCGGATATCTTCGTTGAATACGTCTCAGACCCATTGCCAAGAGCCTTCATTTAACGGATGTTTATTTGAATGCGGTCACACATCTGGCGTAGACATTTGACATCATTCGAGGAGATGACGGAAGGCAGCGTTCGCAGTTTCGCCGGCTATGGACTACGAGTCGTCTGTCTCCGAATCGATCACAAAGGATTTCGATCTCGTCTACGTCGAAGGCGTCGGTGGTTTGTAGACCGATATGCTATTGCTGCGGCTGCTGGACCGGTAAGAAGACTACGCAGGTAATAAAACTTGGTGCATTGAACGACGCTCGGATTGTCGTGTATGGCGCTAGAGAACTGCGGCCAGAAACATTGCCATTAGCCGGTGTCACCAGTGAAGTTCTGAAGCTGTAACTTTGGAAGCTTGACTCCGGCAGTGCTGGCACCGGGAGCTCCTTCGCTGTTTAAATGTTGCTGCGTCGTCATCGGGGGAGTTGGTGATTGAAGTTCTCTTTGCCGCAGCGTCGATTCCATGCTCCCCAGTAGAGCGATATGTGGGTGCCCTTGTCATTGTACTCGACTACGGTGGTATATTCCCCGACGAGGTATCCATCAGCGACATGCTCTTCGATCTTGGTGTTGATTTGACGAAGCTTGATGTTGCTTGTAGTGAACCGTTCGAGAAGTGATGTACGTGTGGCGAAGTCCGCAGTATCAAAAACGGCATGGCCTCGTTGATCACTCGAGTATTTTGCGCTCGTCGGACAGCAGGCTTCCCCTTAAGTCGATTCGTGTCTGTCTTCGGTAGAGCATCTCGCAGTAGTGTTATTCCGAATGGCAACGTTCAGAATTCCGCTTACCCTGTACGTTCTCGGTCTTCTTTCCCGGGTTTAGGCACCATTGGTTGATTAATTGCGGAATTATTGTCGAAACAAGACATTTATTTTAAATAAAAAATGCGGGATATCTATTGAATACACAGGGAATTTCATTTCGAAAATGTCGTCCTCGCGATCTCGCTTTCTCCGACGAACATCTTTCTTCCTCTAGCGACATGCGTGGCAATCGAAAAACTATGAAGAATCCACAACAACGTATATAAAGATGGACTGCCTTATGCATTTCAGGCCCATATTGTTTCACGCGTTGACTATTATGTACTTTCTGCCTGGTGCAACGTTGTTAGAAATGAAAAGAACTGATGAATTTAAAACGTAAAAATAAGCGTTTAATGAGGCGAACTTGTGCCCACAAACTTAAAAAGACACTGAATCCAGCAAAACAAAATGTTTCCTGATTAGGACAGGCATGTCGCAATATAAATGTTCTTTAAACCATTTATTTGCCTAATATTTATGCTAGAGCATGAATTTTTCGATTTCCGGCGAAAACAAAATGGTGCCCTTCTTTGATGAATATCATAGCGCTTGTTCCCACCTGTTGTGCGTTCTGAGTTGGGTACAAATACTGTCATGATCAACCCACAGGAGTGCAGTTTCGCGTTTTTGCCCGCAAATCTAAATATTCGTATTGTATTATTAATATTCGAAAAATGCTTTTTTTTTGTTGGACAAACATATTTTTTGTTCGCTGATCTTTTTTGTGAAGGGGGCAGAAATAAAGGCATGGTGCCTGAGGAAGACGCTGCACCTCCCCCCCCCCCCCCCCTCGCAGTTCAGCAACACAACATATACAGTTTACAAGATAAGAAACAACTGGTGAACAAATATAAAACAACAATGGAACAAATATGACATAACTCTGGAACAACATCAGACATAGTGAACATCAGTCACGTGAGTATAACGATATATAACAAAATGCACAAAAACGTTGGGATCAAGCTCTCTAGGCATCACTTTTGAAAGGAGGTCTATTTTACCAGAAAAAAAATTAACAAAATGAACAGTTCACGAAATGGACAATAGTTCGAATAAGCTATATGGTGAACACATCCTAAACTGGGGAGCACATTTTACAATTGAAAATGTAATGTTGTTTAACACCAGCATCTTTCTGCAATGCTTTTTGAAAGTATATAACGCTCGTTGAAAATCTTTGTCTATATCTGTTCTGCTTAGAGTTCTAGTTATTTGATAAGTTAAGGCTTGCGGACCGTAGTTGGTCCTTATGGCTGGCATCTTTCGCTTTGGATCTCGTAATGTGTAGGGATTCAAGCTTTTTGTTGGTGCGGAGTGAAGTCTTTTCATCTGTATCCATTGCAGGAGTTTGAAATAACAGATCTGGTCTGCCTTCAGCATATTATATTTGATAAAGAGTGGCTGTGTGCGTAGATCCCTTCTATCCCCTTTATATTTTCGCATATACGTAATATCTTCTTTTGTTGTAGGATTAACTTATTGTAGTTTGTACCAGTCGTCGTTCCCCAGATAATAGTGTCATAGCTCATTTTGAAGTAAAAAAAGGAGTAATACTATATCTGTTTAAGCCTAGTAGGCAGTAAATGCTGTAGTTTAAAAATACACCCAGTTACTCGGGATAGGTCAGCTGTAATTCTATTGATATGTGTATTCCTTGAAAGGTCCTCACCGAACCATACACCCAAAAGTTTTGGATCTGTCACTTTCTCCAGTACCGTGCCTTAAAATGTTATGTGGGCAGTGCTGTCATCTCGTTTATTTACCGGCTTATACTTACATACTTTGTTTTATTTGTATTTAAATATAAGCGATTGAGTTCTAACCCCTTGGATAGCTTCAAGATATATTCATTATCTAGAGTCTCTACACCTTTTTTGTTTCACCAGAAAAGAAAACACTTGCGTCGTCAGCGTACATTATTAGTTCCAGGCAGCCAGGTATTTCCGTAACATCATTTATATAAACAATGAATAGCAAGGGTCCTAGAATAAAACCTCGGGGAACGCCATGGTGAATTTTCATCTTGTTAGGTGACTGATCATTTATGCATACGTGCCTGTCCCAGCCAGGCAGAAAACATCTTTTTACTACTTTCAGTTTTTTCTTCTTTTCTTTTTTTTTTACGAAAGGTGACAAACAATTTGTGTCGGTTCCGGAAGGGTGACTGACCCAAAGCAGCGCATTACCGCTACTTTCATGCACGCGGCACGTTGTGGAATGTTCTGAACATGGACACTCGATCACAGCCATGAATGGGCACGGATTTCTTAAATACTTTAAAATGAACTAATAAAAATCCGGGCAGAGCAGGATTCGATCTCCATTTCTCTGCGTGACAGGCGAATGCGTTGCCATCTCAGCCAGGCACTTTTTTTATGGCCTTATATAGCGCAGCAACACGCATTATTGTTCAACATAAAGAAAAGGCTGAAACACCAGTCGACCTGACTGATGTCAAAAAGTTAAAAGTATTTCAGGGTAGACATCCCCTCGAGTACTGCCAAACCACTCAGGTCGAGGTTGCTGCGCCTTGTACACTTCTTTTAGAGAACTCATGTTTTCAACATGATACTTATAAACCGGATGAACGTCCACCTCAGCGCGGCGGACAGCCATACGACTTCTCTATATACTGTGTAGCCTCATGAGTATTTTCACGTCTAACGGTATATTGGCCTCTCGTTCCATGGGCAGAAAACTAAATTCTTGACGGGTTAAAGGGAGGACCTTTTTTAGGGTCCTTTGCAGGACGTCCCAGAAGAACATAGTGTCATAACACTCTTTACATACATGCTCAATAGTTCCCTTTTTTACATAAAAAACAGCTGCCTCAAGACAGAACAGGGATGTTGTTTTGGCTTAACGAAGCTTTAGCAGGAACTGTTTGACTCTGCAGCTGAAAAAAAAAGTTTATTGTGCGCGGGGACTAACACTTTTAAAACGTTTCAGAACATTCTGGTTTGGGTTTGCACTGTACACTGAACGATACAAAGGCATGTGGCAAAGCAAATCTTTCAAAACGTTTGACAACATTTTACGCGACAGAAAAGACAAGTACTTCAAAGAGAAATGTGTAGTTAAAAACGAACAATCACCAGACACTTAATAATAATAATAGTTTTATTAGCACAAGATCATTCACATACATTGATTACTGCCTCACGAAAGCACTGCTTGTATGTGAGAAGAGACAGTCCATAAAATAAAAGCAAATCAAAAAGAAAAAAAAAAAAACAGAAAAACAAACAAGCGTAAAATAAACAAATCTCAATTTCGACACCACATGTTACAAACTTAGTTTTGTGTCATCATTTCAAATTACCGCGAAATAAAACCATACAGAATAAATGAAACATGTCACACGCTTTCCGGTTACGGTCAAAGAAACAAAAACAAAGAAAACTGTCAGTGCTATCCGCCTTATAAAAATAGATATTTTACATTGTATTTCGCACAAAGTTATGTACACCTAGGAGAATACAATGGGTTTGTTAAAAAAGCAAAAAGCAACAACAAAAATATATTTTTCTTTTTCTTCTCAAACCATAATAAGTTTGCAAAAGTAAGAAAATAATTTAAACACAGAGAACGCAAGGAGACCACATAGATGTAAGCATTCAAGCGTACAGGTTCAAAAACAATAACACTCAATTTCACTTGTGCACGAGGTTGAACCTTTTCCTTACTTCTTTCAAATACCCGCGTAAACAAAGAATGATGTCTAGAGTTGTCGTCACCATGAACTCGGACAGGACGCTGCGCAGCCGAGTTTGAATCACAGTACGTAGGAACGATAGCGCACACCAGCTCGGAGCACGTGGAGCGAAAGCTCGCGCTGCAGAACCCAGGGATCCTGGGTTCAATCCCCACCCCTGCCCGTTTCGATCTGGTTGAGCATCGTACCGGCGTGCGGTCGTGTATCACTACTGCGTGGTGCACGTTAAAGACCCCAGGCTAGCGGTTGTACTGCACTGGCTAAATTGCTCATCTATAGCGATTGAATCGTCGCAACATTAAAAATGTCTGACCAACGACTCGCTGTATAAATATCCACACAACCCCCCCCCCCCCCCATTATTTTACGTAGGAACGAGCCTTTTTGGTTTCTAAAAAAAATAGACCTATTGAGCAGCTGTCTCAAGAAGAGCTGCGAAAGCCCTAAACCACTCGCTTTGACACAGCGAAAAATATTTGTTCGGCACGATCTTTGCCACGACAAGCTCCAAATAATTATAGCGAAAACGCGATGCATATTAATCTCTAAACAATGCAACACCTGCAACACGCACCACAATATGGCCCCAAGAAACTCATTGCAAACAGTTGCTAGCGCGAAAATATATAGACCGGACACCCCACTTTTCTGATTTAGCGTGCAAAGCTTCCGTTTCATCCCTCCATGTTGATCGTTTGTGTGGTAATGTTCCCATGGACCTCCGAGGTAACGTGCTGGAGTGTCAAACCACGCGATACGTTCAAACGCCACAGGCTTCGAAGTCCAATGGCCATGCAAAGAGCCCAAACACTTCCGCCAGTTAGCTGCACTACAGGTGTGTTCTCAAAAACGTTCGGCTAACTGTACAGCTACTCTAACGCTATCATTGTCCACACAAAAGATCGCGGTGTCATCCGCATAGCACAAAATACAAACCGCAGTTTCTTACAGTCTAAACCAACGTATGTGACTATTATGAATTACACTGAAAGGAGTGGCGATAGAACATTACCCTGACGCACCGAAGAAGAAAGAGGAATGCCCTCACTCATGGACTTGTTTACCACTAGACTGGTGGCACAGTTACGGCACGCCATGCGTGGAACCTTACGTAAGAGTAAGCCCACATTCACGTGCTCTAAAAAAAAGAATTTCTTGGGATACATAGTCAAAGAATTATTTTAAGTCGATCTGTAGCATTGCAACCCTTCGTTGCATTGCATTTCAACACTCAAGAATACTACTTGCAACGTGCACGTTGGTGACAATACTCCTGCCCTTAATGCCGCATGTTTATGCGGGCCTACGGTAACGTTTATGACACTTAGTAACCGTTCATCCAATTTCTTCATTAAAATCTTGTACTCCACACCTGTGAAAGTTATCGGCCTATAGCACCCAACAGAACGGGGCCACACGGGGTCATCACTTTTTGAAATAAAAACTGTGTGCGTACACAGGAAGGAAGGAAGCAAAACGCCGAGGTCGTACGCTTCAGTAAATACGCGTTGCAGAACGAACAGCTGCAACTTGGTGTCGGAAAATGTAGTAAAACTCGCCCCCTAACCCATCAATGCCAGGGGAATTTCCGACTTTCAGATTATCAATCGCTCTTTCGACTTTTTCCAAAGCTATTTGTTGTTCCAACCTTGCCCTTAATTCGTTATCGATTTGCAGCATCAGCGGCAAACATGAGCGTTGGAACTTCATTTTCTTTGGAGGACGATAACTAAAAAGCGTCCTTTGTAATAATCTACAAAGGCTCGCTCGATAAACGTTCTGTCACTAGACAACATACCTTGATCACATATCTTAGTTATTTCGTTCGTACTGGCATACTTCTTTTCCATGCCGATAACTCGTTTTGTCGGTATCTCACCACCATGCGATAATCGTTTTAACCTAGGTAAAACCATGGCCCCTTCATATTGCTCTGTATAAAGAGCTTCAAGGCGTGTCTTTAAGCTACTGATGTCATCTGAGAACAGTCCGAGTGACAATCTTTCAACATGGATTAACTGTTCTAGCAGATTATTTAACACCGTAATTTCTTTTCCTTCCGTGTGTTTCAAACGACTCGATATTTGGATGGTGTTCACCTTGATTTCTTGTTTCAATAATTCCCATATGGCATCTACCCTATCGTGTTTTATGTCATCTACCTATCGCAGACATTTTGCACCCCATTCATACCAAAATATTCTCGTAAAAGCTTTGTATTTAATTTTCACAGGTACCAAGTGAACTTGCTTGTGTTCTCTCTTAAGGAGCACAGTACAAAAGAAACCAGACAACAGTAACTGAAAGGCGCGTGGTCCACTGCATAATATTTACACATCTCGACAAGTCCCAAATACATATATGTTTTATCCAGTCGCGCGTGACTTGCGTCCTGAAAGTACGTAAACAGCAAACACTTAGAGACTGACGGGGTCAATTAACATCTTCCAGTTGACACTTCTCAACATTTAAAGTTCCAGATTTCAAAGCCGTATTCAGAAAAATGTTGTTTTAGACAGAGACCAGTAAGAGAGCAAGGCACTTACATTGTGGAATGACTAGCGACGTACGAGATAACTCACCTCGTGTGCTTCTTGTGGCATGTGGGTCCGGCAGGCCAGTGCTTGTACAGTCCTACCTATCCGCACCCTTCACGTTCGAGGCGTCTCAGTCTTGTCTCCCCACTACCAGATGCAGAGTCATCCAGCCTCCGTTTCACGGCATTATTTTCAGAGGCCATGATGATATCGTCGTCGCCACCCCTGTCATCATCAGTGTCCCTTGGCTCAGGGCCCTCTGCGGCGTCTTCCGGCGTCGCCTTCCCCTTCTTGTCGGAGGCATCATAGCTTCTTTCTGGAGCCGCCTTGAGCGATGGCTACAAATGAGAAGCCCCGGCCTCTATCTCAATTGAGCCCCCATGTTCTTCCCGCGGCTGGCTCCGCCCTTGCAGCTTTTTTGGTGACGCCGGCGCTGCTGCTTCTTCCGCCTCCGCTTCGTCCATCAGCTGCTCGGAGGCTTCCTCGGTGGCCCTGTTACCGGGTACAAGGGCGTAGGTTTTGACACAGTCCTTGGTATCGTGTCCGAAGGCGCGGCGATCGGCGCACCAAGGCGCCCTGCAGTTACGGCGTATATGTCCTGTGCGATGGCAACGGAGACATATTGGTGTGCTTCAGGGTACCACTACCAAGACGTTGCCCCCGCAATGTCGAAGCTGGTGGGGAAGGCGTTTCAACGGGAGTCCTTCTTTAAGGGTCATCCGGGCGTCAAGGGTCGTGGACTCGACGTCCACAGAACTGTCGACCTTCCACTTTTCCCACGTGATTTCCTTGACGGTCCCAAACAGTTCGAAAGCCGGACGAACTGCATCTAGAGGCACATCGAAAGGGACCCAATAAAGTTTGTCGCGCAGTTCCCTCCGGTTTTGGTCGACCAGCTGACACGTCTGTCTTTCGTTTCATCTGAAGGCTCCCGACTTTCAAAAGCTTCTCCGTGGGTTTCGGCGTATGCAGCTGAAGCAACCAGGTGTGGCTAATCTGGTGGAAATCATTTTGTCAAATTATCTTTATTAAGGAGTCATTTTGTCAAGATCGTGTATTTGAACTTACAAATCACTTGACTGAAAGCTAACGCTACAATGACAGCTATTTGAGACATTGTACAGGTTTAGATGTTATGGGATGACCCTAATGATACTATGATTAAAAATAGGAGATGTGGGATGGTAATTCTGACCTGCGAGTGAGGAAAATCCTTTTGTGGTCGAGTTATCACTACTGTCAATAAAACAGAAGAGATCCTAGGACCACAGGCAGTTTTTAGGACGTTACATGACATTTTGCCCTGGCCATGAGCCGTCTAGAATAATTAGGATTCGTAGTACTCAGCATAAACAACCAACAAAATATGTTTATTAAAACAAAAATCCCAGCGGACGTTTACATGTGGGCAAAATAATGAAACAGTCAGCATAAGTTATTTTTTTTCCCCTTGGTAACAACACTACGCCGCGGTTACTGCACCGTAAGAAAGGCAATACGCACTCGTATGTGGGATCCCTAGGACCTGATTTGTTGAGCAGACACAGGAGCGTCCTTTCGTTTCGGACAACATAAAAAGGACTGTTTGTTCTTTCAACTTTGCACCGCGAAAGGTGACACGAACGACACTGAGCAAGAAATTGAGGTGCGGGGTAAAAAGAAACACGGAGTATCGCAACATCGTTGGCGCCGAGTCCCGCCAGTGGAACTCGTTTGGAAAACGAAACGGACATTTGCAAAGAAAATCAAAACATAATACAAAATACACGATTCGTCGTGAAAGCAATTGATAAGTGCTTCGAACAGGCCACCGCGCTCGCCCACAATTTTTGCCCTGTTTTAACAGAACCTCTACTTCTCCAGTCGTTTTTCTCTTCGATATGAATGGGTATTTACACCTTTGGTCGCGTGAGTTGGGCCACAGGTGAAAGAACAATAAAGCACCACCGAGCCATGTCCGAAAGCAAGCGATCACGCCTTACAGCCATGGCGGGAGCGATGTAAACAAACCGGGCATCCTCACATTCCGGGTATCACGTGACATTCATGTAGTGCACAGTGGCGCACCCTAGCGTGGTTCTTTCCGCGAATAACACCTTTTAACTTTCGTTTACACAGGCAGTGTTGGTTCCTGCTTCGATAATCTGGAAAATCCACGGAACCCCAGCCCCAGCCACCCCGGGACAGCGTAAGGAACTAGGCACGAAAGCGATTGGAACGACGACAAAGAGATGCGCTGTGATTTCATTTTGACGTACATGAAAAATCCAGGGAACCCTAGCCATAAAAAGCTTCGCGTTAAAATAATTGGGAGTGACATTTGTTTCTTAAGTCCTATAATGCATGAATTGCTGTATTTAAGGTGGGATATTTAAAATTATTTTGTACACATTAAAGTGTCCTTTCGGGGAGTGAAGTTTTTTTTTTTTTTTTATGAAGTTACCGGATATATTGAGCGGGGAAGCTAAATTAGTGTGGATGTCTCATGCCGTCAGGTCACGTTTCCATAAACGTCCCCCTAAAATCATTGGGGGAACTGAATTGGTGTATAAGTCTCGTGACGTCTAACACATTTTTCGTCGAATTCCACGTGAAACTGAATGGGTGTACAGGTCACGTGCCGTCAGATCATGTGTCATAAATATTCCGCTAAATATAGTGAGGAAACTGAATTGGCGTATAGGTAACGTGGTGTCAGGCTACGTGACATGAATCGATATCACGTAACCTAAACATCAAGTTAGCTTCCCCGCTAAATTTAGCGGAAACGCACTGATGAACGGACAGCCAAATTTTTGAATTGGGGGTAGCGTTAACGAGCATTTTATGCTTTAATATATTAGTTATTTTTGGAACTTCTTTGCACTGTGGTAAGTTATGCTGGAAGTCTTTTTTTCCCAGCGAGCTCACTTTGAGACTCCTGAAAGACCCCACAAAGCGTGGAAAATCGTCCTTGAATGATGAAGCCAGCGCTTAAGATTAAAACTGGGGCATGCCGTCAGCAACTTTAAGATGATGATGAAACTTTCGAGCGTCAATTTGTTTTACCGCACAACGTCTCTGCGCTTTGATGTGATCGGTTTCAGGCCCAAGTGAAGAAACCAAGAAGGAAATTTTGCTGTGAGCGTTGACTATTTTATAACGGTTTGATTTCTTCACCCTACACGCACGTCTAAAGCGCCGTTCACACACTTGCCACCGAGTAGGACCAAGAAAGACAAGACAGGTTTTTAAGCCTCTTGCGAAGGTGGAGAGCCTGCTCCGCTGCCTCCGCATCAGGCATGCGGTCCTCCGCCATCACAAGAGGCTTGAAAACAGGTATTGCCTGTCTTGGTGCCTACTCGGTTGCAACTGTGTGAACAGCGCTCAAGTTGTAGAATAATTTTCAAAATATATTAAAATTTAGCAGCCCTATTGATAATGTTTGGTTGTAGTACAAAAAAGAATTAAATAAAGGAATGGCAAAGTATACCGATATACATATCTTATTTTTGCTTAGTTCGATTCTGTTGTCAAGTTTGGTTTACGCTTCTTTTACCCTTGGCTTACGCCATCATTGAAACGGTAACTAAACAAGAAAAAGCGTCTTTTCCGACGGGCCAAGCTATCTATGATCCCAGATAGATAGACAGCTTATCATCATGCAGAGGATGAGTACGCGTGTGCTCTGTCCCTCGCCAAAATTACGAGTTTTAATCATACCCTCCCAACGCTATTGGAAACCAATCTACGCAAGTTTTGGCACGTGGTGAACGGAAATCAAGGGAAACAGATTGAGATTACCACTGACAGCGAACTGGTCGTTCCTAGGGAGAGTTGCTGTGTTGTTCTATACTCTGTATTCTCATTGTCCTTTGTTAACATTACACCGGCTGTGCTTCCCGATATTCCGGCTCACGATTTGCTCCCGATGGATCCAATAGTTATTGATTGGGCAGGTATATGCAAATTAATCCAAAATATGAAGCTTGCCTCTTCTCTAGGTGATGACGGCGTTAATTCCAAATTTTTGAAGAACACCGAAGGGCATTCTTTTATAATATTATCAAAGATCTTTGCACAGTCACTGGAATCCTGTAGGCTCCCGAAAGACTGGAAGGTGGGGCCGGAAGGTCGGTTCCCTTGCACAAGTCAGGTAACACCCATTGTCCCAATAATTATAGACCCATTTCACTAACAAGCATACCGTGCAAACTCATTGGAGCATGCCATTTACCGTCAAATGGTGTCCTTCCTTGAAACTAATTTTTTGTTCAGTATTCATCAACACGGCTTTAGGAAATATTACTCGTGTGAGACCCAACTACTTGCCTTTACTAACGACTTGTTCTCTGCTATGGATTGTTTACTCACAGTTGACTGCTTTTTCATCGACTTTCTTAAAGCATTTGACACTGTCTCTCATAGTCAGCTCCTCAGTAAACTAAATAAGCTTAACTTGGGCCCTAATATTTTAAAATGGATATAATGCTTTTTTGTCTAAACGCACGCAATTTGTAACTGCCAACGATCATAACTCCCCTCACTGTCCCGTAACGTCCGGTGTCCCGCAGGGGTCAGTGCTTAGGACCTTGCTTTTTCTTGTTTATATTAACGACCTGCCAAGCTGCATTTCTTCATCTATAAAACTTTTTGCTGACGATTGTGTTATTTATCGCCAAATTCTGGATTCTGGTAATTGTTCCGCCCTTCAGTCTGACCTAGATATTATGGGAACGCGACAGAACAGCACATGACAAAACAGCACGCGACAAAACAGCACGGTCAAAACAGCACGCGTCAAAACAGCACAGCGTCAAAACAGCACGGCGACAAAACAGCACGCGTCAAAATAGCACGTGACAAAACAGCACAGCGTCAGAACAGCACAGCGACAGAAGAGCACATACCAAAACAGCACGCATGCAGCAACTTCAAGCGTGCTCTTCACCTCTCTCTGCGCAAATAATTTCGAACCTCCTTGACCCATTCATTTATTGTCGCTAGGTTATAAAAAAAAAAAAAAAAATATTGCCTATTTCAGTGCTTACCAAACTCCGCAACCTAACTTCAATATATCATCTAATGTGGCTCTCATGGTCACAAGTTCTTCTCTTCGACAAGAAAGAACGCACTGAAAGTCAATTATCGTGCGGCGATTTTACGGATTACAATATATAGGGCAATATTTGTTTTCCCTTTTGAGGACAAAAATCATATATTGGTTTTGAAAAAGCGGTGACTACTTAGACTCTTCCACAAGTTGCCCTTCGACAAATTTCCCTATTACGAATTGACCCGTCGACGAGTTGGCTTTCGACGAATTGACCGAGACCCTCAATTCCTTTACAGTGCCTACTTCGACACATGCATTTTTAACTTCATACGCTATATTTAGGGTTCATCGTTTTCGGCTTAAACCAAATAAAACCGGTAAACGTACGCCGAATTCATATTTCCGAATTTGTTTACTGAAAAAGGTAAGTATTTTGGAGGGCGTTTGGAGAGGGGGGGGGGGGGGTTGAGTCATTACTGATCGTATCACCACTTCATTTCGCAGTTTTTATATTGTCTTCGAGATCAGTTCAACTTTCAACAAAAGCTCCAGGGGCGCAGGTGTCTTCAGGACGAAATTTGCCTTGTGTTTTCCCTTTTCTTCCTTGGCAACCTATTCCTTGGGGTCGAAGAAGAGGAAGTTTGAAATACAAATCAGTTGATACTTCAGCGCTGTGTGAGTGTATTTTTCTGTGTGGTTGGTTTTTTGAGTAACTGTCTACCTGTGCGCTGGTTCATAATGACGAAATCTGTGTTTTTGCACCTGATAGGGATTTGTGTGCCGAATTCTTTGTTCAAAGAAGAGAGTTGAATCATGAACTGAACAATGAAGATCAAGGGCGTCCGTAAATGCCGCACATTTGTTTGACAACTCTAGCTTCCTTCTACTAGAGGAGGGAATAAATACGATTGTTTTATTGTCGTTTGTGTGGTCGGCGCGAAGTTATCAACTCTCGCAGTCGTGAAAATGGGGAAAAAACGCACTGAATACAATGCTTGCGAATTTTTAGATTTTGATATTTTCCTCTCCAACCGAAGTGGTAGTGAAGATCATGTTCGTCCTGTAGTACATATACGAGCACACGGCGATAATGGCAGATCACAATAGGACCCCAGTGCGTCTTGCAGAACAGGTCCCGTCGGCTGCCACAGATTGCGACAAATAAGAAAACCAGGACATGGTTTACTCACTATATATTTTAAACAAACGCTTTTAAAAACTATTGCATTTTTGTCAGTATACTGGTTTTCGTCAATAAACCAAAAAGAACCGAGAAGCTTATGAGTCTATAAATATACATTGCAATAAACCAAAAAGTTCTGTTTGGAATTAAAAACTAAAAAGTACTCCGAATTTCAAAATAATAAAAACTGAAAAGGCCAAACCTTAGTTATATTGTCAATGTCCTGTTTGACGCTGTACTGTTTTGACGCCATTCTCTTCTGTCACTGTGCACTTTTGACGCTGTGCACTTTTGACGCTGACCTGTTTTGACACTGTGCTGTTTTGAACCCGAGCTGTTTTGGCACGCGCGCTTCTGTCGCTGTGCCGTTTTGACGCTGTGCTGTTTTGTCGCGTGCTATTTTGACGCTTGCTGTTTTGTCGCCGTGCTGTTTTGACGCGTGCTGTTTTGTCGTGTGCTGTTCTGTCATGGTGCCAGATATTATATCATCTTGGTGTGGCACCGGGCTCATAAAACTGAACGCTACCAAATGCAAGTAGATGAGACTTTCACGTCATTCTAATCATATGTTATCGTGTGACTACTTACTTAACAATGTTTCTTTAATGCAGGTTTTCCCCTGCAAGTATCTAGCCATTACGATATTCTGATAACCTTTTATGGCACAATAACGTGGACCACATCACAAGTAACGGTAATCGGTCACTCGGGTTATCTACGGCGTAAATTCTCTTTAGCCACAACTAACCTAAAACTTCTGCTCTATAAATCTTTAGTTCGATCAAAGCTAGAATACGCATCATCAATCTGGGACCCTAATATTGACTCTCTTATTTTACAAATGGAAGCCATCCAGAACCGTACGGAGCGTTTCATTTTTTCGAATTACTTCCGTACTGCCAGTGTCTCTTCAATGAAATCTAATCTTGACTTGCCCGATCTTTCATTGCATCGTAAAATGTCTCGTCTTTGTCTCTTTCATAAGATTTATCATTTTAACTCTCCTCTCAGTGATTCTCCCTTTCTGCCACCATCGTATATTTCCTCCCGCAGCGACCACCAGTAAAAGGTTGGCGTGTCAAGCAGCCGCACTAATTTACATTTCTACTCCTTCATTCCCAAATCTTGCGTCGACTGGAACCACCTTCCCGCCTCCATCGCTCTGATCACCGACACCGTCCGCTTCAAAACTGCCATCTGTAACAATTGTTTGTAACCCTGCTGTTGTGTTTATCTTGACGTGTATTATTATTGTTTGTGTTTATTTCGCACACTCCTCTCTGTAATGCTCGGCCTTGAGAGTAATAAATGAAATGAAAGTCAGATTCTTTACAAAATAATGCTAACACTATTGTTGGCAGAGGGAAGTGGGTGCAACTGATGATCTTGGCACCTCATCATAGTGGACATAGAGTGCCGTTAACGGGATTAAATAATTTCTAGACGCGGTAAGTTCACGGCTCTTTTATAGCGCTACTTTCTTCTCGAGGTTTCTTTATTAGGTATTGTGAATATAAAAATAAGATTTTGACAACCTTACAAAACGTTTGGTGACTACAACCGCCTGCGGTAACGACGGCTTGATCTGAAGATCTAGAAGCAAATTACCGTGAAACGTGTAAATGAATAGCCAAACTTCGAAATATATAAAAACTATTTTGTACAAACCAGGGGTGGCAAAGCTGTGTCTCGCTAGCCGCATGCGGCTCTTGGCGTGTTTAAAGTGCGGCTCGCCGGCTCTCTAGTAAACCTAATCTCCTCCTCTAGTCTCCCTCCAGGTTAACCGAGCACTTCCACAAAAGGCGAAATGGAACGCGTTTCAAATTGAGACAGGTTGCGGTTTGGTAGTCTCGCGCTCCTCCTCGTTTACGTAGGGTTGTACTGCTTTTGATTTGGATAAAGTAGTTAAAGTGGTTTTATTTGTGGCTCTTAGGCCGGGTCAGCCTGGATATCCCTGGTATAAAGTTTTGAAAACAGCCAGGATTCAGAAGCAAATGAGTTCCCCCAGGACAAAACTATTTGGTTCGTCACCCAACATGGAAATTGAAAACGCCTTCAAAGGTTGCAACGCTTGAATATATTTCAGACGACCTAAACGCGCCAACAGCAAGATGGCGGCGTTCATAGGCTGTACTTGCAAACGCATAAAGGCGATTGCTGGAGGGGCTACCGAGAATAGCTATAAGCAAGATAAAAAGTGTGCGCCTCTATACGAGACTCAGGCGAAGGATATACCATAGTTTCCATATACATTGCGGAGCCGGCGAACATCGGTTATGGCAACACACGGCTGATTTTCTGACCGGTTTTTCTCGCAGACAAGAAGCGAGAAAGAACTAGTCAATGATAAATGAGGGAAGCGACCGGGCCAACATTTAGACGAGTTTTTTCTCACCCTTGCCGAAAAAGGACGTCAATTCTCACCTATTTTTTCATTGTCTATCTTACATTTGGTTATCGGTTATTTCTGTATCACTTTAAAAAGTTGATTACGTGCTACTCTGGTGCGCTTCCAGGAGAGGTACTAGGAATGTTTTACTTTACGAGGCTTAGAAAAAAAAAAAAAAAAACATGAAATGCAGAAAAATATTTGACCTAAGAACATAAGAACCTGATTCTTTCTGACACGCTAAAAAGGGATGATCGCAATGCATGTGGATGAAGCGCAAGTCACGTTTATTGGTCAACAGGTGGCTCTATATAAATCTGCAAGAGATCTTCCACTAATCATGGTGATTATATATGAGTAGAGTTTAGAAGGAACCGTTTTTTTTTTTTTATAAGTTTGATTTGAATTGTTCTGAGCGTGTATCCTGTTCACAAATTAAGGTTCAATTCATTCAGATATTATGAGCCTGAAATCCATTTCATGTATTAAACACATATGTGCATCTTACGATCTACATTTTTGTCTTGTAGTTATACACTATCCGTAATATCCGCAACCCGTAATACAACTTTTTATTCTGTTCAAAAATAATAGCGGAAGTTATTCATAACTGACAAACGCGTCTTTAATACGCGCGTTATAATTTCGGAAAATCACGAGGCAACCATCTATGAACAGAGGCTCCTTTTGCGACCTAGGACACGAGAACGTCAGTCGTTGTCGCTATGGTCAGATTAACGCTTACGCCATCCGATTTGAACGTAACTAAAGCAGAACTTCTCGGGTGGGGGGTGGGGGGGGGGGGGGGAGGGGAGCAGGGAGCCCTGCTGCAATAGGGGCACTATTGCAGTGACCACTGAAATTTCACATGCACTAAGTCAATGAAATCCACCACAATTGTGGGAGAGATCGGCTGTCAAATATAGGGTATTTCTTGCGTGACGCTATGCGAAGCAGGTGCTAGGCCAAACATCACATTATCGTCCGGCAGCATCTAAGATTTCGACACCCGTTGACAAGAACGCCCAAGAGCGAATCACTAAACGAAGCGCGCGATCATAATAGACCGCACTCTCGTTTCGTAAGTTGTCAGTGAATACAAGCTGTCTGTAGTGATCCATTGTGCTCATTGCAGCTGCTCAATCTGAGTGACGACATCTGCTGCGGCAAAGCAGACCCGAGCCTTTAGGACTTTCGTTATGCGTATCCAGAATGGAAAAGGTTTGCGACATAACTTACCCACGTGTTCCTTGCTCAGCGATCTGTCATACGCTATTTGTGAGAAAAAGAGACTGTCACCGCTGACGCATGGGGGGAGTTGCGTTCCGTTTAGTGATTGCGTGGTGGTACGCCATTAGCGCGGGGAGTGATTAATAACTGGACTGGGACATTAGTTCTTTGCGGACGAAACTCTTTGGGCGACGGTTGCTTCTAATATCCTTTTATACGTTGGTGAACGTCCGCTTCGGTTACCGCTCGCGAGCTAGTGTAATAATAGAAAAGATAAAACCATGATCGTCTATTGGTGAATGGATGGGGTCTGAATCAGATGCGCAGCATTCCCTTACGCTACATTGCCAAATATATTTGTGTAGCCTCTTTGGCAGATGTGCACTTTTTACTACAAAGGAACTTCCATCTTTTTTTCTTTTAATATTTCCGCGCTTGGGCACTGTGCTCTTCTAAATCCTGAGACAAGGCGAACGAAATAAAACGGACAGTGTGTTATTTTATTTCTCCTTACCTCGGGGTTTATTGTACAATGTCCCCTAACCAGCTCCCCTGCATAGATTCGCTCCTTTCAATACTCTTCTGGTGCGTTTTGAACGTTTAAGAATGTTTAGTGAATATGATGGAAGAATACGATTATAAGATAAATAAATAAAAATGTAAGACATCTTTCTGCCGCAGCTGCAATAAATTAAATGCACGGAACCACATGGTCGACAGTGGCGGAGGGCATCTCCTTTTTTACACCTAGAACTGGAGCCGTCAGCCAATATCAAGGAATAGAAACTTCTACGCTTATGCTTAAAACCATAAGGATACTTTCGTAGTCAATAAAAAAGCGCATCTTTATTTATACGCAATTGAGAATCCAGGGCGTTGTTAGACTCTTTAAGTACATTAGATACACTTTCCTCAACTACAATCAAATATGTGTGGCGGTGCCGGCATGAGAAAGAAATCGGGGCGTATAGGAGGAGGAGACAAAATGTTGTAGGTACTGAAGATTTCACGAACAAAATGAGCTGAAAGACGACGTGTTATTATTTAGGCGGAGAATTAACTGAAGCGCTCATGTTCCAACAGACTAGTAATGTAACCATATCACCTTACAATAAACGCGATAGAAAACAAATTAAATATGACGAGGCATTGCACGCAGTGGTTTGTCGTGCATCGAGTAGTAGCCAGAGTTTGTGGATCTGTTTCTGTAAATGTATGCGCCATAAAAGTTTGTATCCCAATAAAAAGTTCTAACGAGACAAACAAAAATAGATGACCGTATCGTGAGCTTCTTTTAACAAGACATTTGACTATAATCTGCGTTACTTGTGCGAAAGACTGAAACACTTTAATGAATTACTACATAAGGTTGCAGTATACGAATTTGAAGGCAGGAAGGATCGCCTCTAAACATAAGTGTTTGGGATGATTAGTTGTTTACTTTTTCTATTAGATTTATACGAAACTTTGAAGGTTAAGAGCAAGCTAAAATATACTTGTAGGCCACATTTAGACTGCTAGTTATTTACCTTGTTATAATTAGTGACCATAACACAGCGAAAAATTATGCAATGTATTTGAGTGGAGAGGGTTGTCGAAGTATATGAAAAGTCGCATTTCCAGTTTTTGTTTTTAGAAACGGAAAAGAAGAGCACGGGCATCATTCTTGTCTCACCAAAACAATCGAGGCTACCAAAACCAGAAATTGCAGCTGCCATTAATTATACTGAGAATTTTCTCTTCAAATATTTATATCCTTCAAAAATTGGTATATCAGGCACTTTTACCAAATGTGTTATACTGGTTATACCATACCGTTTTTACCACGAGATTGGGGTTGGAGGAAAAAAATTCTTACTCTGGCAAAAGCAGAAAAATCAAAAGGGACGGACAACATCTGTTTCTGTTTCTTTTTCGGCAGCTCCCTGCGCCTTGAACGTATCATACATGCTGTTTTCTTAGGCTTTAGATATGTGTTCAACAAACAGCGAGAGCTTCGCTAATGCGGTTTATGCATGAGTTATAAGGCCAGTGGAACGTCATATCGATGTTAATCGTCTCGATAAGTGGGTTATATGACTATTTATATTGATGAACTTAAGAAGACAACTTTAGAAAGACTTCTAGCTCACGGGAATCAGGGTGGAGCACTAAATTTACCACAGGTGCAGAGGAGCACGGCTACCGGTGCGACAGCGTGCCAGCTTAACATGCGCTTTGTCCCGCTGTCAGCCTTGCACCTGCTGCACGAGTTGTAAGTTTAGCGCAATATACTGCGCTTCCCATACGCTTACATTATTTCTAAAAATTACTCAGTTAGTGGTTGCCGGTGACGCTCAGCCAATTCCCAATGGAGACAATATGTTAATCTTCACGAATTTAAAAGTAAATTAACATAATTTAGCGAATTATTTGACTTTTCGTGACAATTCCCCCTATATAATGTCCCCCCATCTGGATAACTCAACCTGCACTAGCCGCATTAGTGTATTGTTCTCAGCGCTGCAGAACAAGTATGTAAATCCTAAAATAATACTATCTCTCTCTCTATATATATATATAACGTAGCGCAGGATTCCGAATAGTATAAATGGCAGAGAAACGCACTTGAGGCGGTTGTTCGGAGTTTTATAACATGTTATTTGTAAAGAAAGACGACGTTTCGGCCTGAGACAGGCATCTTTCAAGACTGCTTACAAGAGTACGAAATATTTCGTCTGATGTAACCAGTCTTGAAAAAAGTCTGTCTCAGGCCGAAATATCGACTTACTTTAGAAATATTATGTTATAAAACTCCAAAAAACCGTCTTAAGTACATCTTTCTGATGTTGATATATATGTGTAAATATATTATTTAAGAGCGTGGTGACTAAGCCAGAACACGTATACTTAAAGTGACACTAGTATTTCTACTGTCGCTAACTGAACGTTCATGAACTACCGGTGAGAAGCGTGAACCATTACGGAAAGAAAGTATCGACAAGTTAGATTTAAGGGAACTGTCACCGGCGCAGAACAGGACATTTTGAAAGCGGAAAAAACAAAATAACAACATTATTATATTTCCTTCATCTTTTTTTTAGCAGAAATGTTCGTTTTTTTTTTTTCATGGAGATCGAGAGCTAGGGTATGTTTAAAAGCCATTCGTGAAAGGAAACCTGCTGGTATTATCTAGGTGACGGATTAGAATTTTGACCCCTATTTTGTCCGCTTTAAATATACCAACATAATAACATAAGTTCCAAATCGCCGCTCATAAAAAAAAAAAAAAAACAAGTTCTCTCTAAAGTTCTATCCGAAAATTTTGAATCAAAATAATGCAGCGTGTACGTTCATAAAAAAAATATTAAACCGGTTGCAAGGGCTTTACTTTTTATAACCTTACATTTAAAAAAACTCAACTTTTTATAGAACTCCTACCGCAGTGTCTTGAACACAGTTCTTTATAATCACTGGCTCTTTGCTGTTGACCTATTATAGTCCAACACGAAGTTGGAGTCGAGGTTTAAGTAGTGTACCTATATGACCCTCATGAGAATGGCGACACAAGTTTTTCTCCAATATTTAATCGGCGCTTTCAGCAAACTTTCGGCTCCCACTTACCGACGAATTGAGGGCCCCTTGTCCCTTCATGTGAAATCAGCCGAAACTCCACGTCACTTAGGTGGCGCTACTGCCACAAAGGAAAATAACGTCGCAACAATCCGAAAAAGAGCGAGATTTGTTTTTCCTTTTTATTTAATTAAGTTGCCCATGACGAATTTCGTGGAGAAACTTTCGGGTGTGGGGTAAGCGACCGGAGTTTTTTCTGCTCCCTCGTCCGATACCCTAACAAGCCTCGAAGCCGGGCCGCGGGCGCAGCATACCGAAAAGGCTGCTCGGCTATTAATCACGGTCGATCTGTCGGCGCACTGCCAGAGCAAATCCCCCGGTTGCGTAAGCCAGTCATCCTTTTATCCGCTGGTGACAGGCCACGTCGTGTCTTTCCCTGGTTCCAAGTCTCGCGGTTCGGGAGGTTTTCTAAGGCGATGTCACAACGGCTGATCCAGTCTGGTTCACCGCTGCCAAGACGTTCGTTAGTTATCCTGTCGTCGAGCCTTCGGGAATTAAGCTCTCAGTTCAGCCAGAGTGTCCTTGTACGGAAACTTTGATGAAATATTTTTTACAAGCGCACTTTTTCCGCGTTTATGGAGTTGTCTAGAGCCGGCAGATGTAAAAAAAATGTGACGACACTTTCGGGCTTCGTCTGAGAATTGCAGCGGGAAACCGCAATCGATGACTTCAAAATGGCGGCCCCTGCAATGGGCCTATCGCATAGACAGCCTTAATGTTGCTAGACTGGCGGTCCTCCCAGAGTGAGGACAACTCTGCCCTCTGCCAGCCATACCACTATCTCGTCTCCCATAAATGTGTAGTAGTTTATGAGCTGTTTACACAGTTATCAATAATTGCCGGTTATTAAAGGACGCGGGAACTTTAAGAACATGTAAATTCACGTGTTCCGTCAACCCTACGTTAGTTTTTAGGTGCTGCATTTCATGAAAATACAAAAACATCGTACAAACGACCAAATTTGCTATGCTTTGGTGCAATACCGAGTCAAAGAAGCCTGTACCTGGAATAATTTGTCCCGATATGTTCGAGCAGCTGGGTGATTTCAGATAAGATCGACCAAAGGTTGGCTGGGCGACATTTTGGAATCAACTGATGTTCTTATATACCACTGTCTAGTGTCTGATACAAACAAATCCTCACATAGTTTTGACCAAAAAAAAAAAAAAAAAAAGAACTCTGGGAATAGCATAAGCGGTAAGGCGGATTTTTTCAGTCGTGCACAAGTCATCTAGCTGTGTTGGAGATATGTGTTTCTCCATTGTCCACCTTTCTCCCTTTTTGCAGGAAATATTTTCGTCATTCTTGGTTAGCTCGCTCGCATCTCTGCATTAATTGCGTTATCATCACTCCTGTCACCTTCCGACTGACCGTAATTCACCAGCGCTTCAGAGATCCTGCGTCGACGTTTTGTGTAAAAAAAATTCTTCTCTCACAAAATCCTGTGGTGCTTTTTTGTTGAAAGGCTGTTGAAAGAAGTCACCAGAGGATATAAAATGTCAACACATTTTCATCTGAATTTCTCTAGATTTTCGGATGACTACCTTTTAAATATGGACCTGATTTATAATAAAATTGCCAACGAACTTTCTCTCGCCTTCAAGATGCTTTTTCTGTAGATTTGCAATTAAAAAAACTACAGCTTTTTAAATTGAAAGAAAAAAACTGTAAGAAAAATGCTTTACACCTTAGCTATTTATCCAACAGAGGTTTGAAGCTTTCCCTCTGCTCCAAATTGGCAGCCGCAAAATAACGTAAGAAAACGATTTATATTTTATTTTGTTAGAAATAGTGTCCCTGTGCTATTTAAACGAACTGCATGTATCACAGTCCTGTTAACGGCTTCAGAGCCTTATATAGCCTACACTTTGAAGGTAATAATTTGGCCGGTGAAGACCTCAGAACCTATTCAGGTTCAAAGGAAAAACCGCGTTTCGAAGTCGCGGACTCTATCCCTTAGAAAAAATGCGTCGGTACACTTATAGAGTCAATTGAGACCCAAATTAAACTCAACGTTTAATGCGTTTGCAAAAAATAAACCCAGCATCGATTCTGTCGAATTTACTCATTAGGATTTCAGTTGAGTTCGGTCATAAGAAACTGAATATCGATTTTATTGAATTTACTCATTAGGAATGCAATTGAGTATGGTCATTAAGAACTCAATATCAATTTTATTGAATGAACTTATTAGGAATGCAATTGAATTTGGTCATAAGTATGCAATATATATTCCTTTGAATTTACTCATCAAGAATGCGATTGGGTTTCTTCATTTAGGACTCAGTATCCAAGTATCCATTCCTTAGAATTTTCTCATTAGATATGGAAACGTGTGTGGATTTAGCGACTGCACCGAACGATCATTCCTTGTTCCAGTGTTTTTGTTTGTTTTGTTTTTACTAAGAGGTAGAGTTTGATGACGCCGAAACACTGCTTCTCATTTATCATACTTCCGAGGAGGGGATAGCATACTGGGAACCTTAATGAATGCTGATGTTAACCGGACAACTGAATACCTTTGACATGTAGGGTATATAAGGCGGTGGAGCATTCAAGGGGAGTGTGATTAGTGTGTTGCGAGTGCTTTATGCTGTTTGTGTTCGTTTACTTAACGTGCTCCGTTTCCTTCATATTCCATGCTTTAAGGAATTATTAGGTAAAAAATCCTCACACGATGCAGGATTTTTCTAAACGCAGGTGCAATCATTTTTTCGAAACAAAGTTGCGAAAATTTGATTGAAACGTAACTGCACAAATTTAATTAAAACGCTATTGCCAACAATTTAATTAAAATGCAATTGCTAAAACTTCAATTGAACGCAGTGGCCAATTTTATATGAAGGTTCAATGGGACTCAAAATACAAAATCCTATTGTGTCTCCATTGAGAGTCAACGCGGTGTATTGAGCAAATCATTTACACTTTCACTTCAAACTCCTCTCATTTTTTGTAAGGGCTAGAAGAATCGTAATCGCTTCTCTGCATAGCACCACTTCGGACGAAGCGAATCAAGACAGTTGCTCCTCTTTAAAATTGTATTTTGCCTTTCTTTACTAGTTGAGTAGTTTAATAGGGTCAATCAAGTCACTATAGACACTTGCAAAGTGAGAATGGCAAAGCGTGTTTGCCGTTCTCAGCCTCCAGCACGCGCCACATGCCTTCCGTCGTGGTTTGACCGCGCGCGCGCGCTCGAGGTGTGCGAGAAGCCGAAGCGTTGTCAAGGGTGGAAGACTCGCGCTGGAGGTGGGTTAACTGAAGCTCCCCCTCTCGCCATGTCAGTGATTCGAGGGGAACTTAGTAAATTTTGACATGTAGTCAAGATGAACTATGTTGAATCTACAGAAAGTCCGTAGCTCTTCTATTGTCACTGGCTCCAGAAAGTCAAGTGAACGGTTTCAACACGAAGTCAACAGGAAGTCAGCAGAAAGAATAAACGTAGAGTTAATACAAAGTCGAAAGATTTTCCTTTGACTAATACTGATGAAAATCATCAGAACAGTTTCAACACAAAATCAACAAACTTTTTGTTAATTATATTAACAGGAAGTCAAAGTCAAAAGAACGTAATCAGAGTCAACAAGAAGTCAGCATTTTTGAATAAAAAGTAAAAATAATCTTTATAGGGCTTTACTTGCTCGATCCTTTTCGTTCAGAGAATGCTATGGAAAAAGATACCCTGAATTCGACACCCAAGCGCTTTGACAGACCGCCTTGCCTTCGCAGCGTCACGATCCGCCAGTAAGCTTGCGTCTTCTCGAAGAAAGAAATACGGTTTAAAAACGCTGGACTGTCATTAGATGAAGTAACTACAGCGTCCTTTTCATATTAGTGGGAACCGAAACTTTTATATTTGGTAATTAACCTAACTTAAGGGTGTTGGCACCGCAATCACAGTTCGATGGCGTATGCAATTGTTTAGTTGTTGTTGAGAAGGAAGTGGTGTTGGGAATGTGGCGCAAACGTCAACAACTTATACTGAAGCAAACCGTTTGGAATTCGAACAGGGTGAAAACAGGTATATGTTATAACGGGATACGAGTGGCAGTTTGATACCGGCACGCGTTTGATACGGGCACACACTCTTTAGGATACCCGTTTTGATACGGCGCCCTTTTGAACATGCCATCCGGGTAACGAGGCAAATTCCTCGTTAGCCTCTAATGGGTACCGTCCTGAATGAATCGCACAAGCACACATACACAAAAACCAGCATTTGACGCTTGGTTGACGAACAGATTTATTAGAGCTACTTGCTTCGGAGAACGCGCTGAAGGTGTCTCCCATTGATTTATTACCTATTCATTCATTCATTCATTCATTCAATGTTTCTTATCTGAACCTACGCTTCCATGTATAAAATATTGCTGATTGTGTTCTCTCTACTGTAGGTTTATTGTTTCCCGCCATTTTTATGTAAATCTTTTTTTTTGTTTAGCACCCAAATATGTTTTCTTTGGAAACTTTTTCTCCTGTCCCGCTACAGCTGCGTCACACGCACAAGCCTTCCCGGATTACGTGGAAATTAAGCTGTAACATGCAAAAGTGTAAAATATAAAATAATAAATTGTATTGTATTCAAAAATAAATGATTCTACTATGGCGGGCGTGCAGCCTCGCTTAATATAACCCTCAATCAGTAATTTTTGTGGATTTGGAGACCCGTCAGCAGAATCAGATGTACTAATTCGCATAAGAGTGTAATTGATTTATTTTTAGGTGATGTGTCTGTTTCATAAAAAAATTGTTGCCAGTGCGCTTTTTTTTTTACAGAGAACGTTCGAGAGGTTATTTTTACTGCTTTTTAAAATTCCAAGCCGCGTTATAAAAGGCACTGAAAAAAGCGTGCGGTTCCAGAAGCATGTTGTTTTGAGCGTGCTCCCTTTTGAACAATTCATTATGACTAGCTGTACGCTTTTGTGGCTTTGAAGTTTAGAACGATGGTCACAAATACGCAAGCGTTCTCTAATTTTGCGGCGGGTCAGTTTTGTAATAGGTTTTCGTCTCTGGTCACCGCACTTAGCTAACGTTTTCGAGCCCACATGTTTTTGGGACCTTTCGAAAAAAAAATTAGAAGAGCAAGTAACAACAATATCAACTGCTTTACCAGGGGAATACATCACGCCCCGAGAGAACGCAATTACCATGGTGCGGACAGACTTTGCGTAGGTAAAACGGCTGGACGCGCCGCACCTTCAGGGTTTTCAGGGTGGCAGAGGTGGGTGCGGCCATATATACTCGCGGACACTCAAGCGCAAGTCGAGACAGCCTTCTATGCCGTCTTTTAACCAACCCGTTTCCTCGTTGCGCCGGTGGCCGCCCTCTTCCTTTCTCGGCGCCGCGCAATTGCGCGATAGTGTGGACCGCCCGATGAACGTGCGTTTTCCCAGACTCAAAGTTTACAGACTGGTAGGGAGAATTTGGCGCTGTAAACACTTGGAGTCATACAAATGAGCGGGGTGGAATGTATTCTTCCTTGCGAAGGAGGGGAGAACATACTCGCCATTATTCGTTGCTTCATAATGCCCCATTGTGGGATCAATGAGTGACTAAAGTACGCTCTAAATACAGAGCCGAGGTAAATACAGCGCGAGCAAGACGCAGCCGCCTTCAGGTCGTATATCTCGGAGTATGTGAAAACGAAATATGACGGTTACATTTGTAGGCAATCTTTCTAAATAGATGCCGTCCCGAACGTATTTCGCGCGTTTTGTTGCTTTTACCGGCTACTCGAAGCACTAATTATATTTCTTTTTCGTGACAGGGCAGCGGCGGTGCCGGGGGCTGTACGCTGCGACCGAGGCATCTGAAAGCACCCCAAGCGGCAATTGCGCGAACTCCTTTACTCCTTTTCTCTTCTCGTCGGACCATGCAAACACGCCTCCTTCCATTATTCTCGCAAAGAAGCCGCTCTTAACAGCGAAACTTTCCCGAGGCAACATGTCAGCTAATATTTCGCGAGGCGGGCGTGCGCATGTAAACAGTCCCAGAAAAGAAGCAATGAACACACACGCACGCGCAACCCCAGTTTGCTGAGAAAAACAAAGCACAGAACGAAACAGAACGAAACGAAGTTAGCTGTGTGTTCGTATAGACATGCGGAGCCAAGCCAAGCCAGGCGTAGCGTTTTAGCATCATTAAGTTGGCGAGGGTTGCCCGACTTCGTTTGTTTCAATCCGAGCTCGTATTTCTTCGGCGTCGTTACAACTGCAGTTCAGTTTCTCTGCCTAGAGAGCCGAATTTGCATTGGACATTTGTCAATGTCCTCGCTACTTTATGCTAATGTCTCGATATTTGTATACATTTCGGAGAATTGTTGCGTCCTCGAGCGTTACATACATGTGCAAAGTGTTTCACACACGACTGATCATAAAAAAAAAAAGTGCTTGAAGACAATTTTTTTAATATTTTGTGGTTACGTTGCTGAGCGCGGCGGAAGACAGGTTACAAGTTTAAAGTTCGAATTTCTACACCAGTTGCCTAAAATCAAATAATATTCACTTCGAAAATATTCGCCTAAGCTAACATGTTCGAATTAAAAAATAAAATACGTTTACAAATCTTCGTAATGTGAAATTAGAGCGCAACTCTTGAGGAGGAAGTGGGGAGGGTACGGAGGGGACTGTGTGCCCAGTGATCTCTATTCTAGTAGGCTGGATCGCGGACCGCGGCCTCGGCAGCTGGGGCCGAGTGTCGCCACCGGCGGCCATTGATTGACACCAGCCAATGCATGCGACTCTATGGGAAGAACGAGAAAAAGTGACGTTTTCCCCTGTTTCTAAGTTGTTGTCGGCACTGAAACTTTTTGGATGCTTTTCGATAAGCCCGTCAAATAGCTTGCGTACAAACATTAAAACTGACAGCCCTCGCAGTTCTAATAGATAAATATTTTGTGGTCGAGAGTGACTCCGGTGTAGTGCAGCTCAATGAGGCGAGAGTAACTTACGGTGAATTCGGGTGGTCGCCTCTCTCCTCTGACCTCGATTCAGCAGAGCGCCCCCTCCTCGCCGCCAGAGCTGCTCGGGATCCTTTTCAGCCGATTACAACTGCTGGGTTCAGAGCGCTCTGACATTCTCAGACCAGTCAAGGAATTAACATTTCTTGACATTGGTAATGCATTAACAACAACACGATCTTACAGCGTACGGTGGACGATTGAGCAAAATTTAAGCTCGCAACGTGATGAAATAACGGTTGTGACGTAAATTGTTTTACGCATCGGCATGTAAAAAAAAAAAAAAAAAGAAAACAGCAGTACGTGAATTGACTTCTGCAGAACGGAACGAAAGCCAATGATTGGAAACAGTTAACAACTCATCGCGTTTTCGACAGTGAACGCGCTGCGATAGCAGTCATGCGTACGACAGAGCAGACAAATATAAAATTGTTAATAAGCCGCATTTTTCTCACTGCGAAATATCGCGCAAGCATCGCGATGTGACCCAAATCACAGTGCATTATATTCGGCTCTCTCTTTATTTTACAACACAAACCTTTAAACGCACTTTTACCAAACCTCAAAATTTCTTGAAGCGACCACAAAACCCGGTAAAACAGCGGCGAGCTCTGTGGTTAGGCTTAGCAGATTCACCGCCGTGAGATGAACGATCTCGTGAAAGCACTGGGAATACTTCACACGTCGACTTTTCCTGTTACGGTCGCAAACGAATGTCGTCCCGTCCGTTGTAATCCTCGCACCGTCGAATGCACAAGCACTTTGTAGAACCACAAATCCATCGCCGTCATGCCGTACCCAGCACACCACCACAGACCACTGCCGGCCATCGTCAACAAAACCACGTGATCCCCGTCCAAGTACCACGTGACGCCTGCGCCGCTCCGCACTCCGACGGCTACAGACGGAGTGTCAGGGAGCGCTCTGAGAGGGAGAGGCGCCCTCGGAATGAACCAGCCGATCAGGCCACAGCACTCTCTTTCAACCACCCGATTTCGCGCGCTCTGGAAAGAGCGCTCGAGAGCGCGCAGAAAGAACCACGCGAATTCGCCATTAGAGTTACCGCGGAGTCGGTGGCGGTTTCGTTGTGTTGGGTTTAGCAGACGACAAGCTCGGGGGTCTTGCTACGCGGAATTCGCTCACTCCCGGAAAGCCGCTGTCGAGATGAAACTTCTTTGTCATTCATCAACTTCTGGGCTTCCCTAAGGACGGTCTTATTGACGGCAAGTTCCTTTGTTTACTCCAATACGAGAGCAAGCTTGCCAGCTCAGCCGTAGGTGCTCCGGTACGTTTGATTTTTTTATTCGGCGACCGGACGTTTGACAAATAGCGATTCGATCTCCAAACACCCGACATAGGGATAGCAGCGCACCATAAAATACTGGCCTCCGAGCACAGCGTACATGCTTCAATATTCTTACTTTTGTGCGTTTCTCCCATAGATTTGCGTGTATCGCCTGGTGTCAAGCAATGGCCGCCGGTGGCGACACCGACGGGCTCCCGATCCGCGATCCAGCCTACTAAAATAGAGATCAGTGGGTGTGCCACTCCGTACCCTCCCCTCCTTCTCCTTTACCCGCTAAATTTAGAGATAAAATTTCCCCCTAGATTTAGCGGGATCAGTTTTTCTGCTAAATTTAGCGGGGAAATTGACGTCACGTGACCTCCACCAATTCGGTTTACCCACTAAATTCAGCGGTGAAAATGACCTCACATGACTACGTATCACGTCACCCACGAAAAAACTCAGTTTCTCCGCTAGATTTATCGGGAAAATTGACGTCACGTGTCCTCAACACCAATTCAATTTCCCTCTAAAATAGCGGGGCGGTTACGCCGACGGCGGCACCGACGCCAACGGCGACACCGTGAAACGCGGGAACGGGCGCCTAAGAGCTGCCCTGTAAATTTTGTGGGCCGTTGTAAGAATAAGGGTTCACTGTTAGAGTTCAGACAACTAAATTAGATCCGACACTAAGAGTCATGTGGTCCCATTAAAAGTGCGCCACACTCTGCTTGTGTTTTCAGGTGCGGTGGACTCGGATTTGCGTATTTGTCCGCGACATTCCAACGGAGTGCATGTGTAACGCCCCAGCGGAGGCTCGATAATTAATTTAGACACCCTGGGAATCTTTCGGCATGGAACCGAATCGTCGATAACACGGTGCCTGCTCCTCAACGAGCCTCCGACAGATTACGGGCACCTCGGCCGGTATTCGATCCCCGGGTCCTCAGCTTGTTGCTCTCTTTCCCCCTTTTCTCGGTATGGTGGACCTAACTTCACCATCGGATAGCGTGGAGACGAATTTAGCTTCGTTGACTTCTGACAAATCCACATCGTTTGGCAAACGGTCAAGTAATGCCCCATAAAGCTATGTCAGATAAGGCGAATAATTTGAAAGCTAGGAAGGTATTTCAAAAGAGGCATGGCCAGAAATTTGTGACAGGCGCTTCTACTTTATTTGTCTGCCCATACGTTGCTTACTCACGCTTAACTTTTACGAAGTGAGCAAGTTCTTGCCAAAGCGGAGTGTGTTCCGACTGAAAAAAAAACAAACAAAAACAAACAATAGGTTCAAAGATAAAAAAGGTTGAAATAATGTGTCTCTTAAGGTTGCAACCTACTGATAACTTGATCATTCTGCCTTACCATTTTATGGCTATGCTGCGATCAGACGGAAGAACATTACAACTTTTAAACAATTTCGCAAACGTCATCGCACGCATCTCTATAGTTCTTGCAGTTGACTTGGAGTGCGATACAGTAGGTTTATTTGAAATAAAGCTGTGTTGTGAATGAGTATAGTGCATAAAGCGTAGGCTGTTATAAGCGGTTGATTTCGCGGAGGACGTATCTAAGGAAGGACGGTCAGCTTTTGTATTTTAGGCATATAATGATTAACGCGTTGATTTATATGAACTCTCTGCCCGGTGTAATATTGTCACTAATAAAAAGAGCCGACGAATTGATTGCGAAAATAAAACGTTTAATGAGGCGAACTTGTGCCTACAAATTTAAAGAGTAAAGCGCCATGCATCTTGAGTCGGGGACGGAAGGGCGACTGACCCGAAGCAGCGCGTTTCAGCTACTTTCATACACGCGGCATGTTGCGGAATGTTCTGAACAAGAGCAGTGAATGACTTCGGTGAATGGGTTGGGAATTTTTAAAATACCACAGAATAAAAAAAAAAAAAATTAAGAGTCCGGGCCGATACGCATTCATACCCCACTCCTCTGCGTGACAGCCGCATGCGTTTCCAGCTCCGCCAAGCACTCGTTTTTTTTTTCCTGATATGGAAGGTGACGCAAAGCAGTGACAAACAATCACGATTAAACAATAAAAGACAGCAGCCACCTTGCCTCATGTCGAACGCGCTTCGAGCCATTGAGGGTAGACGACACCTCAATAATCGGCATCTACTCAGGTGTAGGTTGCTGACCCTTATACATTTCCTTCAGAAAGCACATGCGCTCAACAGAATACGTACGTATGCACGGGACGAACATCGATCTCGGCGTGGCGTACAACCATGCGGCACCGCCAAAGGCTGTGCTGGCCCACCAGTTGGATCATGTCGTAGGGAACGTAGTTTTCCCCGTCTGCCTCTCAGAAGAGTATGGCATGGGGCGTTAATGAGAAGTCTCTTTTAAGGGTCCTTTGCAGGACGTCCCTTAAGGAGAGAGCGTCCTAGCAGTCTATGAAAACGCGGTCAACCGTCTCCTGCTTTTCGCACAGTATGCAGTTGTCAGACCAAACTACTGGGATACCTTTTTCAGCTGAATCAGACTTTAACTGGGAGTGTTTAGATATGAAACTTAATAAAATATGTCTTCGTGCTAGGGGTTGGCGCCATTCGCCTCACTCACTTTAAGACAACCCTCGCTGGGCCTGGAATGCAGAAGAACGGTACAGAACAATTGTCAAAAGTGAATAGTATAAATCCTTTGTCAGTCGCTGTCGCGACACAAAAGACAGGTATTCGAGTCAGCAACGGGTGACTTCAAAACTTATAGGCACCAAAAACCTTATGTCATATACCGGCGTACACAGGCAACTATGTCCTCGCTTCACAAAACTGCATACTGAGGAAGCGGACCTCGCAATGTCACTCGAAGGACGGTTTGTAAATGTTGATGTCTGGCTTTTGAGAAAAATTAATTTATTGACAAGTTGCCTCACGCGGAAAGAAAAAAGACCCCCCCCCCCCCCCCCTTCGCCTTCACCATACGAAACAGGTTTGTACGACTGGCACGTTCCCTAACCGTGCAGCAAATAAAAAGGGGAAAATCACGCCTCATACGCTGTAGGTTTAAATTCGTGAGCATGAAGTACCTTCACAACATACCACACGTTTACAGCAAGAAATGCATTGCGCAGGTGCCCAATAATAGACATCCCTTAACCTCCCAACTTGGTCGCTTTCGCGCGCAAAAGTTCAATCTTATCGCGCCAATAGTCGTAGTTGTTGCGGTAGTGTTCCAGGAGAATTCTGAGAAGACGGGACAGCTATTCCGTATATATAAAACATTTACAAACCTGCGGCTTGGAAGGCCATATGCCGTGACAAAGACCCAAACACTTATCCTATTTGACGGAGCTACTCGTATTTTCGTAAAACAATATCCGTAAGCTCGACGGCTTTTTCCACACTCCCGAAGTCTACGAAAAAAATGCACGTTATTTGCGTACGCTAAAATACGGACCTCAGTACCTTCCAACTTAAACACACGAAGAAATATACTATTTATATTACTTAGACACGACGGGTAAAGAAAAATGCAAGAAGGCAAAGGAAAAAAATGGACAGCCTTGTCGCACCCAAGAGAAAAGGGAAATACGCTTGCTTATACATTTGTTTAGAACAAAACTAGTGTCGCAGTTTTGGTACGCTGTGCGTACACCGTCGCCAAATAGACCCGAGGTCAATAAGTTCTATTATAGAAAAAATAAATTTGTGTGACATGCGGTCAAACGTTTCTTCCAGGTCAAACTCTAACATGGCAACTCTTCGCACAAAAGAGCCACAACCCTCCGGAACGCTACGGGCGACTCCTAATTGTTCCGGACGTCTGGTGTGGGTCTACGATGATGTTTATTAGACTCTGGAAGCGCTCTGCTAAAACCTTCAAAAGTATCTTATAGTCTACGTTAGTTAGTGTGATCGGATGGTACGATAAAAAGAGAAGTTTTGAGAGGTCCTCTATTTGGGGTTGAAATCCTACACGAAAAAATGACGGGGGTAAAGCTTACAGTCTGTAAGCTTCACTAAATACGCAGTGCAAAAAAGGAGCAGGTTGGCCCTTAAATGCTTTGTAAAAATGAACGCCCACACCGTTTGGTCCCGGAGCTTTGCCAGGCTTCAAATTGTCAATCGCTTTTCAAATCCAGATACGTATAACTTTTATTTTAAATCGTCTTCAAATCAAGCTCTGGGATGGGCTGTTCTATCTTTTTTTTTTTTTTTTAATCGGCTTAAAATCTTGACAATAAAGGCAAATAAAACCTCTGGAAACCACCCTTTTTGGGCGCATAATAACTGAAATGTTCTTTATAATATACAACGAAAGCGCGTTAGAGGATCCCCTTATTGCGCGACTGTACCTTCTGATACTGAATCGCACTTTACTCATACTTACTCACGTATTTGTTCCTGTCCCGACGGCCTTTTTCTATGGGTATCTCTCCGAGCGATAACCGCTTCCATTATCAAGAACCTCAAGCCGTTTTTTTATATTGATTATTTCGTCATTATATTGATTATTTCAATCTGTTGCAGTTGTACGTTAATTATATCACCGAAGAAGTAGTTTCGCAGATGAGACTGTTCGCAGATGACTGTGTCTTTTTTATGGGGCTGTCGCTTGTGTTGTGGATGCTAATACCATACAGAGGGATCTGAACCGAATTCATCAGTGGTGCCTCAAATGGCGTATGCAGTTGAATTTAGGGAAAACTGTTTTTATGTCATTAACAAGGGACAAAAACACGTACGCTGCTTTTTATGCCAAAGAATAATAATATTTTATCAAGAGAGGTAGACTATAGATGTCCGGGGGTAAATTACATGACTGACTTAAATGGCATGCCTACGTTGATTACGTAGTGGCCAAGGCTGGTAAAACGTTAGGGTTTATCCGTCGTAATGCTGGAAGCTTCAATAAAGACACCCGGGAATGCTCAATAAAACATACGTCAGATCAGCTATGGAATACGCATGTGTCGTTTGGGACCCACCTGCACCACGTGACAAAATAAATCTAGAAAAACTGTAGAACTTAGCCGCTCGGTTTGTTAACGAGAACTAGACTATAGATTTTAGCGCGACACGCGCAGAAGATATTTTAAAATGGGAGTTACTCGAAAATCGCGGAAGAAGACTTTGTTTGAAGTTGTTTCACAGCATTTACATTCGAGAGTTGGCATACAAAGAGACATGTGTATAATGCGGCCCCACTATCAATCGTAGCGTGTTGACCATAGTTTAATGGTGCAAGAAATTAGGTTCAAAACCGAGGTATTTATGATGTCCGTTTTGCCAGGAGCTATCTATGAGTGGAATCGATTACCTCCGTCTGTGGTTGGTGTATTATCAAACGATGACTTTTTTTCGATGTTAGATTCAATTTAGCTTCAATGTTTTATATCAGTTTGCATTCCCTTGAATGGTTTACAAGCTTTGTTTATATGTTTTTTTATGAGCTTCCGTTTCCTTGTATGGTTTATAAGGTTTTTGTGTGTTTTGAATGATTCATCCGTTTTGGAGCGAGTTCTAACTAACATTGTTTACTTTTTTGTATGTATGCCTGATTTGGCGCTGTGGGTATTGAATAAATAAATAAATAACAAACCGAGAGGAGTGCATTTCTCCCTCATCAGTTTCTGGAGTAGTGCGTTTAAACCGTTCCCACTCTTCTTTTCGCGTTTAAAAAAAAACAATCTAAAGCGTTCAAGAGCTATCGAAATTAAATGGAAATCGTTTGAAAACAATCTCCATTTAATTCTGAACTCTTCCTAATTGGCTCTTGAAAAATTTTCAAGATATCGGCGAACCGTGTTGACAAAACATTATTCATTTAGAAGCTTTGCATTAAACTTCCCTAAAATCCAAACAAACTTCTTAGGCGTTTCTTCAAAGGAAAAAAAGTTTGAAGGATATAGGAGCGTGATCACGTAAGGACACATTATGAGCCTCATACTGCTTGCACTGTCCGACAAGGTTGAGGAAAAAGGGGCGCTCCATCCAAGCGCGCGTGTGGTGCACCCTGAAAATGTGTGTACTGTACACCTTCGCCAACTTGACACGCAAAGTTTAACATATTCTAACTCACTGCACTCTACAAAATTATTCAAAAACTCGTTGCTAGCCTCTTTATGTCACATCTGTCTGGGGCGCGCCGCACCGCACCGCGCTGCACCAATGGGCACGTCTAGGGAGACTTTATGTGCTCCCTAGACGCAAGCGCACATGAAGGCACCCAAGGCGAGTTCACGCTCGCCTGGTCGTGTGGGTGCGGCTGCACTACGTTCGTTAAGGACTTCTTGCGGCGCGCGGCACCGGTGCGTTGCCGCACCAGCTGCACCGTCGGAAGGAGACCTTGCAGGTCCGCGCATTGCAACTTTGAGTTAACACTCTCCACTTCCTTCAGCACCTCCTCTCTCTCTCTCTCTCTCGGTTCGTAGTCGGTCTTCGTTCTTCGTCTCGCGAAGCATGGCGGCCCGAGAGAACGCGATGGCGGCGCTACTCACTTCTTTCTTTCCCTCAAGCCCTCTGCTCTGGCTACGTTTTCAGTAGAAGAGGCTATATGAGGGAATTGGAAATCAAAGTAGGTGGTCGAGCCCCGGAGCTGGCCGGGGCGCTGCTCTTCATGGTTCCTTCCAGTACGTGAGTCGAAGTTTTCTGGGAATTATTTTAAGCAGGTTTCCCCAGTTTTGCCTTTTTGGCGTTTGCCCTTAATCGCGTGTTTGCCTACGGGCGTTGGTTTTTCACTTTTCGGGAAGTATGCATGTGTACGATGCTGCGTTGCGTCGCGTTGGCCGCCGAGCAACCAGTCCACCACGCCGGGCAAGTGAAGCCTTCGTCGTCCGTAGGACCCAAGACGTCGGTGAGTCTTCGGACTTCGTTTGAACTTTCCTTTGGACTTTGGGTCCCGCTGTTAAGAAATAAAGAACAAGGAAGAGCGCGCGGACGATTGGGAGGCACGCGAGACTTGGGTAGACGCACTGTCAGTGTTTCATAAACGGCCATCCAAATAGGACACGTCTCGGGTTCCTTCCTCCACATATCTTTGGTGGCAAAATCCCTCGAGAGGACATGGACCACCTACTCATGACCCGCGGCATTTTCCGCTCCACCGTCACCAGGATAGCCCAGCTCGACGACCTTATCCTGAACCCGGACACAACAGAGCTTGACTTGAGGCTCTGGCTCAACTATCTCAACCAGAAGCAGAGGAGCCTAGCCGACTTGGACCGAAATATCCCGACCTCGACAACCGACGACGACTTGGAGAACAAAATCAAGGGAGCGGACGACTACCGTACGGGGATCAGCCGTGACATCACGCGCCTTCGATATGCCCTGGACAAATTGAACCAACACACGACATACTGCAGCCCAGCGGCCGCCCTCTATCAACAGAAAACCTGAGCAGCATTTCTAACACCGGAACCATCCCTAGAGCACCAGCTTATGGCTGTCATCGAAGGGTCACCCTTCCACAACTTCAGGTACCTACCTTTCCTAGAAACATCAGTGATTGGCAGGGAATTTGGGACCATTTTGATGTCACGATTCACAGAAATGCCGACCTCCCTCACATCAAGAAATTTAAGTAACTTATGACATACTTCACCCACAACGGAAAGGGGGCTGTCAAAGGCATTCGTCTCTCCGAGCAGAATTATAACCTAGCAGTTCGTACACTTCATGACAGATTTGGAAGACGCGATATCTTGATCGACGAACATATTAACGAGCTACTGAATCTCCGGAAAATAAGCAGCTCAAGAAGCGTCACCCAACTTCGTTAGCTGTTCGACGCCATTCGCTTCTGCACAACATCTCTAGAAGGCTCGGATGTTCCGCCCAAACTCTACGCGGTGGTTTTTTATACTGTACTGATGAGAGCTCATCCCAAAGATCTAGCACTCACGTACCGCCAAAAAGAAAAGGAGAGCGCGACAACAGCCAGCCCCAACGCGCTAAAATGGCAAGATCAAGTCAAGGTTATCACGACGTTTCTTAAGTTCAGATAGAGACACGAGAGGAAGGGTGCTTGGAACAGACCGCTAGGGCACCCAAAGGCACACCAGATGAGCCGAGTTTACAAACTAAGTTCATATCAAACAATCCATCTGCACTGACACTGAACAACGAAACAGTTCACCACCGAGTCCTTTAGTGTCCGCTCTGCGGCTCCGTCGAACAAGACGTTCAGAGCTGCCATTTGCACTATCGTCCCAGGAAAAACGACCAAGGCTCACACAGGCACGCTGCTGCGCCAAACGCAACCACATCGCCCGTGCCTGCCGCACAGCAAGGAGCCTACTCGTACCACTTGCAGATTGAACCAATTGACCATCCTATGAGACGTTTCCCGATCCCTTCAAGCTGCGCAGGGCATCGGCCAATTTAGAGAAGACTCTACTCCTAACTCTGCGGCAGTTATTAGTGCCCCAACGAACGCGGCAAGGCAAGGACCGTCAGTTCTGCTTCAGACGGGCCAAGTGTGGGCTTCTTCGCACCATCAAAAAGTGCTTGTTCGGATATTGCTAAACATCGGCAGTCAAAGAACTCTCGTGCGTCGCGACGTCTAAAAAAATTGAACTGCACAGCTCTTGGAACCAAAGAGCTTATCATATCCACGTTTGGTAACGCTCGACGACCTTCACGCTATCACTGTCGACGAGTTACCCTCGAACAATGCGGTCGAACCACCGGCATTTGAATCTACTTGGAAGCATTGGAGGTGCCAGAAATCTGCACGGTCATCAGACATCAGGTCGACAAAAAGCTGCAAGCTCGACTCCACTCTGAAAACATGCTGAGCGCCAATTTTGCCCCGGAAGGTGTGCCATGCCCAAATGAAATAGGTGTCCTCATCGGATCTGACGCCTATTGGAAGATTGCCACAGGCAGAATTAACCGCCTCAGCGAGAAAATAACGGCAGTTGAAACCGTCTTTGGTTGGATGATACAAGGAACGTATACCTGTCATTGTGGCAACGCACGAAGCACACTCACCACCCCTTTTCTGTCATGTGAATTTTCCCACGACGGGAATTAAAATTTTGAACCTTCACAGATGTTGCGCCGAGAAGCCATTGGTATCCCATTATTAAAATCAGCGAACAACGTTAGGTAACTGTTGAAGAAAACCGAAAACAGGAAAGACGCTGAAGCGTCTTTCCCGGTTTTCTGTTTTCTTTAACAGTTTCCTAACGTTTTTCGCTGATTTTAATAATTTTTAACCGGTACCAAATAGCCCAGCTCACCACCCTTCTACACTGCCATTGGTATCACCGATTTAGCCGACACTCAACCAATTGATCGCCCAGCGCTCCAACAATTTAAAAAAAAAAGCATGAAAAGGCGTGATCAGCAGTACGAAGTGCTCCTCTCATGAGAAGTACCGCATGCCTAGGACCAGATTGCAATAACCGCAACAAACACGAGAGAGAGATATGACGACGCCGCTATTTTCGGAACCAATGTCCCTGAGCAGTAGTGTCGGCCACGAAAAGATCGACGCGCGGGACTGCACACCCACGGCAGTGTCGGCTGCCACAGGAGACAACGTCTTCCAAGAACTGGTGAACCAATTGAAAGGTCCCGTCGCTGCACAAGAGAAAGGGAGAACTACAGTGCTACTTTCGGAACCAATGTTTTTGTGCGATGGTATCGTCCTCGGAAAGAGCGGAACACATAGCTTTATATCCACGGAGGATGCTGCGAAACACGGGTAGATCGTTCGACCTCAAAAAAACAAAAAAAAAAACAAACGGAATTTGTTTTACCGCAAGCTGTCGCTGCCCAGGAGGAGCGAACCTTTGCAGTCGAATGTTGAAACCAAAGGTTTTAGGCCTACTAGGCCGAGCAGCGAGAAGATGGAATGTACAGCAGACGAAGAGGTGAAGATTTGTCCGGTGCGCAAGCCTCAACGGGGTGAAAAGCAGATTCTACATGAACCACCACAAAGATTCGGAGATTCCGTGAGCGAGAGGGCAACCCAGAACAGGCGGATCGCGGAGACTCGCGCTGAGGAACAGCCAGTCCGGCCAAAGAAGGACCGAGACATTTTAGGCACGGTTCAGAAGTCAAGGTTCGTCCATAACAAGCTGGAAATGTGGCCAGATGCCGCGAGGTGCTCGGGCGGGGAGCACCAGATCTCCCCGCCGAACGGAATGTAGGGGCTGGCGGATATCGTGTGCTCAGCACGACCCGAAATATTCGAGCACTCCAAAGTCACGCAAGGGAGCGAACCGTCTGAGAAAGAGGACACCGCGGATGCGACCGCAAGCCGAGAACATGATGTGTCTAGGGTTGTGGAAGAACTATAAACATCAGTCAGACCGTTCGACAACGCGTTCACAGCTCTTGAAGGACAGAAGGTCGAGAAACGGCAGTAATACTGCTAGGTCTAAAGTGCAGAGGAGCGACTCAGAGACGGTTTGGTGAAGCCGGAATCGAAGTGCGTCAAAGGATCGTTCAACGTCGATTTTTTGTCACGCCGAAGCGGAAAGCGACGGCAGTTGTTGGTCAGGAAGGACTTTGAAAGTCAAACAAGCGGAGGACTGCAAATCTTCCAGAGCTGGGGTAAAGGACGCTCCTTTACTTCCGAAAGGCGGACAGGGCGCAGCACCTCCGGAGTCAGAGCACAATCCAAACTCGAAGTCAGTTGCCAGGGTCCAAGCTGAGCACAAAACGACAAAAATGCCAAAGAGAAAAGAGCTACTATCCGAGGACTCCCAAGCAGATTCTTTTCCAAGCACCGGATCACCCAGTCCCTCCAAAGTGGTGGAAGGTGAAATGGAAGGCCACCACCAAGCGAACGGAGACAAAATGTGCACCTAGAGCTGGGGTGGCAGACGTCCACGACGACAGGGAACGTCCGTGCGACGAGTCTGGGCAGGACGACGAACTGTTTCCTTTCGTAAGCCAAACGAAAGCGTTAAGACAAACAAAATTACAAAAAAAAAAAGCGATGGACGAAGAGAGACGAGACAAAAAGAGCCAGACGAACACCGACCTGGCAGAGGATAGCTGCTCAAGGACTAGACTACAAACGCAAACCTCGTAGGAGGGCTCTGCGACGAAAAAGAAACGATACGACTCACTGCAAAAGACGTAAAAGTACACGTTAAGAACCCCGTTAAAAACTTACAAGATGAAGGCCAGCGTTGAAAAAAGAAGCCAGACGAGTTGCGTAGCGACAAAAAAGATGTCGACGAAACTGGGTGTAACGAGAGGTGGACGACGGAAAAGTGCGAACGGATTTCCGCCAAACAGAGTCGGGCGGACAAGCACAAAGAAAAGCGCTTGAAGAAAACTGCATTGCTTCAAAGAGTTTCCGTTGGGGAAAAGCTTGTGGGCGAAACACCTGGCGAAACAAAACGCGGCAAAAAGCATCAAGACGAAAGAAAGTCCAACGACGAGATAAAACGCAACAAGCAGGAAGGAAGCAGCCTGGAGGAGCCCTACAGCAAATCAAATACCATCAATAAAAAGATGGCAGAAAGAGGCTGTTCGAAGCGGTAAATGAGGGACGTTTGGCCCATGAAGGGAGGCACCGCAAGAAGCACCAAGGTGATAGAAATTCTGACAGGATACACTAAGAGAAGGTACCACAGGAAAAGGAAGCCAGTAAAGCGGACCAAGGAAAGGAAAACCGTAAACAAGGACGTCGCCAAAATCTCTAGGGAAAAGAAGCAGGACGAATCCAGGTCACGCAAAGAGGGACATAATGAAACGGAACACAAAATAACGAAACCAGCTGAGAAGGCCAGAGATTGAAACCAAAAAGAAGCAGACTTATTTTTGCTTTCATTCCAGGAGGACCTAAATCAGGATTCGACTGACTTCTCCGACGAACTCGAGCTCGAAGCACTGTCCAACGAAATCGACGACGACGATTTCTTGAGTGACGAGGGTCCAAACGAAAATATCCTTGTCGAAGAAAAATGTACCTTCGGAGGAAGGGACGAAAAGACAGCGACCTGGCGACGCCCGTTTCAGTCCCATTCTCGCTCGAATCCGACAAAGACGGCGACCGACCGAAGGTGGGTGAGGATAAGGCTTCGCAATTCTTCGCTTGCAGCTGGCAAAAGAAGCAAAAGGCGTCCCTCAGCTTCGGACAACAGTCCTCTGACTCCGAAGAACTCTTACCGTGGCTAGTGGGAGACCAACGAAAGGCGAGGCTGAAAAGGACGGTGCAGTTCACAGATCCGGGGTTCCGAGTAGCTTCCCCAATAACGATGACAATTTTTTGCTACTGCGGAAACTCGGTCGGATCGCAGAGCTTTTTCCCGGGAGAGTTCAAGTTCCATGGCGCGTGCAGAATTATTCTTCAGGTGGGCGAGTGATCAACAAGCCTGTCCAGCGGCTCTTCCTTCTTGAGGCAACGTCGACACCAGCGCCGGCCCGCAGGATGTTGAGAAATAAGGGACGAAGAAAAGCGCGCGGACGATTGGGGGCATGCGGGGCTTGGGCACACGCAATGTCAGTGCTCCATAAACGGCCATCCGAGTAGGACACGAATCGGGTCCCTTCGTCCACACCCACAGTGGAGACTTTCCTTGCTCGGAGCCTTCGTCTTCTTTGCACCGGAGAACTTGTCTCCCGGCTGCAGTTTGTGTGGCGAGCGGCGAGTTGTTTCGCGTTGTGTCGGGGATCGAGTGCTGTTTTGTTTTCTTCGCGGCCCCGCTGCCCGAAGGTTCTTGAGTGTGTTGTTGAAGTAACCCGTGCTCGCGTTTCTTTCTGATGGTGTTGTCGTGTTGCCGCCGTGCGCAGTTTTTTATAGCTTAATTAAATTAAATTTATTTTAAACCCTGCGTGCCGTCGCCTCTCTGTTGATTTTCACACCGGGCGTGGACCTGTCGCTAGTCACCGGTCCGAACCTAGCAATTTTATTATTTTTAAGTAATTTTTCGTTTAATCTCAGAGTGTTTCTTTTATCGGGTTTACTCAATTTAGACCCCCATTCCTTGACAAAATCACATCGCGCATACCATAAATATCACGCTACGTTTCCTGACAATGAAATCGCATATGTATAAATAAACACTTTGTTTCATAGATCATGTGTTGTTCTCGTTTTCTTTTTACGTTGGCGGGCGAATTTTGAGAGTAACTAAGTACATACAGGGTGTCACAAAATAAAATTTACACGGTCTTTTTTACCGCAAAAATAAACTAGGCATCGCCGAACGCTCATTCTCCGCCCAAAGGTAGCGCTAGAGGTCACAACCAGACGCCAAAGTTTCAGCCCGATCCGATAACTTAATCAAAAGTTATAACTGATTCTTTGAAAATTTCAATGGGAAAATGGCGGCCGACGGAGTTTTCAAACACATGGGGGTCCATGGCACCAGAAACCGAATACGGGCAAAAGTGGGCTCCATTTTCCCATTGAAATTTTCAGAAAATCACTTATACCATTTGATTAAGTTATCGGATCGGGCTGAAACTTTGGTATCTGGTTGTGACCTCTAGCTCTACCTTTGGGCGGAGAATGAGCGTTCGGCGATGCCTAGTTTATTTTTGCGGCAAAAAAGACCGTGTAAATTTTTTTTGTGACACCCTGTACTTGAATCATCCATTTGACAGACATTTTGTTACTTTTATTCCTTGCTAGATAACGCGAGCCGCCGCCCCACTCGTGGCGGATTTTTGTTAACCATCCACCCGTTCATGTTTTGTCCTTGCAGTGACCGCACCAAGCGCGTCGCACGGAGGGATGCTTCGCGTTCGCCTGGTTGTGCGTCATCTGGTGCATTTACACAGTGGCGTGGCCTTGGGGGCAGCATTTTCTCGGTGTTGCGCGCGCGCCGGACGATTGTGACATCAGTTATCGCGCCGTTCGCTCTGTGACTTCCAGTAGAAACACACTCAAAATCAAAAAAAAAAAAAAAAAATAAGATAGCAATTAGTTTGAACAAACTTCTCAATATGCTCGAAAGTTATTAAACTTTAACAATGTGACGTGTTGGGCCAGTTGGTTTGAAGGGAACACCTTGGGAAGGAACAGCGGCAAAAAACCTTGGACAAGGGTAAAGAAACATTCATGAAAGAACGTCGATGAACTCACAACTGTTGTTAAATACACAAAAAGGAAGGAAGAAAACACGAAACTTATTAATCAGAAAAAATAAACACCACAGAAACGAAGCAGCATATTGTGTCAAGATCGGCCATATCTGTGGCTACGCAATGCACTTCATAGTTGACCGAAGGTACTCGAATTATTTTTCAAATAAAGCCACCGACAGTTCCCTGACGCATCTCCCACCAAGTTCAGAGATAAAAAAAAAAGAAAGACGTTTACAATCCCCTGCAACGCCGAATTGGAGCGCAGCTCTTGAGGAGGAGGAGGGAAAGGTACGGAGAGAAGGCCATGCCCCTCCTCCTCTCCTGCTCGCCTCCCATTTAGGAAAAAATTTCCCGCTAAATTTAGCGGGAAATTGTTTCCGTTAAATTTAGCGGGGAATTTTTCCGCTAAATTTAGCGGGGAATGTTTTTCCGCTAAATCTAGCGGGGAAATTTTTCCGCTAAATTTAGCGGGAAATATTTCCGCTAAATTTAGCGGGGAAACGTTTTCCGCTAAATTTAGCGGGGAAATTTACCCATAATGCACCGCGCGGTTACGCCGACGCCGACACCGACGGCAACGGCGACGCTGCTCAAGCCGGAAACGGGTGCCTAAGAGCTGCGCTCTAAAAAAGGCCTTTGTGATTTCCCCTGTCACTCTGTCTGTATGTTTATCCAAAACAATGACTTCACTAAAATTAGACTGGCACTCACAGTCTCTTCAGTGTAAAGGTAGTAACCCCCCAACAGTGGCCCTGAGTAAATACGAATGTTCTCTAAATCTGTCCTTTAGACAGCGGCCCCTCTGTCCAACGTACACTTTGTCACACGGGAAGGTGATCTTATAAACTACGCCAGGCACACAAGCGACAAACGGTCCTGCCTGCTTTTTGGTGCATTCCCCTTTCAGACCGCTTTTCGGTCGTAGCACCGACCTTTGCACATCTCTTACCCTTTTTCTGTGGTTTGGAAGGCACCACCAGAACACCATAGCGACCTCCGATTTGCTTCAGGTTATGGGATACCCGATGAAGATAGGACACGACCACCATTTTTTTTTTGTCGAAATCAGACTTCATCCTCTTCATCTCTTTAGGTTTTTTTTTTTTTTTATAATGGATGTCGCCCCTTGAGTCAAAAGAGCCGATGGAAACCCTGACAGCTTTTGGACAAACTACTTCTTTTAGGGCGGACCCAAGAAAAGAAACCGCAATGCTCCTTTTTACCAATTTTGAGTGGCATGACCTAAGCCCAGAGTGGCATTTTGTGCGTGGACTAAACGACCAACAAGCACTTTTTTCTTCAAAACAGAACGAAAGGTCAAGGAATCGGAGAACCCTCCAATTCCTTGACCAATTCCTCCAATTCCTCCGATTCCTTGGAGGAATTGGAGAAATTGGAGGAATTGGAGAAATCTCCAATTCCTCCAATTCCTTGGAGAACACACTCGAGCGTTTCACATTTTTTTTTATATAACATTCCGCTTATAAGCAGATTTTGCGATCAAGTGCGGGTCCAGAAGGGTTCGAGCTCCGTTTCCCCATGGGGGAGCCGCGAACGTTGCGAATCCACCACGCTCGCGTAAATATTCTAAATCTCGGCAAACATGGCAACATGACAATGCGTTTATGGCAAACATCTGTGACTTCCCGAAACATTTAAATTATTTTATTTCATTGTTGGATACAAGTCGCGCACGGAAAGCCGTAATAGTGTCAATTGTTTCACGACAAACAATTTTTTTTCGTACGCATGTCAAAATCGAATTATACTAACATACTTGGCATATATATACAACTAATAAGCTGTTCCAAAGTGTTCTTTTTTATTATTAGCAATCTCAAGAAGCTTAAACTTTTAATATGCGCCATCTTAGATGCATCTGTCTGAAAACAACAAATTAAGCTGAAAAAATATTTTATGTATAAAGCCAAGTTTTTCACAGAGCAATACTTTATTGCCCTGTGAAAAAAGAAATTCATGGAATCTATGAAAAAGAAATCGATTTCTTCCACGTTTAATACAAAAAAGAAGATGCAATGAGGTATTGCACTCATATGATGAAGTCGTACGCATTACTGCGTTGTCAGTTCCAGCAGTTTTGTTGTGAAAATTAGCATTAGCATTTTAAAAGAATGCGGATTGGCGAAGGAAGATTGAATCCCTATAATAACTCATTGACGTGACAAATAAAATAAAATTACTAGCTTTCGTGCTGAGCGTTCTTTTTGGGACCTTCAAAACACCCTCAGACAATCTGAATTAGAAAAGCATGGAATGTTTTTTTTCTTTTTATGAAACCCCTATTTCGTAAATTTGTCATTCTTTTCTTGCTTCTTCACGCTAAAGTTAGCGAGAAATTAAATTAGTGATTAATTATACATCAATTCAGGTCACGGAATACGTTATTGCTGCTGCAAGAAGAGCTTTTTTGTTAAATTTAGCGGAAAATATAATTGGTGGGCATGCGCCAATTGACATCACAATACACCACGACTTGGCACCTTGAAACTGTTACGCGACCTTGTCACCTGACGTTAGATGAAGGGACAATATGCCATGGCCACCTGAAATCACGTGGCCTCCTGACTTGTCATAATTACCTCATGTGAAAACTCACCTTAACATAATGACCGCATCGCGTTGTGTCAGATGACATAATATCAGTTAATAAACTTGTTCTTAACACCAGAAAAGGTCTGTCCAATATATTTCAAACTACTAGCTCATTCGCCTGGCAAGTAGCTTGCCTTGCCGAGCGGATTATTTTGCCTCCCTCGAGACACGAGCGATCTCTATGTGTACCACTTGTAGATTGGGAGCTGGTGGAAAGCTCTGAGAGTGGCGCCAGCCGATCCTGTGGGAAGGTGGCGGAGTGCATCCAACGATCCGGAGAAGGTTTCTGCTCTGCCTTTTTCGAAAGGGGTCTGATTTCTAGTCACTCGCAATATTTCAATTTCAATATTTGCGTTAGCGATGTTGTCGCCGCCAAAAAAGCGATTAAGGAAGGAGCACTTTATGGCAGAGAATATCAGGGGGATGCGTTATAGTTACAAGCCTACTTGTTCGAAGGTCGGGGAAGCGATACGACGCGGTGCCGATGTGGAGAACCCTCCAATTCCTTGACCAATTCCTCCAATTCCTCCGATTCCTTGGGGTAATTGGAAACATTGTAGGAATTGGAGGAATCTCCAATTCCTCCAATTCGTTGGAGGACATTCTCGAGCGTTACACTTTTTTTTTTTTTTAATTCTGTTAATAAGCAGATATTGTGATAAAGTGCGGGTCCAGAGGGGTTCGAGCTCTGTTTCCCCATGGGGGAGCCGGGAACGTTGCCGAATCCACCACGCTCGCGTAAATATTCTAAATCTCGGCAAACATGGCAACATCACAATGCGTTTATGGCAAACATCTGTGACTTCCCGAAACATTTAAATTATTTTATTTCATTGTTGGATACAAGGCGCGTACGGAAAGCCGTAATAGTGTCAATTGTTTCACGACAAACAATTTTTTTCGTAGGCATGTCAAAATCGAATTATACTAGCATACTTGGCTACAACTAATAAGCAGTTCCAAAGTGTTCTTTTTTGTTATTAGCATTCTCAAGATGCTTAAAAAGCCTCTGACACGCCAAAAAAATTTTTTTTTTCATGCTAGGCGCTGAATTGGCATATCAGGACATTACAAAAAAATTGTTTCACTATAGAGTTGCGTAGTTTTTTTATAAAAAATAGAAATACGAGGCCCAATTCAAAGTTCCCGCCGTGCACTGTGACGTAACAGTGTACCGCAAGGTGTCGGGGCGGTCAGAAGGGAGGCATCGCCGGAAGTCACGTGAGTTGTATCCCTCCTCGTGCTTACCGCGAGCGCGTGTAATATTTTTTAAAATATTTTTGTTATTCTCCGCACCTCCATGAGCGATCCAAGCAGACAAGGTTTCTTTTATTTGCTTTTCATCGCTTAATGTTGCTGTAAAGGTAGAAGAAGCGGAGTCAGTGAATTGACGTGATCAACTACAATGCCTAGAAGGTGCTGTGTGAGGGACTGTCCCGGTATTTCAGCAACTGAAGAAGAGATCACACTGCATGCATTTCTGAGAGACATACATCGGCCGCATGAGCACCTAGTAAACAAGTTCTACTCATGTTCTAGACAAAATACGTACTTCGTGCTCGACGTTTACTTGTACTTGGCACACTCACCAGTTCGTGTTCTTTAGACGGCAGGCATCTTCAGCCTGGAGAGTATCCGATGATTCAACGACCTCGGTGTCTCAACCTTCAGCAATGCGATCGGCCTGTCGTATGCTAGCAATCCTAATTTCTGCGAGCGTTCTAATTTTTTTTTTTCAAAACTTGATAGCTTGTTTTGCGCCCGGTATAGCCCTGTATCATCGGACTGACGGCATGCACTCGTACACTGGCTTGTACTCGCAACGCTTTCATCATTGACCTCCATCACGTCGATCCACTGACTCTTCGTCCTCCAATTTTACAGCACGCAAACTAACCAACGGTGCAGGGATATAGAGCTAGTGGAACTGAAACTTCGTTTTCTACGATCGCTCGTACGAAGAGCAGAATAAAAAAAAAAGAAAAAAAGTCTTAAGCACGGTCGCGGAGAGCACGAGGAGTGAAACTCACGTGACTTCCGGTGAACCCACTTTTAGTGACGTAGGTCGATACCTCCCTTCTGACCGCCCCGACACCTTGCGGTACACTGTTACGTCACAGTGCACGGCGGGAACTTTGAATTGGGCTTCGTATTTCTATTTTTTATAAAAAAACTACGCAACTCTATAGTGAAACAATTTTTTTGTAATGTCCTGATATGCCATTGCAACGTTTAGCATGGAAAAAAAATTTTTTTTTGGCGTGTCAGAGGCCCTTTAAACTTTAATATGCGCAATCTTAGATGCATCTGTCTGAAAACAACAAATTAAGCTGAAAAAAATATTTTAGGCATAAAGTCAAGCTTTTGTATTAGCACAGAAATACTTTATTGTTCTGTGAAAAAAGAAATTCATGAAATCTATGGAAAAGAAATCGATTTCTTCCACGTTTTAGTACAAAAAAGAAGATGCAATGAGGTATTGCACTCATATTGCCGCCCGCAGAGCCGAAAAAAGCAACGCTTGGTCACGGTCTTCTAGAAGATTCCCGTTCATTCTCGCACCAGACGTAACATTCCCTCTGCTTTGTTATTCTCGAAAGTGCCAGTTCATCCTCGCCCCGAGCGCGCGACGCTCGAACCTTCATTGCCGAACTTTCGAGATAGTGAAGCACGGTAGATAAGCAGCTACCCGCGACCTTGTCGAGTCAGTCTCGCTCGCGCTCTCTTTTCGCCGCCGAATCGCCGCCTGCTTTTTCTGCTGCCTCGACGCTCTTTCGTTACTTATTGTTGGTTGGCACAAGTTCGCCCATAGACCCCTTTCGAAATTCCCGTGCCGATTATTAGAAGGTCGGAACCCCTGCACAATGGCGGAACAGCACACATCGTGACACGTGCAAGTCATTCCATAAGATAGCGAACGTCAGAGCGCAATCAATGCTAGGAGTCGACGAGCCAATCAAACAGCGTCGAAAGTGCAACGTCACTGCGCTCATCGCCTTTTTGTGGGTCTGTTTTTTCTTCTGCTTCAACCAAACGCATAAAGTGTGCCGTGACGTTGCGGCTTTAGTCCGCCATTGTGCAGGGATTCCACAGCTGCCAACAGAGGGCAGTATTTCGAAAGGGGTCTATTAAACCTTCTTAAAGGGTAACTGCAAAGAAAAAAAAGGTTTTTTTTTAAATAGTCTAATTGGGACAACCATGTCAAAAAACAATTTTTCCGCGAGAAAAAAAAATTTTTACAGAAATATTTATTGCGTGAGACTGATTTTAGTTTGCGGCAATTTCGTCCGTTTTAAATCGCGCGCCAGGAAGTTGTGATTATGTGACGTCAATCCCAATAGGTTCTCATTGGCTAAGAGTTTGATTGACAGCTTAGATCTTGGTTGTTAAACCTTTGTTATATGTTGCAATTTCCTTTTGAGCGGCATATTTTTACGTTTAAAGAATAACCCATGTGAGGAAAGTTACTATTCTTTACAAAAGGTTTACAAAACGGGCACTTCCGTTTGGATTCATACCATAACTGCCATAACAAACAAAAGCTTCGCCATTCTTTCATGGCCGCCGAAGTCTCTGCTCCCGCCTGTCTTGCCTCGTTTCGCCGAAGTGATCAGTGTTTCGTGCTGACCCAGGTGCTTGAGTGAGGCTTCTTGAAGTGAAGTAGTGTGTGTCTAGCAGCTGTCGCAGGTGTTAGTGATAGGAAGCGACGCGGGGTTTTGGCTTTCATAGCGCGGTTCTTTCGTTTTCCTCTTTGCTTGCTTAGCGTGTTTTCTTTTTGCTTTCTTGCTTACGCGTGCAAATGCCGACTTTTCAGAGAAGTGAGATGAGTGATCCCGACAGCGAGCCTTCCAGCAGCCACGTCGCCCCGAAATGAATGCTATTTGGCTGGAGGCAGTGAAGCGTTCGCGTAGCGACAAACGTGTCCAGTTACGTTCTCGTCATATCGCTCCGGAGGCCGTCGAGATTCGCACTGGGTGCATCGATCGTCCGCGACTAGACACACATAATAAAAAAAACACTGTGTTCACTACGTAAAAAATGGTCTCAGTTCATGCATCTGTGGGCAGGTACGAAATCTTGCCCAAATTTATTCACACCGCACGATGAGCGCAACACGTCGCTGTGCAAACGCAGTCCAACAACACGAAGCATAAAAACGGCAGATTTAGGACAATTCGGAGTTCATTGTTCAATTAAAACGACGTAATTTTGTTGAAAACGCCCGCAGCTTTTTACTCACGGTATGCGTCGGGAATCTTCCACATTTTGAAACAGAACGAAGGAAGATTCACTATTAAAAAGGCTCGCTGCATCCTCCCGGACCAGTTTGACTGGATCAGCTGACGACGACGAGACTGAACCCATTAAATCAACACCACAACAACCAATTTGCGCTCCGTGTTATCTACTTCTAAGCACCGCACCACGCACACCACGAACGTTTCAGTTCTTTGTCGCCTTCGCCGTGTTGCACCGAACAGAACGAGATCGCCGAAGTCAACGCAGCGCTGTCGTGACCTTGGCTTGTGTGGTAGCGCACGCGTGGACCCTGTGACTCCCTTCGCTTTCAAAGCCCACACGACGATTACGAATGATACTTTCCGTCTTCCGCGAACATCACAGGGGCACTTCTCCGGTCACATCTTCGCTGAGTTCGCAGACCGCGCAGCCAGCGCAGCTTCTGGTTTTAAGTGCGTTGTTGCCAGATCTCACCGGAAGTCGAGACGCTGCGTGAGGAGTGAGGGGCGGGGCGTACTTCTCCTCCGCGGGGGTCGAAAGAGCGGGAGTTTCAAATGTGGAGAGGTTCTGGCTCCGACTAATTACGTCCTGTGGCGTAAATATTGCTAAAAAAAATTATTTTTTTCGCGGAACATTTGTTTTGTGACATGCTTGTCCCAATTAGGCTGTTTAAAAAAACACTTTTTTTTCTTTGCAGTTACCCTTTAAGCCTTCTCATCACCTTAATTTGTGACAATATAATGAAGTCGTAAGCATTACTGCGTTGTCAGTTACAGCAGTTTGGTTGTGTCTATTAGCATTAGCATTTTAAAAGCATGCGGATTGGCGAAGGAAGATCGAATCCCTATAATAACTCATTGACGTGACAAACAAAATAAAATTACTAGCTTTCGTGCTGAGCGTTCTTTTTGGGACCTTCAAAACACCCTCAGACAATCTGAATTGGAAACGCATGTTTTTTTTTTCTTTTTATGGAACCCCCACTTTGTGAATTTGTCATTCTTTTCTTGCTTCTTCATGCTAAAATTAGCGAGAAATTAAATTAGTGATTAATTGTACATCAATTCAGGTCACGGAATACGTTATTGCTGCCGCAAGAAGAGTTTTTTTGTTAAATTTAGCGGAAAAATATAATTGGTGGGCATGCGCCAATTGACATCACAATACACCACGACTTGGCACCTTGAAACTGTTACGCGACCTTGCCACCTGACGTCAGATGAAGTGACAATATGCCATGGCCACCTGAAATCACGTGGCCTCCCGACTTGTCATAATTACCTCTTCTGAAAACCCACCTTAACACAATGACCGCATCGCGTTGTGTCAGATGACCTGATATCAGTTAATAAACTTGTTCCTAACACCAGGAAAGGTCTGACCAATATATTTCAAACTACTAGCTCATTCGCCTGGCAAGTAGCTTGCCTTGCCGAGCGGATTATTGTGCCTCTCTCGAGACACGAGCAATCTCTATGTGTGCCATTTGTAGATTGGGAACTGGTGGAGCGCTCTGAGAGCGGCGCCAGCCGACCCTGTGGGAAGGTGGCGGAGTCCATCCAACGATCCGGAGAAGGTTTCTGCTCTGCCTTTTTCGAAAGGGGTCTGATTTGTAGTCACTCGCAATATTTCAATTTCATTATTTGCGTTAGCGATATTGTCGCCGCCGAAAAAGCGATTACGGAAGGAGCACTTTATGGCAGAGAATATAAGAGGGATGCTTTATAGTTACAAGCCCACCTGTTGGAAGGTCGGGGAAGCGATACGACGCGGTGCCGATGTGTCGACATTCTCGCCAAACAGTAGGAGTTGCTAATAAGATTTGTAAAATACTACTCTTACTATGGAATATGCTTATTAATCAGGCTGGAGGGGTACACCCGCCGGCAATATGAAGGTGAACACCGTACCTGTTTTTTTGCCTGTTTTACGGCTCCATAAAGCTATATTAACTCTCAACGTATCAAATGGTACATGGCCAAGGGTCTAAACTTTGCGTTCTAGCCCTCTTCTGAAACAGAGCTTGTTCCAAAACTTACAGGAGCGTCAAAAACAAGAAGAGGGCTGTTCACCTTCATATCGCTCAAGCCCGGGTGCATGTATATTGGGTGCCTAATAATCTAAAGTCTCAGCCACTTGCGCGACGGAGCTATCCGATGCGAATTATGAACCATCGTAGAAATGTCTGTTCTGAGTCTCCGCACACGACAGTTCGAGAAGCATGCTGCTACCTGGCGTCGTGCTGTGCAGCTCCGCCCAGTTTTGATATCCCTACAATGAAGCTTTGTCACCATGCAGCGGTATCTCAATGTTGCCTAATTCCGCTCGATCGTGGTTTTTCTGGCTTTAAAAACAAATAAAATTGTTGTATTACGTTCCATTACAGTATGCACGTTTTTAAAGATTTTACGTAAGGTTAATTTTTTGTACAATATTCCCAGCGGACCTTAGGAAGCATCCCAGCGAGGCGAGCACTGAGTACATAATGCGCGACTATAGCACCACGCGTATTACTGCTTCTCTTCCGAAATTCACGGACACTCAAATGGCATTGCAATGGCTCGTGGCGTGCTCATCTGTCAGTCGTAAGGTGAAATACAGTATATGGGTCTCCGCAATGCCGATCGGTCCCAAAGCGCCGGCTTGCTATGGATGCGCGAAATCAGCAGCTGGCTTTGTGAGCGTGGGAAAACTCTATGGCTTTTGTTGCTTTCACGAAAACGACGACTCGCATGACGCACCGCCATCCGCTTCCCCGGTCCCACGGCTCCCCTTCCGTTTTGACCGATAGACAGGTGACAACATTGCGTTTTCGCCACCCACGCTGCGATTAGCAGCGGCCGTCGAAAAGTCGGACTGCCGTGCGGCGAATATCTGGCAAGTTGGTCGGATGCCGTAGCCGGACACACCCCCGATCCGACGCTCCGGTGAGTCAAACCTGTCGGATCCGAGCGTCGTTCCGGCAGTTCGTACGTCGGATCGTAAGGTTTTGACGCGCATCTGCCTCGTGCTTTATTTAAGGCAGTAAATACGACCGCGCTCGTACTACACTCTTAGTCCGGTAACGGCTAATGAAACGGCCACAGCCTATTTAGGCGTGACATACGGTAGATTTCGGCATGACAAGAGAGTGACCCTGAAAGTAGCCATGACAGTCCAGCGTTTCCATGTCACCTTAGATCACTTAGGCGTTACAACATCATTTATAGCCGTGACTTTTAAGCTCCTCACATCATTGGCGTTACAAGCTATTTGTCACGCTGGTAATGTAACACCGATAGAACGAGTAACGGCTAAATTCAGAGCACAAAAATAATAAACGTACAATTTCAAAGTTCGGGTCCCGCCGGAGGCAGCGTGCATTGGCAGTGCTACGAGCAAAACAAACCGACAAAGCGCCGGCACTGGGGCCCGGGCACGGTTGACTTGAAGGTCTGGCGCGAGAGCACTCGGTTTAACGACGACTAACATGACGGAACGGGTTAAGAGGGACCTCTCCATTATACATTTTCAGGCGGAAGGGGGGGGGGGGCGGGAGAGTCGGCTACTTGGCGATTTTTGGACTAACCCACGGCTTCTTTTTTCGCCACGAGAAGGCGTGCAACGGAGTGTCGGACTCGAATTCGGTGCCTCGCCATTGTCTTTGTCTCTGACCTTACGAACCGGAAGGAAGAGGGTCGCTGCGATGTTCACGTCCGCAGACATTCGTGGCGTAGTGCGCGGCCATGAAGGTTGCGACTGTCAGGAGTTTATGGAAGAGACAGATGGCCCCAGTGGAATTGGGAACGTTGCATCTCCGTTCGGCTGGTGCTTATACTGGGGTCCCGTCCCTGCAAGCCAGGTCGTCTTGAGGTTTTAGGTGAGCGCTTGGCTGTTTTTAAAATTTACAAATTGTGCTTAACCCCGCCGAAAACTTTGAACCTCGCTGCATTAATTTGAGGCTCCGCAACATCCTTCAGAAACTCCACGTTCTTCAGAAATAGAACGCCGTTTCCTGTTTGCATTCTGTTCACCCTTAAAGAAAAAAGGCTTGAGCATCTCATAAACATAAAGAACGAAATTGCCATGATGTACCCCACTGTCACCACTAATAATGGAATTAAAACTTCTTTTTTTAACTTCCGCAATAACCTGAAACTCAGTTATTCTCGTTTTTGACTCTTGTTAGTTTATTTCGAGTTGAGATATGATTTTTTGCATATAGTTTCTTATTTGTGCTCCGACCGCCAGACAAAAAAAAAAAAACATGCAATTGCAAGAGACTGTGATGTCCTTTTGCTCAAGAAGCGCAAAGAACGCGGGGATAATACTTAGTTATTTGTCCCTTTGCAGTTCGCATTTCGGGTTCGAAAGCGTTTACCGACATTAGCATTTTTGAACAGATTAGACATCGAATGCCGCCGTCTTGCTTTTTAGAAGAGGTATATACGCACAACGATATTTTTGAATTTAACACCAATTTTCATTGCGACCATTTAGCTATTAGCCCTTGCGAGGGGTCACATTTTTACGTCACTTTAAGCCTAAAAGAGTCAGCCGCCTTTAACGCCTACACGGCGTCACAAAATTCACGTCAATATTAGCGTGACTTTTGCAATGCAGATATCTGCGTGATATGTAACGCCGCAAGTAGCCGTTAAAAACGTGGCACTTTTTCACGCCGAAATAGCCGTTACCGAACTAAAAGTGTAATGCCTAAACGGCGCCACAGAGGTCACGTCAATATTAGCGTAACTTTTTCAATGCAGATATCTGCGTGACATGTAACGCCGCGAGTAGCCGTTAAAAAAGTGGCACTTTTTCACGCCGAAATAACCGTTACCGAACTAAAAGTGTAATGCCTAAACGGCGCCACAGAAGTCACGTCAATATTAGCGTGACTTTTGCAATGCAGATATCTACGTGACATGTAACGCCGCGAGTAGCCGTTAAAAAAGTGGCACTTTTTCACGCCGAAATAGCCGTTACCGAACTAAAAGTGTAATGCCTAAATGGCGCCACAGAAGTCACGTCAATATTGCCGTGACTTTAGTAGCGCCAATATCGGCGTGACATGTAACGCCACGAGTAGGCGTTAAAAAAGAAGCACTTTCTCACTCCAAAATAGCCGTTACTGGACTAAGAGTGTATACGCGGGGCTGGCGAAGCATCGGAGGGCGGTGGTGGTGGAGAGGACAGCCGGAGCAGCGCCATACGCTACTAGCAAAAAAAAAAAAAAAGAAAAAAAGGAGTAGTACTTCTTCCGTTGGCAGGAGTAACTAACAGGGGAGTGTTAGACTTTCAGAATGATTTCCAAAATGGGTAACAGCCGAACTTACTCCATTTTGCTTTTAGAGCGCAGCTCTTAGGCGCCAACTTCCGGCTGGAGCGGCGTCGCCGTCGGCGTAACTGCGCGGTGCATTTTGGGACGTTTCCCATGATGACGTCACACGTGATGTCACGTGTGACGTCAGGAGGGTGACTCGCGAGGGTCACTTGTGATGTCCCTGCCCGTTGCATTATGGGCACATTTCCCCGCTGAATTTAGCGGAAGAAATTTCCCGCTAAATTTAGCGGAAAAGATTCCCCGCTTAATTGAGCACAAAAAGTTCCCGCTAAATTTAGCGAAAAATTTCTCCGCTAAATTTAGCGAAAAAATGTCCCCCATAAATTTAGCGAGAAAATTTTCCCGCTTAATTTAGCGAAAAACATTCCTCGCTAGATTTAGCGGGAACATTTCTCCCCCCAAAATCAGCGGAAAAATTTCGCCTCTAAACTTAGCGGAAAACTTCCCCGCTAAATTTAGCAGAAAAAGTTTCCTGATAAATTTTGCGAAAAAATTTCCCCTCTAAATTTATCGAAAAATGTTCCCCGCTAAATTTAGCCGAAAAAATTCGCCGCTAGATTTATCGAAAAAATTTCCCGGCTGAATTTAGCAGAAATTTTCCCCGCTAGACTAAGCGGGACAATTTCCCCGCTCAAATTAGCGGAAAATGTTCTTAGATAAATTTAGTGGAAAAATGTTTCCAATAAATATAGCGGACAAAGTTCCTCGCTAAATTTAGCGGAACAATATCCCCGCTAAAATAAGCGTAACAAATACCCCGCTATACTTAACGAAAACATTTTTCTGCTATATTTAGCGGGAAATTTGGCGAAAATTTCTTACTAAATGGGAGGCGAGCAGGAGAGAAGGAGGGAAGGGTACGGATGAGGAGGAGGGGCATTCCGTCTCTCCGCACCTTCCCCTCCTCCTCCTCAAGAGCTGCGCTTTAATTCGGCGTTACAGGGGATTGTAAAACGTCTTTCATTTTTTACTCCCTTACAAAAGTCCTTTGGAGGAAAAATTGTTTTGCCACCCAAATTATCATTTTGCACCCGATAGACCAAAACGCGGCCCTGACGTCGCGCTGCTGCGGTGGCGCTGTTGACGGCACTACTCATGCAAAGGCTCTTCACTTCGCGCTAATTTGGTTTCTGCGCACGCGCAGTGCCCACCCCTGGTGTGGGCAAAAAGAAAAACGGGCTTGTTTGTAAACAGCGTGTCGGTCTATGAAATTGCTTGTAGGGAGACGAGCGCTACTCTCCTAAAACAACAATAATGGTTCCCAAGTGCCGTTAGTTTAAATAGAAGAGAGCAACCTTTCCTCCTTTTGGGGATAAATAATACCACTTCTGGGCATTGAAATTGAATAATCGGGGAGTAACTCTACTCCTTTTTGGGCGTACTGTTCGTACTTTATAGACGTGAAATGTGTAGTTAAAGGGAGTAACTTTTTCCTCTTTCAGAAAAGATATTGCCACTGAATAGGAATAAACGTTGTAGTAGCAAAAGAGTAACGCTCTTTGCTTTTGAGGTCAATGTGCCACTTAGGAGCAATAGAATTTATAGTACACGGGAGTAATTTTTCTCCCTTTGGGAACCAATGTCGACACGTGTAAATATGAAATGAAAACAAATGGGAACTGTCCTCCTTCCCGGGACTATTTTGACTTTGACGAAAGGAGTTTTAAAACTGCCTTTGCACGCTTGGTTTAAGAAAGACGCACAGATACTTTTTAGAAGGGCTGCTTTTCCGTAAAATGTCGCACGGTGTGTCGTTTTAAGAGGCAGGCTTGCAATGCCACAAATAGACATCAGGATGTTTTCGCCCTTAAAAATTAAGAATATACCTTGAAAATTCAAAATCATGCATAATTAAAAAAAAAAAAAACGGATAGTTAATTCTAGTTGGGACGGCTGACACCGCCGTTTCAAGAGAATGGTGCCAACAACGATGTGGTAAAAAATACCACTTGCTCTGTGTAAATATATTTATTCTAGTGCCAAAACCACAGACGTGCAATATTGATACACGTAAAAACAATAACAAATTCAGCAATGCGTACAAATTCTCACCGCGCAAAATAAACCTTTTACATAAAAATTATAAATCTAAAATTACTAGAATTTTTATAAACTAAATAAGAATGCTCGACAAAATCAAGCGACTTGAATCCACAATTTAAATATCTACATTTTTCCTTTGTATATCCGAATTTAAGAATATTCTCCGACGACAATTTAAATTCCGACAAAGAAAAGTTTAGAAAAAAAAAATATGGCAATATCAAACGACGCGTGCAAACATTACGCTGCCGCACCACATACTCTTGTAGAAGTTTTCCTCTCAGAACCAAAAATACTAGCATGTTTAAAATAGATGAGCACAGAGGCTCGGCAAACTCTGGCGACTAGAATAACCCATTTTAGTGTCGCAGCACTTTTCTCTTCAATTAGAAAAAAAAAAAATACCGCAAGGCCTCTACAAACGATATTTGTGAATATTGGAAAATGACTACAGTATAACAGGAGTGCTCATTGAAAATCACACTGCCTCATCATAGACTTACAGAAAACCTCAAAAGTATCAGCATGCAGTACAAAGTTTTATACTCCTTTACTTGCTAAGCCTACGGTTTGGTGGAAGCTATGCACACTAAGGTACAGCCAGCCGTCCAGTCATAAAACTGGTGACCTTGAATTCTGGACATAATCATATGCATGAAAGTAGGGTCAGGTAATAAAACACGGATCCTGAGAGTATATAGGCTCTTCCAAACAATAAGCTGAGCAATGAAGGGAGTATGCTCGCTGCATCCTATCAGTTTTTTTTTTTTTTTTGTTCGGTTTGAATTTAGCGTAGCTAATAGTCGGGGGTCGGCATTGAACTCAGCTTAGAGTGTTTTAGCCCTAGAAGGTGCTCCAATAAACAAAAGGTATGCTAGTACTTTGTATTGTACTGTAGGTTGAACACACAAGCAAGACAGAAGTGAAGGATTACTCCTTTAAAGGGATTGTCTGCCTGATTGTCCCTGTTCTCCAAGAGGACAGTACAGCTGTCGCTGAGCGTGCCGAGGGTCACAACTAGGTAGGCCGCCCCACACATCTGAAACAAAAATAAAATAAAAATATAGACATCAAAACCCTAAACGTGTTGCGTTATAGAAGTAATGTAAATGAATTATATCACACGTGAGTTAGGCAAATATTGGTGCTGTTGAGGATGTTCAATATTGTGCTCTTAAAACTGGTGGTCAAGCAGGATTCAAACATTTGAGTGCAGTCGTAAACCACATAAAGGTGAAAATGCTTTCAACAATCGTTTCGAACCAACAGCTTCATGCAGTAGCAGCCATTGCAGCTTACTTTCCTCTTGGATGCTTAGCGAGCCAAATGAATCAAAGCGTGCAATAAGGTAGTGCGCTATGTGATGCTGACGCTATAAGTGGTTAACACCCTCCTGTTCACCTTTGTATGGAAAGTGACTGCACATGAAAATGCCTTGCATTAAAGGCTATTTGGTACTACGTCTGATACGCGCCAATGCAATTCCCACCTTGTTCATTTTGATTTTGCGGGCACTGCGTAACACTTTCATATATTGCCACTGTTACCTCTTTGCCCATTTTTACAATCCTTCGTTATCTTTAACAGCAGTCAGAAATAAGGTACATTTCCAAGGTTTATCGCAGGTGCAATTGAGCCAAGGACTTCTGAAGCAAGTTTAGGAGCAGCAAAAGGAGTGGTTTAGACCTACACGATCGAGTTTTAGCAGGCTGCCCAACCAAAATTAAAACCTGAGATCTATTGAACCTTATAGTAGCACTCTCATCAATGACAGGAGTAGCTGCTAAGCGCTTGTCCCGTCGTGTTAGATATATTTAGGGTCTATCTGGGATCGTTTAGGATCTCTGCAGTTTGCGGTACGGCGACGGACGCAATCGGCAGCGCGCACCGTCGCACTACGAGACGCACAGCCGCGCATGCGTGCTCGCTTACCGGTAGAATGATCGTACTGCAGCCTCACAGACAGTTTACAGCAGCTTGTGCTTGGCGTTAACTCAAACTAAAGCCGTCAATAAAGATTACTCCCCGTGAAACTGGCTTTTTTTCATATTCAAGGAGAGCTTCAATTCAAAGTTTACAGTGGTGAAACTAACAGGCGGTGATAAAAAGCAGCTCTTGCAGTAGGGAAAAACGGTTTTTTTTTGTGCAGAATCCCGCTTTTGCAGCAGACAGGTTTGAGTTTTCATGTCAGAAAAGTATATACGATCTCTTTAAAATTACACTTTGGAAGAAAAATGTAGTGATTGAAGTGTTGGGAGACTATTTAAAGTGTTATATCTAAAGGAAACCTGGTTGCTAAAGGCATTATTTATTGAGCTATCAATTGAAAATGTGAGCAATGTTTTGCAAGCAATCAATTGAGAATTTTTTTAGATGTCTCAATTAATTTTTCAGGAGAATTGATGTCGCCCTTGGTCTGGGTGTGATGCAAAAAGTTGCCTTTGTCTACTTTGCAAAGTTTGTATCACGGTCACGTAATTGATGCGAGTTGGACATCAAACGGACACTTTTGTGTTGAGTGTGTTTTACGCTGCTCTCGCTCGAATTCCACCTGCTACGCTTCATGGAGCAGCTAAGCTGAGCACATAGGTATTCTAAACGATCACGATGAATATCGTAAGCTATTCACAGCAATTGATGTGAGCACCGTTCGCACCAAAACCAATAACTGTTCGTTAGGAATGTGCAAATAGTGAATTTTGAGTTCGAAGCAAATTCAAAGAAAATAGTGGGTTTGTCCGAATATTGTTGAATAGAATATTAAATAGCGGCTGCGCCTTTCTTCACGCCTTTCACTGCTGTTATATCATGCTTAAACGTAAATTGATCGGATCTCCTGAAAGTTCTTCTGAAGCTTCTAACTGCACACTTTTGAACCCAGTTAAAATTAATGTAGCTATATTTATAGAGTGTGGCCTAAGAAAGTCGAGTACCTATATTGAGATGGCAAGTAAATGACAGTTTTGACAGAACATTAAAGGGATTGTCCGCTCAAATTTTGTATTGGAAAGAACAATTGAATATTATTGTTATTGCCTCGAGACGCATCGTACGTGCAATATCTGAATTTTATATGCCCTCTGAATGAGTAATTGAATTTAGACTGCTCCCATCGAACTCTAGCGTAAACGCTGCTTTCGATGGCAAAATTGGAGCTCTGACGTCACACAACACAAAGCGAGCATTTCTGTCTCGTCGTTTACCTGCGAGTGAACGCCTCAGCGTGCTTAGTTTTTGTTGTTGCGCTCGACTTGTTTTGTGGTTGGGTGAGATTTGTGTTGTGCGGTTGGGTGCCACAACCACCGGGTAGCACATGCAAGCCAAGACATGACGGTCCACTCTTTTCCGCGAGACGTGCAGTGACGAGCAAAATGGATCGTCGCCGTGCGTAGGGACTGGTTTCCCGTCAAGATCGAGATCCTGCTTAGGCTGCAATCATCTCACAGAAGAGAGCTACGAACTGAGGTCTAAGCGGACAGAAGGCTCGTAAGCTGAGGTGTGATGCTGTGCCAACGATATTAAACTACGTCCATCATCCACGCCTCGCCCAAATCGGATCCATCTATTTGATTATGCCGCGAAACCGAAACCAACAGCAAGACCACCTGGAAACGATACCAGAAGTTGTATACCCGTGCAGTCAAAATCTGTTTGACCCGCATGTGAAAATAGAGCGTGGCTAAGATTCACCAAGCTCGTCCAAGTCAAGTGACGACATGCATTTGAACGATTCGCCGTTTGCCTTCAACCCGCGGACATCGCCTCTTTGGGAACGACCCGCAGCACCATCACCGATCCAGTGGATCCGCTGAAATGTGTACCCGGATTCCGCTTTGTGTACCTAGTTGCAGCTTCAGAGGCGAAATCTTTATCCTTTGCTTTGCAAGCGCTCCTAGTTCGGTCCGTGGCCGTCGCAGTTGTGTTTGCGCGAAACGACATTCTTTGCTGGAAGCTTATAGGTGTTTTCGAGTAATATCCTGGTAAAAGGCGTGATTTTTTTGGCACACGCTTGGGAACTGCATCAAAAGAACCGTATTTCAGTGGGGTACAACCTAGGACACTATATATATCGAAAAAAAAAAAGATATCCATCGACCAACGCTAATTATCCCGACAATCCGACAAACCTTTGCGTTTTGTGACGTCGCGCAGCAGCTACGGATGTCAGCCATTGACACTGGTGAAATTCGGGGTGCAGTTTCGTACATACGCTCATGAAAGGTTTAATTAATAACAGAAGATCATATATCAAAATAAAAATGACGTTTGTCTACATGAAGGCTCCCTCGGCGGAACGACCGCAAAAACTTAAGTACTTCCGGTTTCGACCGGAGAATCCCTTTAAACCTACAAAGGAACCGAGCCATACCTAGTTGAGAGGATTTATAAATCTTGACATGTGGAAATATTTTCTTCTATACTTAAATAATGAAAAAAAACAAGCACAAATAGTGAACAGAGGTTGTTAAAACATCGCTGACTAATACCCGTGCAACACGGGAAACTCGAATGCCATTTACAACGAATGACATTTGAACGATCGGCCAATCAGAGCGCGGCACTCCGAGCGTGGGGCGTTCCTCGCGCGACAGATCGCGAGCCGATTCGTCAATCACACGGATGTCACTGGTTGTAAATGGCATTTAAGTTGCCTGTGTGGCGCGGGTATAATATCCCAAACAGCACAGATTTGGCCAATCCTTGGCCAATGTTTGGAAATGGTCCATTGGTCAGTGGCCAGGCAGTGGCCAGCCATTGGCCGATGACTGGACTTTCTCTGGCCATTCGCCAATGGCACTGGTCAATGGTCATCAGCCATCGGCCAAGCATTGGCCGATGAATGGTCACTCGTTGGTCACTGGCAAAAAGACAATCGCCAGCCATTGGCCAATGCTTGGCCAAATTCCGCGCTGCTTGGGATATTCCCTTGCATAATAGCCACAGTTAAATTGTTAAGATTTTACTGCAATGTAAATATAGACAATAATCACGACGTTCCCAGATTTGTTTTTCTTTTTTAATACATTGGGCGCGCACGTGCATCATCCCACGTTGCGTGGCAACTCTATCACGTGCCGCATTGAATTTTACTCTCCTCTTTTGCTTATAATGAACCGCAGGCAATGCAATGTGCCATCGTATCTAACTCCAAGAGGGATCTGCTTCAGCCTTCATTTGGATGCACCATTACGTGAAGCACAAAGCCATGCTGTGAGTTACAAGCGTTCGACTGGAGAAGTGGGAGCGTGGCATCTTTTCTGGTTCATCTTAAGGGGAAACATAGAAAATCAGTCCGCTCAGACTCATTTGGTCCCAGCCGTTCATACCGCTTCAGACACAAAAAGACGTATGAGTGAGAAACATAGATTAAATAATCATCTTTCACTCTCTTGCAGAGGCGATATCCTCACCTTGCAATAGACTATGAGTAAAAGATAAGGGCCTGCAGGTCCAATAAAAATACAATTTGAAACCGCGTGCTATATTGTGTCGACGTTTGGATCCGATTAGAACATTTTACTATGGGATTTATAATTAGTTTGCGATAGGATATGGCAGGTTGTAGCTTTTGGCTCGCAGTTCATGTAGTGTGAAGGGCAGTTAAGGGTAGCACTGTTTTCGTTACATTCGATACCCAAGTTTGCACCCCCATTCAAGTGCGGAAAAAGACGTCCTACTTCAGAACACAAGAATATACACGAACTCATCTCTGTGACGTCACGGCGCGGTGGTGGCGCGTCGGTCGCACTTCCGGTCTGGGGCTGTGGGCAGAAGTCCCCATGCCAGACGTGTATTCCTGCGTTGTTTTGAAAGGAACCAGACAAAAACCTGCCTTCTCGTCAAAACGCCGCGACTGGGGCCGTTCCAAAAGTGCCGAGAAAGGTTTGAAGGTCAGTTTTCACGTGCTCGGTTCGTCCGAGAATCTGGATATGTGCCGTGAAAAGGGAAAAGCAGACGCCGTCGGACAACGATTGCTTGGGCGGGAAGCACTTTGGGTTAAATTCACGGATACTTGTGGTCATCAGATTTATTTGTTTTGTTCCAACATGAACGCCGGAAAACCGCTAAGTTGTGCGGACCACCTGCGGACTACGTTCAGTGCGTCTTCAAGTTCAAACGGCCGCCTGATTGTTCGAATTGTCGTCTGCTCTTTCAAACGTTTCTGCTTGTCGTCTGCTCTCTTAGACGACGCCGGTCCGTAGACCAAATGTTGGACCGGTACTTGCGATAACAAGTGAGTGCAGGCCTCAAAAGACTTGAATTTGAAGGTTGGTAAGCAGGCTCGATGTAAACAGTAGATACAAGGAGATGTTGGTCATTGTTACCAGTGACCAACACCGACTTGTTATGCCTAATTCAGTGGGTCCGATTCTGCTTGCGATTTTCAGTATCGTCGTCGACCATCTCAGCTACGGTTCACGCTTTTGCAGCCCGAGCGGCGTCGCGACTGAAAATTCCGAGCGAAATCTCATCATGCGAATCAGGCTTTAGCGTACAATCTGCGGCGTCCACGCGGAATGAATCGCCACATGTCACATTATTCACGCGAAGTTTTGCGGTGTAACGAGCCTCGCTAATTTCGCTGACGGTGCTCAAGATAGTCAGACATCGCCAGGAAGACGTAGAACCAACAATTCGAACGCGAAAAAGGGCACGGGGACTCACACAGACGCCGACAACATCGCATTTCAATGGTTTGTTTATGGGCGACGGCGAACTTCTTGCCCACACCCCCATCGCGCATGCGCGGCGCCGGTGGTGTCCGCTAGGGGCGCTCCGGGCGCTCCGGTTTGTTTGTAAACATGAGTTGGTGTATAATAACATAAAATATTTTCACATGAAAAAGAAAACACATTGTGGCCTGCTCCTTTCTTTAAGACATCTAAAAACAGGGGGCATCTCAGAATGTTCAGTCCAAGAAATATTCCAGTTTTAAACACTCAATGGAAGTTGATAAAAACGCAACAAAAACTTTATCCTTCAAAATTATGTACGAGTCTGTTTCAGCAGGAGTGCGAGCAGAGAGAAAGAGCTCATGCAGTCCACTTCTTGAAAGACACAAAAACGCGATATTAAGAAATAATTGCAGAATATGTAGAACCATTACTTGGCTACCTTATTTTTATTTTATTTTTGTCCATATTAAATTGCATAAAAAACGCTGAAACTATAGGAATGAACATAAAATTATTCTAATGCATTGTGGACTCAGTTCTGATTAGTCATAAGACAACTAACAAACCTCCTTGGCGTAGCGTCTAGTATTTATTCACAATATGCGGTTGGCATATTGACGCGCGCGCAGCTAGCCAAGTAGGCCGCGCACCCATGGCTATGTTCGTTTTCGGCTTTCGACGAGAGCGGACGGCGAAAAATGCGCTCCGATAACGGCGCATTATCATCTTCCATGAGTCGAGGAAGTTGCGATGCCGCAGTAGGCGGCACCGACGATTATCGTGTTTTATTGCCACATTTTTACCAACAAAGAGCTTCGTTTCAACTCTGTTTTTTTCTATATGCAGACTTAGCGGGTCTGCCGTACCGAGCCATAGACTTCCGCGATGGCCTGAAAGACGTCGTCCACATCAACAAAGTGATTTCTCTTGGGTAATATACCCATTTCAAAATACTGCCCTGTGTTGTCAGCTGTGGTATTCCCGCACAATGGCAGACTAAAACCTCAACGTCACGGCACATTGGACAAAACACACAAACAGAAAAAGATAATGAGCCCAGTGACATTGCACTTTCCACGTTGCTTGATTGGCTCGTTGACTCGTAGTGTTGGCCGCGCTGCGATGTTCTCTCTCTTATGTAATGACTTGCGCGTTCCTTGATGCAGTTGTTCCGCCATTGTGCAGTGGTTCCCACCTTTTAATAATCGGCACGTATCGTTTGAAAGGGTTCTATACCCGATGAGTCACATATGGATGGTGATCCTTATGTGGCTTTACTGTAGAGACTTTTTAGTGTCGTGTCGTTTACCCGCAGTCTCGGGTTTTTTTCAACCAGAAAGCTATGTAGCAATTTTCGACATTTGTACGAGCACGAATGCAAAAACAAGGACAGATGGGGAATGATATAATATACATATAGACAGAGTTACAGAACCTCAGTCGAAATCGTTATCGAGGGGCAGTTGTCTGTGCTTGAGCTTAGAGGTATAGTTTAGGCGAGGAACCCACAAAAAGCAATGGAAGGTGCAAAAGGACATGCCATGACAAAGGAGATTTTACAAATAGCGCATAACAACACAATATTCACTGTGAAAAAAGCTATATAAGACGTATTTTTTGTATACTATAGCTCAGTCCTTGGTATGGAAACGGCTGTGCACGATCATGAAGACTTGGCGAAACTAGTAAGGCTGTTGCCTCGCTTAACAGAAAACCAGATTGAGTATCTTGAGGAAAGCATCCGTTTAACAGAAATCAAATCCTCCGTCAAAGCTTCACCACAAGGCAAAACGCCAGACCCGGATGGTAATATTCCGGAATATTACAAGGTACATAAGAACGTAATCTGCTCCGTAGAAAAGAAAAGTTTTTTAAAGTGGCGTACGAAGTAAACACGTTTCCCCCTCTTCCTTGACGGCTCACACTGTATTGATCTCAAAGTGTCAGGACCCGAGCAAACTTCGCTACTTCTGTGGGCATCGCCGAATCACCTTGTGTAATGCCGATTGTAATGTGGTCTTGAAAATGTTTACCAACCAGCTCCAGAGCGTAATCTATAAATTAGTGGAATATCATCCCACATGTGGAATCAGGGGAAGTTCTATACAAAGCAATGTCCACGTCGCGCGGGGAGTGTTGAAAACTGTCTCTAGTAGAGGAGCCAAAGTGGCAGTGCTCCAAATTGATTTAGAAAAAGCATTCGTCCGTGCGCATTAGGATGTATACTTCAGGGTTCTGTCGCACGTTGTCGTTGGGGGATTAATATTGCCGCGAGCGCAGCTGACTAAATAGGCAGCGCGCTCGTGGCCTAACGGTTATCGCGCGTGCCTGCCACGCAGAAAGCCAGGGTTCGATTCCTGGCCGCGGGTACGAATTTTGGTTGACTCTAATGTAATGTTCTGGTAAATTCGAGAACCGTGTTGCTGATTCGAGTTTAGAATGTTCTACACGCCGAATCTTCTACGCCGACTGTTCCAGAAGCCCACGCGTGTACAAAAGGAACCCACAACCGGAGTCAGTCTCGCCCCAGCGTTCGATCCTGCTGTTTCGACGCCTGCGACGCTATCCTTTTTTTATTCTGTTTTTGGGCACAAGTTCGCCCCATTAAACGCGGAGCTCCAAGATGGACACACTGTCGCGATCGTAACGAAATTCCAACAGGAGGACCAGCACCTTACGAAAGGCACCGCCGTGGGTCACGCCGAGGAAGGCCCGGACTGAGCCGCAACCGCCGGAATATCAGAAGACCTATCTTTGTGGTCACTCAAGACAACGCCGCCTTCGCAGTTTGACATCGACCCAACCCTGCCTACCCCACAACGACGACAACTCAGTGACCTTCTCGCCGAGTTCAATGAGTGCTTCTCCACGTCGAGAAAGGTGCGCCAAACGACCGTTGCGAAACACCGAATTGTCACTGAAGTCAACGCGCTTCCTGTTCATCGGTCGCCATACCGTGTCTCTGCGAAAGAGAAAGACGTCATCCAGAAGCAGGTCCAAGAAAGTCTCGATGACGACATTGTCCAGCCTTCAAGGAGTCTGTGGGCTTCACCGGTAGTCCTGGTGCAAAAAGAAAGACGGGACTCTTCGGTTCTGCGTGGACTATCGCCGACTGAACACCGTAACAAAAAAGGACGTCTACCCGCTGCCACACATGGACGACACCCTGGACCGGCTGCGCCACGCCCGATACTTTTCGTCAATGGACCTGAAGAGTAAGTATTGGCAGATCGAGGTCGACGAACGAGATCGTGAAAGGACGGCGTTCGTCACGCCGGACGGTCTGTACGAATTTAAAGTGATGCCGTTCGGACTGTGCACAGCACCGGCGACGTTCCAGCGCGTAATGGACACCGTTCTTTCCGGCTTGAAATGTAAAAGTTGTCTCGTCTATCTCGACGACGTCCGTGGTATTCGCCAGCGACTTCGACGAGCACCTGAGACGTTTGCGAGCCGTGCTACAGGCTATCCAGAATGCCGGACTGACACCGAATCCGTCAAAATGTTGGTTCGCTTACGGCGAGCTCAAATTCCTGGGCCATGTCGTGAGTGCTCAAGGTGTAAGTCCTGACCCTGCAAAGACATCCGCTGTCGCCGAATTTCCGAAGCCATCAGACAAGAAAGCCGTACGAAGATTTTTTTGGGCTGTGCGCATACTACATACGTTTCGTTCGCTGATTTTAGAAAGATTTCTGCACGGCTCACGCATCTCACGAAGGACGACGTGAACTTCCAGTGGGGGGAGAAGCAAGAACAAGCGTTCAACGAGCCCCCTATCTTTGGACACTTCGATCCATCAGCGGAAACGCAAGTTCACACAGACGCCAGCAACGCCGGGCTAGGTGCGGTGCTCATTCAAAATCAAGACAGGAGCAGATAGGGTGATCGCTTAGGCAAGCCGGGCACTGTCCAAGGCAGAGAAAATTACTCAACCGAGAAGGAATGTCTCGCTGTCGTCTGGACGTTAACCAAGTTCCGCCCGTACCTGTACGGGATCCCCTTCCGCGTTGTCACGGACCACCACGCTCTCTGTTGGCTCGCCAACCTCAAGGACCCGTCAGGACGCCTCGCTCGCTGCAGCCTTCGACTGCAAGAATTCGACGTGACCATTGTGCACAAGTCTGACCGCAAGCATAATGACGCCGATTGTTTGTCTAGGGTCCCAGTCGAATCTCCTCCCGACAGCACCAACGACGACAAGGACGCCCGTTTTCGGGAGCAATAAGAAATACCGACATGGGAGCACTTCAACGAGACGACCCCGAACTTCGCGCCGTGATCGACCACCTCGAAGGTCAAGGAAGTTCAGTTTCGCCGAGTCTTGGCCCGAGACTTGCCAAGCTTCGTTCTGCGACGAGGCGTGCTCTTCAAGAAGAACTTTGGAACGAGCAACCCTGCCTGGCTGCTGGTTGTTCTGGCCAGCCTGCGAAAAGAAATCTTTCAAGCATGCCATGGCGATCTGACGGCTGGACACCTTGGCTACAGCTGGACACTGGCCCGGATTCGTGAAAGTACTACTGGCCGAAACTCCCGAAAACAGTCCATCTGTACACACGGTCCTGCCATGAGTGTCAACGACGTAAGAGGCGTCCGACGAAGCCAGCAGGACTCCTGCAGCCGATACCTGCCCCGACTACGCCCTTCTAGCAGGTCGGAATTGATTTACTTGGGCCGTTCCCAACATCGACGCAAGGAAATCGGTGGATTATTGTCGCGACCGATTATCTTACACGATACGCCGAGACGAAAGCCCTGCCATCGGGAACAGCGGTGGAAGTCGCCAAGTTTTTCTTCGAGTCCCTTCTCCTTCGACACGGCGGACCTGGAGTGCTGATCACAGATCGCGGGCCATCCTTCATGGCACAACTGACTCAAGAAGTTCTTCGGCTCAGTCATACCAGCCATCGACGAACAACCGCTTATTATCCGCAGACCAACGGGCTAACGGAGCGGCTCAACAAGACGATCGCCGACATGATCTCCATGTACGTCGACGTAGAGCACAAGACATGGGACGAGGTGTTGCCGTACGTCACTTTAGCTGCGTACAATACAGCGGTTCAAGAAACCACGGGAATCACACCGTTCCAACTGGTACATGGCCGGACGGCTACCACAATGCTCGACGCCATGCTGCCTCACGTGCCGGCCGTCAATGGCAACGACGATGCTCAACTGATCTCGCAACGCGCGGAAGAAGATCGCCAACTGGCAAGAATTAAGATTCATGACCAACAGCGATTCGACGCACGCCGCTATAACCTTCGTCGGCAGGACGTCCGCTTTTAACCCGGAGACCGGCTATGGGTGTGGACACCGATACGGCACCGCGGGCTCAGCGAGAAGCTTCTGAAACGCTATTTCGGACCCTACAAAATCATCCGACGCCTCGGCGATCTGAACTACGAAGTTCTACCCGACGGAACGCGCCCATCTGCAAGACGCCAGCCATGACCCGAGGTGGTGCACGTTGTCCGTCTCACGCCGTATTACGAACGATAGAACTTTGGACTCTCATCAAAGAGTGAACTGTGAACTGTGGGTCACGACTCTGCTACCCTTTTGTTGTGTATTTCTGTTTTTTTTTTTTTGTGCTGCATCGTCCCTGCTGCATCGGGACGATGCACTTTTTTAAAGGGGGAATAATGCCGCGAGCGCAGCTGACTAAGTAGGCAGCGCGCTCGTGGCCTAACGGTCAGTTATCGCGCGTGCCTTCCACGCAGAAAGCCAGAGTTCGATTCCTGGCCGCGGGTACGCATTTTTGTCTACTCTAATGTGATGTTCTGGTAAATTCGAGAACCGTGTTGCTGATTCGAGTTTAGAATGTTCTACACGCCGAACCTTCTACGACGACTGATCCAGAAGCCCACGCGTGTACAAAAGGCTCTCCGCGTAGCCAGCCGGAGTAAGTCTCGCCCCAGCGTTCAATCCTGCTGTTTCGCGGCCATCGACGCCTGCGACGCTATCCTTTTTCTATTCTGTTTTTGGGCACAAGTTCGCCCCATTAAACGTTTATTTCTTCCTGTTTATTTATTGCTCTTTTGGTCACCACCCGTGACAATATCCCAAGGTGTAAAGATGGCGTATACAAAATGTCGCACTAGCCTAGTTATTAATAAAACCGTCTCGGAAAGAATTACAGTGTGCTCCTCTGGCGGCAATGGTGCCGCCGGTCCCCCTAGCGTTTTGTCTTCTACCCAGAAACGTTATGCCAATCTATAATTCAAAGACATAAGGTTTCCGGCTACATCTTAGGCAGCGCGGAAACTAAAGCCCCAGCCTACTCGGACGACAATGGCTACTTTGTACAGGCGAATAAAGTATCAGCCACGCCGTTGCGCTTACGCGCCGTTACTGCGCAGCCAAAGGGGCGGCAGTGAATTGGAAAAGTGCTGCTGGTCCTGGCATGGTTCTTGCGCCAGAACTCTTACCAAATTCGGAGGAAAATAAATGGGGTTGCACACCGTGTGACTACCTGAAAGTGCCCTTAGAGCACTTCAGAAACAGCACCACCAACCTGTCGGCAGTGACGACAGACCTGCAAATGCACACGAAACGCTGGGCCCGCCGGGATGTGTCGGATCTTCACTAGGTCGACCATCTACAACGTGTTTCTCGTAGCCAAGCCTTGGTATGTTCTGCAGGTTCTGCACTGCGCAAGATGTGAAATTCAGAAATTCCAAAGCATATTTTCCTTTTTTTATTGGAAATCCACGTAGGAGTTTATTCGACCGGACCTCTTTCGTCGCATCCCAGCTAGAGGCAAAGGTCTACCGCACTTATTCATCCGCCATTTGGTGTCGAAGTTCCGTTTTAAGGAACCACGAGACACAAATAATCCAGAACAGACTGGCAGGCTTCCTTTCGACTTTCGTGGTGTTATCGGCCGGTGGTGGGGACCAACCAACGAGGTTAGTGGGCTCTATAAAAGAGGTGGTTGATGCTTTTAACTTTCTGGCGGTTAGGATTTCTAGAAGATTACTGGCGACTATGACCAGAAAGAAGCTTTTGCATATTTTTTTTTTTTTACCACCAGTCTTTTGAATTGTGTTCAATGATTTTCCAAGCCAAGACGTACTGTGCCGGACAAAAAGGTTGAGCATCCCACCAGCACTCGAAACCTTTTTGTATGTACCACAGCTTTGTGCTTCTTTCAAAACCTGGCCGAATGAAAAAGGTGTTTTTTGTATCCTGGACAGTGAACCTTTTGTTGTCCAAACTGCCAGAAACTGTGGAGCATATTTACATTGACTGCTGGAACGCGATCTTTTTTTAGGACGCCTTCAAGCGCACTCTACGAAAAGACATTGTTGTCCACCCCATTCAATCAGTTTTCTATCTGCTGAGGTAAAATGGCCTGCTCCATAAGACATTAATTTGTTTTTAGGTTTGTATGGCATATGGAAATCTGGAATGAATGTAAGGAACGCCGTGCCCGAGTCAAGAAGTGTACGTCAAGATTTTATTCAGTAAGTAGTACAAGTTATGTGTCTACGATGGTCGCAATAATGTTTCCGACTAGTTGCCAATATTCAATAACATGATGATAATTCAATATTTGAATTCAATCACGTGGGAACCGCCTCTTCTACCCTAACTATTGTGTATGTGCTGGGTCCTTGTCTTATCTATACATACAATAAAAGAAAGAAATGGGCGCGCCCGTGGCCGAATGGTTATCGTGGTTTGCTCCCCCCCCCCCCCCCCCCCGGCCCGCAAAGGGTCGAATATTTTGTTCCTTATTTGAGGTTCGAATGTTCTTCGCACCGAACCTTCTACGCCGATTGTTCCAGAAGCCCACGCGTGCACATAAGGGACTCCACGTGGGGAGCCGGAGTCAGTCTCACTCCACCGCTTGATCCTGCTGTTTCGCCGCCATCGACGCCTGTGGCGCTTGTCTTTTTCTATTTTGATTTGGGCACAAGTTCGCCCCATTAAACGTTTAGTTTGCTTCAGTTTTCGTCGCCTTATCAGTTGTCATTCGTGATATTCTGGTGGAGGAGTAGAGTATTTCATTTTATGCCCGCGAAGCGTACTTCTTCGAAGACTTCCCGCCCAAGTGAGGTGCTCAGCCGCGGAAGGCTACCCTTCGCAGAAGACGCCGAAGCATGAACAAGCCGCTGTTGAATTGAATTGGTCTTTATTTCCGGTAGCAACCGGAAGTGAAGCGGAGACCAAAGGCGTACAGCCTTTACCCCAAAGCAGCACCATAGACAGCACACAATTTAAAAGAAAGATCATACATAGCAATGTTACTAACCGAATAATGAATCACAATAAAGTTATATCGATTGTACACTTTTAGAAATGAGCAGAACGCAAGTCAAAACAATTGCTTTGCAAATTGACCTAAGATCTTTTTTTTTAATTTACTAAATGTGGTATTAAAACCAACAAGCTCTTTCGTGTCAGGAAGTTTTAGTGACCTGGTATTCCTTTGTTTGCGTGCCATAATTTGTTCGAGTCTGTGGATGTCGTCTTTGCGTATGTCTAAAAGTATACTTATGAGCTACTTTGCAAGTACAGGGCGTCACAAAAACAAATTTACAGGTTTTTTTTTACCGAAAAAACAAACTAGACATCGCCGAACGCTAATTCTCCGCCCGAAGGTAGCCCTAGAGGTCACAACAAGATGCCAAAGTTTCAGCCCAACCCGATACCTTAATGAAAAGTTGTAAGTGATTTTCTGAAAAGTTCAATGGGAAAAATGGCGGCCGACGGAGGTTTCGAATACATGGGGTTCTATGGCACCAGAGACCAAAAACGGCAAAAATGGGGTCCATTTTCCAATTAAAATTTTCAGGAAATCACTTATAACCTTTGAATAAAGTATCGGATCGGGCTGAAACTTTGGCATCTGGTTGTGACCTCTACCGCTACCTTTGGGGGGAGAATGACCGTTCGGCGATACCTAGTTTATTTTTGCGGTGAAGAAAACCCTGGAATTATTTTTTTTTGTGACGCCCTGTTTTTTATTGTAAAGGTTTCCGCTGTTAATCATTGGCAGTGGGAGTAACTTTTAATCATAAATCTGATTAGTCTCTCGAACCACACCATGTATCTTCAAGGCGGAATCATTCTAAGACTGCGGTAGAGTATCGTTATCGTACTGACTGTTTTTGTTATTAATTTTTTGTTCAAACCGCCCGGGAGTGGAATGCCCTTCCGGAAGAACTGATAGCTGTTATCAATAATGACGTATTTTATGACAGACTGCAGAGAAGCGTGGTTGAGTGAAAATGTAGTACTGGATGATTGTCGATTGCGTTACTGAAAATGTTTTTTTAATGCGTTTTTCTTTCGTTCCCCCCTGCATAATGCCTAACGGCGCAGCAGGTATTTGTGTAAATAAATAAATAACTCTAGCAATGATTTAAAAAGAGCTGCAAAAGAAAAGCGTTTGTATTATTTACATAGATGATAAGACGAAAGATCTCAAAATTTCTGCAATGTCATTTATGTAATGTAAGAAATGCAGAGGTTCTAAGATAAAACCTCCTGGGGCGCCACATTTTATTTCCAATATAAACGAAACGATGTTGTTGATTTTAACAAATTGAAAGCGATTATCAAGGTGTTTTTTTTATTAAAGCCAGATCTACTCCACGTACTTCATATATTTCAAGTTATTTCTAACAGTATGCCATGTATCATGGTGTCGAATAGTTTTCTGAAATCTTTAAAAGTCCCAATGAATATATATTTTTTTCAATTTATATATATTATTTTGAATTTTGCGTTTACAAGTCCTGCTCCGTAGATTTGTCTTTTTGAAACTCATACTAAGATTTGATAATTATGTCATATTTTGTAAGAAAGTGATCTATACTGCTCTGTCAAATAATGTAGAAAATATGGGTAAGGCGAAATTTGGTATAAAAGATTGTAAGCATTCTGCACCCTCTGATTTCACTGGAGAAACTTTGGCCATTTTGAACCGATCTGAGAATATACCCGTTTCCAACATAAAACTTTTAAAATATGCGATAAGATGCTGCTAATATAGTAGAACACATATTTAATAGCAACTGGTGTAATATTGTCTACGCCAGCCACAATATTATCTTTAATGTTACATTTATTCTGCTGTTTCTTGAAAAGTAGCTGGTGATAACATTATCGAGTTTGGTAGAAAACTCAGTGTAGACTTGAAGCAGCATGCTGGTGCATCTGTATCAGTTCAGTCGCCAACATGTGCAAAGTGCTCGTTCATTATTTCAGATAGTTCTAAACCGCTCAAACGCCTGCCATTGATAATTACGTTTGGCATTTTCGCAGCTTGACTCTTATTCGTGAGGGTGTTAACGTCCTGCCATATCTTTCTCGGCTCATTCTGGACAAAAAAAATAGGTTTTAGGTTTTTATAATACTCGTGTATTACCAAAATACATCGAACAAATCATGGAAATATTTTTTCTGCAATGCGTTTGTGCAAGTTAGCAGTTGTTCAAGGCTCGCGAATCTTGCTTCTCCGTTTTTTCCTCTGCCTGCATGGGAATGCATCGTCATAACACAGCTTGATTTTTTTTAAAGAAGATTTCATAAGCAATATTGGGGTTTCGTTCAACATTCTAACTGTTCCAATTTTTGGCAGCTATTAGGTTACCAAACTTCATCAGCGAATCTTTATATAGTTTTCCGCAGCTATAAGTGTTACGTTCAGTTGTGGCTTCTTTTGGCAAAAGGATGACATACAAAAATAGTCTAATGGTCACTTATGTCATGTGTAAAAAACCATAAGTATCGTGAGTGTTTTTAATTAGTTATGGTTATGTCAAGACAACTAGCTGTATACAAAGTCACTTTGGCTGGGAGCTTTACTGTATTAATACGTCCGTAAGTTGCCAATAACGTTTTAACTCAGCGGAACATTTTCCATTTGTACTCATGTAAATATTTAATTTCATTTCATTTAATTTTATTACCTTAAAGACCCCGTTAGGGTTATTGTATAAGGGGTGGGGTTACATATAAAAATAAGCTTTAACGAACATTCATGTCGGAAGGTGGTTGACGTTAGAGTCCGTGAAAACGGAGGGAAATGTGATGGCGGCGACTTGGTGGTGAAGGCTGTTCCAGTCTGCTGCTGCTTGAGATAAAAATGAGGCTCAAAATGACGTAGTGCGAGCAAGGTTACTTGAAGTGGATGACCAATGCGCGGAGATATGCGTGACGGGAGACAATGCAAGATGCTTGATTAATCGAGCTGTAGTAAAACTTGTGAAAGAGGGAGAGGCTGGAAATGCGACTGTGAAAAGAAAGGGGTGGCATGCCGGGTTCTGCTTTTAAATGTGAAATGATGATATCGAATGCGTAGGAAATGAATGAACCTTTTGGCTCGATTTTGAACAGGTCCATAAAAAACATTATTTGGCTCTTGAGCCTAGAAAATCACGTGGGTCCTTAAAAAAGACAGAAACACAGCCTTGCTTACTCCAGGTGGCCTATAAACAACACAAATAACAGCACTTTCAGCGTTCACAACAAAATACTTTACATCTGTCTTTATACTAGAACACTTATTTAACATGTAAAAAGGGATACCTTGCCTAAAATAAGTAACTACACCACGCCCTGTTTTAGTTTTTCTTCTTTGGCTTGTGCATTTATATCCGCCGAAGGAAGGGGGTTTACAATTTTTTTATACACAAGTTTCCGTACAAAGCAAGGCATTAAAATCTAGGCCTATTCATTCAAGAAACAGATTTAAGTCATCTTGCTTGTTGGTTATGCCTCTGGTGTTGAAACACATCAAGAAAAAATAAATAAAAGCAGTGACCAGTTTGGTTCAACGATGACTTATCGTAGTACCTACAATCTAAACGGAATGTGGCAGTCATCAATGACTAACGTGACTAAAGAAACGAATTCCGTGGCCGTACTGATCACGCGATCATTTTCTGGACATGCTGTCGTGTATGGTATTTTTTTGTATATAAATACTTCCAACTCTTCGCTTTGAAATTATGCATAAATTGTAGTTTATATAGTCGTTTAATATATTTCACACTATCATCTTTAGTATGCCATGCTTCTGTCATCATGACAGCCTAAAACAAATGTGAAAACTGTAAAAATATGTCCAACTGATCATATTTATTACGCAGGGTCTGTTTATTCAAATGAAATAGGAAAAATACAACGCTTGGTTGTTATCGAAAAAAAGTTCTAACTTCATCTGGTAAGTAAGTAATTTTGTTAGTCATTTCCGAAAGGCAACTCCCGGAATTCGGTCCCCTGCCGCAGAAGCTAAAGAAGAAGACCACGAAAACAATCACTCCTCTCGTCGCTGTCCAACCCGCAGCTCCACGCAGGCCCGCGTTCTTCCACGGTGAGCATTATAAAGACATCGAGGACTGGTAACAGCAGTACGAGCGAGTGGCAAGCACAACCGATGCACGGGAAAACTGCGTCTGCAGAGTCTTTACTTCGCGCTCGAAGGAACGGCCAACCATTGGTGCGAGAATCTCGATACATCCTTGACTTCGTGGACCGCCCGCAAAGATGGACTGAGACGAACATTCACCAATTACAATTGACGGGTGAAGGCCGAGGACCATCTTCGAATCAGGACCAAGGGCGCAAACGAGACTATCACCTTTTCCTTCGAGGATGTTCTGCGCCTGATCGCTCGCGCCGACGCTCAAGCCATCGGCAAAAAGAAGCTGCGGATTCTGATGCAAGGTGTAAAGGATCAAATCTTCGGTGGTCTTGTTCGCAACCGCCCATCCACCGTCGAGGATTTTGTCACGGAGGCCACGAACACGGAACGTTCCCTCCTCGCAAGAGCCAGCCACTACCATCGGATCACGAGCGTGGCTGCTTATTTGGCATCGGGCTAAAACATCAGCCCTAGCATCTCCGACATTCCTTACATCATTCGTGAAGTCATCCGGGAAAAACTCCGTAAGATTCTCCCCGTTGCGGATCGCCTGTCCTCACTGTCGCTTGCCGAGGTCGTCCAAGAGGAGGTTCACCGAGCTTTAGAACCTGAAGTTCCCATAAAAACGATGACGCGGGAAAACCGGCGCTGAGCTACGCCACCATTGCCTGACGACCGCCACAAGCTAATCGCCAAGCCACGGCGCCACCCCAACAAGACACCCCGATACGCCAGTAAGGACAAGTTCAGTACGTCCGTCCGGAGCGATCCTCGCCGCGGAAGACCGAGGTGTAGAGGACGGCCGATCGACTCCCGTTGTGCTATCACTGCAAGGAAGCAGACCACACCTACCGCCGCTGCTCCTACCGCCAAATAGGGCAGCACGGCTTCCACCAGAACGACCCACGACCATGCTACGGTGAACGACGGCAGGAGATTGAAGTGTACATTCGACGACCTCAGTCTTCCCCGCCAGCACCTCGAACGCGGGTCCCGGTTGCCATCACCACGAGAGTCCAGGTTCGCCGATGCACCAATCCCGTTGTGAGCGCCCGCCGCCTTTCTTGTGTCGGAGAAACTAAGCGCGGCAACTCCTGGAGGTGAAGTTGCCGTAGACGAACGACGTAAAGATCATCCAAGAACGCTGGAGACCTCCCACTCGAACGGCACGATGCATCGGAGCGACGATTCTGCAACTGAGCCCAACAGCCTCAACGTGACTATCGACGGCCACCACCCGTCGGCACTCATGGACACCGGAGCAGACTACTCCGTGTTGGGTGGGATTCCCACTAATTGCTCCGAGTGGAATGGGCGCTGTACGAGTTGGGATCCATGTTGCGACCTGCACCGTGAAATTTGTTATTCTGCAAAACTGCGCGAGGTACATTATCTGCGGAAGAGAGTTTCTATGCGAATTCGCCGCCGTCCTTGATCTGGGAGCAAACCACTTGACGCTAAGAAAACCTGTCGCACCACCAGAGGAACCCAACACGAAGTCGTCGACAGTCAAAATCCTCGCAAACCATGTGAACGTACCGCAGCGGTCGAGTGTTTTCGAACCCGTCGGGACTGATGCCGCCTGCCTGTGGCGAAGTTCTGCTCGAGGAAAGCGTCCAGTTTCTCCTAGAAGAAAGAATCGGTGTCGTACGAGGCTTAACGGAACTTCACGTGGGGGCGTGCCATGGTCTTGGGTACGAATTTCCGACAAGAGCCGCAACACTTTACGATATATGTACATTGCCGTAGGCCACATCGACGAACTCCGGAACTCAGCCACGATCGCAGCCTTTTCGGAAGAACCGAGTTCAACAGAGCTCCAGAGAACGCCGCCCTCGGAACTTTACATTGAGTAGAAGCTTCCGGCTACTGAACGAGGACAGCTGCTTGAACTTCTGAGCAAGTTAGTCGGGTGTTTCGCCACTCCGTCAAAGGTAAGACAGAAAACGGTAGCAAAACACAGCTTCGTTACTGATGACGACGCGCTCCCTGTTCACCAGTCGCCGTAACGAGTTCCCTTGAATAAAAGGGAGGCGACTCGAGATGAAGTTCAGGAAATGCTCGACGACGACATAATTCAAGCTTTAAGAGATCTGAGGGCGTCTTCAATCATTATTGTAGAGAATAAGGATTTGACCATGAAGACTACCGTCGACTGAACGCTGCTGACTAAGAAGGATGCCCATCCACTCTCTCGCATCGACAATACGTCAGGCCGGCAGAGCCACTCCCGCTATTTTTTGACGATGTACCTAAGAGTGGCTACTGGCAGATTGAAGTCGAAAAATGGCACCGCGAGAAAACTGCCGTCGTTATTCCCGCCGAACTTCATTAGTTCAAAGTGATGTCGTTCCGACTTTGTACAGCACCAGCCACATTCCGACGGGTAATGAACACCGTGCAGGCAGTTCGGAAACGGCAGAGCAGCCTCGCCTACCTCGTTGATATCGTAGTATTTTTTCGGGCTTTTGACGAACTGCTGAGATTACTTCATGCCGTGCTTTAAGCCATCAAGACCGCTGGCCTTAGGCTCAAGCGTACAAAATGTCGGTTAGCCTATGGTGAACTAATGTTCCTTGGCCACATCGTCAGCAACGAAGGTGTTCACCCTGACCCCGAGAAGACGCGCGCCGTAGCCGAATTTACTCCGCCATCCGACAAGAAGGTCGTAAGAAGATTTCTCGGACACTGTGCCTACTATAGGTGGTTCGTTCGAGACTTCTTCAAGTTTTCCGTACCGCTTACGCATCCCACAAAGGACGCTGTAAAGTGTTAGCGGACAGAAGAACACCAGTGGTCATTCGATGAGCTCAAACAAAGACTTCAGACACCTCCGATTCTTGGCCATTTCGACCACTTCGCCGAAACAGAGATCCAGATGGACGCCCAAGGCAGGAAGGCACAGAGCCAGTCATCACTTACGCAAGTCAGACTTTGTTTAAGGCAGAGGGAAACTTCTCAACGGCAGAAAAAGAATGCCTTGCTGACGTCTTGACGAAAACGAAGTTCCGCCCGTGCTTGTACGGAAGTCCATTCCGCGTGGTCACAGATTCACACTCGGTCTGCTGGCTTGCCAATCTGAAGGACCCATCAGGACGCCTCGCTCGGCGGAGTTTACGCTTCCAGGAATTCTATAATACCGTGGTGTACAAGTCCGCCCGGAAGCACAATAAGGCCGACTGTCTGTCAAGGGCCGCCGTCGAAGCCGAACCCGCCTGTACTGACGACGTTGCCAAGGAGTGTTTTCGTGACGTCGTAAATGTCGGCGACATAGAAGCACTACAACGAGCTAGTCACGATCTACGAGCACTCATCGAGCACCTAGTGGGACGAGGAGACCACAGTTCCCCGGGGCTTCTTACGAGCCCTGCCAACCTTCGCCATTCGACAAGGTGTGCTGTTAAAAAAAAACAAAAAAACTTAGGAGTCAAGAGCACAGCGTGGCTGTTAGTAGTTCCTACCAGCCATCGCGAAGAAGTCTTTCAAGGATTCCATGACGACCCGACGGTTCGAGTCCTTGGCTATAGCAGGACACTTGCCAGGATTCGTGATTTGTATTACTGGCCCACGCTCTGGAATGCTGTACATAAGTGCAAGAAGTCCTGCTACGAATGCCAACGACAGAAGAAACCGCCGACGAAGCCGGCAGGACTCTCGTACCTGAATGCGCTGCCGGCTATCCTGTGCCAGCAGATGGGAATAGATTTGCTCGGCCCATTCCCGCCTTCAACGCAAGGCGACATGTGGATAATTGTCGCCACAGATTACCTAACACGATACGCCGAGACGAAAGCACTTCCATCGGGAATTGCCGTGGAAGTTGCGAAGTGTTGAATGCATCGTCCTCCGGCACGGCGTCCCCGACGTCCTGATTACAGACCGAGGATCATTGTTCATATCACAGCTGACGCAAGAAATCCTTTGTCTCAGCCATAACAGCCACCGTCAAACCACAGCGTACCGTGCCAAGACCAACGGGCTGACAGAGCGGCTAAACAAGACCATCGCCAACATGATGTCAATGTACGTTGACGCAGAACACAAGGCGTGGGACGAAGTTTTGCCATGTATTACGTTCGCCTGCAAGACAGCGGTTAAAGAGACCCCGAGAGATATGCCATTTCACCTGGTTCATGGTCGCAAGGTAACGACGGTGCTCGACGTGATGCTACCCCACGTGCCTGCTGCCGACGGGAGCGACGACTCCCAGACGGTTGCTAAACGTGCCGAAGTCCGCCAGCTCGCCCGGCTCAGTATTCAAGATTAGCAACGTGTTGACTTCGGCCGCTACAACCACAGTCGACGGGAAATCCACTTGTAGCCCGGAGGCAGGTTGTGCGTTTGGACATCGATCTGTCGCCACGGCCTGAGTGAAAAGCTGCTAAAGCGGTGTTTTGGACCCTACAAGATTTTCCACCGCCTAGGGGACTGGACTTCGCAGTGGCACCTGACGGAACCCAGCTTTCTTCACGACGGCTGCCGCGACACGAAGGGGTTGACGTTGTCCGTCTTAAGACGTTCTACGCTCAATAGGACTGTCTACGTTTTGTGTTCCAGGTTACTCTTCAATGACTAGTTACTTTTGATTTGCTTTTTTGTGTTGCATCGCGGCAAGGCACTTCTAAAAAAATGATGTAATTCCGCGCGCGCAGCTAACCAAGTAGGCAGCGCGCCCGTGGCCAAATTTCTAGCGTGCTTCGATCCTAGGCAAAGGACAGAATTTCGATGCCAGAGAGCGGACGCACATTTTTGTTATTTCTGAAATGCCGAGTTCTGGTGTATTCGAGAATTTAGTTACTTATTCGTGCTTCGAATATTCTACTCGCCAAACCCTTTACGCATATTGTTTCATGAGCCCACGCGTGTACACACCGCGTTGTGAGCCGGAGTCAATCTCGCTCCGGCGCTCAATCCTGCTGTTACGCAAGCTATCGACGCCTGCGACGCTAGCCTCTTTCTATTTTGTTTTGGACAGAAGTTCGCGCCCTTAAACTTTTGATTCAGTTTTTTCCGCCTCATCTATTGTCATTAATGAGAATATTCAGATGTTAATAAAATAGGGTCCCTTCTTGAATCGTTATTGTAGGTCATGCTATTGTGAAGAGACTGACGAAAAATGACTTTCTCTGATGAAATCCAAGACCGAACTGATCGGGCACTCACCAGAATTATAATATAAACAAGGTTTACCAGTGAGCCTAACAATATAATTTGTGGCCTCCACTTAGGATATTTCTATATCTTCCTCCATAAATATTTGTACGTGGGGTATATTCATTTTGATGCGGAATCAACGTCTACACCCCTTAGAAGGAAATTAATAGCAAGAGACGAGCAATTTCTTTATTCACTGCGAACGTGCTCTGAAAAATAGAAGCGCGATACAACAAACGCTAAACTGCAAGGTACCTGCACCTTCTTATTCAACATCTTCTGCATTATGAAGCTTTGCGATGACCTCGGAGAACAAGGCTCGTTTTGGTTTTCCTTCAGTCACAATGAGAAGAGATGGCTGGGTTTCCGAGGCAACCTCGGCAAATGGTTCCTTTGTCTTGACGCCAGTAGTACGGAAAAAAAAAACTTTGGAAAGATCGGTAATAAGAGTATCTTCATATTTTTATTTTATTTGAAAAGATTTGTAAACTGTTCTTTGAAATATAAAAATACAAGAAGAAATAATAATTTAACTATTAGAACAAAATAATAAGTTGTGTCATCGCGATAAAAAAGAAGACCCATCATAATGCCAGGCTTCACCATGACAAGACTAATGTTGTGTTCACTACAATAGTAAAGCCGCAACCGCAAAGCAGATGTGCGCGTTGGGGCACATATTTCCGAACCGTTTTGTTGTTAGCCAATGAGAGCTCCCGCAGAGAGATCCCATTCGCTAGCGGGGTCGTATAAGGGTACTTACTGCTCCTAAAAGCATGAGCAAACTGGTTACAGGGAGGTGGGGTGTCAAAGGTGGGGTGCGAAAAGAAACCTTCATGAACGCCAAAAAATAAGAACCGCTGTACTCCCTTACATTCAGGCGGTATCTCATAACTTGAAAAAGGTAGCGGAACGTTACGACGTTCCTGTCGTCTTCTCAGCCCCTAAAAAGCTCTCTGCGTTATGCAGGAAAATCAATGATCATGAAGGGAAGAGTGACGAGTGTAAAAAAAAAAAAACACCAGAATAAGTTCGTGGAATGTCGGACCGGTGTTGTGTACGACATTCCGCTTTCCTGCGGTGGGTCTTACGTTGGCCAAACCGGGCGTTGTGTAAATGATCGCGCGAGAGAGCACGCCGTTTCCTTAAAGCAATCACCTTCTGGTCACCTGGCTGTGCATTGTAACCGATGTGAGTGCCCACCAGTTTTCAATGACCTGGCAATCCTGGGGCGATACTGCAAACAGATTACTAGGAAATTCATGAGGCGTATGCAATAAAGAAGGGTGCAGATAAGTGCATAAGTGAACCTTCCGTGACTCTGACAGACAAAGAGCGTTTATTCTTAGATAAAGAGTGGGCACGTGGAAAGTGACGTGGTGTGTGTTTGAAAGTGTATATGAGACTGTTTTTTCAAAAATAAAATCTTCAGTTGCGAGTGCGTCTTGTGTCGTCGTTTCCTTACATTGTCCTAGTCTCTCGGCGCTTGTCTTTTCTCATAATGAACCAACTGGCCCAACTCACCATTTTGTTGCAGTAAGTAACATATTATTTGGTCTGTGAGCTTCAGGGTTGGATGGTTTTCTATGATGTTGGAGATTGTGGGGATCTTGCTGATGTACTCTCTCCTTGCCCAAGAAGTGCTTTCATGGCATCCTTCACCATCTCCATATCTTTAGCTGTTTTCTTCTCATTGCGTCCATGTGGCCGGCTTTGTAATGTCAAACTTCAGTCGCTGGCGAGGATGATTGCGGCTGCCGAAAATTAAAAGGGAGAAACTAAACCAACCCTGTTCAATATGCCTGCCCTCCACCTGGGATCAAATAATTTTTCTACATCACAAGCTTTTCTTTGATAGCATCCAAGAGAGAGAGGTGCCTAGAAGCCCAGACTCAGCCTACGCTACCAGCTAATAAGACTAGACAATGCAGCGGGAAAGGCTGAAGTCACTGGGCCTTTTGTGTTTATGACCGATTGAGCAACGATAGAACACGCACAGACACATAATTATTGCCATGATGATAACCTTTTGACGCTGTCTGACTAGTCCCATCAACTCGTTGCTTCGGATGCGTCTGGACTTACAATTTTAAGAAGTATACACACAACTCCTGGCATCAGACCAAAAATGTTTTTTGAGGCTGCGCATGGCAAAATGCAGCGTAGTGCCCGCTAGAGAGAGAAAAAAACCTCGCCACTCACAAGCGCTTACTAGGTAGGAGTGTGCGAAAAGTGGTTTCAATCGAATTCGCTTCTGAGGCTGGAAATGACGAATTAAAATTCCGTCATTGGCAGCCTTTGCAATAGAGGGAAAAAACAATGGAATGTTCTTGTTAGTGCCAAAACTAGGGATAATATGGCATTCCTAGCTACAGCTAAAGTTCTGCTTGGCTAACTGCAGATGTGCCATATCACAATGTCACTAACTGTACAACAGTAAATATGCGATTAGTACGAATATTTAAGTAGTACCGGAGGGCCGAAAAGATGTAACCCAATTTAAATGGACCGCAAAAAATGCTTTCCTTACGTAAGGTAAGTCGGTTTACTGTAGAGGTGCGGCTAGGTGCTGAAAGTATGGGGTCAAAATATTATTAAATGACCGTACCACATTTGAAAAAAAAAATCCACCTGTTTCAGGCAATCTACGGTATTATTTCGTGGAGATTGCAGGCCTTGTGCGAAATGCTGCCGAAATATGCAGGATGATAATGAAATGAGAGGCAAAGGTGCTCGCGAGCTGGACAAGAATGACGAAAATAATCCTCGAGTAGGGGAACATGGAGGACAAAGGGCAAACACAAATCTTAACACAAGTTGGTCGAGCGCTCCACTGGAAGTGGAGAGGTCTCTGGTCCGATACCAGGACCAGACGGATTTTGTCGGTCGCACACCAGACACCTTGCTGTGCTTGGAAATTTGTGTTTGTCCTTGCCCTCCTTGTTCCCCTTCTACAGAGATTATTTTCGTCATTCTTGTCCAGCTCACTTGTACCTTTGCCTCTAATAGCATTGTCATCATAACCTTAAAAATGGAAACCTTTCACCCTTGCTGGTATCAGACTGGTGGCAGCTAATGAAACTGTTTGCTCTACTGACATCTAAGTCCTGGTTTGTTGAGTTGGTAGAGCGCTCCACTGGAAATGGAAAGGTCCCTGGTTCGATACCCGGAGCAGGCGGATTTGTTTCGGTCGCGCACCAGTCACCTAGTTGTGTTTGGAGATTTGTGTTTGTCCTTTGTCCCTCTTGTTCTCCTTCTCCAGGGATTATTTTCGTCATATGCCGGAAGAGTCGAGGGCGCGCCGGCACGAAGTTTAGCAGACTATCCTCCGAAAGTTTGGACTACGCTTCCTTCAGTGCGGCACGAGTATACCTAATATACTTTTTTCAATGTGAGATATGTTTTGAATAAATATAAAACAGGTATTTAAATCCCTCAGGGCACCCCATTTCATAAACAGAAATTCTCGGTCGAGGCGCTCTAACGTCTCTTGCTTCATACTCTGCCATCTCGCGGTATCATCTGCGAAATGGTGCCGTAGATTGCCCTAAACAAGTTCCTTTTTTCGTTTTTGAATGAGGTAACTACATTTATGGATTTTGTCTCCATGCTTCTACCACCTAGCCGCATATCTGTTGTAAATTCCCTTCGCGCTACGTTGAAAAGTCAAGTTTTGGGGGTAATTTACAATGGGTTAAGATCCCTTGGGCCCTCCCGGTAGTTTCAAATAATACGCTATTTGATATTTGTTTCGAGTTGAACTACAATATTCCTACTTTTCGAAGTGTTGATCCTGGCAAATCTAGCCCCGTTGAGTGCGCGTCTGACTGAACACCGGTGCACTGCGGAGGAGGAATATCCTTTGAAGCTGACACCGGTATACCGCGAACCTCGCTTCGGCTCAGCGAGCGGCAGCGCTGTGGGGCAGTGAAGCTCGCAAGACGCTTGCGAGAACAGTACATCTTGAAAGTGGGATGGTGCACCCGCGTGCTTGGTGTATCTAAGAATAAACAAACCCAGTGAATTTCGCTATATACATTGCAGTAAAATTTTTAAATTTAGACTGTGCCTGTTATGCAAAAGCAGATGTTAGGCAGTGGTTTCCTGACAAGCTGTGTCGGTCATTTGGGTTGTTTCTTTTCTATCACCTGCCAATAAAACTGATAATAAGCGTACCTGACTTGTATAGACCCTTTCAGCGGCAGTCTCGAACGAAGCGATTTACAGCGCGCGTCCCTGGTTTTGAGAGGGTACGTCAGTGTTGCCCGAGTGTGCCTGGGCTGAGGGTTTTCTAGCCAGTGGGCTGTGGCAGCCTGCGTAGGCGCACTTCCGGGCGCTGGTGGAAGCTAAATTGCCGCGTTTTGTTTTTTATTCTGTTCTATGTCGAATAGATTTTCTCGGGGTTTTTAAGAATGCTCTGTACTATATTTAGGAATAAAAAGAACGAAATGAAAGCTGTTTTGGTGAGTCCGTGCGCGGCAGAACAAATGCAATTGGAATGCTTGTTTCATTTTATGTTGATCATTTTACGGCACCATTCATTCAGCCGTGTCAATCTACAAAGGTCTTAACCGTCGAAAATATTTGACTACACTGGATATCCGAACTGCGTGGCTATTCCCCGCTCACAACATGAAATTCAACGAGTCTCACCAATCGAACAACATATATTGTGCGTACCCCACGGTGCCGCGTTATCTAAACAGGATTTGAGAAAGGTTTCAAATAACACAGCATATCCAATATACAATGTCGAGGATAGTCACTTCACGAGGATTGAACGGAATCCGGCGTGTTTTGGGGCACATCTAAAAGAGAGCTGCTTTTTTTCACAGCTTCAAAGCAAATGAACGAACGTGTCTATTCCGTGCCCACACCCCGGACCCGACCCCTATCATCTATTTTTCGCGAAGACCCGGAAAATAGCCGGGAGGGCTTTTTGGAGATTATCTCAACGGAAGCAATACTCCAAGAGCGTCGAACTGCCCGCGTCGCGGGCTGCTTGACGTTCGCTCTCTTCGTTCGTTTCCTGCGAAGGCCGAGCAAGCTACAAGCGTTGGTATTCCCTGGTTCTCGCAGTGTAAGATAACACACAAAGTTTAAGCATTCTAAACAGGCCAATGAAGTAAAAACTTCCAAGAAATCCCGGCGAACTCCGAATGCACAATGCCGGTGGGAAGTCATGCGGACAGAGTTTCTACAACTCAGGCGGGTGGCAAACATTTCTGGCTGATAGGGGTCGCTCGATTCGCGAAATGGCGGCGGCCAGAGACCTCTTTTTGCAGAGGTCTATAGTATACAACGTTTTCTCGATTAAAGACTGGTTTCAGTGCCAAAATTGCTCTTGTCATTATTTTAAGCATGTAAGAGGTACTTTTTATGCAATTTTTTCTCCAAATGATTTACACCACAACTATTCGATGCTCGATTAGAAAATATTAAGCCAATTACAATTCGCTTTCAACTCAGAATTTACTATTCGCGCAGCACTAGTAAATATACTTACACATACTGCTAGCTCCCTGTTAGAAGGCGAAGGGTAGGAACTTCACATGCAGCCTCATTCCCCCTTGAATGTTTCCCTTTGGTGTTGAAAAGTATGTGGAATTACACGTGGTTCTTGTGTATAGGAAGAACGCATTACCTAACATTTAGACTCTAAAAGTAGATGCACTTGCAAAATATTCAGTAGAGAAGGGGTTTTGCAGGCAAATCCTTTTCTGGCACGAACGATTTGGCTTGTTGATGTCGGCCATGGTTTTCTTCAGAGCAGACGCCGAAGCTCTTGACTGGCAAAAGCAAAAAAATAAGTCAACCTTGTTCAACATTGCATATTAGTTAGGGTCAGCCTTTGAAACAACAAAAAAATAACCTATATTTTGGCCTTGACGTAGCTATACTTTATATCGTTTTTTTAGAAAAAAAATTGGAGAATTCGTCTCACTTGTACAAACGTTCGCTAAAGAGTTTGTGCAACTTGCTCAAAGGTACATAGTTCCCAACTGTTAAAATAACTATACAAAGATATAATGGACACTAAATATTTTTAACTTATTTGAGCACTAAGCTATTTATCAGTTGTCAATAAATATTTCAGTGCTTAGAGACAATATTTTTTATCCTATGCACGAAAAACACAGACAACATTGTCGGCAGCTGTATGCCACATTAATTTTAATTAAAACATTCATAACAAAAAATAACTACAGAAAAGTGAAAGGAAACAGTACCATTCATCTGCGATCTGACAGGGAAAGTATAGTAGACTACTTTGGCCCAACATCCAATTATACTATGGATCCTGCATTGAGAAAAATACCTATTTTATATCACACAGTTCTTTCATAAGTCATTATAAATATGATTCAGAGCGGCCATATTTTAGTAGTGACTGCAGATATTTTTGAGCCAGTAATTAACTTGTATAATTTTGTTTAATGAGATAATATTCATACAAGACCTCTGGAAAATATGTTGAGGTCTTTCCATAAGTGTGCTGGGAGTACACCCTGTAGTTGCGACCTTGGCAAACATGGCAAAAAAGGCATGCCATGTGCATAGCCCTTCCTCTTCACTACACATTAAACAGCGGTAGCGGCCTCCGTTCTTCTGAAAGTAATGTCTAATGAGTTTTCATATCTTTTATAATAATAATAATTTGTTTATTTAATGTGCCCAAAAACAACCACGCGGGTCTTCACATTGGCGCACACTAGACAGAAAGAAGAAACACAGCACACGAACAGCTTAAAATGTACAAATTAGCATGACTACAAATAGGTCGCACACTTCACACAAAATGTAATAGAGTTTCAACTTTCAACTAGACTTGCCAAGTTCCGGCGAAAAACCGGGAGATCTGTGAAGATGTCCAGGCTAGATGATGCAATTGTATTAAATGAAATTTGTATACGGGACAGTGGTGAGAGTTTAGACATGAATTGAACATAAAAGACAGTAACATTTCTGGTAATGCGACAAGGAACATGAAAATCGACAGATTTCAGAAGTTGATTAGCATCAGTCCAACCATTTACCACCCTGTGCAAAAAAATCAGATCACGCTCGAATCTTCTATTTGACAAAGACTTAAGTAAAACGCTCTTAAGAAGAAATTCATAATCATAATAAAAGCGACGCTGAAAGTGTCTATCATATAAAATGCGTATCATTCTTTTTTGCACTGATTCGATACTTAAAGACTGTGTACTTGTTAGAGAATTCCAAACAACAGAGGCAAATTCAAGCCGTGAACGAACTAAAGCACAAAATAAACGAATCATACAAGCAGGGTGTCTGAACTTTTTAGTTATACGAGATATGATATCAAGAGTTTTCATCGCACGGCCAACAATAAAAGAAACATGAGCATTGAATGACAACGCGCCATCAAGGCACACACCGAGATCTTTCATTACAGTCACGCGTTCGATTGGGGTTCCTCCCAAAGAGTAAGTAAAATGCATAACAGTGTGTCGTCTGCTCAAAGAAAGAACGTTAGTTTTGGTAGGATTTAGGAGCAAATTATTCGCCAAAGACCATTGCAGTATGTTATTCACTTCGTGCTGAAGAGCATTACAATCAAGAGGAGTAGCAACGCGCATAAAAGTCTTAATGTCATCCGCAAAGAGTAGGAGCTCAGCTTTTTTTACACATGAGGCTATATCATAAAAAAATATCAGAAACAGAAGAGGCCCAAGAATACACCCCTTTGGGACACCTGAAGTTGAGTAAAATAATGAGTTCAAAAAGCAAGGCAGTATAGTCACGTTATACTGAGCATCACAAAAGTTGATGTCCCGTCCTGGATTCAATGTTTTAGTTAGGCAGCTTCAGTGGTAAACATTTACCGAGTCCTTGCTTTATGTAGAGGAGCACTGGACGAACAGACATGTTAAATTTAAAAGGTAAAACTACCACATCTTTTTTAAACATCTTAGCCGGAATAGGAAGTTAGCACCAATGAAAAGGCTCAGAGCCCAAAGCATACACAACATCGCCTTAACACAGGGGTGCATCCAAGGGAGGGGGGGAAGGGGATTGACGGGGGCGGCCGCCCCCCCCCCCCCAAAGAAAGTCGACCCCCCCTCCCCCCCGAAATAAAACCGACTACCGGCCTGCCAGGTGGTAGAAGGCTCGGTACTCAAGGACAAGGGTTAAAAATAGGGTAGGTCACCAGCAGGCTTAATTGTGCTCTGAAATTAGAGAACCACTCCGTCGTTTCAACCGAGACTGATGTCCGCGGCGTCGGTTTCAAAGCACGGGTTGGAGCAAATAAGTCGGCGCAGCGGCGCACATCTAGGGGCCGTCGGCGCAGTGCGGTTCTGCGGCGGCTAAAACAAAAGGCGAACCGGAGTCCTATTTATCTTACTTTAGATTCCCCCCCCCCCACCCCACACACACACAAAGAAAAATTTCCGCCCCCCCCCCCCCCCCAAAACGGAGTTTTGGATCCGCCCCTTCCTTAACAGCAGGGTAAAAAAAAACCTTTAAACGAAGTTTACAAGAGCAGCTATAAACCATACAAAACAGATTCAAATCCACAAGAACAAGATATGTTATAAACAGGGTGAAACCAAACTCGGAAGTGTAGATCTCGAAAGCAGACAAGTATGAAAATATAAAACACTTCCGACGCGGAACTCTATAGAGAAGTGTATCGTCACAGGGTTAAAATTCGTTCCCAATTGGCGCCTCCAGACCATGGTTGAAACCATGAACCATGCCACGGAGCCAACCGCCATCGGCAGAAAGACACTCGAAAGCCCACAGAGAAAGTAAAAGCCTAAAGTAATGCTGAATTAAACGTCCGCGAGCACGACTTCGCGGCTTTTAGGTTTCATGGACACATGCTCCTGCAACGTTTCGTCGACTTTTTGTTTTTTGTTTTACCAAACGGATCGCATTATTTGTTTCATTTCGTTTGCTGGAAGCGTGCCTGTACTAACGTAGACTAACCCAGGCGGTTCTGGGCCGCCATAAATTAATTCCCGAGTGCTCATCCGCTTTCAAACAGTCCGCACTACGCGCAAACCACCCTCCCCCCCCCCCTCCCCCCTTAACTCGGGGAAACTTTCAAATTGATTGAAAATATGTTTATTTATGTTGTAGCGGATACGACCATCCCATTTGCCTAAGAAAGTCCGGGCGAAACTTTAATATAATCTTCAGGCGCGAACTCGCACTCGGCCACATACGAACCGCCAAGGTTTAGGCTAGCTCGTTTCGGCAAGCGCATATCGCCTCGGTCGCCGGCACCCCGATGCCGGCGACCGAGGCGTCATGCTGGGGAACGTGCTTTTGATGAAACGTCGGAAGGTTTGTCGTTAAAACAAACACGGAAGCATTTGAATGAAACTCACTCGCGTTAAAACGTCGCTGTGTCGACGAAAGGATCTGCCGATGAAACATCTTTTGATGAACTGATTGCCACTCGGCATAAATTCGAAGTGCTAGGCCTTGTTTGTTTCTGTTGACGCTAACACGTGCGAGCACGCGCCCGATCGCGTCGGAAGCAAGCGCCCGTCGTACAGGACAATCCTACAGCTCCACGAAGTACCTTCTGAAATGCCTATAACATTCCTGCTGCTCTACAAGCAGCCAACACAATTCAAACAAAACTCACCGTTTAATCGGTCGGACGTCCAACACCAACTTCTCTTCGACGAAGCCTGACGACATGGCTGGCCGCTTCGCAGGCGCCGAAATGGTCGTTGGAGAGTAGGTAGCCTCGTTACCGACGCCTCCGCGTTGCTCCTAATTTGTTTTCATGCTTTTCGCGGACGGAGACATCAACTAAATATGCGCTGGTGGCCATAATTCCTTAATCCCGGTACAAAAACCTTGCTTGGCCAAGGCTTCTTTCAAAAATAGCTACTCAAGTGATGCTTAATCCAATTCATCGAAAGCTTGCGGCAACCATAGTTGAAGAGGGGACTAAAATATTCATTAAGTGAGTACCTACAGTGGGATCAACAAAATGTTGGAGGGACGAACCGCTCGATTTACCACTTCTGAATAGAGAGCGTTAGAGGCATAGGGGGGGAGGGGGGCGACGACGGTCGGTTCCTCTACGCACCCTTTTTTTAAGAGTGTAGCAGCGGCGGAAGCTGTCGCTCAATGGAAACGCCAGCGAGCAGAGAAGCTCCGTGTGCTGCATTGTGTGCCCCTGAGAGTAGTCGTTCGGCCGCTCCACCATTGATTTCAGACACTCAGGACTAATCCGAAATATGCGAGCGCTCGGTATTTTGTCAGGAAAAGAGGCTATTACTAAAACGAGGGATCGGCACATTTATGTCTGTAGCGGGCCAAATCGCAGCAAAATGAAGACAAGAGGGAAGGATCAAAAACTGGAAGGAAATAAGACGAAGGAAGAAGGAGAAGGTGTGGGGGGGGGGGGGGGGGGGCAGTGGCGTAACTAGATATGACGGCGCCCATGACAAATGAAATTTCGCACCCCTCATGATGATAGTGATAAAGACATCCTCATCATCATCATCATTATATTATTATTATGGGTGGACTCGGCTTGGCGCCCCCTCCCAAGTGGCGCCCGGGGCACTTGTACCGTCCTGACCCCCCGTGGTTACGCCACGGCGGGGGGGGGGGGGGGGGGGGGGAATTAATAGAAAAAATGTCCAAAGCTCAAAGTGACGTGCAAAGATGTTTTCTTGTTTTAGGCACACGTAACCTAATATTGGTCGAGCGCCCTCTAAATAAGAACTTTGTTTAATAATGCTTGTTAAGGTGCAAAAATGCACGATAAAGCTACAAAGTGACAGTCGTAACACATTTTGGAGGTGCTCAATTGTCATTCGCAAACACGTGTTACTTTACGGTCCTTATCTTCAAAAAATATGCGCACCGATGAACTTACTAAAATGAACACTGCAATCAAAGCTGCATCGAGCTTTCGTAGATTTGAAAACTTAAAATATGGAAGGCCAGAGTTAGACTTAGTGAAGTCGTTCGCTGGTAATGCATCATTCAACTTATTCTTTATTTGGTGATGAGATGATATTCGAATTGTAACCTGCAAGGCTTTTGAACTTGGCGGACTCCTGTCCTAAATATATTCTGAAAAACAAGTAGACGTCGCTTGCATATTTCGCAAAATAAAGGGATCCGACACTGACCCTGTTCAAATCGCGAACTACCACGCATATACTTTTTTTATAGATCAGTGTGGCCTTTCCTTTTACAATATTTCTGCACAAAGTACAATTAGGCAGACTCCTTGTTGATAGATTCTTAGTGTTGATAGAGTCCTAGACATGCAGCTCGAAAACTTTCACGTTTGAGAGCAAACCGCTACGCATTTTTATTTTCTTTGTAATATTACGTTCTAGTTACAAGGGTTGTGTGAAATATCAGCCAATGATGCCACCTCGCACAACCAGTCAGTATCACAAAGGCTGTGGGAGGGAATTTGTATGTAGACAAAAAATAACCAGTTAAACCCGTGAAGTTTTTGTATGGTTCTGGAAATCCCCATCTTGTGCCTTTGTGTGCAACAAAACTATTAAAATGAACAATGGCACAAGCTGCGATTTCGAACGACATTGATGCTAGATACGACGTACTTTAAATATGAATTACAAGTACATGCTGTTGGTGCATAACAATTGTCGATAGGTAAAACAATGAGCGCGAATAGGGAACTGTATATCAATGTGTGCCATTTCAGCGTTAATACTTTCGAGTACACCAGATTTTCAACCAATTATATGTCTTCCGTCCTTGCTCCTGGAGAGAGAGAGAGAAAGAGAGAGTGAGAGAAAGTGTGGGTGTGTTCAGAGGGGGGGGGGGGGGGGGGTTCTACTAGCGAGCCAATCGCCCCATAACAGTGAATCGAAGCCCTATTCGACGTGCGGGCCATGCGGGGTGACGACTCCTCACTTAAACCATCGCTCCCAGCATGCTGCCTTCCATGCATTAGAGGACTTTGCAGGGTAAAGATCGCTGCCAATTTGTTTAGGTATTGATTATTGCCCTGTGAAGAGGTGGGCTATACCTTGTACATATGATATCCTGAACGACGCTAGAATGAACATAAGTCAGGTTATTTGTTACAAACTTTGAAATTTGTGTTGCTGAGGTCTTGGGAAAAAAAACACGAATAGACAGATCTCACCAATCAATAGATCTCTATACGCCGCCGCTGCCGTGACGCATCGAGGGAACTTCAGTCTTTCTTCACGAGCAGTAGCCCTGCTCTGGGTCTGCATGAGCGGAGCACCAACCAGGATGAGTCGTCTCGTGCACTGCCGTCTGCCACGTTCTGGAAAAAAAAAAATTATGACAGAGACACGCATGCGCCGAACGCTCGATGAGATCGATCTATTGACTATACAGGACTGACGAACCAACAGTCGCAGCGAAAAAAACGAACCCGGTGATTATGTTCGCAGCACCAATTTTGCGCATATGTCTGGATCTGTGACTTAACTTTTATAGCAGCAGAATGGCCAGAACGTTTTTACGTTTTCGACGCAATAAGTAAGGTTATTATCTTCAAGCCCACACACAACGATCATTTTCTAGTTTTTATTGCATGCCTGTATGAAAAACAAATTTCTGGTTGAATTATATACAAGTGTTTAAATGTATTGAAAAGGCACGCATTTAATTGTCTCGAAAAGGTGAGCATAATTTTCACACTATCTACTTCAAAATCAATTGAAATTTTTTTATTATTTTAATTAACCCGTTGAGCACATAGGTGTGTCGTGTGCACAACACACTAAAAACCACCCAAATGCTTCCCATAACCAAGCTCACCTTTAAATCAGGAATAACGCACGCACGACACATTCCGTTATTCACGGGTTTATCAGAATGATGAAGACAAGTTAAGACTTTTCTTACTCTTTTCCCGTGCTATTCATCTCTTAAACACATACTGTTTTAAAACTCACACTCAACCAGCCTACATTCACAGCGCTTCTTCCTTCCTTCGTCCGACCTACTAGACCCCGGGACTGTGTTGGTACAGTAACGCCAGTATTTTGTTAATTTTCTAAGTATAATCAGAGTTACAAATCGCAATAGGCCAATAGAGTCGCGTTCCTCGCTTCTGTAAACAGTTTTATCTTATGTACATGTTAAAAAAAAGCCAAGTGGACGGTTAATTTTTCATAGACAGCAATCTCAGCTTGCTGGACGCTGTAAAAAATGGCGTACACTCATTCTAGCTTACAGTCGCCGGCCATATGACCTCCGCCGGGCGAACGCCGACCGGGTCAGCGAAAATCCCACACGCGGTGCGTCGAGCGTTGCCGCGTTTTGGGAGCCGGGCTATTGGGACCCGAACCATTCTGTTATCAAAGGGGTGGACGCATAGCTTTTTTTTCTGGATTCCAGCCTTTAGAAGTGTAAATGACAAAAACATGACCAATTAGAATTGCCGTCTTCGGGTGTTGGCCCCGAGTGTTCGGAAATGATGTTATAACTGCTGATAAACTGGAGCATGCTTTAGGCGTAGATAAAGCAGCAGTGTTCAGATCGATGCTTACAAATGTAAAAAAAAAAAAAACATGTTTGATATGATATTAGGCATGACAACAATGATCCCTCGGCCAGCGAGAAGTGGTCGACCAGGAAGCCATCTGCAAAATCATCGTGTAGAGAATTACCCTTGGCGAAGCAACACGCCACTGAGCGCAGAACAATAGTCTCCTCGATAAAACGCGTTCATGAAAAGCGCCTAAGTCTTTATTCTGCTTCGACAAGTGTTTTTTTTTTATCTCTAGCATATCCTTATTGATTAAATAAATTATTTCAAAATCGCTTGTCATTGTCTAGTCTAGGTTTAATAAAGACTGTAAGAAAGACTTGTGCGTAGGACTACCCTTCGGGTAGGAAATATTTAAAAAGACAAACCGGTTTTGCAAATAAAAAAGTAGCATATAACACATCAGAGATATTATGCAGTGAAGAATTTCGGTAAGCCGTCTGCGTTTACCTACAACCGGAAGCAGGATTGTAATCGGCCGTGCTTCAGATTCACGTTCCAAAACGCGGAATGCTATTAAACTTCCTGAGTCCACCCCTTTGATAACGAAATGGTTTGGTCCCTATAGCCCGGGTCCCAGAACGCGGCAACGCTCGACGCGCCGCATGCGGGATTTTCGCTGCTCTGGACGGCGTTCGGCCGGGGGAGCTCATATGGCCGGCGACTGTACAATTATGGGCATAAGCTCCAATCTATTGACATGTCATTCACATGCCAAGTAAATATAGATGGCGATGTTTGTTAGAATGTTAGAAGTACTGGTCATCCTACTATTTCTGTTGCTGCTAGGTTGGCGTCAGCGTCAACAGTAATCAGCCACAGGTGAGAGACCATGATTAAGGCACTTCGAAAAAGGTTTTTAATTTTTTAGCAGTTTAAATGGTCGGACATTTCTTGAGGATAAAAATGGAGAGTGCAGACGCGAGGCAGAATGCGTTTATCTACGAAAATATTGTAAGGGTGCAGGCAAGTTTAGACGACGTCCTGACTCTTTTTTGCATCTTCTTCGTTTTGATCTTTCTTCTCTACCCCAGTCTCAAGTTAATACAACACGGTGGATATCTAGTTCTTGTTCCGTACAGAACATGACAAACAGCTGATGCTACGGCCCGGTAACCCAATGCTGGCATCCGACGGAGTACGTGATTGAGTACCACCAGAGTGAACCCCGTGAAGCGCTGTCATGAGCCACCCTTTGGCTATTCTATTGTCTTCCAGAGGCCGAAGGGTTCGTAGTTTACCAGTTTTTGTTGAGTTATCAAGTGTAAACACAAAACGATGTAAGGGGTTTTGTGTTACATATGAACTCCCACTGTATACAAAAACACTTCTGAGCAAAAAAGTGATGCCATGGGCTCATGACAAACGAGAATGAAGTGACGCGGTTTTCATAAAACTCCAAGATAGCAAGGTCGCAGTGCTGGATTTTTGACGTTGCCTGCCGGAGCCCAGCGAAAATTGATCGCATAAATATGGTTTTAGCCATTCAAGTTTTGACTTCTAAAGCTAAAAAAAAATGATTAGTAGCAGCAAGTTTTAATTATTAAAGCAGGTCCCAACTAATATTAATTTGCGCCCTTAACGCTCAAACCTAATGTTTTACAAAGAAGTTTAATTATTATGACGGGCTGTCAAGCTGCCAATCCTCAACATCACTTTATCGTATTTTTCTAAAATAAAACTGGGCTCATAAATAAATGTGCCATCTTAAACCTTCTGGTTCCGGTCATGCATGCGGTATCGATCACGAAATTTATCAAGTGACACTGCGGTGACCCTGCCTTATTGTTTGAACCTCTTCAGTCTGAGCTGCCTGGTAATTTGATTCCGAGAAAGATGATGACACTAGATTAAGGCACTGTTTGTACACTGGCCCATATCGTGAGGATAACGTGCTAGCACAGAAGGTAATGAACCCATACGTCGAAAGAGAAGTACTTTGCGCATTTTATTCCTCTAAGGTCACCAACGTTGGAAATTATATCTAAAAAAACCCTAATTGCTTTGGCAAAATTGTAATCCTAGGTTTTATTGCGCTCTCCCACGGTAACGGTAGTCATTTTGCATGAACTGTATTTTTTATATTTAGTACAACTAATGATGAATTTGTCTCGCAAGTAATTTTCAGATAACGTTTTCAGTAGAAAAAAAAACTATAATTTACTCCAACAATACAACTATCGACTTCACGAAATTAGGGCTTGGTGACTGTCTCGAATTTATCCTCCGTCCTTAATGATTTACTTTTATGCACTTTTAAGTAAAAAAACAAAAACTATGCAAAAACAACAACAAATAAACTGTTTTTTTCTACCGTTTGCCTAAATAATCAAATAAAAATAGTACCCATTATCATCTACATGCCCGTAATTCCAAGGCAATGGCGGCACTTATGAGTTCAATATCATGAAAACAGTCGGGACAGTTTCAGTTTTTATGCTTTATAAATATTGTCAGGTTATCTCTTTTTGACTGAAGGTTTATTCTAAGTCGCTCACACCGTCTACTGTGTTACTCTTTGGTGAACACGTTTGAGAAAACGTTAGATACGTGTCCTAGGATGATAGAAGTTAACCTATAAAAGTAAGATTGCCGCCATGGAGCAACAAAGGTTTCATTAAAAGGAAGGTCTTTTAGTTCGCTTTTTTCTAGAACGGGAGAGGACCAATTACCGCGGACAATAGAACAGTTTCTTAAACAATGACGAAGGTCAGAATAAGAGTAAATGAAAAAGATGCGATCTGCGAAGGGAAATTATTTTTAATCATAATTTAAACATTTGAGAGTGTTTTTGGGAAAAATAAAGACAATTTCAAGTCGAAGGACATATCAAAAGTTGGAGATCGTCGGAAATATTCTTTGGACGTGCTTCTACTGTAGCCGTTTCATTCGACTTGTTGGTTTCGCAATTTTCCCGCACAGCAGTCTCAGGTGTTACATTATGATTAATTATCACCCGCTCGCGTGCACACTCACTGTTATTTTCTTCCTTCATGCAATGCGAATGACGTTTCATTGTCCCTGCGCACATCTGAGTTTTCAGATATAATCGTCTGGTGAGCATCCTCGTTGTCTGGGATTCTCACGTTTCTGATCGCTCTGGCCGTTTCTGTTTGACGCAAATAAAACAAACAAAAAAACTAGCAGGTTAAAAAAAATTGTTCGAAGAGTTATCGCCTCTAAAATACGTCATCTGCTCAAGTTACCAGCCTGCTGGGTCCTTTGAAACAAAATTGTTCATATGTTTTACTGGTTACAGGACCTTCGTCTTCACTGGAACTCCAATTTGTAAAAAGCTCGGAAAAGTTGCCTTTTCTTAAATAGGCCCGGGTGTGACGTGTGAGACGCTTACAGACATCACTAGATCCCCTCAGTTAGGGAACTGCTCTTAGACGCCTCTTGCACGTGCAGTACCCCCGTTACTCACCACGACTCGCCTCCCGTCGTTCGACGCGCCAGACGGCTTTTCCATGGTAACGGCAGTGTATTCTATGGAATACGCACGCTTCGAAGCATGGCGTCTAGATTGCATTCCACCGTACTCTGCGATAACTCTATAAAAAAACACAGTTACGAAAGAAAAATCTAGATGTCGCTTCAAATGACGGAAGGCGCTCTGAAGTGACTGAGGGGCTGTGGCCCCCTCTGCGGGAGTTCCACAACTGAGGTAATCAAGTGACACTGCTGACATCGTAAGACGCGCAGGGTGTGGCCTACTATGATAACGATTCTTGCTTCTCGATTGGTCCTTCGGTATTATTATTGGCTAATGCTGTAATCCTAATGAAAAAACAGGTTAAAGTGCAGGCGAGCTGGTGTAAGTTATACATGATGATTGAAAACCTGACGCTGTGGTTTGAAACACGAGGCGCTGTAATCTCATTGGCTGAGCTGCGATAATGCAATGTTCGGTGCCCTCCACGCCTTGGGTTTCTCAAGCTGCCAGTGGATCATTGACATTATTCGATATGGTTCAGCTCGCCGTATATTTACAGTGGAGCTGTAGAATTACGAATTTGTCATGTTTATTGTTGTTAACCTTCTGCATTCGTAATTTATATTACGAGTAAAATAATGCGCGGTGCAAAGTATTCGCCGCAAATCTTGTACTAATATTTTGACAATCATTAATTTTACGAAAATGAAACAACTCCTGCAGAGTCATCGCAGAAAAAAAAAGGAAATTGTCAAAATTAAAATTTTTATTAAACATATATTTTTACTCAGTTATAAATAAATGCGCATACACCGACATGATTGACGTACGAAAGGCTTAACTCGTTTCCTGCGTTCAGGGGGACGTGGGCATGTTCGGTCACTGATTGAATGGCGTAAAACGTTTTGCGTGTTTTTGAGCGTTTTCTCACGGTGGATTCGGGCCCGCGTAAAAGAAACCATATTAGAAATAATCGTAAAATAAACAGCCTGGCAGTTTCGTGACCAGAAGAATTGCGCGGCTGTGATTGTTCCAGTGTCGCTTTCGCTAGACCTAAGAACATCGACGATCGAAGGATACGTTTCCGACTGATCGTTAGGTTTGTTTCAAGTACCGTCTTTATAGTTTTTCCTGGAGAGACACAAGTTTTCTGCGTGACTCAGCCAAGTTTCAGGTTGCCCGAAGACTTTACGTAAGTTTGATCGCGTCGTCTTGTGTCTCCTTTCAATCTCTTTCCCTTTCTCTCATTCTCTATCTCCAACATCTAGGTTTTATCACTCTCTCCCAATCTCTCCTGAACGTCGGCAGTTCCATTCGACGGTGGTACCTCGAAAGCTGATTGGAAGATATCGGCCTACGTGTCCCAAGTAACTGCGAACTCGGCCGGCAAGCTGATACGCGTCTAGCAATTGTTCGCGTTGCATCGTCGGGTTCCGTTTGTTTGGATTCGGGATTTTATGTTCTTGTCCGACGACGGGGATTTCTCGCCGAGCGGTTGCGTGTCCAAGGCGACAGGTCCCCCAGGTCCCACGGTTTTCCTCTTCCTTGCGAAAGAGCCGAGTCAGCGGTCCTCTTTTTTCCCCCGACTCTTGCGAAGACAGATTTTGTTACTTCGCTTCGAGCGCGTGGGCGAAAGCTAGGAAATTAAAATTTATAAGTTGGACTTCTTTATTTAATCGTCTACCTTTCTGAGCGTGAGGAGGGAGTTTGTTAACGTGACGACACTTTTAAATTGAAATGTGACGCCAGTAGCTATATGCTTTGGAGAGGGATCATTCTAGGACTTGCGTAAGAGGTATTTCGAAATTAAATAAGAGATTCACAAACATAAAATAAGGTAGTGTGTGTGGAGACCAATGCAGAAGCCCTAAATGTGATTAGTTGCTGACGATTGAAGATTGCCTCACAATATTCGAGCGGATAAACCAAGTTAAAGCGAGGTCGAAATTCTATGAACAAAACGAGACGATATCTTTCCAGCAATCTCAAACTGTACAACCATAATATAAAGAGTTATGTGTATCTGCGAAAATGAAACTAAAACGGCTAAAGGGTAACTCCCGCCAAAAGTCGAACGAACGTGTGGAACTGATATTGATTCACAGATACTAAATATGAGAACGGCCAAAATAGTACACTAATGAGAAACCGAGATCTACTCTTAAACAGATATTAAAAATGCTACCACCACACTCTAAGAAAAAATGGAGGAAAAAGGTAGCAACGGCGCGTCTTCCTCCCTTCTACTGACGCCTCCCCAAGCGGACACGAGAAGAAGGGAGGAACGAGACGTTTTCCTCCTTCTAAAGGCAGACGGGAGAAAGCTTTCGCCCTCCCAACTCATCTTCTATCGGTTTCGTTTTTCGAGCCCGTCGCGCACGTTTTTAAATAAATGTGGTTGAGTTGATTGAGCTTCAGCGCCAGCGAAGGCCGCCTGTAATTCCGTCTTCTAGTCCAAACGTGCAGAACATTTCGGTTGCACTGACGTTTTTACCACTAATTTTATTAAACGACCAAACGAAGCCGCAAGAAACAACGAAGTTCCGGAGCGGTGCCAGCAGCGCTACGTACACTGGGTAAGATGGCCGTCTCTGGATTGCGGGACCCACGCGGAAATACAGTAGCGGAACCACGCGGAACTGTGTTGACGTTTTCGACGTTATGGAAATCGCAGGAACTGCGTCCAAGGCAGGCAGGTTTTCGTGCCGGCTGCCTGGGTGCCTTCCGTGCTGAGTTCGGTTCTGTTTTCCCGTGCCGAGTGCCAATTGGCGTTCAACGTGGTTCTGTATTTCTGCGTGTCAGCAACATAGCCGCAACATCGGGATGGCAGCGTTGTGCGTAGTCAACAGAAGACTGGAATTATCGCCGATGTGACCGTGTGTTCGCGTATCAGTTGTGTAATAACAAGATGAGATGACGTAAACTGTCGGGCATTGATGCCGCCGTTCGGGCCGTAATCAGAGGGGGGGAAGGGGGGGTGTCGCAGGTTTACATTCCGCTTTACATTAAAGAGTTTAAGACCACTTGAAAAATTAGGTGCAGTCGATGGACGTGCGGATAGTCATGTTGGAACGCTGGTCTAAACGGTAAGCTCCTATCGTACAGTAGCCAGTGTGACTGTCGGTCGCCGAAAGCGATTGCGCTCTGGGAAAAAGACTGAACAGTACGAAATGATGGCGGAAGGTACGTATATTTACAGTGGAATTTTAGCACTGAAAAAAACCGGAAAAATCGAAAAAAAAGCTATCCTTTATTTTGCTGTTTAAATATACTACGGTTCCTGGAGAAATTGCCCTCCAAGTGGCGCGCTGGGATGAGCGCAAGAAGTTTTCGAGCTCGCCACGGCGTAGCTCCGTTCATTTAACACCTGAGGCCAGTCGCGGCTTTGACTGCATTCAAGTTGATCGAAAAGCGATTTCTCTGTCCGTGAAGCAACAATTCCATCTGAGTGAATATTCGCTCTACAGAGATTAATTCAAGACGGCAATTGCAGCCGTGCGCGAACAGCACAATTAGAAAAACAAACACTACAATAGAAATACAGGCCACGAAGTTCCGTGCGGGGAAACAAACTCATTGTTTGGAACCGCATTGGAGCGGCTCGATTTATTGGCTTTCAAATAACTACAGCATGATCGAGCGTTTTCTTTTTAATAAGAGATTTATCCCCTGAGTCATTATAAATACTCTCAGATGTATGACATTGCTGAAAAAAAATCAACATGCTGGGAATATATTTTATTGCTTAGGGAGTCACCGAGAAATTTCGTACGTTCAAAACGACCATTATAAAAGACGGAAACGCAGAGCTCGGCAGTAGTGATCGGGTTAGTTTGCTGTAGTATTTATGTTTGTATGTGCGATGCATGTGTAGGCGCTCAATGAATGTTCAGCTGATGCTTGTAGTATGTGTAATGTGTCTACATGTGTGTTTAATAAAGGTTCCCGAAGATTCCGAAGCCCAATGGTGGCGTGGGAAAATAAAACTATTTCTTGTGGAACATGAATTGGGCGGTACCTAGCGCCACCTATCCTAGCTACTTGCGATGGATGGATGGATGCATGGATGAATACGGCTGAGCCCTTTGGATCGGGCGGTACCTTACGCCACCTAGTCATTTTGTCTTACCCTTTAAGCTTAGAATATTTAAATGTGAAAACTATATTCACTCCGTACTGAAAAGAAAGTGAGGCTATAAATCCCCCTTGCATCAGTTAATAAGAAAATGCCTAGTTTTCTCTCGCTTTCTGCCACCATTCACTTAATCTTTGCTTGGTAATCTCTACTGTCTTGAAATCCACTTTTCCTTTGCTGTCTCTAAAACCCAATGACTTTATTAGATCTACGTTGTCTTCGGTATGCATAGGGTGAAGCCCTTTACAGTAGAGTATCAAGTGCTCAGCCGTCTCGTCCTCCTCTCTACAAGCAGCGCACACTGTGTCCATTTCTTGGTACTTCGCTCTGTATGTTCTGGTTCGCAAAACACCTGTCCTTGCCTCAAACAACAACGAGCTTCCCCTAGAATTGTCATAAATGCTTTCTTTGGCAATAACTGTTTTGTTTAATCTATAGCCTTCCAGAGCCTTCTTTGTCTGCATTCCCTCTAGCCACCGATCTCTTTCTGTGGCCTTAACTTTCTTCTTAACTGAGACCTGCTCTTCCGTAACCCCACTATAGCCTGAAAACTTTCCTCTTAATTTCCTGGTGCGCTGTCTCCATTTTGTGTCTATACTCCTCATGTATAAATAGCTGAAAACCTTTCGTGCTCATTGCTCCCCAACCATTTGCCTCAACCGATCCTCAAATTCTATCTTGCTCACAGCTTCCCTGCCCTCAAATGACGCCCATCCCATGTCTCCTTGTACTCCCAGGTTTGGTGTTTTGCAATGTGCCCCCAAAGCCAGCCTACCTGCTCCACGCTGTTTTATTTCTAGTCTTGCATGCACTTCGGATTTCATGCATAGCACTGCGTTTCCAAAAGTCAAGCCAGGCATCATGACCCCTTTCCAAATCTCTCTCACCACCTCATACCTGTTGTAATTCCAAAGCGCTCTATTTTTCATTACTGCCGCATTTCTGTTGCCCTTACCTATTATATACTTTTCATGCTCACTGAGATATTCTGCACCATCACATATCATTACTCCTAGATACTTGTACGTACTAGCTCTCTCAACTGTAATATTCTGTATCTTCAATCTCTCAACATCATCATTGTTACAAATCATGACTGCTGATTTTTCACTACTGAATTCTAAACCTAATTCCTCTCCTTCCCTACCACAGATGCTCATTAATTCCTGCAAATCTATCCTGTTGTTAGCCAATCGCTTGCCATCTGGTGGCAAGCGATTTAACCTCTTTTTACTCTACGCGGCTACGCCACAATTTCGTGTTACCGCGCTAAAATAAGCCAAGAGGCTGCTTCGGATTTGTGTTTTTGAGTGCGGCTTTTGGTTTTGCAGGGCGAATGGTTTACCACTCCTCCGTGAGGGGCGGTTGACGCAACGGTTGACGAAGGAATTGTGGCTCGAGGAATAGCAAAGGTAAGACATAAAGTGCGCGAACTGGGTGCTGGTTGTCTCCGTTTAACATCGCAGTGCTGACGATGGGAAGACTGAGTGACTGCATGCTTTCGAAACGTAAGTTTCTTTACCTGCAGGAGGAAGCCGGCTTTAGAAATAAATACAGTTTGCGGAAAGCTCGTGTTCCGTTTTTATTTGCTGCTCCTCTCGCTCCGTACAATAGACTTAGTGTTCTGGTTAAGCCTTATTGAGCTCGATTTGCTCGATTCGTGGCCGACATAATGAGATGCAGGCGACGGAGGAACTTTTGGTCCCCTGCTTTAGGGACGAAAGTTTCTCCCTTTCTGAAGGAACATTTGTGTTAAGAGCATTCCTCCCTTTAGGGAGGACTATACTGAACCTTTTTCCTAAGAGTGCAGCTTTTCTGCGGACATTCACCGGTTTGGTTGTTTGTCAAGCAACATTGTGCCTGCGTCCTCGTGGTGGTTGAGATCACAAAGCTATGATTGGAGGACTGGTGGGGGGAAACTGTGAGAAGGGTGAGGGGCAATGGTAATCAAACTTAAATTTGCTTATTATTTTTTTTGGCTATATCCAGTTTTGTTCAAACTGTGATTGCCCAATACAAAGGATTAAGCCACCATATCCATATCCATATCGTTCATACTCAAGAATGTTTCTGGTTTGTACTACCAGTTCTTTTATTGTAATTTTCTTGTTGGTTTTCAGCCGTCCCAGTGGACGGTTTCTGCTTGGTATGTTATGTTTTAGAAGCCATCGTTTGTAAGTGCTCCTCGGGGATTGTTCACAAAGATGTTTGACTCCCTGCTCGCTCAAGCGTTCCGTAAAGCCGAAATTCAAGGAGCCCAAGGTACAGCTGGCATTGTAGTGCAATGCCGTTCACGCATTGCTGTGCTGGGTGCAATGTGTTGCACAAACAACCCGCTGCGCAACCCGGACGTGTGTTTTTATCAGTTCATGCAAAACGCGAAGTTCAGGAAGGTGTGGGTTGACGTCATTTGTCGAAGAGTTTTCGTAAGTCCGTGGATTCCTAGAGCTTCGCTAGTTGAGTTTGTTCCTGCGCAGCGCGAGTTTTCGATAAGCATCCAGAACGCTTCTGCAATGAGCATCGCACACCACCAAGATTGTAGTTCTCAAAAGATAAGTGGGGGTTTGTTCTGAGCCTACGCTGCAGTCACCGCGGTCATTAATGGCGCCAATTGAATACCGCCTGTTTTTCGCGAAGAACTCGCTTTTTGGCCGGCAGTGTTTACTAATATTTGCAACAGCTGTTTTATATCTACGAAGCAAAGCCGTAAAACAGCCATAGCAGCTTACCTGGCTGATTGAAACTGCTCTGGCGACTAACCTCAATCCCGGTCATACGTTGATCGGTACCGCGGCACAAACTTTGTGTCACACGATGTCATTGCAGATGATCACCAGTGTCGCCATCTTCTCGAAACGGTAGTTCCGGTTTCGCTGTAGACTCCCGAAACGAAACATTTTATGTAAAATACCTACTAAAACTACAAGCCATCGAAAAAAAAAAAAACACTTCGTAATTGAGAGAAATTTCCTGCACTAAAAACAGACATAACATTAAAATCTAGAGAAAAGTACAGGAGTTACCCTTTAACTACTTGCGACATATTTGAGTGCCTCGGTAAACCGAAATTCTACCTTTACGTAGTAAGGCTTAGATTATTCTTTTGTATGTTTTCTTCTCCCCATATTTGTAGTAGTTGCGCGGTCTCCCATTTGCCCTTGTTGGGTATTTTTTATTGTCTGCTGACACAAATGAAGTTATAGCTTTCTATGCACTTTTTCTGTCCGTCTCCAATTAGCACAAACTACGTAGTACTAGCTTAAAAAAAGCCGCGAAACTATTTACGTTGTAATCAAAGTGGTTAGCTGGGCTAGTGTTTTTTTATCAGTGTCGTAATGGACCAACAAAATGCGGAAAAGAACATGAAAGTTGCCTGATGAGCTGTTCATTTCCCTGTTGGATATAGCTAGGATTTTAGTCTTTAAAAGTAAGGCTGGGCGTCAAATATAACTTTTAACCCGATTAACCGACCCCTTCTAGCCGGTTAATTAATCAATTAATCGGCCTCGTTAATTTCAATGCCTTATATAAAAAAACAAAAACAAAAAATTCCCTTTGCTGATTATGTGAAAAACAGCACAATATACAATTTTGATTTTGAATCAACCTCCATGTGTAGTTCATAATTGTGAAAAGACACTCACACTCGCAGATTATCTCTTCAGTTGCATGATTCAAGGAGGTTCGTTGATATTCCACGGCAAGTGCCACCTCCTTTCTAATGTTGGCAATAGTCCCTGCTACGCTAAACGGGCACTTGAACGGCGTTGAAGTGGCGGGGACACATGTATCGCACAATTGTCTGAAGTTACAAATCCCGCCCCTACAGTTTACTTTAGGCTAACATTTCACCTAATGTTTGCCCTTCATAAAGGTGTAGTCTCTGTCTGCTGGTGAAAGCGTTATATTTTTACGTTCCTTTGGTTCTTCAATCTGTTACCGAATAACCAATTACATTGATTCCCGATTAAATCATTGATGGAGTATTCTTTAGGTTAATGTTTATCAATGGACCTTTTCCGAGAAGCGTTCTGCGCACGCGCGAGCGCCCGATGCCAAGCGGCGGAAGTCGGCACTAAAAATCGAGGAAATTCGGAAGGAGGCTGTGGATCAGCGAGTAGAGCACGTAATTTCCGCATATATATAATTCTGTTACACAAAAAAAGAAAGTGAACGGAAAGAAAAACACGACGTTTGGGTCGTGTTTTTCTTTCCCCTCTTTAAAATCGCTTTAGGCACGCGCCGCAGCTCAGAGAGCGAAGAAACTGGTAGCGTAGCTCCCATTATTGATTGGAAGCGCAGGTAGGTCACTCCCTCGATTTTTAGTTCGTGCAGCCACCGCCTGGTGCCGTCCGTATGCGGAAAAGGTCCATTGCTCAGATCTATTTAAAAGATAAATAACGCGATGATGTGTGAATCATTTTTGTCAACCTTATTTGAACATTCGCGAGGTCCATCGTAATAAAATATTTAATGACTACTTAAATGGAGAGCATAATGTTCCTTTTAAATAAAGTAGGAACCAAATTTTAAATAATATAGGGATCCTCAAAAAACAATCCTCCTATATTCCTTATTTTTAGATATTGCGCCCAGCTATGAAATTTTACATTTAAACATGTTTAGTCACCGGATCATAATCCTAAACATATCTTGATTATATTTCAAACATTGTCATATAAAAGCATATATATCTATATATCCGTTATGTTTGGCTTTCGGCGGGTTCCTGAAAACTTTGATTCTTTGATTCATTGGATTAAGTACGGTTCATTCATCTGCACATGTTCGTTTATTATATATATATATATATATATATATATATATATATATATATATATATATATATGAATAAAACAGACGGAACGTAGGCTGTTAAAAAGAAACAAAAACAGTATACATGCAGTTAACTTGTATATTTTAATACCTGTTTGCGGCAAAAGGGGAAAAAAGGAAATCACCAAAATAGGCATAATTGCGTTGAATACGCATTGTCCTCAATAAAACACTCACAAATTATAATCGGCCGTGCAAGAGCATATTTGTCATATGCTGGTAGTTGTAGAAGTACGAGCATGTCGTGGAGCATGAGCTCATGTAATTTTTCACACTGATTGTTATGTTTTGCAACAAGGTAGAGCCACTAAACATCGATAGTTACTGTGCAAGTGTCGAAGATATCAAACAGTAACAGATATTCCAGGGAATTACATCGTATAACACAATCAATTAAGCTCATAGTGCTAACACAGGCTTCAGAATTGATAATAACGCCAACTGAAAGCAGACATACCGTGGCTTTAAATCACAAGCAAGTTTTTTTAATGTACAACCATTATGGACACAGAAACGCTGATTGATTTGTTTATTTCAAATTGCTCGTCTGAGTGTATGAAAGCTGGTGTCATTGGCTGTGACTTGAGTGACCATCTCCCAATATTCATCGCTGTAAAAAGCATTCCTAGAGGCATCAGTAAAACCCAGCGAACAATGATCCAAAAAATATCCCCTGTTGACCGTTTTCGGTCTGCCGTTTCAAACGTAAACTGGAGTGGGGTACTGCAGGAAGATACGGCCGACGGGGCGTACAATGCCTTTATGGAGCTGTTTGTGGAACTTTATAACAGATATTTCCCATTTAAGTCAATAAAAATATCAAAACGCATAAGGAAACCGTGGGTAACGCATGACCTGTTGTGCAAAATTCGTATTAAAAATAGCTTATTTAGTCAGTTTGCCAGATCTCGAGACCTGAATGACCTCAAGCGATTTAAAATATACCGTAATATTTTAAACAAAGAGCTAAAGCGTGCAAGAGAACGTTATTACTCCGATGTTTTCACGGCAGCACAGGGGCGTACGGACATCATGTGGAGACAGCTAAACTCTCTTTTAAATTGAAAACGTCCGTCCAGCTCACCTGAAAAGATTGTAAACAATGGTATTGAGCTTTCTGGCTGTTCCTTAGCAAATGCCTTTAACGAGCACTTCATCAATGTTACGGCCACTGTTGATATTTTAAACTCTTCAGCCTTTACTGATACAAGAAACAACGATTCAATATTTTTAGAACCCGTGGTCGAGCCAGAGGTAAGATCAGTGCTTTTACAGCTAAAAAATAGTGCAAGTTGTGACGCGGACGGTATCCAGGTAAGACCTGTAAAGTACGTTGTTGACATGATAGCTCCGGCCCTATCTCATATTTTTAACCTTTGCTTGGCTACAAGCGTATTCCCGAAGCGAATGCAAATAGCTAAGGTGTTGGCCTTGCATAAAAAGGGTAGTGTAAACGAGTTGGGGAACTACCGACCTATTTCGATACTACCAGTTTTCTCTAAGGTTCTGAAAAAAGTACTATACAACCGATTAATGAAGTTCTCAAATAAGTATAACATCAAAAACACCTCCCAATATGGTTTTATAAAACACAAATCCACTGAGACTGCCTTATTGGATGCGAAGGAGCTCATCTCACAAAATTTTGAAGAGAAGAAACTGGTTCTTGGTCTGTTTATTGATTTTTCCAAGGCCTTTGACTGTCTCAATCACCAAATCCTTCTAACAAAATTAGATACTTACGGTTTTCGTGGGCATGCTTTGCGGTTACTAAAATCTTATCTCGAGCATCGATCTCAGTACGTCTTTATGAATGGATACTTGTCTCTTGCAAAACCCATCCTCTCCGGTGTACCGCAGGGTAGCATACTGGGTCCATTTCTTTTCAACATATACGTAAATGATATCATCAACATATATTCTGAAGCTAAGTTTGTAAATTGTGCAGATGATACGAGCATATTTTTTTCTGGGGAAAATGCCGACGTATTAATTGACAAAGCTAACGTGATGCTTGGCAGGCTGAATATGTGGAGCCGTTCTAACTTACTCCAAATAAACGTTGGAAAATCTGAAGCTGTTCTCTTTCGTCCCAAAAATAAAGTAATTAGTATTACGAAAGACCTTACCATAAACTCAACCAAGATAGAAATTGTAAACTCTTTCAAGATTCTTGGTATTATTTTCACCAATAATATGTCTTGGGATAATCATATTACCTACCTGAACACAAAACTCTCCCAAATTGTCGGTATGTTAAACCGTCATCGTCATATTGTACCAATGAGCGTTAAGTTAATGATTTATAATTCGTTGTTCTACTCGCATCTCAATTACTGTCACTTAGTTTGGGGCACAACCACCCCAACGAATCTGGATAAGATACTTCTGTTACAAAAAAAGGCTGTTAGGGCTATAGGCAATATGCCATTCCAGTCCCATACTTCTGATCTTTTTAAAAAACTCGGTGTCATCTGCATACACAGTTTGTATGATTACAGACTTAGTGCAAGTTTAAAAATAGAACTAAGCAGGAATACAAACTTTCTAATGAACCTTGGGAACGTCTCAAGAAATACCACGGTCTATCCTACGCGCGGCGCCGAGTGTTGGGGTGTGGTCACGCCAAGGACAAATTATGGCACACAAATGCTAAGATACGGGATACCCACTTTACTGAATCAGTACGAATCTAGAAATTTGAATTTGAATAACTTGCCATTTAAAACAATTCGATCATTGTTCTCGTCAGACGGTCATGGCTGTTAGTTGCATTCATGGTCCTTGTATTTGACTATTGCTTCCTTTGTCACGGTGACCTTCGTGTATTTCTTATCGTGTAGTGTTTTCCTTTTGTTCTGAAAGTTTTTCCTTTTTTATATAGACGCCTCAAGTTGCGTGTGCATTGTTTTTTCCTTTTACTTTGTGTATCTAGACGAGTGTTGTTACTTTTCTATTATTTGTTTTTATTATCTTTATTTTCTTTTACGCCTATGCCCCCTGGCGGCACCTGTAGGGTGACAGGGACCTGTCAAGCTGACTGCTCAGCTTTTTTCCCTTGTCACCCCCATTGTCGCAATGGAAATAAAACTTATTATTATTATTATTATTACTTATATGATACCACATAAGCTTGAAAAATGTTTGGTGTAATGAAAAATAAGTAATGGCACGCTGGGAATATTTTATACACACACACGCACACGCACACACGCACACACACACACACACGCACACGCACACACACACACACACACACGCACACGCACACGCGCACGCGCACGCGCACGCGCACACGCGCACACGCACACGCACACGCACACACACACACACACACACACACACACACACATATATATATATATATATAGACAGGGTGTTTTTTTTAAGCTTAACAGAATTTTTTTTAAAAAAACCATGAGAGCTAGAATAATACGGTCTGTGCAGGTGAGTTATACGGCCAGGGGGACATATTATAGAAGGCGAATCGTAACGATCAATCGGATAATTATTTAAAAATCGTTAATGAACTTTTTAATTAATGAAAATAGACATATAGTTCCAATTAGAAACTTGCTCAGCGTCATCGAAAACCACTAAATCAGTAATTTTCGGAAAGACTTTCAGCGCGTGAGAAGTGTAGTAGTGCACTAAAGTTAGCACTCGGGGAGCACGTACAAAGCTAGCGGTTGCGATAAAGCGCCCGCGCAATTTTTCCGTCGCTTATCTAGCCCCAGCCTTGTACCTGCTCCACGAGTGGTAACTTTCGTGCACTACTACGCTTCTCACACGTTCAGAGTCATTCTGAAAATTACTGAGTTAGTGGTTTTCGATGACGCTGAGCAAGTTTCTAATTGGAACTATATGTCTATTTTCATTAATTAAAAAGTTAATTAACGAATTTTAACTAATTAGCCGACTGATCGTTACGATTAGTCCCCTATACTATGTCCCCCTGGCCTTATAACGCACCTGCGCAGACCGCATTAACCTAGTTTTCATGGTTTGTTTTTAAAAATTCTGTTAAGCTTAAAAAAAAACACCCTGTATATATATATGGTGTTTCAGCAAAGACTGACAAAATTCATGAAATTAGTGTATTAAAGGTTAAAGGATTTTTTTTTTTTGGAGGGGGGTGGGGGAGGGGGGGGGGCGTTGCTTGTGGTGGCGGACGTTTGCGCTCTTATGGCGGATCAGAAAAAAGGCAAAACTTTCGCATGTCTAGAATCACCAAATTAGTATTTACTTTCGCAGTTATAGCTCAAGCTGGGCACTTATCTTGGCACTCGTGTGGCGGACCAGAAAAAAAGCTAAAGTTTGGCATGCGCTAGGATTGCCCAACAAGGGCTATAATTAGGCAACGTAATTTGGCACTGACAAGCGCCATGGATCAAAACCTAACTGGGCCCAAGCTAGGCATTTAGGTTTGTCACACTTTTATTCAAGTTGAGCGTTTCTCTTGCGTGCTACCTGGGAACATTGGCTTCCCGGGAAATATATTTCTCAAAGTTTCGAGTTCATGCAAGCTGATGCCTGAATGTGATTTATGTTAGGATTATAAAACAAATTCGTCTGTCCTTTGCGCTTTTTATTTGAGATTTGGAATATTATTGCTTCTCTATGTATTTTTGTTTTGCAGTAAGAAAACTTGTATCGGGTTCTTTTGCAGAATACCACTTATCATCAAAATCTGTCTACACATTTTGAGCATTTCCACTCAGCTCTATCCTGTGAGGACAAAGTCATTTTTGGCACACCCCGCGACCCGATGTTTCACACTGCCAAACAGCGAACGAAAAGCACGTTTCTGCAGATCGGCTCAACAGCTAGCGTATTTTCGAGTATCGTTTTTGTCGTGCCGACCTCAAGAGGTGATATCAACTACATACAATCAAATTTATTAATGATAATAAAACATTTTAACTGCTAACTGACGATTTTACAACATAATGTACGGTCGATCACCTGAAAGATATATATCACAACTAACTGCACCCCTACTTTATATGAAGAAAGAACTGCAAATCATTTTCGGCGTTTCTATCCTCGATAGGCAACGTGTATAAGCGATTTGGAAGAGCCTTAAGTAAATTTCTCATTTCGAAGCTGCTTTAAATAGCCACGCATTCCTCACGCATTCCTCACACATACTTCTATACGTCTTGGGCTGTATAAAAACAAAGTTCACATGGGCGCGTCCCGGAACTATGAAGATTACGCACGCAGACCGTCGTAAAGTGACTAATTAAGTAGCTGCCATGTCTAGTAGAGCATATGTAATACAACTTAGTTTTATTTAACGAAAATCACCTTGCAATTAGCAAGAGTGATGCTTATTTTCGATTTAAATTGGCCGGCATCTTATCAAGTACAAAACTCAACAGCATGCTATGCCAGTTTATCCACTTGTATAGATCAGAGTGAACACTTTTTGATCAGTCCTTTCTGCACGAGTCTCCGCCTGCATCACGGTGCTGAATATAAACAATGTTGGTCAGGAAAACAACAGCCGTGATTGCCGCTGTGTGTTTTTACAAAAGGTAGACTGAAAGGGCTTGTCCTAAAACCTTCGTGAGGTTTTAAAATATTATTGCTTTTTAGTCTATTCTGTCGTCAACATATACAGGGTGTCTTTTTCTAAGCTAGAAACTTGCTGAGCGTCATCGAAAACCACTAAATCGGTGATTTTTAGAAAGACTTTGAGCGCGCGGGAAGCGCAGTAGTGCGCTAAAGTTACCACTTGTGCAGCAGGAGCGAGACTACCGGGGCGATAACGCGCCCGCGCGATATTTCCGTCTCTTATCAGAGCCGCACCCTTGTATACCTGCTGCACGAGTTGCACCTTTAGCGCACTACTGCCCTTCTCGCGCGCTCAATGTATTTCTGAAGAAAATACTGATTTAGTAATCTTCGATGACGCTCAGCGAGATTCTAAGTAAAAGTGTGTGTTTATTTTTATTTTTTAAAAAGTTAATTAATACATTTTCTTCAAATAGCTCTCTGATCGTTACCATTAGCCCTTCATACTATGTCCCCCTTGGTGTATAACCCCTCTGCACAAACCGCATAAGTGTAACTTTAAAGGTTTTTTAACCTAATTTGTTTACTTAAAAAAAAATGAAACGTTGTATATTGTGAAATGCAATTCGTAAACTATATTTCACGATATATATGGCGACGAGGTTCCCATTTCATAATTGTATGTATCGCAATTAATGCTTTCGTTCTAGCGCCCAACTACAATTAACTTTTAGTGGTGCGAGGCAAAGTTTTACCAATCACTTGCATTCTAGGCCTCCTACCACATTTCTTAACAACTTTTCGATTAAGGTAAAATATATATGACCGAGGGAAAAAAATGAATGTTGAGTCGTATAAACAGGGCATTTCGTATGCTAATATAGATTTGTTTTTACTGTTGCGTCGAAGTTAAATAACGCCATCTCTTCTTCATCTGAGAACGTTCTTTGGCTCGTCAGGGGGTTCGCAATTTTCAGTGAAACCCAAAAAATTGACCGCGAAGCTCGACGCTGATTGGTTGATGTACATGCAACGTTATCAATGCTGATTGGCTGATTCCGGTGAGAAAGAGAGATTCTGGAAAACCGTCAGGCTTTGAATTTTGACTAGCGCAAGTATTTGAATTCCAGGAACTGCTATCAGATTTATGTTTTTGGTACCTGAAAATAAAGGTGGAATGTATAAACGATTAAAAAAATGCAGTTAATCCTTTCATGGCAGAAATAATGCCTATTGCTAAAATAATGGGGAAAATTTATAATCTGTTTAACTGTTCAAACCGGTTCGAGCCGGTTTCAACCGTTTTTGTTTTGCTTCTCGGAACTGAACCGGAACTAACCGAAAGCCGTGAACCCGAGCCGAAGAGATAAAAATTTTACTGCATTTGTCCACGCATTCCATTGAGCGTGAACTGGACGTCAATGCCCAACGACATCACCGCGACTTGTAACAGCCATCGCGGTGCACTGCACTGTGGACTACCAGAAGACTGCTCCATGTTTTTCCTTCCAAACCACTCTTTATCCTGGTTCCTTTCTTTTGGTGCGGGGACGTTTTCTAAGTGTTTTGGGCACGTTCGGGTCCCTGGAGGTTGGGGATTCCAACGCAGGTGTCCTATATTCTTCAACACAAGTGCCGATAAAAACCGATTTTTTTTACCCGAACCCAAAATTGACACCAATGAGCACCGAACTCATGAATAAAATAAACCCTCAAAAAACCCCCTCGATTCAAAAAAAAAAAAAAAAAAAAACCTCGAAACCACGGAACCCTATACTCCTGTTTCACCTTATGTTGTACCGCAGACAAGGCTAGAAGCGCGAGCTCATAGCGTTGGGAGCTACTCTTAACGCACGAGAGCTTGTGCCGCCGAGATGTGCCCTAGAGCAAGGAGCTCGCACTTGTAGCCTCTCCTGCGGTACATCATAAGGTGAAACAGAGTATAGTCATGAAGCACTCGTGATGTCGCGAGTCCACGTGAGGAGCTATGCATCGTTATTCGGGAGACAGGTGCGCGTGCCGACGTGCGCGTGCTGGACTAAGTACTTCGGCCTCGAAAGTGTACACGCTTACCAAGCATGCAGGACAAAGAAGTTTCTCCCGGACAGTCTCCTGATGGCCCAGTATGCTGGACTAAGAATGACTCGTCGCCGATGGCCTTTTGCGAACTAAGTACGCTATGTATGACTTGCCTTGGACGCCGGCTGCTCAATAGAGTATGCGACTGAGTCGATATCGAGTTGCCGCTGAACGTCGCCCGTGGGGTATAGTATGCTGGACTAAGTACCACTTGCCTCCGACCGTCGCCAGTAAATTGTATTATGCTAGTAAGTATAATAATATTTCTTTACTTTCTATCCAGGGAGCGGAGGGGCAAGGACAAAAAGCTGCATTCAGCAACAAGACGAGGTCCCTGCCCCGATGCAAATGGCAGGGAGAGCAGTGATGTCATGTTTCATAATCACTCATTGACGAAAAAGAAATGAGACAACAAATACAAATCTACACACATAAAATAAAAATGATGCAGTGGTAAACCAAATACTGTGGGTTAAAATTTGTTAGTGTCAGTGAACGTCATAAACATGGATATTATGTGGGACTTGGTGACAACTTCAGGTATGACGTGATATTGAATTAATTCGTTTTGTAAGAGATGTAGATTGTGTCTTATCGATTGATGTTCATATATTGCACGAGATGTCGGCACGAACGATGGTTCTGCATGTGGTGTATTATGATTTGTGAGATGCTTGTTTAGATTAAAAAGCTTCAATTATGAAGGTGATATTTGCTTGTAGGGCAGATCTGTAAAGGCATGTGAGTCTGAGTTTGCAAAGGAAAGACTTATTTAGGATGTTGAAATGCTGAAAATAATTAGCAGTTCTTTTATTTCATGCGAGATTCGCTAATATTCTAATTAATTTGCTCTATGCATGAAGGAGGTTAAATATGTTATGTTTTTAGTTGTACCCCATAAGAAATGACAATATGCTAGGTGAAAAACGACAACAGCATTGTATAATATTTTTAAATTATCAAGTGGTTGGTTGTATATATGTTTATTTATCGGGACATTTATTCTATTTATCTTTGTACGGATATGATTAATATGAATGCCTCATGTGAGGTGTTCGGTAAAAAAATCCCATCGCCACGTGGTGAATGATGTTGATTGGGGTGAAGCTCTGGTGGTGCTGATGATACTGATTTTATTGTTTATAGGTAGTGCTGATGGCACTGATTTTTGTTTATTGCTCACAGGTAGTGCTGATTTCCGGGTTGCGTTTCGACTTCATTATTACTGCTTTATGGTCGGTGAAATGCAGAGCCAGTGGTTCTTCTAGCGGATCAGCTTGGTCCGCTAGAAGCCGTGGGAACGCATCTCCACCGCTTAAGTCAACGGTCCATGTCAAAAAGAGAATGTGTGGTATGGAACGTGGTTATATACGCATTTGAGCATTTGACCGCAGCGCCCTCTCGTCTATAAACGTTGAGCCAATGCATGCAAAGTTTAACGCGATTATATACGCATTTGACCGCAGCGCCCTCTCCTGTATAGACGTTGAGCGGCTACATGCAACGCTTCATCCATGACAGATAGATGAGATGGCAATGTATGTGAGCACGGACGCCGGACGGATGGACAAGGCTAGACTCTAAGGAGCTGCGCCTCTAAAATAGTAACCCCAGCTCTTGAGTTACTACCACATCTCAGAGCCCCCTACTCGTCCCGCAGTCGTGGTCGAGTGGTTAAGGCGATGGACTAGAAATCCATTGGGGGCTCCCCGCACAGGTTCGAATCCTGTCGACTGCGCAAACATTTTTTTTTTTTTTAAAGACAGATGGGATGGCAATCGATGTGAGCTCGGACGCCGGACGAATGGACAAGGCCAGACCCTAAGGAACTTCGCCCTAATAAACGCCCAAGGATTTTATTTCACTTACAAGTTCGATTTTCTTAGATCTTCTATTTTCTGGTTGTCTAGATGACAATATGTTGGCCTACAAATTAGTTTATTTCGGGGTCTAAAGAAAATCGCTCTAGTTTTATTAGGGATTATTTGCAGACAATTTGCGTCCATGTATCTGCGAATTTCTGAAAGAGCCATTTCCTTCTAAAACAATATCAATCGGGTCAGTACCAGTAATAAGAAAAGTCATTTCACCGGCATAAGCTATTATTTTTGCGGATGTCATTACGTTAAATACGTCATTAATATAAAATATGAAGACAAAAAGGGCCTAAGATGCTGCCTTGGTGCACACCTATTGTAATAGTATCAAATGGAGAAAATTAAGAGTTTATACAAACGCATTAAGAACTATGCTGCAAATGAGATTGGATTCATAATGCTGCTCTTCTCTTAATACCATAAGCATAAAGTTTAACGTTTAGTATGTTATGGTTTATGTTGTCAAACGCCTAGTGAGGTACATAAATGTTCCAAGCACGAGTTGGTTTCTCAAATGCTTGAAGAATTGGTTCTTTTTGTGTTAACAATGCGCTTTCTGTTAACCTGTGTTTACGAAAACGAAATTGTGAGCTAGATAGAATATTTGTGTTTGTTAAGAAAGTTGGTTAGTCTTTAATGAATTATTTTTTAAGACCTTTAGACATTACCGGTAAAATTGTTATTTGCCTATAGTTAGTTAGGTTGTTTTTATCACCATCTTTGTGCAGCACCGTTACTCTTTCCTTTTGCATTTTTTTTGGAAAAACACTGGTTGTTGAAACGAGGCCTAAAATGTATGTGATAGAAGAAGCAATTTTTTTTTTATGAATGACATATTGGATGGATTTCATTTGCAATTTATTTATGTCCTGGGACCGGCTATTTTTTAAGATTTAGAAACGCGCTAATCACTTCACTTAAGTCAAGGAAAAAAGAACATATATTCATTAAGAACGTATCGCGATGTTACCGACGGATCTATGGTACGATTTGCTGATTGTACCAAATTTACGAAGTAAATATTTGAAGAAGTAGAAAGTTCTAAGTCTGGCAACTTGCTTCCATCTAGTTCAACATCATAACAAAAACGTTCTTCAGCTGGTTAAAAAGATGAGTTTCCATAAAATATCTCCCTTTTGTCTATTGGCGTCACTGAACAGATATTAATAGTAGTTCAATTTAGCATGTTTCAGTTTGCAATTTGGTTTGTTACGGAAAGATTTAAAGGCATATAGTTTAACTTGGATTCCTGTTCTTAATAATTTTTTTAAAACCTTATTATTTATGTTTATTCTATGAACTACGTAGTTCAGGTGTGACCCATGGCTTTCTCGACATTTTGATTTTCCTTATTTGTTTATAAGGAAAACAATTTTCATAACTCCTAGTTAAAGAAGAAAAAAAAAGTTATAAGCTTCATCTGCAGTTTCCTTTACGTATACTACGCTCCACTCAGTATTACCTGTGGCAGTACGAAACATTTCTAATCTTTGGGCATTCATTTGTTGAGCAAATATTGGTTCCTGTTATGGTATTGATGTCGTATTACGAGATTTTCTAATAAACGAAAAAATGGGAAAATGGTCGCGGACATCACTTAGTATTACGCCAGAATACCCATATTCATTATCTTTATTTGTTACGAAGAGGTCAATGAGAGTAGACGAGTTACTTGTGACACGTGTTTGACATTCCATTAAAGTGTTACAACCGTTTGATTCAAGAATAGAGATAAATTCAGTTTGCGAGGCAGATACAGTGGATAAGTCTATATTGAAGTCTCAACTCATAAACAATGTATATTTGTTGACACATACAGAATCAAGAAATCGCTCCAGAAACGCACAAAACTTGGCGGAGTTTCCATCAGGAGGCCGATATACAACACACAAAACATTACAATCTTTACATAGAGTTAGTAGTTCGTAGTTTTTGGTTGAGGTGGTAGATTAAGTTAAAAGTTCGGTTTTTTGAGAGGATACTGTTTGTATGGCTACTCCGTTACTTTTGCCTTTTGTGTTTATTTTGTAAGAACGCTGGTCGTTAAAACGAGACTAAAATGTGCGTGAAAGGAGGAGCAATTATATCGATGACATATTTGATGGGTTTAATTTTCAATAGATTTATGAGCTGTTCTATGGGATCGATTCAGCACAAAGTTTTTACCATTAGGAATAAGAAAGTGACTTGAGGTATCGTTATACCCAGTTTGAGTAAACATTATTACATCAAACGTTTAGCCTGTACTATCTAGCGACATTTCGATGTCGTTTGTTTCATTACTCATTGAACGGGCGTTTAAGTAAAACAAATTTCAAATTGTTTACTTCTAATAATTTTCGAAAGTCAGCTGGATCTAAAAAATTTGCCATACCATTTTTTAATGTTAAATTTTTGTGTGTATGCAACTTAAACAATTTCTGAGAGGTCGTCACATTTCATGATCTTTAAAGTCGGAGTGCCATCTGCCTTTCGTGCAAAGATCTGGCCGTTTCTAACCCAGACAAACTTCCAATTCGCCTCCTTTGTTTGCTGGTAGTTTAACCAAGGAGCCTTTTCAGCCGTGGACAGAGGTGTTCATTAATGTAAATGGGCTCGTTTGATGTTAATCCGATTGTCGTCCCAGTATGACTGTGGCGTCTCGCTTCCTCTAATACATCGTTTCGTTACGCTCTATGCATGAACTGCACGACGATGCTTTTTCGGTAGGGCTGTTTGCGATGAGTACTCGACGGTATATCTCTATGTCTTCCTTTGTAAATGGTACGCCGAATCGGGCACCTATTCTTTCCAGTAGCGTAGACAGGTTCTCATTCGGCGCTGTAGGTACACCTTTTATTTCAATATTTGCATTGCGAGAGTACTGCTCTGAACTCAGTATACGCGTCTCACTTTCTTTCATACGGAGAGCAAGTACGTCACGTTTCGAGACTTTTGAGTTGGTGTGTCGTACCTGCAGTCTCGGAGGTTCTGAATCATGTTCGCCACACGTTGTCCGCAGGCGTGTACTGTCCTTTTTCAGTTCCCTGTTCTCATCCTGTACGACTTTGACCTGGGTTTTCATTTCCTCATATATCTGATTTATTCACTTTAAGCTCGCCTTAACGTCCCGAAGATCCTTTTGAATTTCTCTATCAAACGTATCTCTGAAAACTTTCAGCTCTCCTGTTAACTCATTCTTTAGATCATCTTTGCCCGTGGACTATAGTGTGCTGGACTAGGGTTGACTCTCCGCTGACGGTCGCCTGCGGATTAAGTATACTGTAGTGCTGAAATAGTGAACTGAACATCGTAGGAGGCGGCGATGTCCCCGTCACTTGGTCCTGCTTGGTGCCGCCGTGTAGCTTAGGGCCATGACAGACCACACAGCAGCCTCGTTGGTTCTTGGGCGTCGCTGCGGTTTTGGCTCAACAGCATGGCCCCGGAAGTGATGGTAGCCCGCCGATGATTCGAAACGCGGCTGCTTAGCAGGCAGCGACCTGTGAGGCAAGGTTCACCGGTAGAAGGGGGTGGGACAATATGGCGTGGGCGTGATTTTTGTCGTCCTAGAGTCATTATTGGAGGCGGATGAGGAGGCGGAGCATAATTATTTGGGAGAAGACAAAAGCGCGGGGATTCCGGTGCTTGGGCTTCGTGTCCGGTGTTGTAGTCTCCACTCTCACGTGTCCCGATGCTCCTTCGTCTTGTTTTTTTTGTCGTTGTTGTGTTTCAATTTAATTCTCCAGCTCTGGGTGGCTGGCAAGCAGACGCTCACGCGTGCGAGCCCCCGCCTATCAGCCTAGCTTTGCGAGCCACCCAGAGTACCTCAAGTTCCGCTAATAAAGATGAATGAATGAATGAATGAATGAATGAATAAATGAATGAATGGACGTTGTTCCTTAGAACCCATCATGAGTGACGCGCTCAGTTAAGCGCATGACGTCACCTTGTTGCATGAGATATTTAAAATTAATGGTCCTGGGATTTTTCATGTGACGGAGTGTCGAAGTCGATATCTCAGACGGGAAACTCGCGCCGTGGCATCTATAGGCGGGGCCACGCTGCTTACAAATCATACGAAAGTCATTCCGCAAACAAATTCGAACCCGAGCCACTGCGAGATCCTTGCTTCGAACGCCGCATGGCAATGGGTTCAAGGCTTGAAAGCACATTCCATCGCTTGTCGAGGAAGGCCAAAAATCCCTGGATGACGTCACTGGGTGAGTGATTTTTCGGAGAACAACATCTATGACGTAAATGTCGACGTTCCTTCGGCCCTTGTCATATTGCATTCGTTGCTTCTATGAGGCGAGTTCGATATTCTCCTGGGCAACTCCCCAGGTGAAAATTCAAAGTGGGACCACTTTAAGGTAATTCAAGGAGCAAGGACCACTTTGGAGTGAGACTACTTTGAAGGTGAGACCACTTTGTAGTGAAACTACGTTGAATTGGGACTATTTCGAACATTGGACCACTTTAAAATTCGGACCACTTCTTTGAGAGCAATAGCTGATGTAGTACTGTGTGCATAGATTGCCGAAAACAAAGCTTAATAGTCTTATGTTAATACATGGTTTTAAACTCTGCAGTTTTTTATGTATACCTGTTTATTCATATATGTGTGGCAAAAACAAGAGCCCAGAGCCGGTGACACGTTGAGTTCAGAGGGAAGCCCCTCCCCATCCTCCTCTTTCAACTTTAGTGCAGTGAACGCTGGAGAGGAGACGAAGCCTCCTTTCCAGCATTTATTCTGCTAAACTGGCAGGAGGTAGGGAGGATCGTTCCATACTCTTAAACTATCGCAGACTATATCTGGACACTTTTAGAAATATTGGTGCGATTGAGGGCCTCTCGTGTTTCTTGAATGTTCTCAGAGCAGATGGTAATCATGTTTGCCAGCTCACTGCTGACATTCACTTTTTTTTTTTTCATCCGACCCTAATGTGATCCTATTTTTGAAAAAAAAAACAACAACATTAAATTAGATATTAAATACCCCCTGAGTAACTCACCAATGACCAGAGTAAGCTTTTCTGGAGACATCTCCTTATTTGCTAGGGCAACAGGATTCCGGCATCCTTTGGTGCCAGTCGCCCTTCGTAGCTTCTCTGTCAAAGCCTTTCAGAATCCCCAGAGCGCTTAGACTGTGTGTTCAACCGTTCTTGCTGCCCTGTGTTTTTTTTTTCTTCTCAATAGATTTTCTCTTTTTTTATAGTTTTTTGAGGGGGAACTGCAAGATTGAAAGGGCTGAAACTTACTCTTTCACTGTCCAAAGTGCTGAAGGGTGGTGCACTTCTTGGCCCACAGTGCACCCCAGGTGTAGAGGGAAGATTTACGTAAGTGTCTGTGTCTGATTACTTTCAGCATTCATCACAAGATTAACATAATTTGTGAGTATTATTTAACCCAGACAACTGATAATAAACTTCTAACTAAAAATAGAAGCATTTTTGTAAAATAAATTGTCATAGCAAAAAATTAATGTTTGTCCAAAAGGCTTTTTATGGAGAGGAAAATTAGAATCCTCCATTAAGACTTTTTTCGGCCAACATGCATGGGTTTCAGCAACTTATCCTACAGCCTGTCATTTTTACGAATGAACTTAATATTTTCTACCTTATTTCAGTTTTAATGCAGTAAATATTAAATAAAGCAAGTAATTGCATTGAGTTAGAAATACACTCCAGCGACATTAAATGGTTTAAGTCATTTAAAGACCTACCAGCAATGGACAGGGGAGTCCGCTGACTGGACAGGCTGGATGATTTTGCCCTGGCACTGGCTCCCACAGTTACACCTGAAAAACAGATTCCTTGAATATGCAATCTTTCGCAATGACATAAACCAAGTTAAGAGACTGAGTCAATCACAAGTTGTTCTGATTAATGAACAATTAATTACCACTAGCGGGAATAGTCTTTGAAGTGGGAAAGCTGGTGCTGACTTCCATGGTGTCATTTGAAATATATATTTAGACCTTTCTGCATTTATGCTTCCTTTTTCATTTACCTAAGGCACCACCAATGTGAAGGCGTTACCGAAAAGATGTAACGAAATATGATTCTAGTTATTTGCAAATAAAGTTAACGCGTTACCGACCTACGTTCCATGAATATAAAAAAAAACGTGTTACCGTTTCCGTTAAAAGTAATGTAAGTAACTATTGCGTTATTTTTTTAAATATTGAATAAAACATTCTACTGATTGACCTTATGGTATGCATAAGCATCATATTTAATTAAACATTATGTTCACCAAGAAACTGAACATAGCTGCCTCATCTTTTATACGGTTCCACCTAAATACGCACGAAAAAACGCACAAAGAAAAACGCAAGATTTAAAAAAAATTATGAATTGGCGTCTAGAAATAGGAAAAAACTTGAAGTGTGATTTCTTAAAGCCTTGAGAACTATAAGTAATGGGTAATGTAAGTACCTAACAGGTTACCGAAATAGTATGGCGTAAGTACATAAGCCGTTACCATTCTGAAAATGTGACGAGTACGTTACGACGTTACAAAACCCATGCATACTCGGTACATGTCAAGATCTGTGGCGTATTTCCTGTTGATGCACCATTTACGGTATCACGGAGAGCACCAAGTTTCTTGGCATGCCCATGATTGTTCTCTCGCAAGTTGAACAGAAAAAGCCGGAAGTCCTAAACCTTGCTCTACTCTTTTTTTCTGTTTCGACGGAGTCTCGGTGTGGCAACCGCACACCTCACATGACGCCATACTTGTGCTGCAAGGTTAGGTGTCACCTGAACCAGAGAAAGATTTGCTGTGTAGACTGACCCGTGCAGCTGTGGCTGTCTGCTGCCACGGACGGGAAGATGGTGGAGTATTCAGAATCCTTCGTTCTCACGTCGCGTATAAATACTACCTATACTGACAAGTTTTAGTATTGTATTTCTTAGCATAGTCGCATTAGGTTGAATATCTATGTGAAACGGAAACAATCCGCTCTTTTAACTTACCTAATCATGTAAATCAGTTGGGGCTCTGCCGAGTACACATATTTAGGAACCAAATATTTTCAGGTGTACTGCACCAGCAGTGTGGCGGATGCTCCTGCCGGAGCTGAAATGCAGAATGTAATGCAGTACAATAAATGCATCGGTTGTTCCTTGTGCCTCCGGTCTGGGGCTTCCGTCCAAAATAAGAAAAATATTTGATTGCGCTATTTTTGAACTAGTTAAAATAATAATTGATAATAATCTTAATGATTGCTCAATTTTTAAATAAAATTAATGTTGGTGAAGAAAAGAAAAGAAAACTTTATAAAAGAGCTCGACTGGCCCTAAGCCACGAAAATACCACGGCAGTAGAGCATGTATCAAAATCTACAATTATAAGTATAACTCAGCTTTGCCGGCGGGGTGTATTGTGTACGCTAAGGCGAGAGAGACTGTTTGCAGCAGGCATTGGATGCCAGCAAACAATAACTCAAGAAATCCCTACCTAGGGACCTGCGGCAGAAGATGCTCTTATACCCCTGTCAGACGGCGTTCTAAAGGTCCTTTTCACTAAGCTCCTTTAAACAAATCGGCCAATCAGCTCGCGATGTGGATTGCGCACGTGCTCTACGGCGTGCGCTGGTTCGCCGATTTTATAAAGGAGCTTAGTGAAAAGGACCTTTAAAACGCCGTCTGACACGGGTATTACTCTACTTCTGGCACGCCACATGGTTCGAGTCCCAGACTATGCAACACTTCTCAGAAGACAGAAGAGGACGCATGGAAAAATACTGTAAACGACTTATTTTTCGCGGGCTCAATGTTTCGTGATTTAGGTCAACGCTAAAATTTCTGAATAATTCGCGGGTTCTAAGTTTCGCCGCGTGGTGGGATCTGAATATATATTCCAATGTTTTTACATTTTACCGGACTTGTTCGCCGGACGTATTTTTGGCGAAATATAGGCGATTCGCGAAATTCGCGGAAATTAGGTCCTTGCGAAAATTAAGTCGTTTAGAGTAGTTTTGAGAGTCGGAAGGAACCTTGGACAGCATAGTAACAATGCCCCATCATCTCCTTGATCCTAATGCCCTCAAAAGTAAAAAAAATTAGTTCGGATTTGTGTTTTTGTTTTTGGAGGGGGGGGGGAGTATTTTTCAAGAAATTTAACAAAATACATTTCATCCTGACTGTATTGCGATACAAAGAAACATTCTATATGTATTTCGATACAGGAATACCGATAATGGTAAAACAAATGTATCGCGATACAGAAATACAGATACGAAATATATTTCTGAAATACTATCGCGATACATTTGTATCGCGAGACTTCCCAACCCTGAGCTATACGCTGCAGTCTCCTTGTGGAGGCGCACTTCCCAAAAATACGCGAGGGTTTGCTCTTTTAGAAGTTGATTTTTCGAAGTGGCCACATTTAGCACTCCTAACTCTACAACCAGGGCGAATCTGGGAAATTTCAAGGGGAATCTTTTAGAACAGCTCTTTCAGCCGATGTTTAAAAAATGCTAAGTCAGTATATGTTGCGAACTGCAGGCTTCTAGTGGAGGCACATTTCCCCAAGATACTCGAGAGTTTGCTCATTTAGAACTTGATTTTTCGAAATAGCCGCATTCAGCACCTCTTATCTCTACAACAAGGTGGAATGTCGCAAAGGTTCCTTGGAATCATAAAGTAAAGCACTTTAGCATGTGTTTAAATAATTTTAAGCCATAAAAGTTGCACCATGCAGGTTCTTGGCGAAGGCGCACTCCCTCCCCCTCGACACCTTCAAAATAATATCCGTAGGTTTGCTCTTTTGAAACGTGACCCTTTCGGAGTAGCCAGATTCAGCGTCTTTTATTAGAACCAGGGCGAGTTTAGCAAAATTACAAGGGAATCAGATAGTAAAACTCTTTAGTATATATCTAATGAATTTTAAGCCATATAGGACACAGGCTGCAGGTTTCTGGTGGGGGCGCGGTTCCCCCAAAACTAGGAGGTTTGCTGTTTTGGAACGTAATTATTTTAAAGTGGCCACCTTCAGCGCCTTCTATCTCAGCAACCAGGTCGAAGTTTGCGAAGTTCCGTGAGAATATTTCAGTTAAACTATTTAGGAGCTATTTAAATAATTTTAGGCCCTATAGGCTACACGCCGCAGGTTCCTTGTGAAGACACACTTCCCAAAAATACTCGAGAGTTTGCTTTTTTAGAAGTTGATTTTTCAGAGTAGGCACATTTAGCACTCTTAACTCTACAACCAGGGCGAATCTGGCAAATTTCAAGGGGAATAATTTAGAACAGCTCTTTGAGCCGATGTTTACAAAATGCAAAGCCATATATCTTGCGCACTGCAGGTTTCTAGTAAAGGCACAATTCCCCAAGATACTCGAGGGTTCGCTCATTAAGAACTTGATTCTTTCGAAATGACGCTGTCGCCTTGGCGGCGGCGGTGACAACGGAACAACGTTCTGAATCCTCGTAAATTTGCAGGCTGAGGCAGCAAAAAAGACTCGTCGTTTTATCTAAGTACAAGGATCGACCCTGACGGCGGGAGCTGCCATTTCATCAGTGGAATACGTCCTGTCCACGCGTCAGTTCCTGCCTGCTGAGGATTGGTCATCTGCTGCAAGGGCCGTGTGCAAGCTCGTCCTTAAAAGACAACACGCTTCATCGGGATCTCTCTTGGCGGCGACAACGGAACAACGTACTGACTCCTCGTAACTTTGCAGGTTGGTTTTAACCTCCCTTGTTGACTTTAAATTCTGTTGCTTTGTCGTCGCTGCTGCCAAGTATTCTCGTTTTTCTCGTGTTTTTTTTCCCTGTTGGTTCTTTGTTTTCTCCGACTACTGCTCTTCGATATGACGAAAGATATAGCCAAGTTGTTAAGTGACTTTAAAGAAGACATTAGACAGGAGCTGAAGTGTTTCAGGGACACTTTTGAAAGAGATCTCAGGACAGAGTTACGGGAAATACGTAACGGTTTAAAACAAATAACTGAAATGAAGGACAGCAAGAACTTCATAAATAAGGATTTTGAGACTTTCAAAGTGAAAATGACTGCACTTGTGACCGAAAACTCTGTCCTGAAAAAGGAAAACACCGAAATGAGAGCGGAAATGGTTGTGCTGACCAAGGCGTTAAAAGAAGTTGAAAATAGGCTAGTAAACTGCGAGCAGTACTCGCGAAAAACAACATCGAGGTTAAAGGTATTCTAAAAGACGAAACCGTAAATGCAGAACAGTTGATAACGAAACTCGGAGATGTCATCGGTGAACCGATAACCAAAGCAGACGTCGAAGCATGTCACTGGGTGCCGACTAAAGATAGCGACAAAAGCAACATCATTGTCCATTTCACGCACCGAAATAAGCGAGACAGTGTCCTTGATAAGGCTAAGAAAAAGCGAATTTCCTGTCGCGACCTAAATCTGTCATCGGATGCTCCAGTATTTGTGAACGAGCATTTGTGCCCGTATTTGAAAAAACTGCTCGGAATGACAGTGTCTAAGAAACGTGAACATCTTTGGTGGTTTGTGTGGGTCCGAAACGGCAAGATACTGGCGAAAAAATCGGTTGACACTCCCGTTATTTCAGTATCACATGAGGATGACTTGAGGCTGATTTGTTAAACATCGCTGTTTTCTATTTTTTTCTGTATGTCTTGTTATGGCAGAAGACCTTGGTGCTGTAACGCTTGATCAGTTGAATCTTTTTTTGAATGAGGGTCGCAGAACTAAGATAAGTGTTTTTCATCTAAATGTGCAATCTGCTAGGAATAAAGGAGACAGCCTAATGTTGCTTTTTGATTCCTTTCAAACTTCATTTAATATTAATATGCTAACGGAAACATGGTATATTGATGACTGTGATTTTTTTGTACTACCTGGATATAATCATTTTTATTTAAATCGAGATTACGGACGAGGAGGAGGTGTCTCGTTACAAAGGAATTTTTCTGACCTTGAGGTTGTTCCGGATTACACCATCATGACTCGCAACTATGAGATACTCAGCGTCAGAAGAGAAGACTGTATTTACTCGGTTTTTTATCGTCCACCAGGTGGAAATGTTTCAATCTTTTTTAACTTTGTAGACGAACTTTTTTGTTTTGCAAATGAGGAGAGATGTACACTTTTTCTTGGTGGAGACCTAAATATAAACTTACTCGACGAATCGCGTGTCAGAGACGACTTTCTTATTTTACTTACATCAAATAACTTGTGTAATTTTATAAATTCTCCCACTCGTGTCACATCCTCATCGTCCACATTGCTTGATGTGTTTGTGACGAATCAAGAAGTAAGTTCTGTTAGTGCTGGTGTTCTGGAATATAGCTTAAGTGATCATCTACCCATATTCATGTTGATAAATAATATAACGAACCAGAAAATTGAGTTTGAGAATTGAAAACAGAAGGACTATTAGGATCCGAAGCATAAATTCCGCCACGTTAGAAAAGTTTCATGAAACTATTTCAAATACAAATTGGGACTCGGTTTTTTTCCGCTACATCTGCTAATGAAGCGTATAATAAATATTTAGATATTTTCAAGAAGATATACGAAAATTCTTTTCCTTATAGGCAATTAAAACAAGCTAAAAAGAATCGCAAGTCATGGGTAACTAAAAAATGCTTAAAATTGATTAATAAAACAAATAAACTGTATAGTACGTTTTTTAAAACAAGAACTCCAGAAGATCTTGCTCTTTTCAAAAAATGCAGAAATACAGTGAATAAGGTTCTTCGCCAGTCTAAACAAACATATTTTTATAATTTATTTAATGAGACAAGTATGAAGAGAACAGATCTGGTATGGAAACAGTTAAACCAAGTATTAAAACATGGTCCCTTTGAGTCAGCTGTACAAGAAATAACTAAAGAAGGTGTAACATTACAAGGAAAAGCTCTCGCAGAAGCTTTTAACATGTATCTGATAAATCTTGTAAGTAGCATACATAGTTCGTTATCAATGTCCTTTATAAAACCTAGAAATCAACACAATGCTTTTTTCTTTCCAACAGACGAACAAGAAGTATTTTCCACGACGTTATCATTTAAAAACAGTAACTCCTCTGATATAGATGATTTCCAGATCAAGCCAGTTAAGTATGTATTAGATGTCTTGCCACCAGTTTTAACACATATTATGAATGCCTCATTGTATAGTGGTGTATTTCCTACAAAAATGCAGATTGCAAAAGTTATTGTTTTGTTTAAAGGTGGGAACAAAAACTAATTTTCAAATTATAGACCTATATCAATATTACCTGTGTTTTCTAAATGTCTTAAAAAATCATTCATAATAGATTAACAAGTTTCTGTAAAAACTTTGCAATAATTACAGACTCTCAGTTCGGTTTTTCGCAAAGGCCGATCAACGTAATTAGCATTGTTACAACAGAAGGAGCTAATTTTAAAGTCGTTCGAAGAAAACAAATTAATTTTGGGTGTTTTATAGATTATTCTAAAGCGTTCGATTCGTATCGATCATATTACTCTCATAAAAAAGCTCGAATGTTATGGTGTCCGAGGCGTAACACTCGATATTATAAAATCATATCTTAATTTTCGGCGGCAATGTGTTGTAATAAATGGTCAAAATTCTACCGTTCAACCTATCAGATCTGGAGTACCACAAGGTAGTATCTTAGGTCCTCTTTTATTTAACTTGTATATAAATTATGTCGTTAACATCAGTAGGCCCCCTCTTTCCTTATTTATGCTGATGATACTAGCTTATTTTTTCAGGCACTGAAATACAGGAACTGGTGAATGAAACTAACACCACACTACAGAAGCTATATGAATGGAGTGTAGTAAACTCGCTAGAAATTAATATGAACAAAAGAAAGGCGGTCCTTTTCCGACCTAAGAATAGAAATGTTAGTTCCAATTTTAATATTGTTCTTGGCCTCTCTCAAATTGAACTCGTTCAAAATGTGAAAACGCTTGGAGTTTATTTTAACAACCACATGTCTTGGAATGATCATATTATCAGTATGACTAAAAAAACTTTCAAAAGTGATGGGAAAATTGTACCAGTTAAAAAATATACTGCCTTGTCGTTCAAAATTGCTTATATATAAAGCTCTTTTTGAACCTCTTTTAAATTACTGTAGCTTGGTATGGAGCACTACAAGCGTGTCCAACCTAAATAAATTACATATTCTTCAAAAAAAGGCTGTTCGCATAATACGAAATGTGTCTTTTGACACACACACTCCTCCTCTATTTTAAGAGCTGCATGTAACATCTATTCTTGATTCATATGAGTATACTCTCCTCACACGATATAGATCCACCCTCCGATGAAATGAACCATTTTTTACTTGTATTTCAAATTTAACTCCCATTTCGAAACCTTATGAAGTTAGGGAAAGGGAGCGTTGGAAAATACCATTAAATCGCACGAACTGGGGGTTTCAAATGTTAAGCTATAATCTTCCGTTTGTCTTAATTGAAATTGAAAAACAAAATTTGTCAAACATTGAAAACCTACAGCTAAATGAAATTCGAGAGCTTTGTTTTCACAAATAAAAAGTAAATTGTCCGTTTCCTGTATACATCCAGTTACTAGATGCTGTCGTTCTTCGTTCTTTTTGTATAAGGCCAAATCCTTTTTCTAGCAGCAAATAGAGGATATAAGTGTTTTCTTCTTTTTTTTCCCATGTCACTGTTGCTTGTTTATCCCTGGTTTCTGTTGTTTGTTACCGTATGCCAATTGTAAGGCTGCAAAGGCCTTGTCAAGTCAAAACTGTTTTGACTTTTTGCCTCTGCAGCCCACATCACAATTTGATGATGATGTAATTAAAACGATTGATTGATTGATTGATTGATTGATTGATTGATTGAAATAGCCACATTGAGCACCTCTTACCTCTACAACCAGGTCGAACGTCGCAAAGGTTCCTGGGAATCATGTAGTAATCACTTTAGTAGATGTTTAAATAATCTTAAGCCGTATGAGTTGCACCCTTCAGGTTCCTGGCGAAGGCGCACCCCCCTCCCCCCGCCACCTTCAAAATAGTACCCGTAGGTTTGTTCGTTTGGAACGTGACTCTTTCGAAACAGCCAGATTCAGCGTTTCTTATTACAACCAGGGCGAATTTAGCAAAATTTCAAGGGAATCATGTAGTAAAACTCTAGTATATGTTTAATTAACTTTAAGCCATATAGGTCGGAGGCTGCAGGTTCCTGGTGGGGGCGCAGTCCATCAAAAACTCGAAGGTTTGCTGTTTTGGAACGTAATTATTTTAAAGTAGCAACCTTCAGCGCCTCCTATCTCAACAACCAGGGCGAATCTCGCAAAGTTGCCAGGGAATTATATAGAAAAACTCTTTCAGTAGATGTTGAAATAATTCTCAGCCGTATAGGTAGAACGCGGCAGGTTCCTGGCAAAAACGCACTCCCTCCACCCCCCTTCTTCCTAAAAAAAAAAACAAAAAAACAAGAGCAACAAACAAACACACTGCCACAGAAGGTCAGTTTTCTCCGGCCGTTGCGTGAACATTAGCGAGAATGGCTCCAATATATGTGCAAGCCGCTGCTTCAGGCCGCTCCAACCGAGACACTTCTGCACGGCCTTGTCCACGATGTCTGGAAGAAAAGGAACTTTCCCAAAATTGTTCGCCGGAATTGTCTGGCCGAGATAAAATCATCCCGTCTGGTAAATTGCGTTGGCTCAGTTTCGTCTCTCAACCGATAGCCGGTTCTAGCGAAATCGATTCTAGAACGCTCCGACACGGTAAAATGTATTCCAATGAACATGGACACTGGTAGCCCAAGAAGGTACAAGAAGGGCTGCTTTCGCTTGCTGCCATTAAAGGATATTCGCGATCGCACAGCTCCGCCAGCAGGTAGAACAGATCCCGATGCCACCTGCAAATTTACATCTGCCTTTCAAATATTTACGTTTCCCTTTTAATACTAACTGAATACGACATCCCCAATAAACGATATGTTTGCCCCCGTATCTTGAAGCGCAGATAGTGGGGCACTCAGGACATTCAAGGTCACGCATGGTTCAACAGACTTGGGAGTGAGTACGACTCTATGCACCGCTGGGATGAGCAGGGCTGGTGACCCGGGCTCAGATGGTGCCGTAGCCCCGGACTTCTGGCGCGGGTCTGTCGGTGCTCGGTTATCTAGGGCGTTGAGAACTTCGAGCCGCCGGTGTCCCCTGCAATCATGCCGGGACTGAGCCGCCCGGAATTCAATGTGAACGGGACTGCGTTAGGGTTCAGTGCAAAGGCGGTCGCACCGATATCAACGCCTTGGTGGTCAAACCGACTATCACATGACCGAGATTTTCATGACTTGTTTTCCTGGGGCTCGACGCCATAGCGGTCCAACCGGGCATCTCTTCTCCAGACCTCCGGGGCTCGAAAACGTAGCGGACCAGCCGGGTATCTCTTCTCCAGACCTCCCAGGGCTCGATACTGTAGCAGACTTAACCGGGTATGTCTTCTTCAGATCTTCAGGGGCTCGATGGCGTAGCGGACCTACCGGGTATTTCTTTTCTAGGCCTCCCGGTACTCGACGCCGTGGCGGTTCAATCAGGTATCTCTTCTCCAGGTCTCCTGGGACTCCATGACGTAGCGCTCCAACAGGGTATCTCTTCTCCAGGTCTCCCGCGGCTCGACGCCGGAGCGGACCAAACGGTAATCCCTTCTCCATACCTCTAGGGACTCGACGCCAATGCGGACCAAGCGGTCTATTTCTTCTACAGGCCTCCCGGTACTCGACGCCGAAGCGGTCCCACCGGGTTTCGCTTTTTCAGGTCGCCCAGGGCTTGACGCCTAAGCGGACCAAGCAAGAATCTCTTCTTCAGACCGCCCGGGACTCGACACCATATGGACCGACCGGGTATCTCTTGTCAAGACCTCCCGGGGACTCGACGCCCTAGCGGACCTACCGGGTATTTAATCTACAGGGCTCCCAGGATTCGACGCCGTAGAGGATCAACCGGGTATCTCTTCTCCGATCCTCCCTGGGCTCGACGCCATAGCTGTCCAACCGGGTATCTATTCTCCAGGTCTCCCGGGGCTCGACGCGGCAGTGGTCCGATATTTTAACCGATGACTGACATTGTCACATCGAGGTGTGCCGGGGTTCAGCACCGAAGTGTTCCGACCGGCTGCCTCATGACCGTAAAAGGGCGAGGCACGGCCTCCGGGGGTGATCCCTGGAATGAACCCACCTGGTGTGCCATGACCGACAGTGACTTGGTCAGGCCTACAGCCGGTAATTAAGAGAGAGAGCCTCCGGGTTTCTCACAACCGTAACGAACTGTAAAAACGCTTCTCGCTAGCATATTCTGCACCTGCGCGCTCGTACCCCAAGCGTTCGCGCGATTCATATGCGCAGGATCAAGGGCTTGGGGAGCAGCATAATCGGTCGATTCGTAAGGCACACCGTGCTTTTCGTGTTCGTCTGTCTCTTCAGACCATGCGAAGGTTGGTTCAAGGGCAGTGCTGCTTGGTGGAAGAACACCGCTACCGGAGTTCAGCAAAGATGTCGGCTTGAATCGTCGATGCAGCCCATGCCATGTTGACCAGATTCCCAAAACTACGCCCCTGAGATGTGGGTGGACGCAGGTGTGGTTCTGATGGATAGCCCGTGCTACTCTTTCTGCATCTTAGGTCACCGCGTCACCAACGTCATATAGCCCCTGGAAGCTCCTTATAAACTTTATAAGCGACTCCTGTGGGTATTGTATGGGGGCACGGAGCTCCTGCTGCATCCGGATATTGTAATCCGGTGGCAGAACTCCGCTCTGAATCGCAAAACTAAATCCGACATGTACTCGCGAAACTTCCCTGTCTCTTTCTCCAGAGCGCTGCGCTATTTGTCAATGAGACCGGCGAAAGGCGAGTGAGCATGTTTTCATCGTGAATTCCCGATGCGGCGTGGTATTGCGTATTCCGAGACGAACATCGCCACTGATGCCTTATCCGCGTACCTTAAAAAAACAAAAAAAAAAAAAAAAAACGAAACGCTAAGCGAATGCTCAGGTAGTCCTTGGGGGCGGGGTTACAGCAGTTGCGGGGCTTGAGCGCGTAGCCTTCTCCCGTTCTAACTGAAGAAGCATGGCCATGGCCATCCTTAATTCTGCTAAACCCTCTTCTCATGATGTGCCTTCCGGGATTGAGATTACAGGCTTAGCATCTGGCTTTTGTCGCTGGCGGCTTTATTCGCGATAGCGCCAAGTGTCAAATCGTCATCACTCACATTTTTCACGGCGCCTTTCGTTGACGATATCCTGAGGTAGATAAATGTTCCGAAGGCAGTTAGTTCGCTCGGGTGAATTCGGAACAAAAGCGCCCCGCAAATACGGGCAAACATAGAAACGCAAAAGTGACTACGTAGAAAGAAAAAAACGAACCCATTTCGCAGCCCTCCTCCCAGACGAGCAGCATTTCATGTCTGGACGCCGGTGTGGGAGTTCCCTTGCAGGTACCCGCCTCTGAGGATGCACAACGCACTAATTCAACAACACGTAATCATTAATTTGCCGTCATCGCCCGCGCATCGATTACAAGGGCCACTGCGCATACGCTGATGCGGCCTTTTATCAGCGGTGGATAGTCGCTCGCGTGGCCGGTTGACCTTGTTTTTTTTTTCTTTATTTGTTTTGCGGATTTGTTTCCGCAGAGGGGGCAGAGCTAAAGACACAATGCCTGACATAGCCGTTGCTCCCCCCCCCCCCCCCCCCCCCAATCGTACAGTTCAACATAGGAGCAGCAAAAGTTACAATCAAACCAAGAAAATAAATAAAATAACCGCTGTAACGAAATAAAACACGCTATGAACAGAGCACATAAATGATGGTGTCAGGAATAAACATAAAAAGAAGCGTATACAAAACAGGTCAAACAATTACTTGAAGACAAAAACGTCTCCACGCTCTGTTGATGGGCAAATAACAAAATTTTCAAAAGGTCAGACAGATACTACAATGCAACTTTGAACTTTTGATTACTGTAGAAACAATTCCACATCGTATCACCCAGAAAAAAAAAAGTTTTTATACCAAAGAAAATGCCACGTCACTTGCCACTAGAATCTTTCTGCAAAAAGCTTTGAAAGAACCAAACGGCTGGTTAAAGTTTATGTTGATATCTGTTCTATTAAGCATTTTAGTGATCTGAAATTTTAATGCTTGTCGACCATAGTTTGTTCTTACTTATTGTGTTTCTCGAATTGGGTTCCGTAATAAGTATGGATTAGAACTGGTAAGGGGTGTCGAATGGAGTCTATTTCTATGTATCAATTGCAAGAGTTTGAAATAATAAATTCGATTTGCCTCGAGAATATTATACTTGATAAAGAGTGGCTGCGTTCTTAAAATCCTTATGTCGTCTCTACAATTTTCACATATCCGTAGTATCTTTTTTTTTTAAATGATTAGTTCATTGTAGTTTGTAGCTGTTGTTTTACCCCACACCATGATGCCGTAACTGATCCTAGAATAAAATAGAATAAAATTGGCCCCTCGCGGTTGAAATGACCACTGACTCTTTGGCAGATAGGCAACCTCGGCCAACGCTTTGGATCCCCAGGTTGCCCTCGAGTTTCAAGCGAGTACCTCCGCCTAATTTCACGCCCGTGGTTTCGCCGGCTAAAGCCCCATCTAGCTTTACTCGTTTTTATCGCCCAAGAACCTTTCTGGCACAATTAGCGAAAACACTTTGTTTTTATTGTTTACATTATTAGCAGTCTCATCTTTATGCTTCTACGTTTCGTCATGGGCGTGAGGTCTGAATCTCACGTGACGTCACCGTGTCATGTAACGTCATGAAATCACGTGACGTCAGCCTGTCATGCAGTGTCATGACATCACGTGATTCACGGTTTCACCTGACGTCATTAAGTCGCGTGGTGTCATTGTGCAACGTGACTTGGCATGGCAGTGTCACGTCATGGTGTCAGATGACGCCAAGTAACAGGCGTGACGTCAGCTCCGTGCGGTGAATGGGGAAGCTTTTGGCGGAGGGCTGAAAATGGGCTGCGTTGGATATGAAGCGCGGTAGACGGCGCGAAACCCGCGAAATGTTCTACTAACTGGTATCGCAGTAAAAAAAAAAAAGAGAAAAGATAAACCTATTGTTGCACTTTTAAAGACGTCAGCCTGCGGATCGCATGGTCCGGGGTGCGATTCCCGCTGAGCCCATTGGCAACAAAACTTGATAGGTTGCGATTAATTGTTGATATTTATGATTACGAATGCCATTTTTATGACTGAGCATACCTGTGGGCTTTGGATGCCTATGCATATCCTGCTATGGGCTATGCATGCTTTATGTTGCATTAGCATCTGTGTAACGCTTTATCGTCACACTCGAGCGTTACAATTTGCCATTGAAATCCAGCCCTCAAATGCATTCTGTGCTAGAGGTCGCTGTGTGGCCACAAAGACTAAAAATACTTGTCCAAAAGTTACTGGTAAAATGAGAACGGCGGGGAGTGCCGTTCTCATTTCCGTACAAGCCCTAAGGCAAAATATAGCGGAGTATGTAAATGATGAACCGGCTGACCAAATCGACTGTGTAAATTCAGCACATCTACCAGAAATAAATGAGTACGATCTCATAAACATTATTAACTCAATGTCAATAACAGAAGAGCCTGGAATAGACCAAATTCGTTTTAGGGATTTACGCAACAATTTTTCAAGTCTAAAACTGGCCCTCCTCGCTATAGTTAACGGATGCCTGACAACAGGAAAAATACCGGAAGGACTAAAATTGTCATTAGTGAGACCACTATACAAAAAGGGTAGTAAGAAAGATATAGGAAACTATAGACTGATATCAATATTACCAACAACCGCTCACATTCTCGAAAAATGGGTACAAATATCTATGAATGGCTTCTGTGAGATATTCTCGCTATTGAACGATCGGGAATGTGGTTTCAGGCAGCAAAGGAACACTAGTTCATTACTTGAAGTTTTCTCGAACAGTGTTAATGAAACGCTTGAAAATAATAAAGTAGCCCTTGCCTTGTTTTTGGACTAGTCCAAGGCATTTCATACAATTGACCACGCACCCCTCCTATCAAAACTCAATAAGCATGGTTTCAGGGGCCCGTTTCACAAATACTTCACTGACTACTTTAAAAACAGGTTTCAGATGGTTAAAATTGGAAGCAGCACTAGTACAAAACTCCGAGTCGATTGTGGCGTGCCACACGGTAGCACACTAGGTTCGTTATTGTTTAGTATATATGTGAATGGTCTAGGGTTACTACCACTACGATCTAGAACGTTTCAGTACGCAGATGACACTGTTTTATTACTACCGCATGAAACTATAACCAGGCGGTTCCGCGGCTTCAAAGGGATATAGATGTATTAGTTAACTGGTTCTCAAGTAATCTCATTTCTATGAACGTCAATAAAACTAAATTAGTCTGCTTTCGTAATCCCCATAAACAAATTACTCTAGTACCAAACATATATATTCACCTCCATGATCCTGCTCTACAAATATGCACGTGTAGATCATTACCTTATGACTCCTCGGTTAAATATTTAGGGTAAATATTTGACCAGCATCTCCTTTGGAACCAACAAATATAATATATTATTAAGAGAATGCGGGTGGCATCGGTGTATATTTACAAGCTAAATATTGCATGTTCTGTAAACTTGCGAAGAACTATTTTCAGATTTTTAGGAGAATCAGTTATACGGTTTGGACTTACGATATATGGGAATTGTTCTGAGTACAAGAAACAGGGAGTTGATAGAATCATAAATAATAGCGTAAGCAATATTTCTTACGGGTCAGTGTACAACAAACTAGACCTTGAAAAAAAATGCACTCAATAGAAGTATTGTCAATTAATCAGTTTTATAAATATGTGATAATAACAAGTAATTATTATAGTAGAACTTTTAAACAAGAGGTAAAAAAAGAAACTTGCGACGTACAGACAGTTTCAAGGTCCCTAAGATACAAACAAATTATGGTAAAAAGTTAAAACGTCAGCATGTGCCTTCAATGTTAAACAGTTTGCCAGAGTCTTTGCTGAACTTATCATCGTCTCGTGCGGTCAAACGGAACGTAAGAGAATGGTGCCTCAAGCTCGCGCAATACTAATTATATAATTACTTAGTGCGTATTCGTTGTCCACATTCCTACAATATTGCTGTTTGTTTGTTATGTTTCTCCAGTGTTCAATATGTCGCGGTATTTTGTTGGCTGCCTGGTCCCACATACAAGCATCTTTGCTTTCGTGGGCGAGCACGCTTACACATGTATTCTTTCGAAGATAGTAAAGATATTATTATTAAGTAAGTCGTGTCGTATGACGACACACGTAACACCGGAAACCCAGAGGGGAAGGTTATGGGAGGGAAGCGGGAACGAGGGTGCGGTAGGCGGAGGTCGAGGGAGGAGAAGTAAAAGGAAGAACGAAGAAGGGGTTTGAAGAGCAAGATAAATTAATGCGCGTTTCGGAGACACCCGTTCCCTGGGAGGCATTTTTCCCCGCTCCGAGATCCTCTTATCGTTGACGAAACAACAGGGCCCTCCCCTGGCTCCCAGCGGTCCGCACATATTTGGTTAGGCGAGGCGATTAATCAGCTGTAATTATGAAAGCCGGTCTATGGTCGGCTGCGTCAGGGTTATTCTTGCTCGTTCGTTGGCCGCGAGTGCGCGGGGGAGCGGTGAGGAGAGGGGAGGGGGGAGCCCTCGGTCGGCGAGAGCCTCCGGAGAGCAGCGGCGGCTAGGCCTATCGATTATCAAAGTTGCCGGAGCGTGTAAACGCCGTCCAGATCGCCCGGTGCTCGGGACTGCAGTCCCCGCGCGCCTTTCGGACGCCGGATCGTCCTCCGGCTTGGTGTGTACGTGTGTGAGTGTGTGTGGGTGGGGGTGAAGGCGAACGGACGGTCCCGTTCTTCCTTATCTACGCACTGCTTCCGGGTTTATCAGCGCAGCCTTACCCACCCGATGCTCGGCCGCCGCGAACGGAACGGTCAGTTGCGTCGCACGGTCATTGCAGCCTACCGCGCTTACATCGCAATAAAGCGCGCCACTTGATTGTGTGTTTAGAGCGTGGATTGGAGCGGGATGTTCGATCGAGCAGCTTGGGGGCGTATCGCACACTACGTGAAAGTAGTACGATTTGATTTTGGGTTGGAGATCAGCGCGTTTATGATAGACGCGTTTGTTATCGCATGCAGCGGATATCTTATCAAAGTAATTTTGGAAAAGAACTTCGTACCTAAATTAACCGGTAAATATTTTCCTTTCTTTTTATGGATATCATCTTCACTCTGGCAGTGCGTGAAATGAGACATAAAATTAATGAAAATTAACTGGCTTACAAAATGCTCAGGTGCTAATTTTTTTTTTTTAAGTTAATCTGAAATCTCCCAGTGAATCAGGCTGATGGCCGTGTCAATACCACGTAACTGAGATTTTGATTGAATGGTATAAAATTTGAGTGATACAATATTTATCATTAATCCTTTTCGGCACTCTACTGGGCTTATTAGCTTTACGGCTAAAAAAGAACAAAAGCAAACTTATTAAATTTTGCGTTAGTGCAATGACGTTCTGGGTGTTCCGATTGTGTAAAAATGAATTAATAGGGGCAATTCTTCGCGTCAATGACATACGAGAAGCGGGCGCAACGATTTACTTTCCCACCAATATAGGTTTTTTTTTTGTTAGATTTTATCGAATCCCATGCGTACGGCGCTTTGTTTAAGGATGGAGTACGCAGCTAAATACAATACTTTTAAAGGAAACATAATCCGTTGGATTTGAAAACGAAATCTTTCCATTTCAACGAAAAATATTTATTTCCAAGAAATTAATTTTAAAGAATTAATTTCAAAGAAACAAGAGAGAACTAAAGCGATCCTTAGCTCCCACCAAAAGTTGCGTGAGGTGTTCCACCTACGTTAGAGAACTGGCAGAATAAAAGGAAAGAAAATTGCTTCATGATCCGCATGATCTTGCCCCGAGTGCTAAGTGCTTTGATGTATTCAAACTAAATGTGAGATTCATGAAGGTTTGTTGAAGGGCATTAGCTTAACCTTACTTGATAAACTAAAAAAGCGCCCATCAAAAAGAAGATTAGTAAAGCAAAAAAGAAGCAGATCCGATACAGAAAAATAAACTTGAACTCTTACTAGAACCAAGTATCCGATGGAGTTTCGACATATCCCGAGAACTTCCCTAGGGGTAAGGTAGGTAAGATATATATTTTGATCTTGGGAAGTGAAACTCAATTTTGCAGCCGGGCACTTAGCGAAGGCATTCATTTTGTACTCTTTGGTTCGAAAGATTTACCTGACTTCCGTGCGATATTGAAGAAATCCTGTCGAGAACGTTGGGATTCAAGACCTTAAAAAAGTTACCATTAGGATCAAAGCACTCAACCAAGGAGGTGGCAAAAGACGACGGCAGAAAAAGGGTTGCCTTTTCGGAAAGTGTCATTGAATGTTTGTGCCCCGTCTAAACGATCTTTCACGACAAACTCATTCGATGGAGTCTGAATTCGAGACACACACACACACATACATATATATATATATATATATATATATATATATTATATATATATATATATATATAGTCAAAGTGCGGCCTACTTACATTAAGACGCACATATTGTTTTTGTCGGCGATCTGCACGGTTAATAAATAAAGCAGTAAATCTGGTTTGAATTGAAAGTAAAAACTAGTAATAAGGCGTCTTAAAGTACAATTGTCGTCAGTGTTGGGAAATATTGGAATACTTAAATACTTGTTTTATCCATCACTTTATTTAAGGTAAACCTAACATGCTTACACTCAGGTTTGCGTATATCTAACTTGAGCCAGAGACATGATAGCAAAGGGGATTTGACGCAGGCCTGGTATATTCTCAGGAAGAGAGCTCTTTTTTTTATTTTTTTACTGATTCAGCGAACTTGTGCCATAAGGTTCTTGAGCAAGTGGTGCTGAAACACGGAGCTGCACAGAAATCAGAATAAACAACGAAGCAACATCATCAACAAACTAGAAAAATGAAGACTGAGCTGCGTGAATAGCGGCAAGGAGGAAAACCGAAGGGAGGCGGCCTGCGAAGTTTGAAGCCGAGAAGCGCGTTCAATAAGCAAAGACGCTGCGCGGCGTGTCGGCGTCAAACATACATATACATAAAAAATAAATCTAACAATAAAACAAGAGCCTCAACTTTCAAAATATCTATAACTGATAGAAGGAAGAAAAACGATTTTGCATTTGTAAATAGATAAGCTGCTGGCGTTTACCGAGGCGTACAACGGAAGCAACGACGCCTGAAAAAACACCTTCAAGTTCTCCGGAGGCTGAGAGTATTTTCAGACACCCTTTTAGGCGTTGCCTGAATATACATCGAGAAAAAGAAAAAAAAAGAGCGCAAAAAGATGCAAAGGAACAACCGAACTATACAAGCGAATATTTTTTTTTGTTTTTTTTATTTTATTTTGTACTAAAAATTCAAGAAAACGGGGTCCGTGAAACGTCGTGTTTGACTTCCCAGCTCCGGCCGCTCGCCAATTCCTATCTAGGTTCAAAATACGCTCATATTTTATTTATATCGATCTCTCTGAATCATTGAATCTAGATTATTCGCGGCCTTCTTATTTTTGCATGGTAAATGTGTTCTACAGTTTTACACCTATGTGAAAGTACAGCGTAAAGTTTTTAGTACATTTGCTCGAAATATACTATCACGAATGACTGCTGATGAGTATAAAAAAAATGAAGCAAACTTAACGTTTAATGGGGCGAACTTGCGCCTAAAAGAAAATCGATAAAAGCTAGCGTCGCAGGCGTCGATGGCGGCGAAACAGCAGGATCGAACGCTGAGGCGAGACTGACTCCGCTCGCCATACACTGTCCCTTATGTTCACTCGTGGGTTTCTGGAACATTCGGCGTAGAACTTGCGGCGCGTAGAACATTCGGAACTCGATCAGACGAGAATGTTCTCGAACTTACGAGAAGGCCAATTTGAAAAAAAAATAAAGGGACATTCTGCTGACTGGAATTGAACCTAAACATTCAGCGCTATACAGTCAAGTGCGGTAACCATTCGGCCACGCACGCGCTCGCTTGGCGACGGGCGTGGCGTTATGCCCCTTTTAAAAAGAGAATCGTCTCGATACAACTTGTCGGGAAATTAACCAGAAACCAGTAAAAGAAACTCCTATCAAGCGTAGTACAAAAGCAAAGTTCATAGTCCTATCGTTCGTACTAAAAAAAGCTTGAAGGGCACGACGTGGACGACTTCCGGTCGCGGAGAGCGGCGCGATGAAGTCCGAGTTCCGTTGGGCATCGCCTCGTTGTTCAGATCTCAGAGTCGACGAAGCACTTTGTTGGGTCCGAAGTAGCGCTTCAGGAGGTTTTCGGGGTCCAGACCCACACACGGTCTCCGGGTTTGAAGTGAGCGTCGATCTGACGAGGGTTGTACCGGGTAGCGTCGGCAGGTTGTTAACCTGGACTTCGGAGTCGGGCGAGCTGCCGAACTTCTTAAAGGGGGACTCACGTGGACTCTGAGATCGTCTATTTATTGTCATAACGCAATTCACGGGCTCTTAGCATCCTAAAAATCCTAAAATTATATTCAAGGGCGGCCGATTTCCCTGTTAAAAATCCAATCGAAGATCGGTGTTCTGCGCCTAGGCGCACGCCGTCAGGGGCGCTGTCGCACGGGAAGGCAGCAGGGAAGGGCGTGCGCCAGCCAATCACGAGTCCCGGCGGGCTGATTTTGAAATGCGCGCGGATTCGGCGGACTGATTTTAAAATGTGCGCGTATTCGACGCACTGATTTTTTCGAATGTGTGCGTATTCGACGGACTCATTTTAAAACGTTCATCGAATGTGGTGTCGTCGTATGGAAATTCTTCGGCGGACGGCAGATACTAGGTCCATCCCGAACGACGGCGCTTCCATGCGCGACGCCGACGCCTCGAACGCGCCGCAAACGTAGACGACGGCATTCCACGGCGCTGCGAAGCCAGCGAAGCATCTTCGGCATCGACACCGGACACCGGATGCAAAAGAGAATTCGCACCCGCCGACGGAACCCAGCGGCTCCGCAACGCAGACTGTTAGGTGATACGCTCTTTATTGTAAATCCCACATGTGTAGTTGATGCCAGTTTTCTGTTTTAAGGTGCCAATGTGGTTGCTGCATGCCGACGGAGATCGTCGTCAGGTTGTCTGCCGCCGGGAGTACCCTGCCGCCGTACGCAAGCAGCCGGGCCGGCGCGCTGCGTGATGAGCCACTCGGATTTCGACTCGCTGTGCCTCAGCCCAGTTGCGTTACGACTCGCTTTACACAATAGGCGCCATTATGAGGCAGAAGAAAATGCGGGGCGACAAGGAACAAGTGAGTACGACTTACCGATCGTGAAACTTGCGATCGGCGTCGACACCGCTCCAATCATCGGCCACCGTTTTTCTTGCCGCGCGTCCGCACCGGATACCGTTCAATGGAAAATACTTAGTGATCAATTGTTTTTTTAATGTTCGCTTCACGCGTCTGTTTTTTTTTTTTTCTTGTTTGCCGTGCGTTTCCGTTTCCTTGTCCATGCCTTCCAAGCTGCGAGCCGAGGATGAGGACTCCTCCAGCGACACGGGGTCGGAGTGGGGCTCTGGTCCGTCGTCGGTTGAGATCCTGGCCCTCATGGACCGTATGCCCACCGCCCTCGAGTTGGTGGCGGAGCATTTAGCAGCCCTCACGGGCGGGACCGGCGGCCAGCGGCAGCGCGAGCCCGAGGGCTCGACGGCCGCAAGTCCGTCACCGACTTCTTGGCGGAGCTGGGCGTCTACGCAAAACCGTCCAGCGCCTTGGACGCGGAGCGCCTCGGATGCTTACATGCTGAAGCGGATCTTCCCCCTTGCCTTGCCGGCGAGTGCGAGACGATGGTGGGTGTTGCAGATTCTAGTGTACTCCCAGGCAGCACAAGACGTCGAGATGACGCCGAAATAAGGTCCTAGTCGTTGGGCGACGTCGAAGTCCTTAACAAACTTTTTATCGACGGCATTGGTACGTCCACATGAGAGGTTCCGACAAAGTCAAACACGCGACGTAGTGACAACGTCATAAGCTTCACCTCGACGTCTTCAACAGTAATCGACGTCTGTTCGACGTCTTGTATGCAAAGTTCTTTGAACGTCGAGCAGGAGACGTCACAACAATGTCCTGAGCAACACGTTAACGTCTTCGATATTAATCGACGTCAGTTCTACGTTTTCTCTGGGAAGTTTTCTGAACGTCGAGCACGAGACGCCCCAACCATGTCCTGAGAAACCCCTTGACGTGATCGACATTATTCGACGTCAGTTCTACGTTTTTTCGGGAGGTTCTTCGAACGTTGAGCGCGAGACTGTCCCAACAATGTCTGAGCAACACCTTGACGTGATTGGCAATAATAAACGTCAGTTCTACGTTTTCTCCGGGAAGTTCTTTGAACGTGGAGCACGAGACGTCCCAACAATGTCCTGAGCAACATCTTGACGTCATCGACATTATTCGACGTCATTTCTACGTTTTCTCCGGGAAGTTTTTCCGAACGTTGAGCGCGAGACGTCACAACAATGCCTGAGCAACACCTTGACGTCATGGGCAATAATAGACGTCATTTTTACGTTTTTTTCAGGAGGTTCTTCAAACGTTGAGCGCGAGACGTCCCAACAATGAGCAACACCTTGACGTCATTGGCCTTAATAGACGTCAGTTCTACGTTTCCCCCGGGAAGTTCTTTGAACGTTGAGCGCGAGACGTCCCAACAATGTCTCAGCGAACATCTAGATCACCCTGAACAAGCGCCTTATAGAGCCCAAGGTTCTGTCATATCACTTTTAAAATTTCTCATCAATGTCAGCATTTTTGATACTGTGCATGCAATCCACTTTTCAACCTGGCTGAGCAGCAGAAATCTCTTACAATAATGTCATTCTCATGATTGTTGTTTTAGCAGAAATGGCTTAAAAAGCCGAGAATTCACAACAGCAAAAACCAGGATTTAGCGCGAAGTTAGCGGGGCTGTTTATAGCATTTTTATCGTTTCTAACTTAATATCAGCGTCTTTGAAGCTGTAAGAGAATGATAATAATGTAAGAGATTTCTGCAGCTAAGCCAGGTTGAAGGGTGGACAGCGTGCACAGTATCGAAAACGCTTTCATTGACGAGAAATCTTAAAATTGATATGGCAGGTCCTTGGGCACTACAGGACGCTTGTTTAGGGTGACTCCGAATTACACCCAAGACTGTGTATCCATGGAAGTGGCCGAAATTACCGATCACTAGGGAACACCGTTCCCATGATTCCTGGAGTGCGGGCCGGGGCGCTTGGGGGATTAAGCTAATGGTCTATTCCGTCTGAATATACATGCTTTCGCGAACATACCTTCGAGCAACGAAGCCAGATCGGGTTGACTCCATTGTTCCACGGTGACCCAAATCGAGACCGTTATCAATTGACATCCCGTTCAGTCTCGACGTATGCTCGGTGTTTTATGGTTGTTAAATGGGACCTTATTTCAACGTTGACATAACGTTATCACAGACGTACGCTCGACATTTTATGTCGTTAAATGGGACGTTATGATATCGTTAATATGACTTTCTGAATTGACATCCCGTTCAGTTTAGACGTATACTCGACGTTTTATGGTCAATAAATGGGACATTGTTTCAATGTCGATATAACGTTATCAATTAACTTCCCATCCAATTCAGACGTGCACTCGAAGTTCCAAGGTCGTTAAGTAGGACGTTATGTCGACGTAAAATCCACGCTTTTTTCCAGACATTAGCCTTTCCATATTACGTCGAAGGGACCTGACGTTCAGTCTTTCGACGTTCTTTCGACATGTGGTTCCTGACGTCATCGACTTTCTTTCGACGTTTTTCCAACGTATCTGTGCTGCCTGGGCTGCACCTCGACCGGAAAGGGCTATAGGCACGACGCGAAACGTTTTGGTTCTCGTATAAAACAGACTGTCAAAACAAGATTTCCGAAGCTGTAACGCAGCATAGTAGTAACGCGTCTGCCTCGTACGCAGCAGACCCGAGTTCGACACCCCTTGGAGGTTCACCTTTTTTTTTTTTCTCGAAAATTTTGTTTTCGTGAGGCATTTGGCAATATTTACTTTTTTTTCTATGATTAACACTGAAAAGAATGAATGTTTTCGACGAAACTTCGCTCAACTAAATGGTATGGTGCTCCCTTTCCGGAGGTCCATGGGGGGCAGCGGAGCATTGGTTGCCTGCTGGACGCCGCAAAGGGGGGGAAGGGGGGGCGGGCCAAATGGTTAACACCGTATTTACTCGAGTAATAGCCGCACTATTTATGAACAAGGCCCTTCCGTCTACTTTCCCACAGAACACATATACAGCCAATCATTGCGTTGCGCATAAATAACATAGCGAGTAATCAGATCGAGAACACGATTCTCCATACAGATGCAGTCTTCACAGATGGTATCCTCGTACGAAAACATTATCTCTTTCTTGTAAACAGCTGGAATCATGCTATCGATTGCGGTGATCGGCAATGTACGTGCTCCGCGGAAGAGCGAATCCTGAGGTTTTCTTCATAAACATTGCGGCTATTACTCGAGTAAATATGGTAGTTTCGTAATCAGCAGCCACATACTGTCGCAGCGAAACGACGTGAACGCAGGCCCGGGGGGGGGGGGGGGGGGAGTTAACGAGCTCCCAGTGATACACGCATGTCCAGCATGAGCTCTCCACGTCATACGTATAGCCACTTCCGGTCAAGGTGCACGATGTTGTGCGTATAACTTTAGTCATTCTATTTCCATCTCTTGAGGCGTTCCGCCGCATCTTCCGAGAGGAGTCCCTGGTACCTGGGTTCGAGTCCCGAGACCAGCGCGAAATCGAGTGTCGCACACAGCACCCAGAAGAGGGACTTGTGGAGTATATTGGGGCATGCAGGAACTGCTCAACCGAGCAGTGCAAGCTGCTCTCGAGTCGGAGAGAATTACTCGCATTGTTCGTCAGTCACCCCTGTTACAACATGTATGTTCATGGGTCCAACTACGACACCATTGAAGACCTCATGTAGGAAACCATCCCGGCTTGCGTGGACTACAGGCCTCCCGCCCCCTGCTGCAGAAACCTCCGAGCCGTCCTGTGCGTGGTACCCCCCCACATGCGTCGACCAAGAACGAGCAACTCCGACTCGACACCTTCCTGAAAGGTTCTGTGCCAACCTCGACTGCTTGAACCTTGCCCTGAGCCCCCTTGACTGCAGTCGGGATGTCCAATGTTTTTACAACAAGCTGGGTCGTCAAGAGTCTAAATTCCTAATCCAGGGAAGCCCCAGGCAGCTGGGATTGCCCCCCTCCCCCCCGGGGGCCCGCACCAGACCTTCTCAAGCGGCCGGCTGCAGTCACCCCACGGCGAAGGCCGTCTGCCTAACCGTCTTCGAGATCATTGAACGGCCAACAAATGCCCCAGCTTGGGCCGAGAGGTGGCTGGCAATGAGGGAATGAACCAGTGAAGTTGAGAGGAAGCGGCCAGTGTGGGAGAGAACGGGTAACATGAGAAATAGAGCGGCAGAAGGCCGTTGGCAGCCCAGTTCCTGCTACAACTACGGACAGCGTGACCATTCTCGCAGCCAATGCCTGCACTGGCGGTGCCGGGGCCAGAGGAACCAGGGAAACCAACAGGGCCCGCGACGCTGAACTTGAAGACCTCGCTGCCGTCGGCCCAAGCTAGCGGCAGCGAGTTCCAGCTTTGGGATGAGCGAGTCGCCAGCACTTCTCTTCTGTGTCGCATACGACCTACAGATCGATGCATCGAGCCTCACATGACACTTTGTCTACTTGCTGTTTCCTTTGCCGCCCGTCTTGATAACGGAGCAGAGAGTTTGCTACTGGAGACTTTTTCGAGCTGTGCAAAACAAAAAAAAAAGGACCACTTTGTTCCTAAAATATACTTCTGCAGTGCTCTGCAAGGCTCGGCATTCTAGCACTTGCATTATCTGCAGGATTGAACGTGCCAATTACCTTTTGGTGGAGATTTTATTGCAGGTGAAAAACGTTTGCTCGAATTTGCTGCTGGCGGCTATTGGCTTGCTGGACATTCAGCTGAATGTGACCCCTTGCACCAGGCGAGAGGATTGCATTACTGGCGCAACTCTCCCGGCTCACTGTACAAGGAGGCTTTCTGCAGCCTTTCCTTCCGGCGTCTGAGACGCCCTGCAGGTGCGTCCAGCGTCCAGGAAACAAAAGCAACAGCTAGAGAGCATCTCGCAGCCCTTTCCACCAATGTACTGCACGGAAGTTCTGGGAAAAACTGAAGTGCTGCTGCATCGAATCGAGACTGGCGACGTTCGACCAACTGCGTTGCAACCGAAAGCCCCTCATCGTCTATGTACGAACTCTCCTGAATGCAGCACTACAGGAGTAGATCGACACCGGAGCTGTTTGCAAGTCCCAGAGTCGTTGGGCTTCTCCCGTCGCAGCTCAACGCTGTAACGTTGAGAGATTCATACCCGTTTCCCTTGATTGATTCAATCATGTACGTGATCGACAACACGAAAGTGTTCACAACGCTTGACTGCAGTATAAGATAATCGAGATAGACCCAGAGGAGTTTTCAACAACCGCTTTCACCTATCACAAGGGAGTGTTCGAGCTTATGAGCCTACCTTTTGAATTCGCCCGATACATTTCAACATCGAATGGACATTGTTCTCGGTGATACGAAGTGCAGGTTTGTGATGGCGTATATGAATTACGTCATTTTCCCCAGTCTTTTAAGAAATAGCTCGAACATCTTAGGATTGTCCTCGAGCGAATGCAATCTGCCAACTTGACAGTTCACCCTGAAAAGAAAATGAACCTTTTTGGCTTCGCTGTTGTTGACCACAGTTTTTCACCCCAATCGGGACAAGATGTGAGCGATAGCCGATTGCCCGCAGCCGCAAGACGTCAAGAGCTTGCAATGTTTTTTAGCAGTGGTTCTCAACCATTGATGTTTCGCGGACCCCTTGTGGATTGGCGGAGATGTTGGAGGACCCCGTTCATGATTAGGGGAAGGGAAAGGTATATAATAATTATGGTAATGATTTTATAAATGAATATAACTAAGGACTGTGGGAAGTAGATTTCTCCAATTGATATACGCACGAGAAAAGTCACCCGAAAATTAAACGACTCGTCTCAATCTTAAAAAAAAAAAAATACAACTTTTATTGCTGGGCTTAACTTATGAGGCAGGGCTTTGCGGACCACTTGAATGCCTTCGCGGACCCCAAAGGGTCCGCGGACCCCCATTTGAGAACCACTGTAAATGTTTAGGATCGATTGGATGTTATCGCCAACTCGTCCCACATTGTGATAAGATAGCTAACACTTTGCATTTGCTTATGCGCAAAGGAGAAAATTGGCATTGGAGACGAAAGCAACAGGACGCTTTCCCTCGGCTCTCGAAGGCAATCACCGACTTCGCTTCGTTAGTTTCCGGGTCTCTTTAAACTGTTTGCTGTTCAGAGCGATGCCAGCAACTATTTCCTTGGTGCAGCCCTGCTTCAAGAACACAACGGTGTTCTTCGGCCAGTTGCCTTCACCAGCCGCATGCCGACAGCGGCCAAACACTACTATTACACAATAAAAAAAAGTGTCTCGCCATCATTTCTGCCCTAAAAAAATTTAACATGTATTTCAATGGCACATACTTTCAGATCCAGAACAATCAAGTGTTTTCCTGTCTGAATAATTTGCAGAATCCAGTCGGACGTCTCGCACAATGAGATCCGACATTACAGGCATTCCACTAAGCAACTACATACAAAAAGGGAGTTTTCTCGCGGCAGATGCGCTCTCCTGTGCTCCTTTGCAGGTCCTTCCCTCTCAGGACGAACATGCATTGGTGGGAATAACTGGAATTGTGGCCGACACATCAGTCACGGTGGGGGACGTTGGTGATCAGAGTACTTCGCAAGGTGCAGTGGGAGGAGAAACTCCGTCTACGGGTGTGCGAGAAGCTTGCATAACAAAGGGTAGGCCGCACCGAAAGCAATGGTAAGTACGATTCACACTTCCTGAGAGAGTATGGACTTCTTTTCAGCTACATTTTTCAAGCAGACGATGACGCCCATGGCTAGCCTTTCAGGATTGTGAAACTTAAACTCCGTTCTTTGCCACTTCCATGATTCAGCCTTATCGGGTCACAGCAGTATGACTTGCAATAAGCTACGCCATGTCGAGACTTGACCAAGAATCAGGACGGATGCACTGAAATATGCCCACACTTGTCCAGGATGTCAGAAGTCAAAGCCACGCGAAGCTCACCTACCAGGATTTATGCAACCAATTGTAAGCCACTCTCCTTGGCAGATTGTTGCCTGTGACGTAATGGGATAGTTTTCTCCTAATCCGTACAGTAATCAGTATCTTCCTGTCGTGACTGATCACTTCACGAAATTGGCTGAATTGTTCCCCATACAGAAGCTTCTTTCAAAAAAAATCTGGGATTGCCTTCTCGCCGTCCTTACCAGATTCGGCTTTCTTGCAGAGCTCATGGGGGATGGTGCATCATAGTTCCGGAGCAAGGTTGTTTCGACATCTGTGCTGTGCTTGGCATACAGTACAAGCTCACTTCTCCGCAGTGTTTATAGTCTGTTGTGCCGACTAATTGTTTGTTGGCAGATGCATCACATGCACAGCGAAAGGGAACATAAAAGCAGCATAGTATATTATTGGTTTCCCAGGAAAACAAACACAAGAGGTGTACACTTGAGAGTATAGAGTATTGCTTTTTACATCTAATCAGTGGTCATTACTTCAGTTACTGTGGTTAATTAAAGTGGTGTTTTTGCTTACATTTAATCAATGTGGATATTGTTTCAGGGGCTTCTGGTACGCTGCGTAGAGGCAGTGGATGCTGCGGTTGCGACTGGGGCAGAGCAACAGGCGACCACTGCCCTCCTGCATGGTGAAAACAACTAGGGACCGATCGCCAGCGACACGTTTTCCGGGTTCCTGTGCCCTGATCGCTGCGACTGAATAAAAGTATTTTTGTTATACTGGGTATAGACCTTTTTTGTGTACTCTCGTCCCCAGCCACCTAATAGGCGTATCCGGTATGGGCGACGAAAAAAAATAATGAAACATTTTAACCTGTAAATAGCAAAAAACTAGAGGGGAGGCCAAACGCGAATGTGCGGGGGTTACGCTGATATCCTAAATGCCTTCTATTGGCGTGTCGGCAAAACAATGTTTTCGCCCATACTGGAAGTGACGATAATTCAAGACGGCGGCGCCCTTGCAAAAAAGGTATATAGAACAATGTTTTTCTCACCACGAAAGCCAACAATGCATAGTCCAATGATCGGTCTTCACCCAAATGTATTGTAAGCCGTGAGGGCCAAGTGACAATCTTACTATTGCACAATTTAATGTTGTAATCGATTTGCATAAATTTTCACCGAGAACATTCGGGGTTTTGTTGGCTGCCATCTTCGCGGCGCTTCTGTGCAAACATTTCCATACTCCGTTTCATCTTACAACTGCCTGCAGCGGACGCAACGAGCTATTGGAGCCAGTGGGCAATAAGTAAAATAGCATGCGCCCCTAGCGGTTAAGGTGCACTCTGGCAGCAGGAGACTGTCAATGGGTAGTTTCGGTTTCGCCGGGTTGTGAATCTGTTTGCTGCTATCGTCTTCACATTGCCATTGCTCACGTCTTCTTTGATTGCTCCACACTTGTGAACGATGCAGTAGCGAGCACAGCACTATACAGCTCCTAAGAGCAGAGCAACGCAACTCTTTGATCCGCGTGTTTTACCGACAACATGGCCGACAGAGCAGCTCGGCACAAGTCACGTGGTACTCGCGGTTCTAGGAGGTGCCTGCCCTATGGGAGGACACATGAAGATCGACGCAACACAGTTGATTAAAAAATAAACACCGAGTTTACACTTTTTGAAACTAGTCTGTCGTGAGGTTGGTAAAGTACTAAACATCTTATTAAAGTTTTCATAATTATAGATGCGTGTAAAAATTTTGACAAGGCAATTTCCAAGGCGAAGGCATTTGAAGCATACCATTTGTTTATTCAGTGGAGATGGAATTTTTGTGTTGATTGGAGCGGGTTATGTGAACGGTGCAACAATTTATTTGTGCGTTTTCTGAACAGCGTGAGAGACCGTCGATGATTGTAACTGCTTCCGAACGATCGTCCTCCACTGCGCCACATCGTCTGATGCATAACGCTGCTCTGTATTTTTTTTTAATTACGTTCTTATGTGGCTTGCAACTTATCGTAAATTATTGTTGTTCTTGATCTTGAGGCAAAAGAATCTTGAAGAGAACCACACTTACAAAAGCTGACAAACACACAGTTACCATGTTGTCTACTCTACACCTTGCTGTAACTGCTGGTAGTACTACACTACCTGATGGCAACCACGCGGTGTCCATTTGCAATCCATGGCCCCGTCGCATCTCGCACGTGCGCAGACATTTGCCAAATGTTTAACGAATCTTTGCCAAACTTTCTTTCAAAAGTTTGGCATATGTAGTACTTTGCCGAATCTGAAGTTTGACAGATTCGGTCCATCACTACAAGATGTGGACAGAGAGAAAGACGGGCCAAAACACGAGTGCCGACAGATTATGTTGTATGTAAATCCTAGTCAAGGGCTTTGTTCGCAGAGCCACATTGGCTGGGAAGACTCGTACACTACGCTGCTTAGGAACAACGCTTGCTCTTGCTCCTTCAATGCATATATGAGTTGCCCAGTAAATAAATAACTGACATTCTTTCAGTGGTTAAAATCAAGCCTTTTTGCCTAGGCACAAAGGATAATGGTGGGGATATAGGCAAATGCTGAGTGTGCATGTCGTGGTATCTGCAACAGTTACTCTTGGAGATGCCGTGTGTAAATGCACTTCCAGCATTCTCCTTGCTGATTGGCAAAAGTTCTACTGTTCGAACAAACCTGTGCATAATCATTCGGCTTTGGGTACTAGGCTCAAACTATTTTCATTTGTTTCCTCAAAGGTTAGCAAAGCATAATGGATATGTTATTATAATAGGTTGTATCTGGGAAGCAGGGAATAATCGAGAAGAGTCAATGTTGCAGATGGGAGGGGAAACCATAGTGTAGACTGGAAAATATGTTTGCCTTTGTAAGTCGGAATGGTATTGAACTTGTGTTAAATGTTTGTGCTGTCATGCACAGTTTCCCAGGTTTGGTGTATACAGTTCCAGTCTACCTCCTCGATAAAAGCCCCATTTATTAAAGACCAACAGGAGAGCTGTTTTGCCAAGATGTAGCCTCTTCAGGATGTCTGTGGCAGTACATGAAAAGAAAAGTCAATGCTGTATTGCGTGTAGGGACATAAAAAAATATGTGGAGAGCATGTATTTCTAAACTCATTTTTGGCGCATCGGAACCAAAAAGGGGCACACAAGCAATGGATAGCATAAAGAGCACGACGAATGCATGATGACGAAGCAAGGAAGCACTGTCATTGGCCAAAGTTAAAGGGGGCACAAGCATGTGGACGCATGCAGAGGGAGGGTAAACAAATGCACGAGGGGTGAAAATAACAGACAAACTTGTAAGTTCCAGGTTCACATACACATAGCTTACCTCTCGAAACCTTTGGCAGAGTGGCATGGAGAGTATGTCGCATCAGAGTCTTGCATGCTGATGGGAGCAGGAAATATGCAGTTGTATGGTACCTCCCTGCTGCAGTAGGGGACGGCAGAGTTGAAAGTATCCAGTGGTACTGAATCCTTCACGACCAGGGAGAATAATCTCAACAGTGCAGTCCCTCAGGATCCTTTGTGCCTTGCAGGATGCAGCAGTCCAGCTGCTGAGAGTAGGGCCTGTAAATAGCACTTTTATACTACAACGTTTTTCACAATGCTTGAATGATGCAATTTGTGCGAAAACTAGTTTCTAACACTTAAAAAATTGGACAGTTGGGCGAGTTGGTGGGAATTCATTCTAGGAAACAGCGCGGAAAACAGACGACATAGAAGAAACACACGGGACGAGGGCTACGCTCATCTCGTGTGTTTTTTCTATGACCTTGTCTGTTTTCGCGCTGTTTCCTACAATGAGTCTCTAACATTTGGGCAATCGATAGTTTCTAACACTGAGAAGAATGGACAGTTGGGCGAGTTGGTGGAAATTCATCGTAGGAAACACTGCGAAAACGGATGAGGACGGAGAAGAATCACACGGTGACCTGCGCTGCGCTCATCTCGTGTGTTTATTCTACGTCCTCGCCTGTTTTCACGCTGTTTCCTACAATGAGTTTCTAACAGAACCACGAGCACAGCAAGCATCCAAGGCACTATGCATCCCTGATATTTTATACCTTGCAGGCTTAGAATATTCTGCATTAAAACAAAAACTGACACTATAGAAATGGAGTAGATGGTTGAGCGTGTTGGTTTCTAATTTACGATAAGGAAAGAGGGACATTGCAGACAAACAGACAAGACAGATATTGTCTGCTTGTCTTCAATGTCCCTCTTTCCTTATCGTAAAATAAACATGGCCTTTGATTTTATATTTGCTTTGTAATTGCATATTTTGTGTTTTGTTTCTCGTTAGAAAAGATCATGAACAAGCACCCAGTCGAAATATGGAGCTAAACATGTAAAACTGGGCGATGGGCGCGCCTTAGGTTCAGTGTGGAATCGACAGATACTCTGTTTTTGCCATAAACGAGCAGTATATATCTCTTTATTTAAATAAGCACATGCAATTGCGAGCCTGCTAAAGCCGCTTTCATGTGCACAATGGATGTGGTTGCAAGCATGGGGTAGCAAATCGAGACACTGTGCTTGCTGTTGTGTGTAGTCTGTTGCAACAAGATCTCCAGGAGAGGCTTTGTATGCGGAAAGCAAGCCTTCATCCTCACAGAAGAGGCCTGATGTTCCCTAGATTAACATTATATGGTGTTCCCGTGGCACTTATAAGTTACAGTTGCTAACATCATCGACCTCACAATAAGCAACTGTAAGAGGTTATGGCACTGCACGTTTCAGTGTTCCATTCTGGAACGCCAGAAAAAAATGGTACATATGTATTGTATACAGCATTTTTTCTCTTCATATTAGGACGCTGAGCTTCTGCAGAGCAACGGTTCATAGTTTGGCAGCAGTGATTGTTCAAGTCATTACGTCAAATGCACAGTTGCTTGCAAAATCAAGATAAAATAGTACCAGAACCTTTCAGTGTTCTAAATGCTAAAGTGCCACTGAAAAAAAAAGATGAAACAAAATTCCAATATTGGAGAGCATTTTATCTTTGCAGATTTCTGAAAAACCCAGCGTTAGGTAAGAGAGTCATTTTGATAAATAAAAACAAGTTGTGGTTGCTTCTTTTCTCAGACACTCGCAGCGTCTCGAACTAATAAATTTGGTATGAACTCGCTATCTTAAAAGCTTCTGGCATGAAATCGTGCTTACGCACAAGTGGCCGTTCAGTGCGCGAGCCACTCGTGGGAACCGGCACGACAAGCACAGGCACATCACAGGGAGTCTCATTTGGATGACCGGTTTCCACATTCGCTCGTTCCGCCGTGCTTTGGCTGCACATACACGCTCCAAGCTCGCGAGACGACGAAGCGTGTTCCAAGTTATGAAGCTCGAACCGGAAGGCTGGCTGTTTGAGAAAACAGAGTCGTGCATTTTTGTCCAAGTGAATAAACTGCTTCGCAGAACATGACGACAGTGAGTGTGCAGGCGAGCTTGTGGATGCTGAACATGTTGAAAATTACCCGTGTCTGTGGTAAAAGATAGCAAAAAAAAACCCTACGTTATTAGGCTTGGTGGACATCGGCTCGTCGACACATTTAGTCTAGCTTTGGTGTACACAAGCCATTGCGGTATGGGCAGCATTGCCTCGCAAACTTTCGCATTCTGTCGCCACCACTAGCGTCTCAGCGATATTCAGTCTTCTACGACGCGTAGTTAATTTATGCGGGTCGAAAAACACGGTTCTCTCTTCTACCAAACACCCTCAGTTACGCACACGTACATCACGCAGACTGCTGCACAATGCGACGTTCATGAAACTCGCAAAACTCACCAATACACTCAGCAGGACTTTTGTCAGGGTTCCTCGCTCGGTCCCTGTCGGCAACGGGAAACAAAGCGTCGGTAGAGCAGACTGATGGCGTCCACAACTACGGTCACCGCTGGCGAGTACCTCGAAGTTCTCCGCACAGAAACGATGAATTGGAGGAGGTACTCGGCGTCGTTTTCTTGCCGGGTACAACGTAGCCATTCGCGTCTTCACGAACCTTGCTTCGAGAACGGGATGAAGTGGGAGCCTCGGGAAGAAACCCGATTCCTTATCCCTCTCGCGGCGAGTCGGCGAGACGAATGGCTGGCAAGGCGCTTTCCACGACGGAGTAGACGGAGCCGCGACGTCACGCGGGCACATCACTCCAGCGCAAGAAGGAAACATAGTTCGGTCGTTCTCAAAGAATAATAGCCGTATTACGTCACCTACAACCCTTACAATTTGACGTGGTTGTCAAAATATAATGTGTCTGTGTCTAAAAAGAGCAATAATAGTAACTCGGAATCTCCACGAAATTAACAATGTTTATTGGTTGAATTTTATGACGGTGGTTGGGACAGAGGATAGGACTCCCCAAGAGGAAATAGTGCCTGCATATTTCTATTTCTGCGAGTTTACTTGGGCGTCTTGCCGTCTAGAACTGGTCATTGTCATTGACTGGAGCCCAACAAACAATATGCTTATCTCTCTCTCTCTTTCTCAAGCTTCTCCAAAAAGCACTGCCCTACTGAAAAAAAACATTTGGTGCCTATATGAAAGTAAACGGGTTCATACCGTTAACAGTTTAGCCATACCGGCCACCAGTTTGTCAAAGGGGTCGCCCGTATGACTCAAAGGGGTCCCCCGTATGAGCCATAACGGTCACCTATTTGGGCAAACAGGTCACTTCTTTGGCAAACGGGTCAGTTGTCTGGGCAAATGGGTCACTCGTTTGGGCAAAGTTGTAGCACGTTTGCTCAAACCGGTGACCATGTTGCGCAAACGGGTGACCGGTGACCGGCAAGCTGTACAGCTTTAATCAAACGGCTCTCCGGAGCCCGTTTAATACTGAACGTACAGGTCGAGGGCATGGACACGCCAGTTTCAGCAGTGGCAGCTTGTGTCGGGAAAGCCGGGGGCGCCGGTTCATCGATTTACAATCGTCCGCGTAATGCAAGTAATTATATTTATATTTTGATTGAGCTGATGTTCGCTTATACTGCAACAACAATAAACATTTTTTCACGTGAACGTGCGACGTTGCCGAGCCGATATTTTTGACAGAATTTTAAAACTTTGGCGTTCTTTGTTGCCTCAATTTACTTATTCAGCTCGAATCTCTCTCGCAGAGGACGCGACCGCGTGAAAGAATATACTTCTTGACTCCGAGGTAACGCGCGAACACGTGGCTTTACGAACATCGAGCATTGCGAGAGCAGGCCCGCTGATGCAGCAGTCAAATTACGAGCTCGCGCTGGGCGCTTTTTTTTCGCTCGGGCGCAAGCAGAGCTTCAGGCCGGCTCGCGCCATTTCCAGGTTTCAAGCGTGCTAAAAAAAAATTCGGCTGCTTTTCGAGGCTGCAAACGCGGCATAGTCAACGTTCTGTTGCAATTCGAAGAGAGGAGGAAAGCGCGTGTACAGCGGTTCAGCGGTTGGTGCACCCTCTCCCCTAGCATTAACTGCAAAAAAAAAAAAAAACTAACCGCAAGTTTTTTTGTTTGTTTTTTGTTTTTGTTTTTTTAGAAGGATGGGGTGCGCCCCGCTGTGTTTCGCCTTGACCTTGCCCCCTTCCTCCTCTCTGGTCAGCTCTGTCACGTGACCCACAGCAGCGCGCGAGCTACACGCTGTTAAGCGTCGAGATCCGGAAGAGCGCGCCCAGGAGCCCCTTTTTTCTTTGTCTGCTTGTTCTCAGTTGCAGTTTGAACTTCGCTCGTCCTACCTGCTTCGATCTGTCGTCTAATCCTGCGGTCTTATTAGGATGTCTCGCGACAACGTATTGGATGTGCACCAAAGCTATCAGTGTTCGAAAAGTCCTACGCGTATATCGGCAACAAGCGACTCTTCAAAGAAGTCAGGAATTCTTGCGGTTTTGTTGTGTTCCGCAAATGACAGCTTGTGCGCCGCATCGTGTTGAAACTTCAAGGAGCCTTCTTTCTCGTTTTTGTGTTTGTGTGGTTGTCCTGCTTTGACCGTGTCGACTTATATTTTGGATTACATCTTTCAAGTCAGCTATTATTATGGTAAGTGCACTGCAACCTGCCTGTTGGCAACGATTGACCGTTCTTTTACGCGTACTCTTCCAGATTATCTATAGAATTATGCAGCGTCTAATGTCGCGGCAGCCGGGAGAATTATTTTTCCCAAAGTCTGCCATATAGTCTAAAATTACCTCGGCAGTATAAGAGTGCCTCTTCACATTTCACAGAACGCTTGCACGTTTGTGCTTGTATACGGAATAAGTTGTAATAAACTTCTAGGCGAATTGAAAACGATCTTTTGTGTCTGTTTTCCTGCCCATTTGCAAGCACCTGCGCGAGCACGATTTTTTCCACGTGTTTCCTCCATGTTAGAAATAGGTCTATGAGTTTCGGGACGTTTTAAATAAGTTTAAGATAACCAACCTTCCAGACGATACCATTTAGGGCTAGCGAATAAATTGCCTATTCGAATGGCGCGTTCAAATGTGTGGTCACTTGTCTGGTCGAACGGGCACCCGTATCAAACGGGTACCCGTATCCCATAATCACGTTTGATCCAAACGGATCGACAGGTTTGCCACCCATTTGATTCGAACGGGCGACCAGTTTCCCACCCGTTTGAATTTCAAATGGTGTTTTTCAGTAGGGTGGAGTGCCCCTTTAAGCTCGTTGAGCAACAAACTGGGCGTCTTGGCTTCCAGGGTCAGCTGGATCGTGGGGCAGCGTAGCGTCAAACATGGAAGTTACTTTTCGGCCATGCACCAGCTGAAACGGTGTTACTCCAGTGGTAACACCTCGTTCCACGTCTTGTGCTGTATGTCGACATACATGGAGATTATGTCGGCGATAGTTTTGTTTAGCCTTTCCGTTAGTTCATTTGTCTGCGGATGGTATGCAGTGGTTTGACAGTGGCTTTTGCTACTGAGACGAAGGGTTTCTTGCGTCCACTGTGCAATAAGCGATGATTTACGGTCTGTATTGAGGACTTAGGGGGCGCCGTGCCGGAGGACGATAGACTCGATGAAAAACTTGGCGACTTCAACAGCCGTACCTGATAAATGGGCTTTTGTCTTGGCGTACCGTGTGAGGTAATCGGTTGCGACGATCACTTATTTGTTTCCTTGCGTCGATGGTAGGAATGACCCAAGTAAACCCACGCAAATTTGCTAGAATGGAACAGATGGCGGCGGAGTAGGCTGAACAAGCCCTGTCGGCCTCGTATGTGGTTTCTTCCGTCGTTGACACTCGTGGCAAAATCGGGGGTAGTGGAAGACTGTCTTCGCAAGCATAGGCCAGTAGTACTTTTCGCGTATCCTAACGAGAGTCTTGCTGTTGCCAAGGTGTCCCGCCGTCGGGTCATTGTGGCGGGCTTGAAATGTTTCCTCTGAAGACTGGGAAAGGTCACCAACAACCGCGCCGTGTTGTAGCTGTAGTTCTCCTAGTAGAGCACACGTTATCGGGTGGAGAAGGTTGGCAGTGTTCATAAGAAAACGCGGGGAAAAGCGCTTTCTTCTCCCTCTAGGTACTCGATGAGTGCTTGCAGCTCAGGGTCATCTCGTTGAAGTGCTGCCATATCGCTGACATCCAGAGCGCCGAGGAAACACACATGGTCGTCATCTTTTGTGCAGGCAGGATCGGCCTCGACTGGGGCAATTGACAGGCAGTTGGCGTCATTTCGCTTCTGGCCGGACTTGTACACCACGGTCATGTCGAACTCCTGCACTCAGCTGAGCGAGTTCCCTGCCTGAGATCCTGGGGACCACACAACCTCGGGCCCACCGGAGTCTGAACCTTGAGGGGAGGGAGGTGTGGAGATCTGGCTGCCTTCCCTCGCGTCGACCCTCCGGGCCCCAATTTCCGGCATCTTGGACTCAAAGACTCCGAGATGCGTCATGCCTCGGGGGACCGGCGATGGCCTCGCGCACCACAAGATCCGGCTATGCCGCTTTCCTATGCCAACTGACGTCACGCGACTGGCTTTTCAGAAGAAAGAATCGAAGGCTTGAAAAGGGAACGGGGGACAAAGAGGAGGCTCTCTCGTACGGCGACGCTCTCGAACGGCGGACAGCAAGAAGCGTGCAGTGGTGACAGGAGACGAGTACGCTGGCGCGGGAATCGACGGGGAGACGGACGCCGGCGCGGGGATGGCCGGGCGCTACGTCGAGCTGCGGACTCGATCAACGGATCCGAAAACGACCCTGGACAGCGACGTCCCCATAACGAGGTGCGGACGAAAACCGCTGGGACATGAAGCAGCTGCAGTAGCAGCGGACTTCCCCCCGGCCTCGCTGATGACCGTTCTCCGATCCTGAAACCCCCCAGGCAATAAGTGAGTGAATAAACCCGTTTGCCGAGAGCGAAGTATTGCTGTGTCATATTGGCCTGGGGACAAGGTCTGTGGGAATCGGAGTTAGAAGCCGCAGTTTTCGCAAGACACGGATGTCCCGAAGTCATACAGACAACGGTCTACAGTTTAGATCGATCGAGTTCCGGCGATTCGCGAACCGGTGGGAAGTCCAACTGGTGACTTCCAGCCTGTATTATTTCCAGAGCAACGGAAAGGCCGAAAGTGCGGTGCAAACTGCAAAGAACCTGCAGACAAAATCATCAGATGCGGCACAAGCTCTTCTGGCACACCGGGCGATCCCAGGGCCTAAAGGTTTCACCCATGCAGAGCTTCTGATAGGACGGAAGCTTAGTTCAACCCTTCCGAGTGCGCCAATTACACTGAGACCTCACCGGTGCCACTCGAAGAAGTATCGACAACGGTACAGGGTTCGTAAATCAAGAGAGGCGTCTGACTAAAACAAACACCATCAGACAAGAGCCGGCAAGGTTCTGCCACCATACTTAGTGGTCTGGATCCACGCAGGTGCGGCGTCGCAGGGAATAATACAAGGCCAAGCAGAACAGCCTAGGTTTTACCTCGCGGAAACGGACCAAGGGACAGTACGACGCATACGGCACCATCTTCAGCCCTCAAGTTGAAGATGGTGCCGTAGCCGGGTAGCGCGGGACAGATGCTCATGTACAGTTGCGATGCGCGCGTGTGCGGCTCGAGGTTTGGTTGTTGCTCGATAAAGGCCACTGACGTAGCTGGTGTTCTCTCGCGGCTCATGTCTCTGGTCCTCTTGACACAACTCGGCACAAAAAATGCTAGAACAAAAACATTCCAGAAAAGTCAAGATTGGGATACGTATAGTCACATTATAGTTTACAATAAGCTTCATTAAGCATCCTCTATAGGCCATTTTGACTCCATCAAAACAAAATTTTCCTGCTCCAACATCTGTAAAAACCTGACAAATAACCTTGTGATTAACTCTATCAAATGATTTTTCGAGATCTATCTGTAGCATGGCAACTTGTTTCGTTTCATCTCAGCAACTTTCCAAAACACTTCTTGGAGTATGAATATTTGACAGTAGTGTTCTTCCTTTTAGGACAGACGTTTGGTGTTCCCTGACAATTTGACAGCTTACATATTAAAGGCTTCTTGTGAGAATTTTCGTGAATAACCAATCCGTATAACACAAATATATCGGCCGATACTTGGTAACATAGTGTAGTTTTACAGGGTCTTCTGACTTGGGAATTAGGATGGTGTGCGTTTTATAAAGGACGAAGGAAGCTCTTTTACATCGTATGGCTCGCGTAACACGTAAAGGAGTATTGTGCAACTACGGGTCTGGAACGTTTCGTGCAATTTCGACATAGTTTCATCAGGCCCTGTGGCTTCGTCACTGGATCGTTCATCAACAACTTTTTGAATTTATTCCTAGCGTGATGGGTTCTTCGAGCCATTCTGTTCTATCGTTTTGCGGTTGGGGAACATTCATCAGAAAATGCATCAGGCCCGTTTAGCCAGTCCATGGTGCCTTTTCCCCAAAGAAGCTCGGTATATCATTGAACAAAGGCCCCTTCGATGCTTCTAGAATCAGTCTTGATCTGATAGTTAAATTCATTTTTATAAGTATTCTTTGCTAGTGCATACTTGAATTTCGGAAGCCAAAAGTCGATTGGTGGGTTGCTCCCCCAAAAGAAATTTGTTAGTTCCAAAACGTACAACTGCGCCTTCGTGGCGTTCTTTGTGAAAATATTCAGTCGCCGACTTCACGAACTGAATGTCCTTTAACCCATGACCGGAGTTCTCATATTTCTGTTCGTGAAGTGTGCGCAATCTCGATTTAGTTGCCTCGCTCTGGCAGTTGCTTTTAGCTTTATACTGCTTGATCTTTCAATTGCCACTTGCTTCTTAAAGTACTCCCATTTTGCTTATAAAGAGAGGTAATCTGCTTCCGCGTGTTTTTCAAAAAATGAATTTAGGCTGGTCACAAACTGATAATTTTTTAGAAGCTTAGCATTGAGCTTCCAGAGTTCCCAAGTAAAATTATATGCGAAATAAATAACGCGAAGGTCAACTACAAACTGACGGAGCAAGCGCTTGTTCCGTCAGTTTGTACTTGACCTTCACGCTATTTATTTCGAAAATGCATACCCACTAGCCCAACTTAATATTTCAGTAAAATATTTGTTTTACGGGTTCTGCTCTGAAATGTTGCAGTTACCAAGCAATGGCAGGTGAAATGAAAAGACATCACTTCGTACTTTTGAAAATGACTCAATAAATAAATCACACGAGTATTCTATCAAGACTCGTATGTGTTGATGCCTCGAAATGCGTGTTCTGAAGCCGTCTGTTTTTATTAATTTCCGCTGCATCAATCATATCGTATTCATCTACTATCTTGCTTAACAGGTTCGCGATACTCTCATTGACATTTCCTTGCGTTGACCTATTTGAAGCGTTGCAGAGACAATTGAAATCTCCAAGGAGGACAACAATACGGTCATATTGTAAGAATGGGCGGAGATAATTAAACTAAACTTCTCGTTATTTCAACGTAGTTGGAACGTAGATAAAAATAACTCGCCAAGACAGATCTTACATCGAAAAATCACATATAATGAAACGACCATTATCATGAGAAATTACTGACAAATTAGAAGCCTATAAGGTCGTTTTAGAAAGATAAAGTACCCTGCTGACACACCAGCGGCATAGCCGACAGAAACCTCGTACCTCAAAAGAAATGGTTGCAATGGTCGCTCAACCTGTTCGTCTTCCGACATTTTTGTTTTTTGAACTGCCAAAATATCAAGTTGTGTTTTAGCTAGAAACCGCTGTAATTGGTACTGCATTCTGTTGGAATTCAATCCACATACATTCAAAGACGCAAATCCACCAGGTTCTTGTATCTTTAACATTTGTAAGAGGAAAGGGTGCACATATGCGGGATTCCCAGGATACTAATATTTTCTTTCCTTTTCCCAATTACTTGCCTACGATGATTGTTGCAGAGTGCCACATTTAGATCAATCCAGCCTTTGATCTTGAATCGTTACTGCGAGTTCTGTCGGGTACGAAGCCCGTTATAAGAATCTTTTCTCTAGTAAACGTTTTCCACGGAACCTCCTATTCCCTGACTGGATTCTCGTTTTCCGGGATCTCGGTTGATTGTTTCAGGTATCGCCTGCTAGCCTGACTCGCGTCATGCATTTCGACAACTTCAGGGGACTCATCTGTTGTCAAAGGGCATTCCAAACTGCTATTTTTGTGAATTTGAGACTGGTTAGTTAGAGACGTTCTTCCTGTCTGTTGTGATAGATGTCTTGTCTGTAGTATCTTCATCTTTACTAGCGCTTACGGTCTTGTTTTTTAATGCACAACTCCCGGTCGTTGCATACAGGGCTGAAGACTACAGGAGCGGTGCTGGCTGCTGTTCTCTCCGCCTCGCCAGCGTTCATTTTCATTTCATTTACCGGGTCAGTTTCTTGACGTCCGACAGTTAAAGCATAGGTCCTCACGCAGTCTTCTGCCTCATGTCCAAAGCGATGACACTCAGAACAAAGCGGCACACAGCAGTGTAGTCGGATGTGCCCAGTAAGCTTGCAGCGCAAGCTTAACGGTGCCCGTCCAGGGACTAGAATTAAACAGTTCACTCCAAAAAGCCGTAACTGATGCGGTAGCTGTCGATCGTTGTCCCCTCCTGGAGGGTGATGCGCACAAGCCTTGTCTCAAACTCGAGGCCCTAGAAACTTTCGACCATCCAGGTGTCCTGTGTTACTTCCAGAACTTTACCGAAAGGCTCAAACGCCTTGCGTACTGAGTCGTTCGATACATGGAATTTGATCCCATGGTTCTTGACTCTTACTTTAACGTTGCTAAAATCAATGACTAGAGATCGCCTGTCCTTGATCTTGAGCTCTTTTGCAGCTACTGACCTGAGCGTAGCTGCTGACGATCTCATTGTGACAATCCATACGTGATTCATCTAATATGTTCTAATTGAAGCCACTTCTTGAACGAAGTTCAGGTGTTCCAGCTGACGTTTGAAGTCTTCAGTCCTGTACGTTCGGCCCTCTACATCACAGTTCAAAAGTACAGTGTTCAGTGCTAGCGCAGCACTAGGTAACGGTGGCAGTACAACCTGGTACTCATTACTAGATACAAAATCAGAAAATCCGTAGTCAGCAAGGGCCATTGGAGACGCTCGCACGGAGCTCTTATTTCCAACGTCTTGCGCGTTCGGCACATGCGTTCCATCTCCCGGCCACCGATACCCCTCAGAGGATCTCTGGTAGCGTTATGTCTTAATGCCATGTCTATTCATCCCATTCGTCGTCTTATATCAAAGCTCAAGTGCACAGTGTCTCGAAATTCTCACTGACCCATCTCTTTTCATCACGAGTACGATGGGCATTGCCCATTAGGAATGTGTAACTGGCACCAGACCTTCAGTGCTCACCGAGTTTATCCGGAGCGCAAGTTGGTCTGCTTCTTGCACAGGGGCTGCAATTGGCTCACTCAGAACGCGGAGCTGTGATTGGCTGATTGAAAACAAATAGTGAGTAGACCTCAAGGCATCTAACATTGAGGTATATCGACTCTTCCCTCAATTAAAGCCAATAAGAGGTCGGCGTCGTTCTGACATTAAGGCAACTCCTTTGCAAGAAGCAGACAACAATGAGAAAAGAGAAACTGTGTAGTTTCTCGTGGCAGAGCTATGCTGGTGGCAGGTGAGCAACGGTTTCGTGACGTGGCACTCAACAGGCCATCCGGAATTTGTACGTGAATAAACCATTGTTAAACTTTCTCAAGGAGAGTGTTGCCATAAGAAAACACACAATTAATGTGTTCTGTCCACGTGTGGTGACCACTGTTTGTCGCAGTTTAAAATAATACTATATTTACATTATTGCTAGTGCAAGGACCTTTCTTGAAGCCCCACACTGCACCCCTACATTTCAATGCTGCACATATTTTTGAAATAAAATGTAGGGCATAATATATTAATGATGCTCATCACGTAATTTTTTGTTTACCTGGTTTTTTCAAGCCCAGAAATTGTTCTTCAGACACTTTCACTGTGGTGTCTATGTTCAAATAAATGCTATATATTTCTTACTAGTCAAAATGTTAAGTACGGCATATAATAGTGTGAAAAGCAAATAGCTCATAGCACAATGTTTTATTATGAAAGAATATGTCCTCATGAAGGGCAAACTTGAAAAAGGTGTTCACTTTTTGATTTTGTTGTGTACGACCTTTTGCTTTCATTGTGTCGTACTGCGATTGTTACCGACTCCCTCGTGTCGATATCTACTGAGACATATCGTCTGCGTTTTAAGTGGCTAATAAACATATAAATGTGTTGTTGCGTACCAAGCAACCAAGCTGCCATCCACACAAACCGGGCAGCGCGAGCTATGCTCGCGCTGCCCGGTTTGTGTGGCTGGCCGAATCCACAGCGGTGAGTGCGACTGCAACTCCTACCGTTCGGCCCGACCTGAGATCAACGATGTTGCCCATCGACGTAATGCTACGTGATCGTTTTGTCTGCGGACTGCAAGACGACACTCTGCAACAAAGATTCTTTGCCGAACAAGACCTCACGTTCATCAAGGCATTCGATATCGCTGTGCGGGCGGAAAACGCGAAAGACTATCAAAAGAAAATCAAAGCTGACTTCAGCGAAGTCAACAAGACCGCCCGCGCACAAACAGCTCCACCAGAGCGGCGCAAACCCAGTTACCGCTGCGAAGAACTCCACAATCCCGAAACGTGCGAGTCACGCACCTCGAGGTGCAGTTTTTGCAAGAAAGTCGGTCACGTTGAAAAAGCCTGCTTCAAGAAGAAAAACAGCAGCAGCTTATCGAAGGCAACTAGACGATTGCACGTTTTCGACTCCTCAGAAGAGCCACGCGATGTCACGGTTACGGAAGAGAGCATTTTGCATGACCTAAATGGAGTGACAGGGGTCAGGAGAGCACCCAGAAACATATGGTATCGTTGGACGTACAAGGCGTGCCACTGCTATTCGAGGTGGATTCAGGGGCAGCCTATTCTATAATCAATGAAGACACGTATCGGGAATCATGGCCCCGTGACTTGCCACCACTTCACCCCGCCAGCATTGCGCTGCGAACATGGTCAGGAGAAGGGTTGCAGCCACTGGGGACGGTTAACGTCAGCGTGCGCTTCAAGCAGCGCAGTGAAAACCTTCCTCTATTGGTAATGAGCGGCCCAGGATGCAACCTCATTGGTCGTAATTGGTTCGCCCCACTAGGCATTAGCCTCAGTGGCATTCACCAAGTACTTCACGAACAGAGCCTGGTAGTCATACTTGAACGTTAGTCAGCAGTGTTTGATGTCAACCTAAATGGCTTCAAAGGACCAGCGGTCACACTAGAGTTGCACGAAGGATTACAACCTAAGTTCCAAAAATCACGAACGGTGCCATTCGCACTCCGGCCAGCCGTTGAAGCGGAACTACAACGTCTGACGGACCAGGAGGTGATTGAGCCCGCACAACATTCGGAATGGGCAACTCCGGCTACCAACGGCCAGGCGGAGCGGATGGTCTCTGAATTGAAGCAAGCACTTCAAAAAGACAAAGTCGGCAGCTTGTTAGTAAGACTGGCAAGATTCCTCTACAAGCAGCACACCACTGTCATATCCTCCACCGGGAAAACACACGCGTTGCTAATGTTCGGCCGTGAACTGGCATCAAACATAAGCCGAGTTACACCAGAACCAGAAACATGCAACCACCCACGTAGCACAAGAACGTCCTGAGAACATTCCGGCAATGTTCAAAAGAACATAGCCAACATTCTTGGAATGTTGCAAATTTACGTAAGAACATTCTATCTACGTTGTCGGAATGTGGCGGCAGGCACTTATCGCTACATTCGGGGAATGTTTTCTTTGGGCTATTCTTAGAACGTCCTTAGAACGACATAAAACAGTAACAGCTAGGACATTCAATCAAAACATTCAAATATCCTAACAAGGGTCTAAGAACGTTCTCAGAACATCCCAAAAACTTCTGTAACTTTCATCAAAAGTTGCAAATGTAAGCAGAGACATCCTTTCAATCTCCTCGGAACATGGCGAGGGTCATCGCTACAATCAGGGGACATTCTCTGAGGACTACTTACAAAGATTCCACATGCACAAGCTAGCCGCTTTCCCAGCGCACCCGCCTGAGCACGTACTAACGACAGTTTACTCCTTCCTGTCACTTGTCAACTTCTTTCATTCAAAATGTGCTGCATTCATAACCGAACACTCACTCCGAGCTTAAGACCAAATTCCCACACTCAAGTGGGAAATGCCTTTTTTCAATGTGTTGAACCCCAGATGCTAAAAATCGGGTCTATTCAAAGCTGCCCCTCTACATACGCAGTGAGTTCCAAGATCATTATCAAGTTTTGAAAACCACTGCTTTTCTCCTACACCTTATATTACATTCCTCAGTAGACTCATATAAGATAAAACAGATCCCTTATGCTAAGGTTCCGGAAACTCCAACTAAGTTGCATATTTTTGGCACAAAGTGGCATATAGTGGATGGTGTTTCCAACCACAGATTGCGTGAGAGCTCCGTAAAGTTGGCTTCACCTGCGAAAATTCTAGAAATATTCGCAAGTGAACGTTCCTAGAATGTTGCGCATATGAATGTTTCGGAGGAGAACATTCCGAGAATATTGTGCATACGAATGTTCGCCAACGAACGTTCCTAGAATGTTGAGCAGCCTACCTTGTAGAGAATGTTCGCATACGAACGTTCCTAGAATGTCACGAATGGTGTTCTAACGTTCCTTCAACATTTTGAACACCCAGGGAATGTTCGCTCGACATTGGGTGCTACGTGGGCAAAGAGAAGGCGAGGAAGGAAGAGAGATGACGATCCCTTCACGCCGCTTTGTTGAAGGGCAACCTGTGTTTGCTTTAAAGTTTCGCTAAAAACCGAGGTGGTTAGAAGGAACACTACTCAAGCAGCTCGGTCTTGGATCTTGGCTTCTCCAAACGGCGTTTGGAGAAATCCGCAGACACGTGGACCACATTCGAAGACGACTATCTGGAGTTACACCTCAAACATCCGGGCCCCATAGTCTCTTGGCAAGAGGCTTATGCGAAACGATGCCACCAGCAGCGTGGTTCACAGCAGCAGCAGCTGAGGCCAGTCCTGCCAATCCGACTGTTGCTGCTGAGGAGCCGCCTGCAAGACTACCGGCACAGCATTTAACCGTTGCTGCTGAAGAGCTGCCTCCGTTTCTACCAGTACAGTCTCCAGGAAGAGCTGCACCGGATGTTCCCGTCCAAGTTGATCGGCGCACCAGCTCTCGGGGGCTAGGCGCCCACCTTCAAGATATGGAGACTCCTTCCAAGGGGGAAGATGTGTTGCGTACCAAGCAACCAAGCTGCCGCGCACAAAAACCGGGCAGCGCGAGCCGTGCTCTCGAGCAAGGGCATGCGCGAGGCAGCAAGCCATTGGAACTGATCTGGGCGCCATACCGGTCCTGCCCGTTCCGTAGCAGTAAAGAACGTAATGAATTTAACATCTGTGCGCAATGAAGCATTCATTTGTAAATTACTGATCAATAGGCAGATAGAAAAATATCAATAAATATTTATTTCGGCTCAGCACTCTAAAGAGAAGAGCCACATGTCACATATAATGAAACCAGCACTCTAAAGAAAAGAGCCGCATGTCACATATAATGAAACCCCAACATTGCAGTTCTACGTGCAGCGCACTGACGTCGAACTGACGACTCCAACAATTACGAAAGGCTTGATTACGGTGGGATATAACACATTAAGCAGGTAAGTTGCGTGTCAAAGACTACTGAAAAAAAGAAACTCAGGTTTTGAAGCAGGGCCAAAGAAAAAAACCGATTACTTTTATTCGCATTCAGTCACGCGCACATTGGCTATTCTAATAAGTTGTGCAACTCGGGTATCAAGCCGCTCATGAAAGTTTGTACCATCGGTTCAACGCCAGTGAGCTGTACGTCGAACTAAAGTTTTTGGGGTGCATTACATGTTGTTACGTAGGTTAGTCTGTTTCAACACGTTTATTGCCAGACAGCATCTGCTGTACGTACATACAGTTCGCGTATCTCTTTATATAGGTAAAAACGAATAAAAGATTACCCGGTGGCGCTGGTTATCACGGCGGGCGATAACGTGCGCTCCCCAATGCTGATAAATTGCAAGGCCAGCCTAGAATACGAAATCGCTGATACAACACTTCCCCTTCCCCCCACACACAGTTCTACAGTTTATTGTACATCAACCGATCCGGCTTCCGTGTCACACGCGTGCTTCTCCTAGGCACCGGCACGTCATCACATTGTCCTGGCGATGAAGCTCTTTCAGGAAATGCAACATGACGTTCAGTCTCACACATATCGCTGGCATGTGGAAACTCAGGTTTCTTTTATCTTCTAACAAATGCTTCAGCAGCGACTGCTTTACAGTTTGTACCGCGCGTTCTGCTGAACCATTAGACTGCGGATGATATGGCGGCGTGAGGGTGCACCGTTAGCTGACAAAAAAATCTTCCAATTCCTTTGCTCGGAACTGCGGCCCATTATCTGTTACTACCACACATGGTAAACCATGCCTTGCAAACAATGACCGCACGGTTTCCACCGTCTTTTGAGCCATGGTAGAGCTCAATGATCTTTACCCCTACCCATTTCAAGTAGGAAGCTACAGGCACAACAAACCTGTTGTGCTCTTTTTGAACAAAGTCGAGATGTACTCTCTGCCAACTGTTGGTGCACCACCTCCAAGGGGTCAAGGGTGCTGACTACCCGACTGATCTAACACCTTGACAGATGTCACACTGTCTCACAATCTGTTCAAGACAGCTGTCAATCCCTGGCCACCAGGTCATGGACCTTGCTTGTGCCTTTATTTTGGTAATACCAATATGCTGTTCGTGCAGCAAAGCCACAACTTCCTTTTGTAAATGCTGTGGTACCTACACTCTGTTGGCCCAAATTAAGCAACCGTCATCCACCTAAAGTTCAAAGCGCCTAACAAAGGAAGGCTGAAGCTGTTCGTTAACAGATCGCGGCCAACCGTACCATGTCATTTCGCGCACTGCACTCAAGATCGCGTCTTTCACGGTGTCTCGTTCAATAAGTTTGGCGGTTATCGGCAGTTCCCTAACAGTTGAAAAGTAAAAAAAAAAATATTGCAATCATCCGCGGTTTCAGACAACGGAAGGCGGGACAAGCCATCGGCGTTGGTACTTTTTTTCCAGCTTTGTGCCGAATGCGGAGCTGATAGTTGGACAGGAATATGACCCAACGGTGCACTCTAGCAGCCGCTTCTGCACTGGTATGGTGTTTTGCACCGAAGATCACCGCAAGTGGCTGATGATCTGTTACTACGGTGAACGTGCGTCCACACAGATACTTATGCATTTTTTTTTATTCCAAAGACGATGGCCAGCGCTTCCTTTTCAATGTGCGCATAGTTACGTTCTGCTGGAGTCATATATCGTGACGCAAACGCTATCGGTTTTTCTACGCCATCGACCACGTGCGACAAAAACGCACCTAAACCATACGCCGAGGCGTCCCACGTCAGTTGTATTTCTTTTTTCACGTCATACATCTCTAGAACCATGTCGCGGCTGAGCAGGCTCTTTACAACGTATAAAACACTCGTCACACTGGCTCGACCAGTTCCATACGTTGCCCTTGCGTAGCACCCTTTGGAGAGGAACTATCAAATTTGCGAGATTTGGCAAAAAGTTTGCGTAGAAATTTACGAGGCCTAAAAAGGCTTTCAGCTGTGTCACATTACTGGGTTATGGCGCATCTCGAATGGCCTTCACGTTGTCTTCTGTGGGATGCAGACCCTGGGTATCTAGCTCTTGTCCCAGATACTGAACTAGTTCTTGAAACAATTTGCATTTCGTTGCGTTCACCTTGATGCCGTGTTTACTCAGCGCCTTAAACACTTGCTCTGTGCGACTGTAGCATCCTGCTTGGTCTACGCCGGCAATCAGCCCGTCGCCCAAGTAACAGGCAGCACCAGGAATGCCTTGCAAAACCTGGTCCATCACAGCCTGGAACATGGCGGGTGCACTTGCTACGCCATACCCTACCGAAAAATCCGGTATAACTTTTCGCTATCCGGATTACGGAACCGGAAAGCTATCTGGATTCTATCTGGATTCTATCTGGAATTTAGGATTTCAAAAATTATTCCTTTGTCTGCAATCTGGATTTCGGGTTTCCAGAAACAAATTTCCGGTTCCATAATCCGGATAGGGAAAAGTTATACCGTATTTTTCGGTAGGGTATGGTAACCGCTGGAACCTAAAAAGTGTCTTATGCGTGTTTACCGTGAGCAGCTCGTGCGCTCGCTCGTCCAACTTGAGCTGTAGGTAGGCCCTAGAGAGGTTCAAAACTTTAAACACGGTTCCACCAGCCAGGGTCATAAAGATGTCCTCAGGAAGTGGTAAAGGATACTGGTCCATTACAATGGCCTGGTTCACCGTTACCACCACTTTTCGGCGCGATGACTAGAGGGGTGGCCCACCTACTGTGCCTGACCCGGTAAAGGACACCAGCTTTTTCTAAGTCTGCCAATTCTTTTTCTACCTGATCGCGCAAAGCATACGGAACTGGTCTCGCCTTACAAAAAACGAGATTTCCGTCGGCTTTTAACCTCAGCCTACCTTTGAAGCCCTTGATAGCTCCATACCCGGGTTCAAACTTGTCAGCATTCTGCTCTTTTAGGCATTTTTGTGCCTTCTCTGTTCCCGTGTTTTTTACCGCTTGTACGTTAAGCACAACTTCACGTAGATTCTGCTCAACGTCATGCAGGTCTATTTTAATTTTCGTGAGCCAGTCAAGACACAGAAAAGCGGGCATACTAGCACCGCTTTCCTGTCTAGCAACTACGAGTGGCAAGTGATACGTTTAATTTCTATAGCTAACTTCTACCTGCGCAACTCCCTTTACGCCAATGGAAGTACCATTGTTCACTCTGAGATTGACATCTTCGTTCCGGCTTGCTGTATTTGGGAAATGCTCGGCAAAGTCTTTTTCTGACATTATAGTCACAGCAGCCCCGGTATCTAATTCCATTAGAATATATTTACCGTTCAACCTATGCCTAACAACGATGGGAGGCGGACTTCTAGCATTGTTCGCTTTACAAACCGCATGCAAGTCTTTCTCTTTGACGGTCTCCTCAACCTTGTGCACGACCTTTGTTTTGCACATTTTGGCTACGTACCCTGGTTTTGAACACTTAAAGCAGCGGCTATTCAAGAAAGGGCAACTTACAGGCGCATGTTGTTCACCGCGTCTACGACAAGCGCGAACAGCTTTTGGTTGGTCTTTCTTGGCAGGTACCTTTCTGGCGGCTGACGTCTCGCTGCTTGTTGCTAGTTGCTTTGTCGCGGCCGTCTTACGTGGCTTGCCGATGCCCCGCGGCCTGTGCACGTCCTCGGAGCTTGTGGTGGCGTTGTCGCCTAGGCATGTCCTTGGTGTTATTTTGAGTTTCTTCCATGGCAGTGGTAATGTTGCAGACTCGCTCCCGTGTGACCTCGTTGTCCGGTAGCGTAAGAAGACGGCACCTTATGGCGCCCGTCTGAAGTCCGGCAATCAGCCGGTCTCAAAGAGCGTCCTCAAGGAAGTTTCCAAAGGAACATGTCGAAGAAAGTATTTTCAGGGCCACGGTAAAATGTGCGATGCTTTCACTTGGATCCTGGTGTCGCCAATAGAAGTGGTACCGCTCGGTAACCACGAATCGTTTCAGAGCGTAGTGCTGCTGCAGTACATTCGGCATATCTTCGTACTTCACCTCGGTGGGCGTCTTCGGCAACAGCGGACTGCGTAGCGTCACGTAAGCCGTTTCTCCTAGTACTGTCAAGAAGACTGGCAACTTCTTACTGCCGTCAATTCCGTTGGCACTTGAAAACAGCTCGAACCTTTCGAGATAGACGTCGATGTTGCATGTGTCCGGGCAGAACTCTGCCAGCTTTCCTAGGGGGGACGTCATTGCGTTTGGCTGGTCTGGCTTCACAATCTCATCCTCGTCGCCATTTATTACATAGGCCAACGAAGACTGTTTCAACACGTTTATTGCCAGACAGCATCTGCTGTACATACAGTTTGCGTATCTCTTTATATAGGTAAAAACGAATAAAAGATTATCCGGCGGTGCTGGTTATCACGGCAGGCGATAACGTGCGCTCCCCAATGCTGATACATGGCAAGGTCAGCGTAGATTACGAAATCGCTGATACAACACATGTAACAAGGAATGTAAAAATACAGTCTTTTTTGTGTGTGAGGAGAGTCGCTGCGACGCAGAAAGGCAAGTATACCATACCGTGAAGGCTCGCGGTGCTGCTTCCATCGATGATAAGATTGCAGTGTACCGATGAAGTAAAAAAATGGTGATGATGGTTTAAATAGAGCTTGTGAACGGTGGTGAGGGGCTGATGTTGGGGTTGAAGAGAGTGAAAAGCCTTAGGCCTAGCAGCGGTCTTCGTGACGGTTCTCCTCACGGGGCAGCCATAGAGTTCCAACTTCTAGCAGGCCGGTCTGGAGCGCCTGGCGAAGGCTCCCCACATGCCAGGATTGCAGAAGAGTCTGCCGAAAGTTTAGCGACGCAAGGAGTTCATCAACCCCGTGGTGGGTCTCTAGGGGTTGGTGCCGGTGTTGGCCGGGCGGCGGTCTTCTCAAAAACGGGCTCTCAATCATCCCAGCATGCGGTCGAGCTTGTAACCGAGCAGCCTGAGCACGCCGGCGATTGAAGGCAAGGAATGATCCACTGGTCCTCTGGCGCTTGGAGGATGTGAAAGAACACGTCTTACGCACAGCTGACTTATTCGTTCGCCGTTGGGCTTGAGCAACGAAGTCTAGAGCTAGTACAAGCCGTCGTCGATGTCGTCGCCGCTACTCTCATTGTCGGACGGCGAACGGTCTGTCGTTTGACTTAGCGGGGTGTGTGAGTACGACTCGAAACCCAGAAGCCAACTGCGCTTTGAGAGGCGACGCTGGAGCTCAGGAAGGTCGGCCATCTTAGAGGTATCTGAGCAAATATCATACGTCAGATGTCGTCCGGGCCGTGTTAAACAAATTTACTCAATCTAACCCCAGCTTAAGTGTTTTGACCCTCGGCATTCTAAAACAAACCAGCGTCCAGCGTTTTTCAATTTGTGTTGTCACGTAGCATGACCAGCCGGAGTAGCTCGGATCCATCTGGGTAAGGTTTGGAACACAGCTAGGTCGGCTGACTTGCGTGCGTGACGTCATTATAGCGCCGCTGTTGGAGAGATATCTAACGCTCTGGCTGTGCCCATTGAATTCCGGTCTACGTCGCCATCCTCTACAGACAACAAAAATTCGCTTTTGAATAGTTATCGTGACGTGTTTGTAGTACTGAGAGGGAAGCTCCACGAAACAACTTAAATAATATTGCTTACGCTAGTAAATGAATCCGGATGAAGAAAATAATGGACGTGGGTTATGTAATAAAGGCTGAAGTGTCCAAATAGACAAATACCTCAGAATTCCGGAAAAAACAATTCATGAGCCCTTTCAGTTAAGGCGCAGCCGGCGGTACGGGCTAGTGTTACCAATCAAATAGAGCCAGAAGCGCACTATTGGAGTGTTCGTTATGTTTGAGTACGTGTTCTAGCGTCACTAATCTAATAAGAAACAGAAAAAACCAAGCGACTTGCGCTTTCGACGATGCTTGATTGGTCCTATGAGCTGGTAGCGTCGTCTGCGTCTGGACTTAAGCAGAAACAGAGTGTAGTATTCGAGTCCCTGAATAATTCGGTATATCGAACATGAGTACCACTGGCTAAAATCCAGGTTTATTCGGGGACACTGTTTACTGATTGTCATAATCCTCCCAGGCCTGTGTTGGATCCAAATGAAGTCTGCGTTCAAAAAGCCTGGACTCACGAACAAGTTAAAAAAAAAAATTGTTTCTAACGTTTTTCGAGTGAAACAGTAACACCCCCAGCTTCTTGGGTGCACTGGACTGAATCTCCTTTGTCAAGCACGCGGCGATTTTGAATTCAAGGGTCTTGCGCCACCTGCAGCAAGGTCTGTGCGCTATGGAATGATTCCCGCTTGTTACGTACAATATGACAAACTTTGTTCGAAACACGAACTACAGCTATAATTAAGCCGGCCTCTTCCGCTTACCCGTTGCTTAACATAACGTCGAGCGAGGTGATCGGAAACGGTGACGCAAGACGTCACCCGAATCGAGAGTTTCAGGCGTATATTCGTCTATTCATTCAGAACGCTCCACGCATGATTGGGTGAAAGTCTGATCAGTAATACCATCTTTAGTTTCCCCAATCTCTCTTCGTTCCGCGTGCCCTACAGTAAAGTAAGCACGTACAGGTTTTTTTTTCTTTTACATACAGCGTTTTATTTTGTGGTCCCTTAACATTGCGAATAACCATCTTGGTATTCCTATTCTATTCGATATTCGACTTTTTTACCCTTGTGAAGCACGATTCGATTCGAATTAGATTAAATTTTACGTCGCGCAATCGTCACGCCTGTAGTACCAGATAAGCTTGTGGAGTTGCTCAGCAGTAGCTGAGCTACTCCACAAGCTTATCTATATCAAGCTTATCCACAAGCTCTGGTTGGCGCGTTTTTATGGACGTCACATCGCCTCGCTTACGGGGGAAGGGAGAGGAGGGGGACCGGAAGATTCTTGAAACCCGACTCAGTGATTCATTCTCTAGCCTTTAGCCGATGCTTAGACTTGTAGGATGTGCGAATTTTGGAGCCGATTTAAAGATAGCGGCAGCACGCGATAACGGTACAATTACAAAAAAATTGCGCGCGATACAAAATGGCGACGAAACTTCACTAGAGCTAAGATATTGAACTTTGAGACTTCCTTGGACGTGCTTTGGAGCACGTTAAAGCGTATCTCTAAAGTAGACGCAGACGCATTAAGGGACCTTATGGTTCTCTTTGAGGGTTATCGTACTTATGAGCCGTGCCGTACAAGCAAACGATCCCATTCAATGTTTACTGCCAGGGGTACTATACTAGACAGCTTTAGAGCGGGGCTTGGTGATAGGCATATAGGATAGGCAACGTTCACGGACATTTTAGTTCGCAGGTGTAAAGATATAAATCTGGTAACGAATGCCTACATCGTAATAAACCGTGTCCTGTCTTAGTCGATCATGTCTATTTAGTCACCGTGCGTCCGGTTCCGACACCTAGTCATCTTCCTTCGTGCTTTATTTCTTGTAGTCAGTGACGGTTTAACAATGTTCAGGAATATGAATCCCGATAATTTTATTAGCGCTTTTCAGCTAATCAAAAGTCGGCATTTGTCAAAACAATACTGAAGAAAAAAGAAACATATCAAGTGTGAACACAATGAGGCACGCTCTCGGTATATTGAGTCGTCCGTGATCACAAAGGACTTGCCAGCTACGGCTCGTCTCGGCGATTGAACACTCAGTCTTTTACTCGCTGATCACGTTAAGTAACTACAGCAAAAACGACAGCTCCGTAATCTTCTCGGAGTTACTGTTCGTACCTAGGATACGAATTCTCGTAAAGCACCGTCGTTTAAACGAAATGATGGGAACCGTTACAGCAGACAACGAATCTCCCTCCGTTTATGAAATGGACCGTATAACTATACCAAGCAACTGGAAACGTGCCTTCATTTAATTGCAAACTGCGAAAAGCGACGATGTGTGTTTTTTAGACTCATTTTGCAGTGGGAGCTGTGCCGTTTATTCGTGCTTAGGGGGCCTGGAGTCTAGAACTGGAGTTAGGAGGCACGGATAATTTCATGCGAGGAAATACGAAAACTAGAAATACCAGAAACAATATTTTTATCTATTTACGCTATTTACAAGGAAACTGACAAAGGCAATTATAATTCTTCCTCGAGCACATCGCCATTACCAGCGGGGATAGTGAATGAAGGAAATAAGGAACTCAGGGTCCGAAGGAGAATAAGAAAACATGAAGTGGTTGAATAATTAATTTTATCTTTCGTGCTTTCCTTCCAACTATTTTTCTCTCTTTTTTTTCTTTTTTAACATCCACTAGTCATCAGGCAAGGGAGGACCATCCAGCCTGCTTGATTGTGGCAATAAAACATGGGCTTTTATAGTTGCGTAAAGTGAAATTTATCGTGCTTTCGCTCCCGCACACTAAACCATGTACTCTCCAACTATTGGCGACGGAACACAACGCCAGGGGCCCCGGAGGATGACATCTTAATAAATTATGCTCCTGACTTAGAATATATATATATAAAAATCAAGCACTCTCCCTTCAGGGTTTTTGCTTTTATTAAGACGCGTTGAACAATGGCCGTTTTACATCCTCAGGCGAATATTGCGTCTGAGCTGACGATTTCACAACGGTTCATAGTCTAGTTGAAGCATCCCGGTAAGAGTTTCTGGCAAGCTTATACCCCGCAATGAGACAAAGGAGACACCGAGTGCTGTAACCCGTGTCTCGCGAGCGTCAGCGTCTCCAGGCGCAATTTATGCCCGAGTGCATCATTTCTCTTTCGACTAATAGACAAAACTAGGGGAATCGAAAGCTCTTTTTGTTTTGAAATGTTATGGGAACGAAAGGAAGTTTAAGCCTATGTAGTTTCCAAATTTTCTTTGTAAAAAAAAAAAAACACAACAACGTTTCGTTGTAAGAATAAAAATGTAGAGTAAAGTTTACGCGTACTATATTTGGTAGATGCGACTGGCTCTGTCGAACGGCTCCACGCCCACATCTTCAAAATGGGAATTTTATATCCCCACATACTGTAGAATCTAGAGTAGATTGACCGGTCTAATATGCGTCGGCGTTGTTGCATATTTTTTTTGCAAAATATACTTTCGTGCATTATAATCTGCGTAAAGAGATATGACCCTGTTTTGCTCTTCTGGAAGCGGTCCGTTTGCAAAATGGACGCGTTTTAGTAACAATGCGGACAAATAAATAGCTTTTTACTGTTTTACGACGACGACGACGTTCGGGTTTCTAAAAAAGGTACACTTGATTGCAGATATATTTTAATGACGTTACCAAAAGCAATATAAATCAACTTGGCGTCGCGATTATGTAGACCCAGCAGAACTCTGCTTATTATGTGATAACTCGGCGTATTCATATTCCTTTTCTGGTTGACTTCTCTCCTGCTATTCGCTTAACGGAACATAAGTATCGAATTATAATTTTAATAAATATCAATCTGATTGCAATAAAAGGAATTAAACTACGCTACACTAGTGGGATTTTACTACATTACAGCAATAGTAATCGAACGAGAGTTTCACAGAAAAACCGTTGTTTCCATGTACTTAAGCTAGGATGATTGTTTGAATTAAAGCTATAGACGCGAGTCTCAGATCAGGATTGGGGTCGTTAGACTAAATTTGAACGAGTAACTTTAAAAAAAAAAATGTTTGGTGTTCCTCGATGAAAGGAAATGCTGATATAAGAACACTTTGTTTTGCTCTAGCCGGTGCGGGAGAAGCGGCCTAGAGGACAAATAAAGGTAACGATTGATTTAGCAGTTGAACAAATGTAAAGATAAAAAGTAGATATTTTTATGTTTAGGGATATAACGGTAAAATGAGTAAAATATTTACTCATTCCAGTATAAAATCTGCCTTACAAAAAAAAAAAAACTATTACAAAAAAAAAACAGTTAATAGAACTTTCCAGAGGCAGTCTCGAACGAAGAGATTTGCACCGCACGACCCTGGTTTTGATAGTGTACGTCAGTGTTGCCGGACTGCGCTTGGCTGTGGGTTTTCTTGCCAGGGGGCTGTGGCAGCCTGCGTAGGCGCAATTCCGGACGCTGGTGACAGCTAAATCAACGCGTTTTGTTCTATTTTTATTTGTAAACAAGATGTTAGATAATTACACTTATTCATACGGGGGTCCCAAAGTTTTCAAAGAAAACTATTGAAGGGACCTCTTGGTAATAAAGGGTTAGTCAGAGATCAAGTTGGCACCATTATATATGAAAGATAAAAAACTGGAGAGAAAAAAAAAACGAAACATGATTGCGGGATGTTCATAATGAAAATATGAAACCTAGTGGAAAGAGAGAGAAGAAAAGCTAGAAATAAAGGGAAAAAGAAAGACAATATCAGTCCTTCGTTTTTATTCTTGCTTTTCAATTTTATAACGAATATAATTTATCGAGGCCTTTAAAAAAGCTTTCTACTATTTTCGGGAACAAAAAAAAAAACAAAAAAAAAAACAAATAAAAGCCATTTTTGGTAAGTCTTTGCACGATGGAAAACATGCGAGAGGAAAGTTTGTCTCATTTTATGTTGATCTTTACTACGCCATACGCTCAGCAGTGTCAATCTACAAAGGTCTTAACTGCAGAAAATGTCAGACCACATAAGAAAGCCAAAATGCATGGGTATTACCCGCTCATAATACGAAACTCAACGAGTCTCATCAATCGACCCACATATTGTACGTACCCCACGGTGCAACGTTATCCAAACATGATTAATTTGAGAAAGATCTCAAATAACAGAACATAACCCATATACAGTGTAAACGACTCACTTCACGACGATCGGACAGAATCCGGCTTGTCTTTGGGCACGTCTTGAAGAGAGCTCGTTTTTTGCACACCACCAAAGCAAATCAACGAACGTGTCTATTTCGTCCCCATACCCAAGGGGTGGTTTGCTCATCTTGCGGCCGTGGCCGCGGCTGCGGCCAAGAGGGATTTTTATCTCACGTGACCAGCTCAATGGGGACAAAGAAGTACCTTGCGCCCCTGCCTAATTGCTGAGAAATCCGTGCTGCTTCGAGTACAAAAGTCTAATTTCATCGCAGAAATTGACTTCCGATACTTTTAACTGGATTCTAATTAACCGCAACTTTATACTTTAGGAGCGGCAAGTAAAGTTATGGCCAGAAAAGGTAAATATTAGCAAAATAAATAAATATTCACGCGAGGTAAAGGCGGTGACAATATATTTATATCTCCGCGCCAGCGTTGGGGTCCTTAGCCTTCTGCTTTATCCGAAATTAAAGGAAAAAGGTTTGCTTTAGTCGAGTGGTAGGAGCGGCAGTACTTGTCGTCGCGGCGTGAAAGTTCCGGGTTCCAACCTCGCCGGAAACCTGTTTTTTGTGTTTTTTCTTATGCTTATTTTGTGGAAGCTTTTTTCTTAATTGACACAATTACAGTCTGTATAAGTACGAATTAGGCGCCTCCTGTTATTGAAAAGAGTCGTAGCAAGAGCGTTGTATATTTGGAAACACATAAAAGTGCATGTAGGTACTGGGGGAAGAAAGCTTTTTTCGGCCCCGTTTGTGTTAAAGTCATACCGATGCTGTAATCTTTGCTTACATTTAATGAACATTACGAAACTATTTTATTAACGCGTTAACTTGGCTTGATGTTTTTTTTTCTTCCGATGTGTCGATTCAACAGGTGGGACAAATAGTAAAACCGTGTAAGGCACAGTAATGCAAGGGGATGATTTGGACGATTTGTAAAAAGGATCACAGTTAAAAAATAAGACATACGCGCAAAATATTGAAACAAAAATAAGAATTTTTTGGCGGTATTTGAACTCGGAAGTTTCACGTCGCGACGACAAGTACCGGCGCTCCCACCCCTCAACTACAGCGAAAGGCGAGTCTCACTGACGCTGGCGTAGGTATATAACTATACTGCCACCGCTTTTATCTCCCGTGATTATTCCTCTATTTTGTCTCATATTACCTTCCCTGGCCGTAGCTTTACCTGCCACTCCTAAAGTATGATGGGGCGGTTCATTGGACTTCAGTTTAAAGCCTCTGCGGTCAGTTTCTGCGAGCGAAATTAGACTTTCGTACTCGAAGCGACACGGATTTTTCCGTGATTAGGCAAGGACGCTAGGTACTTCTTGTCCCCATGAAGCTGGTCACATGACCTAAAAATCCCTCTTGTCCGCAGCTGCGGCCGCAAGATGAGCAAACCGCCCCAGACCCTACCAGTTATTTTTACCGAAGGCCGGGAACATAGGCGGGAAGAATTTTCGGAGATTATCTCGACTGAAATGATCCTCGAAGGACGTCGAATGGCCAACGTCACTGGCTGCGTTCGCTCTCTCCGTTCGTTTCCTGCGAAGGCCGAGCAGACTACGAGCCCTTGTATTCCCTGGTTCTTACATTGTAAAATAACACAAAAAGGTAAGCATCCTGACTAGGCCAATAAGGTAAAAACTTCCAAGAAAAGCCGGCGAACTCCGAATGCACAATGCCGGTGGGGAGTCGCGCTGACCGGGTTTCCACAGCTCAGGTGGGTTGGAGAATTTTCCGGCTGATAGGGGTCGCACGAGTCGCAAGATGGCCATAGAGTAATATACGCAAGGTAAAGAGCGGACACTGCCATAGGCCCCAGCGGCCCAGATAGACGAGTGACAGGTAGCGCTCCTAGCGGGCGGCATTAAGCATAATCTGATTCCGGTTCCGGTCAAGTTAGTTTCGGTTTGGGCGTTTCCGCTCCGGTTCTCCGGTACCCTTCTCTCTCTCTCTCTCTCTTATTTCCCGCCTCGCTCCTCACTCGGCTCTCGGGAGCTCCTCGACTCTCGAAGCCGCTGTTTTTTTTTTTCTAATATTGACGCACTTTTATTTTAATTTTTACGATAGAATCCGTGCAAAATGTGTCAAACAATATTTCAACTTCACAAAACAGAGGTGTATTTCTTGTTCTTTTCCTATTGTAAAACATCAGAGTTACTCAATCGCCACATTGACTCCTGGCTGGTGGAACATTTTGAGGTCGACAACAGTGAGTGGTTTGAAAACAATTTATTGAACCACATCCATGTATACATGATACTTCAGAAGCTCTGTATGTTTTATACGAAACAGATACTCACAAAAATAAATTAATATGAAGGAGTTCGGCATATCGTACACTTCGCAATAGATTCATAGCAAAACCAGGTTAACCAAAACTTTCCACAAAGAACATGCTGAATGATCCATTCACTTTCACGCCGACTCGGGCACGGGAAGGAAGTACAAAAATATATAAGACATCGCTATCCTTACCAGTCATAAGAGTATAATAAGAGTGCGAAGCACACACCGGATAGTACAAATTCCCAATTTCCGGCTAAATATAAAAAACGCCTATTTGCATAGCCTCAAACTCACTGCTGGCAAGCTATTACCAAACAATGAGAGCTCTATTCGAAATCTGACAAGATTCAACGTCTCTAAACATTCCCCGAAATTGTTCAGGAAAGAAGTATGGCTTCAGAAAAAGCGGCTAAAAAACTATGGACAGTGGATACAAAAGTGGATACATTTTCTTTCGAATATTTTTAGCCTCTATACACTATTTTCTATAGAAATTCTGTAGAAAGTGAATAAATATTTTGTTAGGGAGCCGTGATACACATTTGCTGGAAAGGGGGAAACAAATGTTTGGAGTGCAAGCAGCACCGCCCAATTAATAAGCGCTTTCTGTTTTTTGTTTGGCAACCGCCTCCGTTAATACACTATTAACAGTTAAACCTGTCTAGTTGCTTACCAGCTACTGAAGAGTGCAACCAAACTTTGTCCAAATTCCGGTTAAGTAATCGAACATGCCAATACAAGCGTATTCTGCAAAACATTTTTAAAAACCTTTTGTGGCACTCCTCTGAGCAAAGGCTAAAACCACCCAGACCTCAAAGTGCGCAATACAAGGCAGCATACACTCCTCGAACATGTGCCACACACTCTATTATAGCAAGAGAGTGATTGTCTATTTGCTGAATGAAATTGAAGGCAGTCTGTGATGGTACTATCAAGTTCCTGAAGAGTTTTCCTGGCATGTGGTATGCTTTAAGCACAAAAAAGTACTGGTGAAGCCTGGTCAAGTTATCAGACTAATCCCATAGCAGCTGAGAACAGCCACAGCTGCGGGTTGTCTGTTCAAGCACAAGCTTGATTAAATAGCCCCAAACGTAATACGTGGACGAGTCGTCAATTACGTTAGACCTGGTGTCTGATGGCAGCTCAGATATATCCTCTCGTGGCGGGAAGTTATCAATTGGAAGACATCCCACATTGCCTGAAATTGAACTTTCATGGTGCGAAGATATTGACAACTCCTTGAGGAGGTCAGCCTTGCCATCTTCTATGTTTCTATTGTTCGACAGTTTGAACAGTTTCTTTATCCCTATGTGTTTTAGTCCTAAGGTGAACTGATGCACATTTGGGTTTGTGTTTCAGCCCAGCATTTGTCGGATATACCTCCAAAACGTTTCTCAAGTGGGTCTTGCTGCAGGTGTCGTGTAAGTAAGAACATAAAGTCATGGCTGTTTGAAAGCTCATCCCAGAGCATGAGGACACTTTTTATAGTAACTTGCCACCCTATGATGGCTTGTGGCTGCCTCCTACTTTGGAACTGCCATGCTGGAATCCATTCGAGTTGCTGGTGAAGGAAATTGAGTAACTCAGATTCTCCCTTCAGAATGGCATCACGCAACTTCTGTCCTGTCTTCTTGAATAGTGAGCTATTTAGACAATGAAAAAGTATGTACATATCCTATCACAGAAATAGGCTGTAGCCATGGCTGCCTCAGGAAGCTCCTTGGCATAAACAAGGAATATGATTGCAAGAAAGAGTGAGGCACTCAGTACCTGTGCGGCACGATTTACATCCATGTTGCTGAAAGTTTTTTTTTTTTTTTTTTAAATGTGTCTTTCAGTAAGTTTTGGAGCCAATTGCAAGCTCATCTCATGGGTAGAACGATAAAGTTCAACTTTGTGGGACCACTCAATGACCTCATTTCCAATGCAAAGTTTGTGTGCTTGGGGATTGCTCTTGGTTGTTTTGGGGAGGTGCGGAACATCAAAGATAAAGTAAACATATTCGTTGTGAGCTTCAAAAAAATTGCTTATCAACACACACACTGTTGGTGTGCCTAGCTTACGTTTGGAGCCCCTAAATCACACACCGCAGCCTTACTGTGAAGCCAACAGTCTTAAGCTCCCGAATGAGAGAACTGAGGAGACTGCGTTTAACAGAAGACGTTGTTGGAGTGTGCAAAACAGCAGGCACGTAGCCAGGGGGCGGGGGGGGGGGGGGGGACATGCCCTCCCCCCCCCCCCCCCCGAAATCTTCCATTTTGCTGGGCCTGCATGACTCGAAGGCCAGGGCTCATGTGTTGGATTTCAAAAGTGCCGATGCCGACTACTAACACTACATTACAGAGAGCTGTGGAGAAGAGACGGACGAGGGGACGCGTAGGACCGAAGCTGTTATTGTCCTTTTCGCAGCGGCCATAAAGGCATGCTGAACTGCCAAATAAACGACTTTTTGCCGGCGACACCAGACATGTTGCCAGTGGCACTTTTTTCCGAATTCACCACAGCTGAGGCTTTCCTTGGACGATTGCTCTGTACAACTCGCTCGGGGGCTCAAAACTAAGTTTTTCACGTTGAGCAAACTTTACCGCGCTTTTCTTCCAAATGCGGATTTTTTTTTTTTGCGAAAATTGTTTGGAAGCGAGCTAGCGAAGGACACACAGGAGCCCCCGGCGGAGACGCGACAGCTGTTTCCGGGGCCATTATGGGGCGAACGATTGTGACATTTGGAGACCGCAGTCGCGCAGTTACATTTGTCAGGTGACATTTTAAACAAACAGGGGGTTATTTTAAATTTCAGATTATTACTTACAATAAATATCTAAACCAGGTTTAGCTCGTATATAATAACATTTAAATAAAAAAGTTAATTTTGAAGAAACATTTTTTGCAATACGTCCAACGGCCCATGGTGCCATGAATGTTGAATAAACGAACGTGACAGCAACCATAGCGTTGCCAACCAAACTCCTAATTCCTCCAAACATGCGACATAGTTATAAATTAATTGTCACGTTCGAGACCTTGATTAAAACATAAATTTTGTATCTTTGGTGCAAAACACGAAGATTACGCAATGAACAAAATCTACACGCCTTGTAGTATCAACGTCTTTTTTACACTACTTTGCGATACGTATGAATGCATTGCGGAGCCTTGTCACAGCCCCTAGCCTTCCGCTCCGGTTCAACGCAAGTAACAATGAAGTATGAAACAATTTCCGCAGGAATATAAACTGTAACGTCAAAAGAATAAAATTGTGTGTTCAGCGCATGACTTGCGCGCTCCTGCATGTTCTCAGGCCGCAAGTATAATGATATCGGGGGTTTAAGTCTTATCCCAAAACTCGGATGATCTCAACGTTCTCGTTACGTAAGTTACGCGCCTGCAACAGGGGCTGACTTGCATAATTTTGAATACAAAGCTGCCCTTCTTCTGTAACCCATTCGCAAGTAAAAGTTTGACCGTACAAAACGATGCTAGAGAGAAAATTGTAAACAATAGAATCAGTCAGACGACGTGAGCTCAGACAACGTATTGCTCAGAAAAGGACTAAGAAAAAAAAATCGCGGAACTTCTTCTTATACCGTCGAACGGAGACATACACGTATACGCGAAAGATCAGAGTTGTAACTGCCATTTCGACGCGCGTTCTGCATTTTTGCTTCTCGTATGCTGGTTCTGACTCGCCGTGAAAAGACGATGCATTCCGTTTAGGTTTCATTTGTTATCTGTGTCTTGAAGGAACGAACCAAAGGCCGGTTCACACATGCATCCCAGCGCTGTGTAAACACTACTGTCAGTGCTGAATAAGCGATATGTTTTCGCTGCATTGCTTCTGTGAACCGGAGATGCCGGTTCTCATTCAACGGCGTGCCGATACAGCCCCGACAGAATGTTGAGGATCGCAAAGTCAACACTGTGTCTATAGCGTTGAGTTGGCATTATTTTCTATGTGTGAACACGGCTTCATGATACCTGAAACGTACCTCCGAGTAGTATTTTTCGCTCCATATTACATTTCATACATACGCGACAAGTCGAAACATCACGTCACAGGTGCCTCCGGGCGAACGGCGTATATAAGAACGATCTTAATACCGTACTTTTTCGTGTATAAGTCGTACAATTGTGTAACTCGAACTCCTTATAAACGTCTGTTTTACAAAAAAAAAGTTGTTATTTAGTTTGTACTTTTGCATATGCTACACGTCTTTACATAGGTCCGAGGCTGTGTGAAGTAGCTGCAGCCGCTGGCTTATGCCTCCAAGCTTCTAAGCGTTCGTAACCACCGAAAGAGCAGGTCATCGGCGGGTCCTCTGCCGTTCTTTTTTGTCTTAAATGTCTATACGGCCTACATATTGCACACCTAAGGTCCATACTTTAAGAAATGAAAATTCATGTAAAACTGCAGCGTCGTAACAAAGGAGCGGGTTCGATCAAAGATGGCGTCCCTGTGTTCAAACGGTTGGTTACCAAATTTTTCAATGGCTCGCCAGGAGTTGTGTGCAGCTGCATAGAGCCTGCCGTCTGCACGTTCGCCACCAATCGTTAAAAAGGCTTCGCCGAGCACAATCACAAATCTCGATATTCTCAGAATAAAAAAAAGAAAAAAAAAGAAAAAAAAACAACAACAACAAAGCAACAAACAAACACAAGTTAACAATAAAAGAAATCAAATTTTGGGGATATTCCGTTGCAAACCAATTAAGCTTCCGAGGGAGGATCCATTTATAAAGCGGGCAATGCTCTTTGTGCTTCAGGGTCAGAAATGGAAGATGAACGCCGCGGGGGTGGTCCAGTCGAATGCAATAGGCGTTTCACACAGCTAAAACCAACTCATTGGATTGGACGATGTTTTTTCCGAGGTCTCCATGTTTCTGATAGGGTGTCATACTGAACCTTGAAGAAATCCAGAACCTAGAGCTGAAAGTCAAAGGGAGATTGGCTTCATAGTGGCAGGTAACTACTGACGCAGGTTCTGCATTGCGTGTCTTCAGGGATCACATAGATCATAGAAAATATAACACGCATACGAACATAAAATGTTTTACCGAAATGGCGAATAAAGAAGTAGAATGTACACCGCTCATGTGCACGGCCGCTAAATCGAACATTTGGAAATATCCCTCTATGAACTGGCCTTCTGAGGAGGTGATAACCGGAAAATCTTCAAACCATCGCTTTGTTCTGAGCTTTTACTTTCTCTAAACACAGCCAAAGCGACCATCTCCAACGGGCTAAATCAATGAAAGTATAGATATTTCATACCCCACTCCCCTTCTCTGAAAATACCCATAACACTAACCCTGAGGAAAATTCAAGCTTACAAAATTGCCATAAAAGATCCATTTGAGAAATGAATGCCATTTCGTAAAACCGCAGACGATGAAAAAAAAAAAAAAAAAAACACGAAAATCCGAGTCGCATTCATTCCAAGATGCTGCTCGCAAAATACTTTTTCGCAATCCCAGGCTTCCGAGACCACTCACGCTGTCCTCGCTGTCTCGGGTGCCCCGCGGTCCCGCCTACAAATAAGCGCAGACCGCTCAAACTTTAACGACCTCGCGACTTCAACTCCGACCCTAAAGCGCAGCTCAGCCTTTGTGTCGACACACTCTGCTTCTAAATCTTTAGAGCACCAGATTACACCAACAGCAAAATCTCCGTCAGCCAGTCTTTCGTCCAGCTTGAACGGAGGCCAAATCCGCTGTCTAGCCACCCGGCGGGTGCGCTACTATTTGTTCCATCTGCTGCTGCTACAGAGGGTTTTAAGGTCCTCAAGTTTTCCTGCCTCCCCTTCTCTCCGTGTCTTGATTTCTCACTCTCTTTCTCTCTCTTCCTTTCTTACTTTTGGCCGTCCTTGTTACATCGTCTTCGTTTCCGGTTGGATGAAGCCCTTTGTCAGTTCAGTGTCACTCTGAGAGCTCGACGGAGAAATCAAAGGCGTTTGTTTACCCCAACTCTCCGTTTTATTCGCTGACGTTCTTTTATTATTTTTATGCCTCAGACGGCCAGGCGAACAAAGGGGAGCCTTAGCAGATTGAATAACGAAGAAATATATATAAAAAAAGAACGCTAACGGCCAACACACACCAAGCAGCAACACCACCACCGACAACAACTACAAAAGTACATCCTTTCAAGGATTCGAAGATAACTGCGTCTGTCAGTTGCTGCCTGCGGAGGTCTCGGGCCGTTTTACTACAACGTCCCGATTTTGATCAGAAGAAATTTCACGCTGACGTCGGCTGCACGTGGCTTGGACAAAAACACTCGGGGGCGACAGCCACGTCTCTTCCCTGGAGCGAGGCCTCCGCCGTCGGGCGTCCGGCCGCGAAAGCTGTCTTCTATATTTTATAGATTGACTGCAGAGGGCGCTACTAGCCATTCAATCCAGTGTAATGCCGCGTGAGCAGCACGTGACCTACAGTGGGTGCACAGCGAACTCCGGGGTGCGCAGTCACGTGACGCGTTCGCTACACCGGTGGGTTTGCTGGGATATGGCTCGCTGCGGTCCATCCTAAGGTCACACTGAGCGTAGCCGCCGTGCACATTCGTCCGCCCTCCCAGACGAGGGTGTGTCGTGGGCCGGAAACTTTATGGACGCTTACGACTCACCGGTTCGCTGAGTGGTCCGCCGTGCGGCGAGCAGTGTACTCTGCCTCGCTGGACGTCCATAACTGGTGTGTGCGACGGGGTGTATACAGTCTTTTGCGGCCTTTCGGATTGAAAACCGGATGCGTCGTATGTTTTTTTGCATTGTTTTTTTTTTTTTTTTTTTTTTAGCCACGCGTCTGGTTGACGAACTACGCGCAGGGAGATCTTAACGACGTCGATATGGTCCATCTCGGAGCATGAAAGATGATCCCCACGGTTACACGACGGGTCTGTCCCGGCTTCCAATGCTCGTGAAGAGGAAATAAAGTGATATAGTTTGCATCGTGTTTTCTGGTGGTAGTGCATGTTGGACGACACAGAAAAGAGCTCGGACGCCGCGGGTGACCTATTTTAACAGATGTGGCCTACACAAAGTTATATCTATAGGCTGTCTTTAAAATACGATTTGTTTTTTTATTACTCAACAAAATGAACAATGCATCACCGAATGCTCTGTAGATTACTCAATTGGAGACCCAGTGGTCAAGAGAGTGGGCCAATGTTTCATTGCTTGCCGTTAAGTCAGTAAAAATAAAATAAACGAGCTTAAAATATTTTTAGTGGGAAAATGCGGCCGACGAAGCCCACGAATGCATAAAAATGAATGACTTCGGCTACTCGAAACGCACACCAGTTTCTCATTGCAAAATTTTGAAAAATCGCGTATGGGCTATTTCATTTCAAATCCTACTAGAAGAATAGGGCCATATTTTTACTAGGAGAAAACAAAAAACCGTTTTCGCCGAATTTTCTTAGTACTACAATTTTTTACTTCCGAAGGACCAAGGACGGATTTTCCAATTTGGGTGATCATCACAGGACGCTTATTTGGGAGCTTCGCCAGACCCAGATACCTCTCGCTCGACAAAAAAACATTTTACATAGCTTTTTAATCTGCGTGAAGAGCCAAGAGGAAAAGATAAGATTAAAATTGTGGCATACCTTATATATATAACCTAAAAGCCCCCATAGATTCTTATCCAGCAAGTACAATATAGTTATAGACAAAAGGTCATTGAAAAGCGCCATTGAGTACAAAAGAAAACTCTGTTCAAATTTGAGAATATTTTTTTTAAAATCCATTAAAATAAAACTATTTTATATGGAGAGCCCTTGAAATGGTCTAAAATATCAAATAAAATCAGATGCAGTAAATTGTTTGGCCTTATAAATTTGTGCATTCAAAAATACTATATATTCGATGTTCAACTTTAAGATACGAAACCAGGTCGTAGCCATGAGTCTCTGCAAGTTAGTTAATTATTTGTTGGCACTTACTTGTAGTGTTTGGTTGGCGGCTTTAATTTAAGAAATAATTAAGCATGTTATGTGTAAAGATTATCTGTATGAATGTTTTCATAGAAATGTCCCGCTTGTTTACTTTAGCAAATCGAAATTGCAGACATTTACCTAAAGTGAGTAAGGAAAATCAGCAGTTTATAAATATTACCATCTGAATAGTGTAGCACTATATATATATATTACCGATTTGCAGAGAGGCATAGCGCGAAATTTCGCTCTTTCGAACTGCCGGTTCTACACGCGTGCGAAGCTTAATAAGAAGCTGGGCTCGTTTAAAACATTTCCATAATCGGAAACGATTATGGACCTTTCTTAAAAAAAAGAAGAAAAAAATGAAAAGCTCGCATAAACTGTGGGGAAGTACAGTGTTCCATAAACAACGCCTTTATGCGAGTTTTGGCTATTTTAGTGCTATTCCTGAATCCACCGGTTCAACCACGTGGTGTTGCTCCGATACCCAATCACAACCGATCATAGTGAAGACATTCTAGCTGCTGCAGTGATCAGTGTAGCTTTGAATAGCCGGCCAAAGATCTATATTTATGTGACCGAGTGGCGGCGTTAAGTTTAAAGAGCACTGTGCGCAAAATTACATAACATATCTAATAATGCTAGTTCACAGGAACGTTTATTGTGACCGCAAAGCGACGTTAAAATGGGTTAGGTTAAGGCTTAGCAAATCGTTGTAACATAATATTGAGGCACCATTATTTCATCGAGTTTTCGCCCACAAGTCGCGTACCGAACGTTATTGTCTTATTGTACTGCATTCCTTTGCGGAAGATTAAGTCCAAGCTTCAGGGGCGACTAATTGAACGAAGTCATCAGCACGTCCAGTAGTTTTAAGTTCTGTTGATCTGCGGTTGTGCGTTGGGGCTTGATGCTTCAGTCGTCTCCCACACACCACGACACGCACCTGGTGCTCCTCGAAAGCAGCCACAGCACGAATATTTCACTATATTGACGCAAAAAAAGTGAAAAAAATGGAAGGCTGTAATTTTTGTCAAGAACGTTCAGGTATGCCACTTATGGACGAAATCTCAATACAAGGACGAACTTCTTAATGCCATGTTAAATAAATAGCTAAGCATCGATTGTAATGCTGTAACCCTTGTTAAAGGTGCTTTTTGCGGTCACATTCAACGATCTCGTGAACTCCGGTAACCAGATATTTTACGTAAATGCACATAGAACTCACAATCTATGCAAACGTTTTCTTAAAAAAAAGAAAAGAGACGAATATCAGTTAGTTTAAACAGGCCAACTTTTTTACAAGGCTTAGCGTGCGGGGAGACGCGAGAGTTGAAGAAAGCTGACATTTCTTGCTAGGACTGAGTGTACATGGAAAAAAATTTGTTTCACCCAATTACTTTATCATTTCGTGTAAACATTCTGGAAAGAAGTATCTATATGCTTTTAACTTTTTGTGACAATTCAAGAAATTAATTCAAATGTAATTTCAGACTTTTAAGGTTGAGAAATTGGACATGAGTAGGAATTATCTCATATCTAAACATAACATTCCTTCTATGCATCAACTTTACGTTATTTTTTTTTGTTAAATCGAAACAAACAAGCAATCTGACCAGGTGCCAATTATTAATTAGTTAATTGTCGTTATTCAAAGTGCACTTTGCAGCTCGCCCTTTTTGTCAGATTTTTAGTTTTTAGCATGACTTCAACTTTTCTTTCATTGGGGTTGAAGCCATTGTGGTCTAGCTGATGACCCAGGAATGTGAGGTGTTCGACGTTAAATAGGCACTTGCTTTCGTTGAGCGTCAACCCAGCCTTCGTTAGTCGTTGGAGCACGGTGCCAAGCGTCTCGTTGTGTTCTTAATAACTATAACCCCAGATGAGGATGTCTTCCATTTGACATTCCACTCTGTTAATGTCTTGCAAAAGTTTTGACATCTGGTTTTGGAAGTGCACTGGGGCAGACGCTACGCCGAAAGATATTGTGTTAAAGGAAAACCTCCCAAGCGGCGTAACCTGGCGTTGAGTTTCTTGCTGCCTCCATCCAGTGGAATCTGCCAAAATACTGAATTTTCATGTATAGGTTTGAGGTTATCTTCACGCCGCGGAGCAGTCCAAGTGTGTGCTTGACGGAAGGAATTTGGTGTCATTCTCTCAGGACGTGATGGCTGAGGGCAGTGAATTCGACTCAGATTTTGGTTTCTGCGGTTTGTTTTGGGACGATTACCATAGGTGCACAACATTAGGTTGGTTCGTAGAAAGACGATATTGCACCGATGCTTTCCGTTCGCTCTAGCTGCATCCTTGTTTTCTCGTACGAGGGAATGGGGATGCGGCGTGGGGAGTTGATAAAATCTGGTTTCCCTTCTTCGCGTAGGCGAATTCTGTACTCCTTCTGCAGCTTGCCGAGACACTGAAACAGTGAAGAAATCGACGCGTCGAGACCTGCAAGCAGAAGAGTAACGTCCTTTCTTTTGGCATGTACGGCACACTTCTGACCTCGCTGGGCGTTGGGACCGTGTGTGTTTCTCTTTTCCGCACCAACGGCACGGTCTTTGAGAGCTGCTTTTGAACGAACGTGAAGATGGTCTCACTCCTACTTCAGATTGAGGCCACTCATCGTTCGAATGGGTAGATTTCGAAAAATGTTTGGTCCAACCGCGTTTTTGTTTTTATTAACGCGTTGAGGCAACGTTTTGATTATCAACTTGACAGGATCGAGCTCCGTTTGCTGGTGACGAACACTTTCCACTTGTCTGACGTTTTCAAGCGCCTTTTAAAGGGTAAGGCCCGCGTTGAGTTGCGGTATTGACGAGAGCATTTGGTCTTTGATTTCAGCCATCAGGCGATCTCTCGCAAGAACTTCCTAGAGGCTACCGTATTCACAGTGCTTCAAAAGTGCGTGTGGCGCGGTGACAAAATCCTCAGCAGGCTCGCCTTCCTGCTGGACTCTTGTGTTAAAACAAGCCCGTAACAATATGACATTTCGCCGCAAGACAAAGCACTTCTTGAAGTGCTCCATAGCTATTTCAAACGTCTCGGCGTCCGCTTCAGAGAGCTCGAACGTACCATTGATATCTTCGGCCTGGTCTCTTATTATGTAGAACAACGCATCTATTTGGTGCGGCTCAGGCTCGGTGCAAAGTCCAGAGCATCTGCGGGAAAGTTCGAAACGCTTTTTCCACTTCGGCCATTCGTTGCGCAATGAGAACTGAAAATATTCTGGTGGTTTTATTATGAAGCTTACCATACTTGGACACTTATTTGAAGCCAAAGGCTTTTAGGTCAAAGTCGCGAATCTTTGCGTGGTTCCCTGTTCGGCGTGGTTTGGCCTGCTGAAGAGCTCTTGAAGTTGACTCACCGTTGGCGGCGTGCGACTTCTGAAACCATGTTGCATTTTGCGTCAGAGTACGGCGACACAGTGCGTCGGTACGAGACAGGGTTTATAATGGCAATCGGCTCAGAGCCGGAATGCGTGCTTGGCGCGTGGCGCGGGACAAGTGCTCATGCGCACGAGCGAGACAGCCCGAACAGCCCTGTGGCTCGGTGTAGCTATCTTCAACAGCTTTCTTTTCACTTGGGTGCAAACTGAGCGTTCACAAATGTCTAGATTTATTTGTAAAATATATAAAAAAAATATTTTATTTAAAAATATATTTTTTTGTATAAAAATATAAAACATATGCGGTGCACAAGTCGTCTGGTATATGGACAGGAGTTGCAGTGACGTTAAAACAACACCGAGTTTTGATTGGCTTCGAGTGAAATGATAGTGGGCGGACCTCAATGCTAATGGCCTTGAGGTCTACCCACTGCTCTTCTTTTAATCAGTGAATAAGAGCTCGGCGTTTTTACATCATCGCAATCTCAGTGCAATAAGAGGACGAAATTGCGTTCCGGACAGCTATTTGATGTTTTGATCTGACATCTAACGTTGAGTAGCACGAACAGCAATTGGCGATGGGATTTTTTCTATCTGTGACGTCAGTACTGGGACTATTGATTGCCAGCGACTATTTTGATGGTTTGTGTAAAAAGCACGGTGGAAGCTTGAAGTCACCGCTTCCTTAAACCGACACCGTCAAAGCTGACAGACTAACCTTTTTATATTTTTTTTTATTAATGGTGGTAACATACATCACACTGAAGACGTCATTCTGAGCGTTTGACCAGTAGTGAAACACCGATCACAGCGATGCTTTTGGTGGCGCTCGTCACCAATGGTCACTGAAATAATGAGAACGGCAGGGCGTGTCTTCTGAACGCTCGGCCTTTAGCACGCGCTCATTGCCTTCCACCGTGCTTTGGCTGTGCGCGTGCCCCCGAGGTGCATGGGACGCCGAAGCGTTGTCTGAGCACGGCCGGACTGGTTACGTGCTCGGTGTCTTACGGCCTCTTCAGTGAGGCATGATATATCTATGGTTCCGAACCGGCACTGGGACGTAGTGGCTTTAGAACGTAGTAGGCTTTAAGCGCCACTGGGCGGCCGGGAGATGCGGCTCAGAGCGGCCGTATGATGTGTCACGGTGCTATACTTGGAGACAACGTTCTGCAGCTATGCATGAAGTCAAAGGTACGGGAGCGCTTGCTTGAGTGCTGATCAAATCTGTGCATGCTTGGTTTCTTCCACTCCTTGTAAACGACAAACAGAAAGTTGTCCACAAGTATGAAGCCTGGTATTGGAAACTGGAGAAGTCGACAAACAATAATCGAAAGCGTAAATCGTTTGGAAAATATAGCGGAGCCTGCTATGCCCTATTTCCTATGTTGTGCTGGAAATGCGACATCCACGTGAGGGGCTGCTAGACTCTTGGTGACTAACAGTGAACGTTAATCCTTTGGAGGAACTCCGAACATCTCTAAGAAAAGCATAATTACAGCGCAGGTCCAAGACCTGAATGCTGATTCTCTCCGAGGTAATGCCAAGGCACAAGCATTCATGCATTATTCACTTGATTGCCATTAAAGCAATAATCTGCCAAATGCTTTACAAAGGGTGTATAGGACCTTACGCACACACCGTAGATGGGTACTTGTTGACAACAAGGTTCTTTTTTGGTATCATCTAGCTTCACGTGGTGCTTGGAGATTCATCACTGTGCAGCTGATGAAAAGACACGCCGGGACTCTTTCCCCAGTTAGAATGGCAGTTCGGAACACAACAGTAAGTCAACGTTGAGGCAACCATTGAGCAGGAGAGTGGAACTGCGTGTAAAGCTTGTATTCAGTGGCGACCATAACTGAGCCCCTTGCTGCTGATCACTGGGGATGTAATAAGCAACAGCTCGCCTTGAGCATGCTCTGTGAAGTAACCTATAGTTAGACTAAACGTATGTCCTACGCTTGCTTAGCAGTGTACCGCAATGATGCCATTCTGGAGCCATGCACTGCAGGACGCCACAGTCGGTTTTGCAGAGGTCACGAAGCTGCAGACGCGAGGCGGCGTGCTGTGGCGTGCTGCGGTGCGCTGCGGAAGGAACGCAGTGCGTCCTGCGGCGACGAGCCGCGCATGCGCCGTCATCGTCGTCCCGTCGTTTCCTGTTCCCCTCGCGATTGCGAAACGTGCGCCCGCGGGTCGCGGGTCGTCGTGGTGTGTTTGTGTCCACGGCTCCACGGTCGTGGTGGTGTCGTAAAACCGGTCTTGCCGATTTCCATCCCATACGCAAATAGGAGTTGGCGATCTCCTTCCCATACGCAAAAGCCAGACGAGGCGGCGTCTCACATCGTTTCTCGCCGTCCGAATCCTGTACAAGCTGTTTGCGCTGTTAGCGTGATTTGTGCGCTTCGGAACACTACAGCCTGTCATTTTCACGGGGCTCTTTCCACGCGTACACAAAATGTATTGCGGTAAACAACGCAGCGGCCGACGAAAACTCCGCCCCTTCGCTCTCGAATGAGGGAAAGCCGACTCGCCAAGATGGCTAGATGTGCCGGTCGCGTATCGCGTATCACTCTGCGAGAGCCGTAGCCTCGAGCAACGAGATCGTCGTCCGTGTTGTCTGCTTCCCACACCTTGGAAAAGCTCCTTTTAGAACATCGCTCGCGTAAAAAAACAAAACGAAAAAAATGGGATTGTTATGTGTTTATTTGCTACACATAATGTTCGATGATTTAGGAAGCTTTCGGTTCGTTAAAGTTTAGTCTAGGATCTATATGTTGTGAACGGAAAGCGGAAAATATGTTCCACCCGAAACTCGGCCCTCTGCCAGGCCGGTTTCCCCCTCGAAGGTCGGATCAAGTTCTGCCCACTTGACCCCTTATCCGCCGATACGGCTATGGCGGCGAAAGGAAAAGGAACGCGATACTCTGGCTCTGCGAGCTGAGCTTGAAAAGTTGCTCTACCTATAGTTATCTTTAGTTGGCTTCCAGCGCCCCCACGTCGAATAGTGCTCATATTTGTTTTTTCTGCGACTCAAGAGGCCGTAGTAGAAGAAGTGATAGAGCGTACACAGTACGACTGTGGTCTAAGCTGGCAGTGGGGATATCGGTGGCCGAGTGGTCTAGCGCACGACCTACTGTAATCCTAACCTGCCGACAGAAGGGCCCCCTATGGGACCAGCTGTGGCCGGCGGAGTGCCTGGTTTCTCCGTTGAGGGCGCGCGGTAAAGGTTTTTCTTAGAGTTCCTGTATAGGCTCCCTACGGGAGCCAGAGTTTCGCGTTTGATTCCACGTGCCGCGTGCCGCCCTCGCCGCTATTCGCCGAGATCCGATCACGTGAGGAGCCGTATCAAGTGTCGTGCAGCAAAGTAGACGTTGCACGCGCCCCGCGGCGCTGCTATTCGCCGAATTCAGTCACGTGAGGAGCTGAATCCACATGCCATGCATGAACGCGCAACTCTGGCTCCCGTAGGGAGCCTATACAGGAACTCTAGTTTTTCTGGGACCCACACGCAGCTCACAGCCTTCCTTCCCTGCGGCCTGCCATCCCTGCCACTAGGTGATTACCGCTTTTCGTTCCCTTCCGCAGGGGTCCACCTCGCCGCAGAGCAGCGCCAGCGGCGGGACCAACCGTTTTCGCTCGTAGCGGGACAATAAAAGATTTTCAATGTTGATCTAACCGCCTCTGTCTGGCTGATTATGGGGCGAGGGGGCGGTGCCAGGAGGTGGAAGAATAGTGTACTACAGCACCAAAGTGCTTTTATATTTTCGGGCTCTAACCATGCTAACCATGAAACCGGATATCCTCCGTCGCATATTCATATTGAAACTGTCTAATAAGTACGCGCGTGTTTGACCCACGCCTCATCTTCAAGTGGCGCGTGGCAATAACTATGACGGCAGCTGGCGCCCCTAGTGGCAAAATATTTCATGCGCAGTGGCGAAATCGCGGTAGGAGAGCTGTTCCGTGTACATGTCAGGACCAGATAACGCAGCCGCAACTTGCGCGCCTCAAATGGAGGTGCGAATATCTTAGGAAGCAGAAAGACCTTTAAGTGGCGCCATGCACTCATAGCGTTACGAAAATCTGCGGATTCTGTGTGTACTAAATACCGCGCGCTGCCGCTCTCGTCAGTCGGCAGGTCAGGATTAGAGTAGGTCGTGGTCTAGCGCACACCAGCTCGGAGCACGTGCAGCGAAAGCTCGCGCTGCAGAACCCAGGGATCTTTGCCCGTTTCGATCTGGATGAGCATCGTACCGGCGTGCGGTTGTGTACCAGTACTGCGTGGTGCACGTTAAAGACTCCAGTCTAGTGGTTGTACTGCATTGGCTATATTTCTCATCTACAGCTGAGAGACTCGACGCCCTTTGAGAAAAAACAAGTTCTAGGCTGCATAAACCACGGCCGGACTGGAAGCGCGCGCTCTCTTTCTCTTCTTACGGCCTTTGCAATTGGGGCAATCGCCACCTCCCGCCGCAATTCGCGGAGGGCGCTGTCACCTCACCCCTTGGCTGCCCTTTGCCGTTTTCACAGAGCGCGTCTGACAGTGTATCTCAGTGCTGTCGGAACCTGCGGCCGAGATTTTTATAGCCTTTGACACCTGAATATTACGTTTAGACCCTCAGCCACTATCTAATGCACTTCTGATGAGCCCAAAACGGTGAATATTTGACGCACATCTCCGAGACATGCGGGAGTAAAAAAGTAGTAAGTAGAAACAGCGAATGCAATTGCGGAAAAACTATACTCGTCTTTACCTCCAAAACTTCTGTTGCAACTCAAGAACAGGAGGAGACGGACCCCTTCTACGTGGAGGATCTTTAAATAATAAATAATTCGTACACTCTCGTGAAATGTAAGCAGGCCCAATCTATCTATTGCCGTGGTCTGCATCATCATTTCATAGGCCGCACATGAAGTTGGTCAGCTGCTCTAGACGAGGGTGTAGTAGTCTGTACAATTTTCGCACAGTGCATATTACAGCCAAAAGTGCTCCCTCGAGGGCTTGTGCACATATCCAGCTGATTTTTCGTTTCTGTCCGTGACCGTCTTTGCATGGTTAATCAGAGGTATTCTGAGGAACTTGTTGCAAATTAAACCAGCCAAGCGCTTTAAGTGACTGTTGTCAATGCCCTCTGGGCAACCTAGGATTGGTGCGTCTTCAAGATAGGGTGCAATGAGTTGCACCCTATCTTGTTGCAGAACTTCGTGCACATTTGTACGCGGAAGGTGCTTAACAGCCTTTAAAAAAATGGCAACAATGTTTTCCAGAAGTGCGAGGAACCTAGGAGTTGGATAATGAAGTCCGCTTTTATCCTGGCCTTGCAATAAGACGAACAGAGGATCACCTCTGTTACTCGTAGTCAACAGCGTAACACAGGCGTCGCACCCAAACTCACTAATGAGTTTCACCAGATAGCCACCAACGTACACCAGACCAAAGTTGCCAAAACAACAATTTACGAAGCTCGAACACCAGCGCAAAGCAGCTCGAAGGGACTCTCCGAGTGGGGTGAAGTGGGGTGAGGTGGTTGCGCCTCTGGCGGCAAGCAAGTGAACTACATACGGAGAAAAAATGCCATTGACTCCCGGGCGATTGCAAAGGCCGTAAGAAGAGAAAGAGAGCGCGCGCTTCCTGTCCGGCCGTGCATAAACATACAAACAACAACCAAACCCCAAGCTGGCAGTGGAAGCGGAAAAACCGAAGCTCCTCCTTTCAAATATCAAGCGATCGCGTAAGCAGGACGTGGAACGGGCCTAAGAATTCGTACCAATAACACAATGCATTTATAGGACGGACACGCAGTATATTCTCTTGCAACTTACTTATCACTGAAACTTAAAAAAAGGCTCAGAAATGCATTTCAGGGCATGGTCTTAAACATAGCAAATTAATTCTGGTTAATACTATGGTTTGAAATACATATAAATCTTGCATGTTTGTAACGTTCCTAGTCGACTAAGTTTGAGAGTTATTGCCTCTGTATTTCTCGGCTTTTGGGGCCTTTTTTATTATTATGGTTTAAGCATATTTCATCCAGGGCCAATTTGCTTTCACCTTGTCCCTCTCATTGACAGCCGTTCGTATTGGGGACGTGCGCGATCGATAGCACCGCTGTGGACGGCATTCCACAATTTGCCGAATGCTGACTATGACGTCAGCAAAGGATTTATCATCGACGGAAATAAGATTAACGTAAGAACTTTATTTTCGACGTGTTGGCAGTGTTGCTTTGAGAGCGCAATGATTCCAAGCTTCCACCATGCTTTTTACAAACACCATCGAACCTTGTTGTTCGGAAGGTGATGACGTCACGAGAGAGAACCATAGGAAGGCGCCACCAAAACATCTCGCCGCTATCACTGGTGCCCATAGTTGAGTACGTAGCTGCTCACCTTGTAGTGATCAGCCGGCGCGAGAAGAGGAGGAAGACAACAAGCAGCACGAGACAGCTTGGAAACGAAGGCGCCGAGACTCCACTCCAACCTCCATATGAAGGTCCTGTAGAGTTGTTGAAGTGGTGAGTAATGATCAGAAAGGCGGTAGAGACTGGAGCCAAGCAATGGCGACGATTGCTGTTCTCGACCTTTACTTCCTCTTTTCTTTATCCCCAATCTATGTACAAAGTACAACCACTACACCACTCCCCCCCCCCCCCCCCCCCCCACCCAAGGAGACAAATAAATTTCGGTAGAAATAAACTCTAGTTAGTTACATAGTCTCTATGTCTGTCTGGTGGGCGTCTTGCACGAACTGGTAATCCCGCACCTGAGGGACCCGGTTTTTCAGCGGGCAGCTGCTCTCTTTCTCCCCCCTACACCTCAAGGGGTTCATCAGGTTCAGGAGCTCGGTGGTTTTGAGGTGTGTTGCCAACGTCAATTTCATATGGATTGGTGGTGAACCATGTGGCCTTTGTGTCATCAGTTACTTCATTTCGTCTTGGATTTGTGCAAGCAGGAACAGGTTTAAAGCAGGTCCTAGTGATTGTTGTTTGACCCCTTCGTGCAGTGATTCGTGCTCCGTTGATCTAGGTGATCGTGTATAGCTTGGGGTCATACGGAGGCGTCAGCTTATTTGTCCTGTTTTGCCTGCTGATAAAAAATGACCGCATCTCCACGTGGTGAATGATGTTGATTGGGGCGAAGCTCTGGTAGTGCTGATGATACTGATTTTATTGTTCATAGGTAGTGCTGATGGTGCTCATTTTTTTATTGCTCATAGGTAGTGCTGAGTTCCGGGTTGCGTTTCGACTTCATTATTACTGCTTTATGGTCGGTGAAATGCAGAGCCATGCATGCAAAGTTTAACGCGATTATATACGCATTTGACCGCAGCGCAATCTCCTGTATAGACGTTGAGCGGCTACATGCAACGTTTCATCCATGACATCCCCAGGTCTTGAGTTACGACCACATCTCAGAGCCCCCTGCTCGTCCCGCAGTGGTGGCCGAGTGGTTAAGGCGATGGACTAGAAATCCATTGGGGTCTCCCCGCACAGGTTCGAATCCTGTCAATTGCGCAAACATTTTTTTCATTTTTTGTGAGCACAGACGCCAGACGGACGGACGGACAAGTCTAGACCCTAAGGAGCTTCGCCCCTAAAAAATCTCCCATCTTGAGGTTGTGAGTTCTTGCGTGTCTGTGCTCGTCTGCGTAGACCTTGTATTCTTTGCGATTTGTAAGATATGTGTGCTGCCACATCTGCTGTTCAGCGTTGCTGTGTGTTTAATCTGGAAGCACGTAGCCCATGTGTCGCCCGAAGAGTAATTTAAAGGGTGTTTGTTATGTTGTCGAGTGAGGGGTTGCCCTGTAAGCCATTAAAAACTTACTCAACTCTGTGGTTCAATTGTTTTCGAGTGTCGTCGCTTTTAATGAATCTCTTGGGCGTGCGCATAAACCGCTCAACCTCACCATTTGCTTGTGGCCAGCACGGCGTAATGCGATGATGGCAGAATCCTAATGACTGAGCGAAATTTTTGAAATCGTGGCTCTGGAATGGAGGTCTATTGTCCGTCTTCATGATTTTCGGGATTCCAAATATACTAAAGATCTCCATTAGATTGTTGAATACTGCTGGTGCCGCGAGTGATATTATTTTCACGATAGAATATCGCGAAGCATCATCTACTAGGACCTTTATGTATTTCCCGTTAGGAAGCGGTCCTCGAAAATCAAATGAGATTGCTCCCAAAGCCTGGTTCGGTTTTTCTGGAATGGCGACGGGTTCAGCTTGTCGATGCTTGATAGTGGCCTCTCATGCCAAGCAGTTCTCTAGAGTTGCTTGCACCATGCTGTCTAGGTGTGCAAACCATATTTTTTGCTCCATAAGAGCTTTAGATTTGGTTGTCTCCTGGTGGCCAGCATGTGCAAGGGATATTGCTCGTTGTTGGAGAGCAGCAGGTAAGACGAGGTGATTGCCTTTCTGCAGTAGACCGCTGTCTGTCGGAGAGAGCTCGTGTTATATTGATGCAAAATCTCTCAGCGATGGCTTGCTCCAGTTGACAGGATTTTTGAGGGCAGCAATTGCTTGCTGTAGATGTGGATCTACAGCGGTGGCAGCAACCACTTCCACATAAGTCATGGCTTTTGGAACAAAGTTTTTGGCAATGAAGTTGACATATGCATCGGAGGTGCGAGCCAGATTAGCATCAGCGGGGCAGTTCGGAAAGGGGTGGCGAGAGAGGCAGTCTGAAGGATTGCTAGTTCCACGTGTGTGTTCCACTCTGAAATTATACTGCTGTATCCTTAACGCGAAACGCTCCATTCGTGAAGAAGGAGAAGCTCGTGGATTGGTGAGAATGAACACAAGTGGTTTGTTGTCTGTGCGAAGGAGGAATACGTTGCCATAAAGGTAGAGATGAAAATGTTCCATTCCCCACACTACTGCAAGCAGTTCACGTTCTATCTGAGAGTATTGGGATTCGGTGGGAGTCAAAGCGCGACTGGCATAGGCGGCGATCTCAGTACTTCCGCCTCCTTTCTGAGCTAGAATGGCGCCGAGGCCAACAGGAGGCGCGTCAACCGTGAGGATGATTTATTTAGTGCCGTCAAAAAAAGCGAGGTTATGACCTCCAGATATGTTTTCTTTCAGGGCCTCGAAGGCAGCTTCCTCTGTTGGGCACCATTCCCTTTTAGCATTCTTTTTGATGGGAAGACGAAGTGGGTGCGTGAGATTAGCAAGGTTAGGTAGGAAGCGCCCACTGTAGTTGACAGTGCCTAGGAGGCTTCGCTCTTCATGTGCGTTGGTAGGGACAGACATTTTTTTAAATGCTTCAACTTTTGTAAAGTCTGCTGTCATGCCGGAAGCAGAGAAGATGTGCCCGAGGAAGCAGAGCACTTTCTGCGTGAAGAGGCATTTTTTTGGGGTTAACCGTGAGGCCAGACTTTCTCAATCTCTGGAGTGTGGACAGTAGAGCATGGTCGTGTTCTTCTTTCGTCTTGCCAAATATGAGTGTGTCATCACTGATGTTGAGTACATGAGATATTTCATTTAGAACTTGAGTAATCGTTTCCTGGAATATTTCGGTTGCTGCGTTGATTCCAAACATGAGCCGTTTGTAGAGGTAAAGTTTGTTGTGAGTTGCAAACGTAGTAACTTCTCTGAGTCATCGTCAAGCTCTAGTTGATGGTATCCGTCTTTTAAATCCAGTTTCGTGAAAAGTTTTTCCGCATTCAACGCTGCTATAATGTCATCAATGGTGGGGCAAACATGTCGCTCTCGAAGGATTGCGCGGTTTGCACATCTCATATCAATGCATAATCGAATGTCCTCTGGATTTTGTGGTTTAGGCACAATGACGACTGGAGATATCTATGGAGTGGGTCCTGGTGCTTCTTCAATAATGTCAAGGGCCAGAAGCTGATTGGTCTTTTCTTCTACTTTGCTTCGAAGAGCAAACGGAGGCGTCGGTGTGGTTGGACCACCGGAAGGACATTTTCGTGAATATGAAGGTGCACTTGGAAATTCTTGAGTTTTCCAACGCCGTCGCACAAATCAGGAAAAGCAATAAGTGGTGTCTCAGTAGGACTTGGAGACATATCCGTGTTGGTGCATAGTTCGGTGGCATATGTTATTTGGATGAGATCTAGTCTGCTGGCAGCCGCGACGGTTAACAGTGATTTCATGGCACCTTCCATTACAAACAGGTCTTCCGTTGTGTAGCTGTCTTTGTGAGATAACGTGACACTGAGTTGTCCAATGATGGGTAAGGAGGTGTTAGACCCGTACGCATAGATTCGAACTTCTGCCTGTTGAACCTTAGTGGTTGCACCAATTTTTGTTAGGGTATGGGTCCCGATGACTGATACTGAGGCGTCTGTGTCAATTAGAAAGTTTACAGGGGTGTTGTTGACATTTAAACAAGCTTGCGAGAGTCCTTGTTCAGATAACCGTGAGACAGTTCCCACGGCGTATACGCTCTCGTTGGAGTCAAAATCATGCGAGATCTGAAATATCGGTTTGTGTGCTGACTTGTGGACCTTGCTGTAGTGGCCCCTCCTGTCACATGTTATGCAGCAGGGGGATTTTGCAGTGCAATTTGCTTGCGTTCCCTCATGGGGCGAGTTACCACCGCAGTGAAAGCACTGAAACGGGGAGGGGTACATGTGCTGTTGCGAGCTACGTCCCGGCTCTAGACGTGTGGAGAAGTGGGGAAATCGTTGTTTATTTCTTGGCCGAAAGTTCCCTGAGGTGTTGCGATGTAGCTTAGTGACAGCCTGAATTGTTACGCTATTCGATTCTTCCATGGTTGTTGTTGCTCGATTAACATCTTCAAGAGCCCTGGTGTGCTTTAAAAGTGATGACAGGTTCAAGTCTAACCAGAGAGCATCACGTCGCAGGCGTGAGGACGTTGTTGCGAAGATGATCTGGTTCTTGACTTCGACGTCAGTATTTGTGAACTCGCAGTGACGTGCGTGAAGCCGAAGACGGACGCATAATTGGTCTATGGGTTCGCTCTCTAGTTGTCTTGCCTGGCGAAATTGAAAACTTTCTAGCGCCGCGTTCGTGCGTGGGTTGAAGTAGGCGTTAAGCTTGTCTTTGAGAACTTGGTAGAGATTACTGCTCGCGGGTGGTGTGGATGATGAGCTGGATGTCGACGCTTGGCTTGATGTTGAGCCAGTCTGTAGGTCAAGGAGGGTCTCGGAGATGTCGTAGACCCGTTCCCCAGCATAGTGAAGTAGAAGTGATCGCTTTCGAGCGTTGTCTTTCACATCAAAGGCAGTGAGGAAATTTTCAAAGCGTGCTAACCATTTTTGCCATTCCGAGCCGATGTTGCTTTCGTCTATGGCGTTCAAATCAAAGGAGGGCAGAGGAGTTGGAATCAGAGTCATGATTGGTGATTACACAAGGCTTAGCTGTGAAGCCGTCAAGGTTTAGCGCAGCAGCGGTGTGCTGAGGATTTGGCATGTGATTACTTGCCGGAGTTGTAGCTGGAGACAGTCGGCAACACCCTCGTCGCCAAAGTTGAGTTGTTGAAGTGGTGAGTAATGATCCGAAAGGCGGTAGACACTGGAGCCAAGCAATGACGACCATTACTGCTCTCCACCTTTATTTCCTCTTCTTCTTTGTCCCCAATCTATCAACAACGTCCAACCACTGCAGGTCCGTTCCCCGTTATACAGAGAGATACAAAGACGTTCACGATCCTTGTTAAGAACAGAGAACAAGTGATAGCTATCGACCGAGTCAAGCCCGCCCACCTGGACTCAACCGCAACACCGCCTTTACCACCTTCTTCTCATCCGACCTCGACGAGGGGTCCCCCCAAAACAAATTGACGGCATCTTCACGTGGTGGTGCTTGTCTGCGTAGACGCTGAGCCGCAGCATGCCGAGTCTTTCGTTCGTTTTCATCCATGTCAGAAAGAGAATCTGTGGCATTGAACGTGGTTATATACGCATTTCAGCATTTGACCGCAGCGCCCTCTCGTCTATAAACATTGAGCCAATGCATGCAAAGTGTAACGCGGTTATATACGCATTTGACCGCAGCGCCTTCTCCTGTATAGACGTTGAGCGGCTACATGCAACATTTCACCCATGACATCCCCAGCTCTTGAGTTAACTACCACATGTCAGAGACCCTACTTGTCCCGCAGTGATGACCGAGTGGTTAAGGCGATGGATTATACTTCGTTTCACCTTATGTGCGAGCGAAGGCAAAACTGGAAGCGCGAGCACGGAAGCTCCGTGCGTTCAGGCTTTGCTCGAGCGCGCGAGCTGGGTAGAAATGCAAAAAGCGCTGGTCTCGCGCTTCTAGCTTTGGCTTCGCTCGCAGGTAAAGTGAAACGAAGTATAGAAATCTATTGGGGTCTCTCCGCACAGGTTCGAATCCTGTCAACTGCGCAAAAATTTATTTTCGTCATTGTTTTCATATTTTTTTTTATCATCTTTTAAACCCTACACGAGCACGTGCTCACGTGCTCGTGAGCACGTGAGCTCACGAGCACGAGCATGAGCACGGGCACCGGACGCCGGACGCTGGACGGACATACGGACATGGCTAGCCCCTAAGGAGCTTCGCCCCTATAACTATGCGTGACAGTGTTGTTCTTAGCGTTAAAAAGGACACGCTTGGCCACTGCGCCTCCAAGGTTGGGTGAGAATAGTGTAGTGATCATCCGGCGCGAGAAGAGGCGGAAGAAAACAAGCAGCACGAGACAGCTCGGAAACAAAGGCGTCAAGACGCCACTTCAATCTCCATATGAAGGTCCGTTCCCCGTTATACAGAGAGATACAAAGACGTTCACGATCATTGTTAAGAACAAAGAACAAGTGGTAGCTATCGACCGAGTAAAGCCCGCCCACCTGGACTCGACCGCAAGTCCAGCCTTTCTCACCTCCTTCTCATCCGACCTCGACGAGGGGTCCCCAAAAAAACTATGCGTGACACTGTTGTTCTGAGCGTTAAAAAGAAAACGCTTCGCCACTGCGCCTCCAAGCTAGGGGGGAATATTGTAGTGATCAGCCGGAGCGAGAAGAGGAGGAAGAAAACAAGCAGCACGAGACAGCTTGGAAACGGCGTTCGTCCCAGCTTTGCCACTTGGTCATTTAACGCTTTTTTGATGTATATGCGTAGGTAATAAGTATTTATGTAGTCCGCACGCTACAAGTTCATGCTAATGGCGAGCTTCCGTAGTGCTTTTGCAACGTGCATTTCACACCATCCAGATTGATGGTCTCGTTAACATATAACTGTGAGGTTGTTTAGAACAAGCCCAGTGGACAGTGCCCTCAAATATGGCGTCCGCTGAATACCCTCTATTATTATTGCTGAACATCGAATCTGCTAAATCTTCTTCCTCTTCCTTGCTGGGAACCGTACTCAGACTTAAAGAAATAAAACGGACATAAAATATAATGAAGGAAATTATACAAAACCGGCCAGTGTTTCCGCGGTGCTCCGCTCGAGACAACGTCAAAATGAGATTATGTGGCTTGACCTCTTATGTAGACTATATGTCGCTGATTAAATTGCGACGATTCCTATAGGTGGTAACTACGCATCAAATGTCTGCCCATTTTTATTACAGCGAAGCTGTTTATGGCTAGGGTTCCGTCAATTTTTCGCATCAACGAAAACTGGCAGCGCCCCCTCTTTGTCGTCATTCCAAGCGCTTCCGTGCCTAGTTTCCTTCCGCTCTTCTGGGGGGGCGGTTACGTCGCATGTGTCTTCTTTCCGCCGGGTGGCGGTCCCGTCGCGCGTGTCTAGTTTCCTCCGGCTCCTCGGGGCGGCGATATTCGTCCACGCGAATTTATATATAAAAAAAACACATAGACAAGTTGCCGTTCTTCATTTTTAATTTCACTTCTCTTCTCTCGTCGTAATGGGGAGGCCTCGTATAGTCCGGACTCAGAAAGAGCAACGCGCCTACGAAGAGAAATGGCAGAAACCGCAACGAGAATCTCAGTGGCGGCGGCGGGCGGCAAATACCACCGATAAAGATCATGCACAAAACGCCAAGCGCACCCAGGAAACCAAACAAGACGACGAACGTCGCGGAGCGGAGAACGAATCTCAAAGACAAAGGTACTATGCTGCTAAATATGACAAATTTAACTTTAATTAGACAACTTTAGACAACTTTAAGGCTAAATTCAAAAGGGACTTTTTGGACAGACAGTTTGGGTGTAGTTCAAGGGTGTGTGATTGGCTGTGGTTCGATAACAACTTGACCAACATCGGCAATGTGCGGGATCCTACAAAGCGGCCTCGTGCGATTCAAGTGTTGTCGGTGACCAGTGGCACTTGATCCATGACCACCGATCACGGCAATAAAGGTGTTCGTACCATTGTTCAAAAGTTTGTGTCACTTTTCTGTCATGTGCTAAGCAGCTTCGCTGGTCATCCACTTTCACACAGTGGAATGGCTAATGATTTTTATATAAAGACGTTTTGTTTCCTTCCTTTTTTGCCTTTATATTTTCACCCAATGAATATATGGCATTGCTAGGACGACGGGATGTCATGCATCTTAAGTGTGACCAGCTGGTTTTGTCCTTCGCGAATGTGCAATGGGCCTTTTCCGCAAATGTTGGGCACAATCTATCGGCAAGCAGGAGAGGCGTCTTTGATGGCCTGCCGTGCTTCCGGTTCTATCCTCTCTAAGCTATGTTGGCTGACTGAACGCGGTCGGGAAATGCGATCACTGTTTAGCGTTTGTTTTTCTTCTATCCAACGCAATCGACGAGCAGATTTGGTTTCAATTATTGCGTTAACTACGGACGACTTTGTCCGTTTGTACATTTTTTTCCGAATGAATGAACGACTGACTTCGCCGTGGTGCCCGTTGTGACTGACTACACAGTTGAAGCCTCTTCGACCTACGAGAAAGTACAAACGGTTACATTAAACTAGGATTCATGTCATATGCAGTACCGGTAGTAAATTAAGAAAATATTCGAGACAAAGTTACAGTTAAGGAAAGCCTTTTTTATTGCAAGGTATTTGATTAATTTGCTTGAAAAGTTTAATTGGCAAGATGTATTCTGATAAACGTGAAAGCCTACTCTAAACCGTCCGAAAAACACCGGCGCCTGAACGTACCAATGTAATTCTCATCAAAGGTGTATTTTGGTGGTGGATTTCACCTTGTGAAATTTCAACGCGTAGCTCCATTTCTATTATAAAATGAGACCAATAAACTTGGCCGGGACAACGGCGGACTTGTTCCGCGACTATACTAAATGTCGTTTGCGAGCGCCGCTGACCCTGGCGAGTTTGTTGGTCTCGTTGTTTACTGGAAAAAAACACCAATTTGAAATTTCACAAGGTCAAATTTACCACTAAAATACATGTTTAATAAATATCTAAGATTAATACGTGCAGCCACCGATTTCTGAGCGAGCCTCGTCATTGATGTCACCCCACTTCAGGCTACAGCTGTGTGTGACTGTAGGCCCTGAAGAAAAAAACACATAATCGGCCACACCTGTTTTTTTTTTTCATTATTTTTAATTTAGCGCCTGCAGTCAATGTTTCAAACTTATTTTTGTTTACTCGATACATACACGAGGACAACACATCAAGATGATTGTTTCCTCTTCCTTATTTAACCACAATACCAGCAGATGCGGTCGTGTTAGCGATAGATCTGCTCCCATTTCACTTTCTGGGTTTGCACGTAGCCACAAACTGTGCAGCAAATAATTGAAAACTGTGGGTTATTTGAATGTTTACAACAACCAAAATGCAGACAGGCAGTTTGCGTAGCAATGCGAGACCGTCACATTGATAAACAAAAATGTGTGCCAGTGAAACGCACAATCACAGAAACGCCAACTCCGATGCGCTCGCTCTGCGTGGCACATAAGCGACACGACAGCATACCTAACCAATCTGCTGACTTGTATATCCACACCAAGAACAGATAAAGTGAACAAAGACATGCACCTTCCTTGAAGTGGCAACCGCAAACGCGGGAGTGCTTTGAAGGCTGCCTTTACGAGCCGTCCGCATTGTTTCGCTGGATCGCCCGAATCCAGAGCTGCCGCTTCGTCGAGTGCAGGCTACTAGAAGGAAACCCAAAGAAGCTTAAACCGCGACAACGCATGCTGCCGTTGCTGCACCCAACAACGAAACAGCGCAAGGGCCTGTCGGAGAGCTTCGAAACGCGCGGACCACCGCTTCCTCCTGCAGCCCCGAGTACCACGCCACCAAAAATGGCTGACTCTTGTCTGCTGCTGCCGCGCATGCGCCGTGGAAACCCCGGAAAAGGCCCATTAAAAGAGGAGGACGGCGCATGTATCACTCTTCCGAGCATGCGCATGCCGTTTCGGAGGACGACCAGGATTTCTTGTGAGTGTTGCTGGAGCCTGGAGAGTATCAGGTTCCAGATCTATCTTAATAAAAATAACAAAACCAAGAGTAAGTTTAAATATGTATTTGAAGTACAAAAAGAAACACAAATAACGGAAATATACGCAAGTAAATGCGCTTATTTGGAAGAAAGACAGCATGCCCCCCCCCCCCCCCCCTTTCAGTCACAATGCCGTAATAAAGAACTTCTATGCGCCACTTCTTCGCAACAGTCGCCAATCAAAATGTCCCTCAACTTGGGTGCCTCTTGTTCTTGCTCTTTCTTCTGTGTGGGCCAAGCGACCCTGGTGCTTCTCGAGCTTGACCCCTAACTTGGCATAAGCTTGGCGATTCTCCATGGCATAAGCTTGGCGACTCTTCCATGGCAATAGTCAACGTCAAAGTATGTACTTTTCTTTGGCATTTTAGAGCACAGCTCTTATGTGCCCGTTTCAGGCTTGAGCGGCGTCGACGTAGGCGTCGGCGTAACCGCGCGGTGCGTTATGAAACGCGTGACGTCACTGATGGCGTCATCAGTGACGTCATGGCATCGCCATCGTCATCGTCACTGATGAAGTCATCAGTGACGTCATCGGCATCGCCATCGTCAACGTCACTGATGACGTCATCAGTGACGTCATCGGCATCTCCATCGTCATTGTCATCGTCACTGATGACGTCATCAGTGACGTCACTGATGGCGTCATCGGCATCGTCATCGTCACTGATGACGTTACTGATGACGTCACTAGTGATGATGACGTCAACAGTGACGTCACTGATAACGTCACTGATGACGTAATGGTCATCGTCACGTGACCACATAGGGGTCACGTTACGTGACCTCATAGGGGTCACGTGACACCGGTGACGTCACATGGCCCCGTGAGGTCACGTGACACCGGTGACGTCACATGACCCCTTGAGGTCACGTGACCCTCGTGAGGCGACGGCGACGCCGCTCAGTGGGAGGAGTAGCAGACAGGATGAGGACGTGAGAAGGAGGGAGGAGGGGTATACCTTCCCCTCAGTACCGTTCCCTCCTCCTTCTCAAGAGCTGCACTCTAATTCGGCGTTACAGGCAGTTGTAAACGGCTTTCATTTTTTTTTAATTCTTTCAGGCTCGCCACATCATTGATAAGGAGCCAGACATGAACTAAGAATTTACCGAATGAAGTAAAAAAACCAGCACCCAAAATCTAATATAACTTTTTGCAGTCTGGACTACGGAACAGTAAATCTTATTGGATTATATCTGGATTTCAGGTTTTCAGAAAATATTCTATTGTCTGCAATCTAAATTTCAGGATTCCGGTAACGATTACAGTAAGGTTTCTTGTTTTATAATCAAGACAGGGAAACGTTATATGAGGTTTCGGTGTAGGGATAAAGTATCAATCTGGGAGACGTTAAACAAATTAGGCCCAAAGTGGCCACATGAAAAGACAACAGCCAGATGCCTCACTTTGGCACATTTTGGCGACTTAGGATCAAGATACTCAGACTTTGAACAAAGAAGGGCAAGGCTGGTTCTACCCTGGCTTCTTCTGGCTTTGTAAAGCCTTAAATTATCAGAAAAAATTGACCGCATCTCCACGTGGTGAATGATGTTGCTTGGGGCGAAGCTCTGGTGGTGCTTGGCTGCGTAGACGCCGAGCCGCAGCATGCCGAGCCTTTTCATTCTTGTCAGTAGGAGAATGTGTGGTTTTCTTCTTTTTCTTTTTTTAAGCAGACAGATGGGATGGCATCTCAGAACCCCCTACTCTTTTTTTTTTCTTCTTTTTCTTTGAGTCTTTTCATTCATGTCAGTAGGAGAATGTGTGGTTTTCTTCTTTTTCTTTTTTCTTCTTTTTCTTTTTTCATATTTGTTTCCAATTTTTTTTTTGCCCTACACGAGCACGTGAACATGTGCTCACGTGCTCGTGAGCACGTGATCTCACGAGCAGAAGCACGAGCACCCGACGCCGGGCCTACGGCGGACGGCGGACGGCGGACGGACATGGCTAGCCCCTAAGGAGCTTCGGCCCTAAAACAAAAAATGTTGGCCCGAGGAACTGTGCTATTTGGGATTGCATTCAAACAAATGTAACCACAATAAACCTGTACGATTTGATGAGATTACGGAAATATTTTATTGGAGTGATGGTTTTAAGGAATGTATATTACATTTTCTTCACCTTGAGCGACTGTTGTAATCATTACTTGAAACACAGCTCCGGCAGCTCAAGATTTCGGCCGTTGTATTGTACTGCGATGACAATATATTTTTGTTTATTATTGCATGATGCAAGGATGTTTAACAAGAATGTCTACCAGCAATGAAGCCTAACACTGGTACTTTTTGTTGTGATTTAGACTCAATGGTTCTAAATTACAGCCAAACACACAAGCAGCGAAGTTCAACTTTGTAAATTGTTTGATGGATTAGGGAAAAGACACCCATACTCTTTGCAATTAGAAGGCCAAGTTTGACTGTACTTTGGCGTCTTTGGAATTTTAGGGCCCTAAATTCTCAGACAAAAATTAGATATTCGGCCCCCAAAAACTGTCCTCTCTGGAAAGACCCTTGAACAGTGATCTGGGAAGCAGGTAGGCAAGAGCACATCTGAGTTTTTCGTTCAAAGCTACTAAGATAGACCCTGCCTCGCGCTGTTTTTTACTTCTACATCCTCGCCGCACATATTCCTTTACATTGGGGCAATACCACCTCATTATTGTACACGCAAAAGATGTTCCCTAGTGAGAAAATATTACAGTCAAATACGTTGTGAATCGAAAACAATTACGCAGCACTTCTGAATTTCGGCAATCTTCGCTACGCCAAGGATTGCTTCGGGAAGCTAGGCAATTCTAGCTCTGCGATATTGCAGTCGGAGGCCCACATATTGTGTTAATATATGCTGGTTTATAACAAGATAGCTTTGAAATAAACGGAGGCTAGATCATATCCTGTGGAGGGAGAGCTCAAGGAAACCTAAGCTTGTTTTTAAGACTCTCATGCTTAACGTTGTTTGATAGGTATGTGGTATAAACGAAAAGAACTGCATGCGCGTTGTATTCGAGATATATTTAGCATTGCTACGCATAAAGGCGTCGAGAGCACAGTTCTCATTAACAGACCACGAAATGAAAGTTTCATTATTTTAACGACCTATTGCATTCTTGCAATAACGAAACTAATCAAAAACCGCTGTTGAAGAGGACAGAAAAGGGGCCTGATTAAATGTTTGGCAAAGTTGCATTACACTAAAATATTGGTATTGAAAGATGTCAAAAATGTTTTAGGTAAATGGTCAGCTAGAACGATAGGGACAAAACACATACAGGGAGAAACAGAGCATACACACCGCTGACTATCAACTAAGACTTTATATTTCTTCTTCATCACTTTGACCGAAAGATTCACACCTAAAGTAATGCCAATGAATCACCCTAAATCCTTACATTACACTGCTAAATTAAAATACTAAATAAAAGTAATTAATTACATTAAATTACTAAATTTGGTCACTAACACCTCCCTGATCCAACCCACAGACCACCACCGACACATATTCCTCTTATTCCCTTTCACGGGGCCGTGCCACACTGCAAAAACTGTCTTTCTTTCTTGCTGACCGTGATGGAGGGCATGCTCACGCAGTCATCGCCGGTTTGCTCAATGGCCAGGGCCTCGAGAATCTCGCGCGCAAAGGCACTTCTGTGTCTTTTAATAATGGAGACGCTGCTAAAACTTGGCCTGCACCCGCACGTGCGGCAGTGGGCTGCAAGGTGCCCAGCCCCCGTGCCCTGCACCGACGTCGCGTGCTCCCTGACTCTGTCATTAACGCAGCGTCCCGTCTGCCCGATGTAGCAGCTCCCACAAGACATTGGAATCTTGTACACTACACCGGTCTGGCACATGGCGTACTTAGTCCTGTGCGCAGTGTTGAAGGTTGGCTGGCGGTTCTTGGCCTGATTTACTCTGCGGCACATAGAGTTCCCTCTGTTCGGTGCCGAGCACACCACCCTGACACTTTGTCGTGCAGCGATCTTTTTGAGCCGGTGGGTGACACCGTGGATGTAGGGGACTACTGCGAAGGTCAAAAATGTCCAGTGAAAATGAATCTAAAATTACGAATATCAAACTTCGTTTGCTGTTACGCTTGGTTGTGTTTTGAGAGATGCACACGCATCTATGATCCCATACCCGAGCATTTCTAGGAGTTAGGTTCATTGAACCATGCGAGATTCTAAAATATTATAATAAGATTTGACAAGAAAAATAACTTTTTAAAGATACTTTTAAAAGCAGCGGTCGTTTACAAACTTTAAACTTGTTAAGCATTTGATCGTTATTCAGACAGGGTTTAAATAAAAGAAAGCAATGTGACGTTTCAATACCAGAAATCGATTCGCCCAGGTTTCACTAGTTTAGAGATGGATGAGTTAGCACACTGAAAATAGCGAGCCAGAGCCCATTGGACCGTCTAAACGGCTAAAACTTTAACGGCGCGTGACCGGACGTTTAATCTAAAATGCATTAATCGATCACAGGGCTGGCAGCGAGAGAAGGGCGGGGATCTCATTGTCGTCGTTCGAGACTCTGCCAAGATGTTCTAATTTCACAGGGTCCCAGGATTTGTTTCGAGGCAGTATTACATGAGAATATTCGATGCAAGCATTCTGGTGCTGTGTTACGCGGTCGCAAAATGTGAACCAATTTAATTATAAAAAGTGAGTGTAGTAATTTCTGATGTCTTACCTCGTGCTTATTATTTCTGCGGACATCTCCTTACACCTTCTTTTAGACGAAAACCCATGACCTTAGGGTTTCGGACATAATTATCCAAATTAGTTTCATGAACGCACCTGACTTGGCGGGAGGTTTTCCATAAAAAAAGAAGACTGAGCGATTGTCTTGTAGTTTAATCGCAGGGAAACAAGAAAACGTTAGTCGAGCAAACATATATTTAAGCATGTGTTCAAAAGCTGTTGATTTCTGTATTTGTCCTCACATGCTTAGTCTTTTAAAGCGCAGCTCTTAGGCGCCCGTTTCCGGGTTGAGCGGCGTTGGCGTGACCGCGCCTTGAATTATGGGAAGTTTCCTATATTGACGTCCCATGTGACGTCACGTGAGACGTAACGTGACGTCAAACACGTGACATCACACGTGACTTTCCCCGCCAAATTTAGCGGGAAAAAGTTTCCGGTAAATATAGTGGTGAAATTTTTCCGCCAAAGTTAGCGGAACATTCTCCGCCAAATTTAGCGAAAAGATTTTTTTTTGCCGTATTTAGCTTGAAAATTAAGCCTGATGACACTAAATTTAGCGGAAACATATAGCGGAAATGCTTGCGCTAAATTTAACGGAAAACATTCTCCGGTAAATGTAGCGGGAAAATTGACGTCATGTTACGTCAACACCAACTCAGTTTCCCCGCTAAATTTAGCGGGGAAATTATCACTAAATTTCAGCGCTAAACATGGTGGGAAAATTTCCTCGCTAAAAGTAGCCAGGAAATTTTCGCTAAATTTCTCGCTAAATTTAGCGGGAAAATGTAATAAATGTCTCTCTAAATTTAGCGGGAATATTTCCGCGCAAAATATAGTGGGGAAATTCTCGCTTAATTTAGCGAATAATTTAGCGAAAATTTCCTGCTAAACGGGAGGGCAACATGAGAGGAGAAGGGGAGGGTACGGAGGAGGAGCAGGGGCATACCCTTTCGTCCGGACCCTCCCCTCCTCTTCCTCAAGAGCTGTGCTCTAGGTCGGCATTACAGAGAATTGTAAACGTCCTTCATTTTTTTTTATTCTCGTCTATAGATTTACGCCTTGCGCATTTGCCGTCGTACTTTAGATTCGACTTTCGGACATCCTCAATATGCTGGAATATTCACCTCTCAGCTAAACGTAATAAAAATTAATTTCTGCAGAACAAGTGCAGAAATCCTGATATGAGCCGGAAGGAATATAGACGCTATTAAGATATCATTCGATAGCAAGTAGAACTTCGGGTACGTCAAAGTATTATTCCATGCCCTACGTATTTGTTTGAATTATTAGCCATGAGCAACTTTCCCAATACCTTGAATTTAAGTCCTTCATACATATATATATATATATATATATATATATATACTTTTCCCGGATTCATATCACCCATCGCTACAAACGTATTATTTGTTGATAAGCACGTTTTATTCTCCAGGAGAATATCGATATATCCAACAATCTTTAGTTCTTTAAAACCAAATGGAAGGTAGGTGCAATGCCTACAGCCACCCTAGCTAAATTTAAGCCCAAGTACAATAAACTCCTTCATAACACAAAATACGGCAACTTTAGTCGCATGGAACTATAAGCGTAGAATGGAGAATGCCCCAACGCAATACTCCATGTGCTGTGAAGGACAATGCTGCTTTGCGCACCACCGTCTACTGCCAGTATGATGGCAGATGCAGTCGCAAATACCGGACTTGTAGCCAAATGCTCCAACGTGTTCAATCTATGCACTATGCTCGCCCCCAGTTTCTAACATATGAAACATTCTAACCTACAAAAATCTGCAGCCTTCACGGTCAGCACAACAAGCCCAACGAAGGCGTACCGGCCAGAAAATCGTGATTGTCAGTAACAAAAAACCGATCAGTCTAAAACTGCAATATTTGGAAGAACAAAATGTTCGCAGCTTAGTATTTCTCACGACAATGTGATCTCATATAGAAGATATAATGGTTATCTCTGTCTCTTTTCCACTTTCTTTTTCTAGCTAGTTTCCTCATTTTTTCCAACTCTTGTTTCCCATTCTTTGACTTGAGCTAAATTTCTAGCTAGTCCAGGTGCACAAGGTGTTGAGTGTGAACCACTTTAGATAGCTTAAATGTTGAACGGGAACAGGGCACGTACTATTGCAGATAATATGAGAGTAAGAAGCCCTCCTTACGTGTTTCGCCGACATGCCAGTTTGTAAAGAAGTTCTGATTCAGTATATAATCACCTTTAATGACTCAGGAGTGCCACAGCACCGCGGAAAGTCGACAGCCTGAACCAAAGAGTCGCGGGGTGTCGCGTGTAGTATGTGCGGTTATTGGCTTTTATATTATACAAGATGCATAACGATGTTGATATGGAGCTTTTGGGTTGGGTGCGGGTAAATGTTGCGTGTGATCAGGGCTTGTTCACTGGATGCATGTGGTATGATGATGATGATGATAGGATGGTGAAGAGGGTGCAGAGCCCTAGCAGCGGTCTTCGCGAGGGTGGCCATCGCGGGGCCGCCATTGGCTGCTGGCTTCTAGCAGGCCGGTCACAAGCGCCTGGTGAGAGCTCCCAGCGTGCTTAGCTTGCAGACGAGCCGTTCTAGTTTCCAGCGACGCAAGGAGTCCAGCACTACCATGGTGAGGATCCAGGAGTTGGCGCCGGTGTTGGCCGGACGGTTGTCTTAGCGAAAGCGGGCATTCAAGTCTCCCAGCTTGCGAACGTGATTTTAACCAGCAGCGTGAGCAGTCTGTCGATTGAAAAAAAATTGTGTAGGCTAAAGACTGTACTGCGGGCCACTGGTTCGGCTGGCTCTCTGACGATGGAGAAAGCCCGTCTTTTGCCCAGCTGGCTTCCTTTTCCTCTTGCTCGCAGGGAATTGAGCGCGGACTTTATGTCGCAATCATTGAACGTTTCGACGAATTGAGCGATGATGAAAGTTGTGAGGATCGCTGATGCAGATAAATGTTAGGTCGTTCCCTTCTAGATTATATGAAATAAAAAATAGAAGGAGGGAAAGAAGGAAGGTCCAGCGAATTTTGCTTCCATATTTGCTTCTTACCGAATTCTATGATAGCGCCCCTGCTCTGTGTGAAGGAAGTCTAAATGCGACTTGCGGCAACATTGACGCATCATTCACAACGGCGGCACACGTATTATAAAAGTCAGAAGACCGGTGCGGGCAAAGTGGTTTTACACTTAACGGAAGGCTGGGCCTTGTGTGCCCCAAGAGAGCGGATGAGGCCTCAACCCCCAAAATGACATTTCCTTGCCGCTTCGTAATTGACGCGTAATGGGAAGAAGATGAGCGCCGGGATTGCCGCCACGACCGATGCTCGAATGGCCTCCCCTGAAACGCATCACTGTGCGGCCAGCCCTGAGACCGTCCTTTCGGGAGCGATGAAATCTACAGCGATTAAATTTTTTCCATGCTTCCTTTACAAAAAGTGTCTTATGAATCTTTGAATCACAAGCGGCCCTAAAAAAAAAAAAACGAAAAAAAAAAAACAGAACAGATGGCACTCAAATAATAACGGGGTAGAGTGGAATACCAGCGCCATTACTCAACCAGAAGGCGTTTCTTACGAAATATGTTTTGAACGTTTCTCCGTATCGAGCGAGTTTCCCAAAAGTAGACTTTTAAAGCAACACCAAAAATAAAACAAAACAAAGAAAACAACGTACATCGAAGCGCTCCCGCGAACGCTTTCAAAGAGAGCGGTCTCCCATATGAGAAATACTGGTCGTATCAACCTAGTGGGGAAAAAAAAGACACAACCATTCAATGGACAGATAGGATGGAAGCTGAAACGAACAAGGAAAATAACCTCTTCGTTCGATTGCATAACTGCGCGCATTACACGATGTGTACAAGCCAATGATTGCGTGACGTAACGGAGGTTTACTTTAGACGAAGTGTTTGGACACCCGCAGCCTTTTGCAACGCCGGAGAGCTCTTGTCCGAACGTAATTACATGTTCTGCTAAAAGAAAAAAAAAAAAAAAACGATGCGAACGGGAGAGCTATATATACGTTTCTTTGATCCTTGTCTTTCGCGATGACGTCCAATGACAGCACTAGAGCCCTTGTTTTGTTTTTTTTCCCTGGCACGCATCGTGTCGCGCGTGGTTTCTGGAGCGTACTAGACGTCACAAGTTTCACGTTTTTCCTATTTTATGTTACTTTGTTTAGATTGTCCGTTGTTGGATAGGGCTACAACAGAAGAGCCTTTTTCGATCCATTTTTTATGTGCAACTTTGCGTATCAGCTACAGTGGATGCGTTTTTTTTTTATTTCACTTTTGCTGCATCAGATGAGTCAGCGTGGCACCGAGCGAGCGAGGCAATCGAAACAAAACCAAAGGCAAGAAGTCGCGGGACACTGTTGAACGATTCTGTCGAGCTCGGCGGCGAATGACAGGACTGAGAAAGCTATTTCTCGGGAGAAAAGAGACGGGGCGTTCCTTTTTTTTTTTTTTTTCTGGTATCTCAATGAGTCCGTATTTTTGCCACGAAGCATTACTATGATCTTTTGGGGAGGTCTCCGTTCTGCGGGAGAAATGGTAGTTTTTCTTGCCTCTGCTTCAAAGATGAGAAATGAGGACCCCTAAGAGGAAAGTTAGCGTCGCGACAATCTATCCTCCGGAGATCTCTTTTATTGATAGTCTGAGGAGTCGAACAACTGGTACGTTCTTGAAGGACGACTGCTGAGACTGATATGAATGTGCGGGGGGTTATCGAGACACTCGTGCGTTTTGCTGCAGATCCTGCCGTTTTTGCATACCATTAAGTCAGTTATCTAGGAAGCGGAACCTATAGATATCGAATAAAAAGAGCCCTTTTATGTCGTGCAACGCTCGCGCATCGTTTTGAAAGCTCGCATTCCGTGCGTCCTCAGCCTGAATATCCGTAAATCTCAGTATGAGAGATTCTTTTAAAGAATTTGGCCAGACATTGAAAAGCCGCGCTTTTGTTGTCAAACCTCGACAAATTCGTGTTTGCTTTTTTCGGGAATTGGGTGGTAATATTGATTCCTAGAAAAACAAAAAATAAAAACCTATTTCTGTTTTAGAGGTATAAAAAAAGAGAGAAAATAATGTGTTCACTCTAGAGGTAAACCCGGGAGGCAAGATGCAAGCCTTACGGTTAGTGTTTCTTAGTGAGGGGAAAATTCTGATTGGTTCGGATGGGTCGCACATGCAACACACTCAATCTCTCTCTCCAACCCCCCCCCCCCCCCCCCCCCGAGTTTTCTACGACTATCGAGACAATTGCTTAAATTTCGTCAAGAGTGGAGGGAGTGTCGAGTATGCTTCATTGAGAGGTTTCCTTCGGTGCTGCTTTTTTTGAGGTTGCGTGTAGTGCCCTTAGTTATTAGTGCTCTTGGATTGCAAGGCCAGCCTTGTTGTAGCTGAAGTAGCCGCGAAAGAAGGACGGTTATCTAAAGCCTCTCACGCTCCCCTCGAGCGATCACGTGGGGAATTACACTTTCTGAAAGTGCGAAAACCACGTGCGCCCTCCGACGGTAACCTACTAAAGGACGCACCCGGGAGTCGGACTTGGTCCCGCCGCTTGTGCTGTCTTTTCTCTCTTTGATCTCTCCTTAGGTGCGCCGAGCAGAGACACCGTTCGGTGTTCAATTCTCTCTGAGCCGAGTGGTTAATCTCGTTTGTCACAATTTTCTACGCCTAATTAAGACCACGTGTGGTTAATTATGACTAAGTACGGGTTCCTCTTGGATGTTTATGTTTCGCCTACAATGGGCCGAGCGCTCTTTATGTTGCCTTGGCCTGCGTGTAACATTTTTGGTTACACTCGAGCGTTATACTTTTCGTGTAAAATCAAGCGCATGTATTAAGTGTAAAAAAAAGAAGGCAATATATTGCGTACGGATGATTAAAATAACTTTCTGCACACGCAGTGACAGAAGAGGTGTTAGAGAGCCTGCTTGTCTACGCTACTTATATTGACATTTTCCGCATAATCTCATAGAAGCGCGCCACTGATGTGCCTTCGACGCTGTGCATTCTTGAATGACCCGTGGACACGGGATATTAACCTGCAAGGTTATTGGCGAAAAGGTTTAGGAACGGACTTCGTGCATGAGTTAGTTCTGAGTGTTTTTTAACCTTCTTACAAGTTCCGAAAATCTATGGCTGTTTGGCTATCACTGCATCGTCGTCGGGTGCACAAATAAATATATTAGGCATAAGAGCGCGTAAAGCTGCAATCTTATTGAGCTTCGCACGTTCCCCAAGGAGTATTATTTATGAAGTCAATCGATTGTTAGCGTGCGTCGCGAGGGCTACGTATTAGTCTCATCGTCACGTTTATGCTCACGACTACTTCCTCTACGGCAATACGGCTGATTGCGACCCGGTGCAGGTGCTCTGATTAGGCTATCACTGTAAGGTATTCACGTTTACACTGTTTACAAAAATCAGAGTTCACACGTGTTCGATCACAGTCTAGCCAGTGCTCGATTGTAATTGGGGCAAGTCAGAAAGTACGCGTGCAAAACTCACGCAGCAATGGACACGGCCTCATACGCTTTTATAAAAAAATATGTATACTAGTGATCCATGGCATGTGAAAGATATTAAAACTTCTACGGTCCACCGCGTAAATTGCAGTTAGCAAATACATAGAGCTTACTTGCGTAGAAACATTCATCTGCTCATATAACTCTTCGTTGTGGAAACTGAATCAAAACACCTCACCGTCTTCGCCCTTGTTCTTCCGAGCAGGCAAGGTGATGGCCTCTCATTAGCCAACTCTCTTCAACCGGCCAAATTGCAGCTAGGTTATTTAGCCCACCATAGCCAAGTCTAGTCAAGTTCCCCCGATAACCGCATCGCTGCCTACCCAGAGAGCCCAGATAGCTGTGCTGTCAGACGCCGCCGGTATTTAAAGCTTTATGCCACTACACCGCGTCGTCCACGCAGCAGATCTCAATAAGGCGGTGCCTTTAAAAAACAAAGATCTATACTATTGTGCATGCAATAGTCGGTTCACTTAAACATCGCTTCCGTTATGTCATAAGGCACCCCAATGCCCAAAGCAGCTTTTCTACCGCCCCGGCCGGCGCTGCGATAGTGGTTTGTTTCTGCAAGGGCAACCGTGGACTCCTTTGCTGAAGGCCTCTGTAACGTAAGTTTCTGGGTCTTCGCTTTCCGCAGTATTACCAAGCTGTAATGGAGCCCTTTGCGCTCCTGTTGGAGGGCGGTGACGAGTCACCATTTTTGACTCAGGGCGCAATGAAAGATGCGAACGTGCTCGCTTTGATAGGTCCCCCCCTGGTTGCGAGCGACGCGCTGAAATTAGCGGTACTATCTGAACTCATTGACATGGTACGCATCTTAGGGGAGCATGTTGATACTTGGCCTTAATACTAAACTTGGTTGGTGCCCGCTGAACAATAATAAACTAAAAAAAGACAACCGCTGAACTATCAACTATATTGTAGCCTTCTTCCGTCAGTACTATGAGTATTTACAACCTGAATTGAAGCCCTCTTCTTCGTTACTGAGAAACTAGATTAAAACCTTCATTCTCTACTCCTATTCTGGAACTCCTTCGTGTCCTTCAGGACGCCCGCAGAAACAGTTTTCTTGCTGATGCAGCACCGGGGATGGGGCACTTGACGCATTCATCTTTTTTTTTTAATCGACCGCCAAGCCCTCAACGATTTCACGCGCAAGTTTTTCTTTGTTTTTTTTCTTAGGACATTGATGTTTGGTAAACATGCACTGCACCGGCATATCCGACAATGAACATGAAGATGCTACCCTGCAGAGACGTTCCTTAAGGAGGCAGCATGTTACATTTTTTGGCTTTGATGTAACAGCCGGTTTGCCTCTGTAACCGCGACCGCATGATAATGAAATGTGATGCTTATATGACTCCTTTTTCACACGACGGGTACCTCGCCCTGCTTTGGACACACATTCGCCCACGTACTTCCTGTAGACGAGTCCACAAGTTTCCTGTATTTGGTTCTGAAGTTATTGGTTGGTCTCGTGTCCTGAAGGTACTACGCTGCATCCTCTAAAGGATTCCTTCCCTTTGACTCTGGGCATTCAAACTTTTACACCTGGTGTGGCTACTATACAACTTGCATCTGCACTTAAAGGGGGACCTTCAAATGTATTCTTCCGCCTGGCGGAAAATCCCACACGCCCTTTTTATTGCCCTTTTCCCCCTTGTCTAACTGCGTCGCGAGGCGGGTGGGAAGGTCCCCTTTTGTACCGGCTTCTTCTGAAAAGATAAGGCTAGGATAAGCAGGATGTTTGGCCCCTCGCAAAGCCTAGCCCTCCGGGAGGATGTTTTACGAAACTGGAAGGCTGCGCCCTGGAAGTCACCCATTTGAGATGTAGCCTGTGGCAAAGAAAACGCTTACTTGAAAGCTGCGATGCATCCCCGCAGCAATTGAACACACTTTTCATATTTCTTCTCAATTTCTCAAATAACGAGCGCCAAACGCACGTGCGAGATGTGGTGGTTTGAATATATCAGCATGATTTACATTTTCACAAAACATTCAGCATCCTCAAAATGCCAGCCTATCACACCCAAACCTGCCTCAAATGGGGAATGATGGAAACGATAAACACGTACCAGGCGCAGGCATCTTAGTGAATATCTGTTTTCGTACAGTGCGCACAAATTATTGTGTGCCTAACTCGCAGAATATGATGGCCAACGAAATGTGGGTAAAATTTATATTTACACAACCTAAGAACCCTATGAGTTGAAAGGGCAGCGAGGGAATGAAATTTATATTTAGAGATCCTAAAAACCACATACGAGGGGCGTTCATAAAGTTCGTATTATCGGCACAAAAAATTAAAAAAAAAGACGGAACAAAACAGGTATCAACATGAGCGCGCTTCCCTCTAGTTTCCGCACAGAATAAACATCGCATGCTATAGAAGCTTGGAACGCCGCTATAGAGTCGAAACACAAATGGCACCGTTCGTCGGTGACAATCACATGCAGTGATCGTTTTTTTTTTGTTCATGTGAAGGGAAGCAATGCCAAGGATATTCATTCCAATCTGGGAGCGTTGTTCGAGCCTACGCCCCAGTTTATGACACTTTGGTTAAATGGCGGAGACGCTTCCAGTGTAACCAAATAATAGGAAAGCATTTCAAGGACGGTGACCAAGTGATTGCTGAAGTGGATCAATTCCTGAACACTCAAAACGACGAGTTCTATAACAGTGGCCTCCGGCATGTGGTGCATCCCTGGAAAAAGTGGGTAACTTTTGGTGGCGAACATGTAGAGAAAGTCTCAACTCCTACTCGAGTTTGATTGCTGAATCTCTATTCCTTTGTGACTATAATACGAACTTTATGAACGCCCCCCGTATGTTGACAGAGCAGCAAGGGTGAGTGCCGATATTAGGGAAGTTTTAGTGAATCGTTTTTAGCTCTCCGATAACCGTACTTCACAGCGATATATAAGCTAGGCTTGCTCTGAGCATTTTTTATTGAGCACGGCTATCGGAGCGGAGAACGCAGTATTAAACCCCTAATGGGGAGCTTAGCGTGTTCTGCTATCGTTCAACGTTGCTTGTATCGGTGCTATAGCACGGGCTGCCACTTCAAATGATTCTTTCGGGCTCTTTTTTTTTTTTTTTAACACGACTAAGGATAGTAATTTCGACATTTTAAAAATTTATGTACACTGCGCAATCAAGTTTGCACGAACAAATATCGGTGATTTTGCTCGTCCGTTTTTCTTGCGAGAACTGGATGAGGCATAAAAAACTGTTAATGCGATTATTCAACCTAAGCGGTACATCTTAGAACTAGGCAATACATAGCTGGGCGACAAAATAGCAAAAAGCGCCGATGTCTGGTTGGCGATAACAGTGCGGCGCAATGCACGCATACCGTTACACTATCAGTGCAAGCAGAGTAAGTCAGTAAATGTATTAGACAAATAAGAAAATGTTTTGGTTTTTTATAGCTGAGATTCGTCATTTCTATACAAGCGATTCGGCAAAGAGTGCTGCTATTGGTCACCAACTTACGTAGCATCAGTTTCTTCCTGTACACTAACATCGGCATGACCCTTGCATTAAAATGTCAAATTTATGTTTGCGCTAGCTGTGTCACGAGGAGTGAGTAAGAGACAACTCTATTTCTCGAACATTTGAACAAAAACCTTCATTACGCCAGGTATACATTTTGCGTGTATGCGCTTACGGTGCTTGTTTAGAGTTATTATCTACGTCAAGCAATTTGCCACTCTTTGCAGAATTGCTAGGATAAAAATACCTTTACAACTATAAAGAGATTCTTTGTACACTAAACTTATTTATTTACTCTGATTATATAGAGCTATGCGTACATTACGCGACACTGTTAGCGCGAACACAACATCGGCACTTTTTGCTATTTTTCCCCGGAAATGTATTGTCTCGCACTAAGGTCTGCCGCTTAGGTTGGATACTCTAATATAAGAGTTTTTTAAACATAATTAACTTCTAAGGATACATCAAAAACGGGAAAAACCGCCGCTAGTTTGTCCGTGCTAGCCGCGTGGAGAAGTGTACATATAATATTTTTACACTGTCATATTATGGTCCCGTGACATGTTAAAAAAAGGGCTGCATTTGATTTAGTTTCTTGACCACTCCGAAGAGTACTTTGAAGTGGCAGCCCGTGCTATAGTACTGAAACAAGCAAGGTTTAACTATAACGAGACATGCTAAACTCCCTAATAGGGACTTTAATAGGGAGTCCTCGTAGACCGCGTCCCCCCCCCCCCCTCCCCCCCCCCCCAAAGCCCTCCGCAACGAAAAAGCCGCTGCTGCGTCTGCGCAGCGATAGCCTTGACTGTATAAGTTCCGGGTGTCGTACCGGGTTGAGAAGAGCGTTGCGGGACGGCGGAAACGGTCTACAAAAACTCCCTATTGTGTTTTCCGCTCCGATATCCGTGCTCGATAATGAATGCTCACAGCACGGCAAGCTTATATATCGTTGTGTGGTACGGTTATAGCCGATTCACACGGCGGACCGAATCGCGATTTTCGTCCGCGGACCGTGTACTACGTGACTGACACGTTGCCGATTCCTGCGATCCGCGCTACGTCATCGTCCGCGGACGCGCAGACTGATAAAGTTGAGCGCCCTTTCACTGGCTGATTTTTGGCGGGAAATTGACTTGAAAGGTGTTTAGTCTGGCAACGGTACAATGCTTTAGTGTTTCTTTTTCTTTTGGACGATTAAAACAAAAATGGCGCATCGTTGTGTTTTGTGCGTTTGCTGGCTGATTTGGTTGCACGACTCCACGCATGAAAGAAACTGCCAAAACTTTGTCCGGCTGACGCGACGCAGGTTCCGGTTCCACTCCTGGTCCATGTCAATACGTTCCCGTCAAGACTCATCTAGCATGCCGCAATAATTCTTGCACGTCCAGTCAGCCATTCTCCGAGCAAGACCTTTCTTGTGGCTGTGGTGTGCTTGTCTTTTGTGCACGAGCGCGGAGTGCGTAAAGGCATCTCCAAACTCTTCTCCGCGAGCCCAGAACGTCGTCGCTTCTACGCCGAATCCTTCTCGAACAAGACAATGACTGTGTCACTGTCATGCCTTGGGTTCGTAAAGCTAGTGCCGCTTCGCGCGAAACCTATCATGTTGTTTTTGTCCTTATTTGTACGTAACAGCGATGTACGATTCCTTATCGTAGTAGCAAACGTTAATTTCTTTCTTGGACAACGATGCCACTGTGAGAGAATTGAAGTTTTGCGTCACCCTGGCGTGGCGAACAGGTTCAGTCCGTTCTCGCTGGCGTCTGCTGGTTGTCTCCATCGTGTGCATGCGCTTGGGAGACGGACGAACCGCGGACACGTCGTCACATAATCAATCCGTCCGCGGATCAGTCCGTCGTGTGAATCGGCCATTATCAGAGAGCTACAAACCATCCACTAAAACTTTCTAATATCGACACCCACCCTTTCTGCCCTTTCGACTCATGTGCTTCTTAGGATGTGTAAATATGAATTTCATCCACATGTTGTTGGACATCATATCCTGCGAGTTAGGCACACAATAATTTGTGCGAACTGTACGAAAACAGAGATCCGCTAAGATGCCCGCGCCTGGTACGCAGTTATCTTTTCCATCGTTTCCCATTTGAGGCAGGTTTGAGCGTGATGGGCTGGCGTTTTGAGGGTGCTGAATGTTTTTGTAACATGTAAAGCATTCTTGCATATTGAAACCACCACATCTCGCGCATGCGTGCTGCACTCGTTATTTGAGAAAACGAGAATAAATATGAAACTTATGTTCAATTGGTGCGGGGATGCATCGCAGCTCTCCAGTAAGCATTTACTTTGCCTCAGGCTACAGCCAAACAACTTTGACAGCTCAAATGGTTGACTGCCAGGGCGCAGCCTTCCAGCTTTGTAAAACGTCCACCCGGAGGGCTAGGCTTTGCGAGGGGCCAAAAATCGTGCTTATCCTAGGCTTATCCCCTCAAAAAAAGCCGGTACAAAAAGGGACCTTGACCCCCCGCCTTGCCATGCAGCTAGACAAGAGGAAAAGGGCGAAAAAGAGGGCGAGGAGGACCTTCCGCAGGCAATATTGTGGCAGGTCCCCCTTTAAGGAGTCCTGCCAATATCAGGTTGGGCAAAACTTTCAAACAAAAATTCAAGGCTACAGGCTGCTGGTTACCCACATACATTATTGATAGTGACGTGTGAAAAAATCTGCAACAGCATAAAGAGGAACCCTGGGGGAAATGACCAAAGGATTAAAAATACATTTAACCCTACAGTGATCGCGCCATATATCCACAGCATCACTTGCAGATTGAACAAGGCCGCAGGACGGCAAGGCATCCACGTGGTTTGCTCCGCACCGAACAAGGCATATCCTATGTGCCACAGAGTAACCCAGAAGGGAGATTTAAAAGGAGAAGTTTTTGGGATTGCTCACAGGACAAGGTACGCATCATGTGAAAAAGTAGTCATATTTAACATCCCATTATCATGCGGTTGATGCTACATAGTCCATAGCAGTCGTTGCATCAATGACCGGATAAGGGAAAATACTGCTTCATTAAGGAACTTCTCAGCAGGAGGACATCTACCACTTCATTGTCGACAATGGCGGTACACTGCAAGTTTTCAAAAAATCAAGGTCCTGGGCTAAAACACACAAAAAAGATGCGCGTGAAGTCCTTGAGGCATTGGTTATCAATGAAAGAGAAGATGAATTCTCCAGTGCCCCTTCCCTTGCGCTGTACCAGCGAGAACAACTGTTTCTGTGAAAGTCCTTAAGGACAGGAAGGTGGTCGGCGTTTAAAAATAAGGATAGTTGGGGAGGAAGAAGACTTTAATTCTGTTTTTCAATAATGAAAAAGTGGGCTTCAATCCAGGTTTTAAATACTGATTGTATTGAAGGAAAAAGAAGACTTCAAAATGGTTGATAGTCCAGCGGTTGTCTACTTTTGTGTTTACTAGTGCTCAGCTGGCGCCACCTATGAATATGAACCAACTAGTTCAGCTTTAAACAGTTGCTTAGTGATAAAAAGGGGAGCAGTAAAAGCAGCCATAAATGAACTTTAAAACAACTAAGGCAAATAAACAAAAAAAAAAAACGGAATTTTGAACAGACCTTGTAATTGTTTGGCCAATGAAGTCTGTTATCGAAATTTAATTGGGCAGAAGTATAAGTAAACTTCATTTAACTTTGAAAAAAAACATACGGGAATTGCCACAGCGCATACATTGAGACTATCTATCGCCTGATATCTGTCAACTACGTCGTTACGTCATTGTTGCCATCTCGATGCCAGTTTGGTGGCGAGCAACGATTACCTAACCCCGCCGATGACGTCACTTTCGGTAGTTTGAACCTGCGGTGTGATGCTTTGCTACTCTCGGCGTGGAGCAGGTGCCAAATTTTGATTGGCGATTACGTCGCTCCTACTAATAGAATTGCAATACTACTTAGTGACACAATTTATAAACTGCTAATATTCAAACTTTTACAGTTTCTATTTTTCTGAGAAGAAGGGTACCTCTTCGGCTTCCTTATTAGGTTGGGCAAGGGTTTGAAGGTGAAACTGACAAAGCAGGTACTATAATATCTAGCTATATTAAAGATTAAGAATTTTAAAGGAATTGTTATTATTACAGCGTAGATGCATACAAAAATAAAAAAAAAATAAAAAAATACTATTACTTTTTAGTTTTTTTCTTTATATGTACCCTTCCATCAGCAGTTCACTGCAATCAAATTGATTACACGGGTGCGTTTATGTCTTGAGCTTGAATGAAACTAGAGTCAATTGTTCACGTTCTGTAATTTTTGTTCAATAAATATAATGTTGTGACTTTATTCTACCCAACATAAAACTAATTCTGTCTTATGCACTTATTCACCAAAGCTCTCATTTTTAGTACCAAGAACGCGGGAATAGAAAGGTCGCTTCCTCCCAAATTGGTTGTCTCTTGAGTTTATTTTCTAAATATGTAAAAATGCAAAATGCGCAAGACATAACAAAATTATTATTATGGTTCCTTAAGTTGTTTGTGTCTACCGTTAATATTAACATTTACATAAAGATTCATGAGCCCTAATCTAGTTATATATTTGGAGCCTAGTGTATTAGATTCACTTTAAAACACTCAACCCACATCAACTCGCAAATAAAGGAATTTTAGTTTTCCTTTAATAGGTACCTCGCTTAACCGCAGCGCAATAAATATAATCTAACCTCTCTCAATAACCTGGTGAACTGTACAACGCTGTCATCCTACCCACTCGCCCAGGGTACCACAGTTTGCTTTCAATAAGTCCTGTTGAACCAAAGAAGCTTAAAGGTTGTGAAATTAATACCGTCATCTTAAAGAGACCAACAAAGGACTCTTAGGCTGGCCGAGGGGCTTAGCTATTAATCAGCGTTTTGAAAAAGGGGTGCGCTGTCACACGCAATCATCCCCAACTTTCTTAGACATCAACGCTTCGGCGCTTGCATTAAAATAAGAATTTCAACTGAACAACAACAAACCTCGCAATGGTCCCCGGGAATATTTAAGATGACGGTCATAAAATACCAATTAGTAGTTATTAAGCTTTTGAACGCATATGAGTTTTATTCCACGGCTCTACAAATAGTTTTGCATTCCATTATATGGAAATTGACAGTTCACGAAATTCTAAATCTCTGTTCCGTTTCTGTAATGTTCCCGAGTAGGTAGGATGGAACGTAAATCAATTGAAATTTGGATGTTTAATTTAAGATATTTTATTCACGGTCCGTTCCATAAGATTGCCCATGAAGGCTCCAATAAAACACGTTGTAGTAGGCCTTCCAGTCTTGTACCTGTGCACGGCCAGAAGCATAACATAATCTAAACATGAAAAATTGATGTGTGCTTTGCATTATATTTTTTCTTTATGTGCCTGCATCAGATTGGAATTACATGGGGTTCCTGCTTGTACCCAGAAACAGCTATATACGTGGAAGTAGGCTAGATGGCGCAAGCTACCCCACATTATAAAGGGTACAGCCGTTAACATTCACCTATTTTGCCTCACTTACCCTGGGAATTGAAAAAAACAAAACAAAGAGAACGTTCCCCGGTTTCTTGTTGTGGCTTACAAATGTGCTGCGCCGATGCTCACTGCTGCATGCATTTAAAATGTCGTGCTTAAATCGAGCGGATATACATCTTCCTAAATTCAGCGGAGGTTGTCTATTCGATACTGCGACGTCACGTGACGTTACGACCAACGTTAATAGATTACCTCAGTTGTGGAACTCCCGCGGAGGGGGGTACCCCCCCCCTCACTCACCTCAATCCGCATAGAGTCATTCGAAGCGCCATCTATATTTTCGTTTCATAACTGTGCACGCAAAGGGAAGCAGACAGCAACCAGTGTACTTTTGCGGTGCTCCTGTGCATTCCTAAGGGAAAACGCGCCTGCATTTTGTCTTTTCGCTGGCAAATAGCATAAAACACTTTGATAGTTTGGATCCTACCGAATAGTATGTACCTTTTTTAACATTGTAAAAGTAATTGCTTAGATAGCGAGTTTTCTTCATCAGTGAACGATGTGTAACGTTGGTTACGACCAGACATGTACACGTTACCCAAAAAAAGTAACTAAATACCGTTACTCGTTACTCGCTGAAAAAGTAACTAAATACGTTACTCGTTACCGATTCTCAAAAGGAACGCGTGAGTTACCTGAAAAGGAACGAGTTACTTTTCACGTTACTTTGACGACCAAATACACAACTTTTTTTTATCTCATGGTTTTTTTTTTTTTTAGGTAGTCGTTGCATGTGCGCAGTAGCTACTTCTCAAAGTTTTCATCAGTTATTTTTCTCCGCTTCCTTGAACATACATCTCCGGCGACGCTGAAGAGTCGTTCTACAGACGCGCTCGAAGGAACGGCAGTGTTGTGCTTCAGGAAGAGCTGGTGAATCTTCGGGAACTGCGCCTTCACTGAGGACAGCGGGTAATGGGTTGTGTGCCTTCCCGTGTTCGCAACCTCTGGGTTTACATTCGGTCCGTTCCCGGTTATAGAAGGTTCAACCAACGAACCTTATAATGTTCCTGCATTTGTCTTTTCGCTGGCAAATAGCATAAAACACTTTGATAGTTTGGATCCTACCGAATAGTATGTACCTTTTTTAACATTGTAAAAGTAATTGCTTAGATAGCGAGTTTCTTCATCAGTGAACGATGTTTAAATTCGCTAAATTTCAGTCCCAAACATTTGTTCCACAGCAGGTATGTAAAAACAAGCAACGATTCAAAGCAAAATAACAATCGAAAGGAATATAGAATGTGTTCAAAGTTTGCCAGCATTCCGATGACGCTTATATTGTCACGAATGACGAATGATGAGGCGAAGAATAACTGACGAAACTAAACATTTAATGAGGCGAACTTGTGCCCAAAAGAAAATAGAAGTAAGTTAGCGTCGCAGGCGTCGATGTCGGCGAAACAGCAGGATCGAGCGCTGGAGCGAGTGACCCACACGGAGCACCTTTTGTACCGGCGTTGGTTTCTGGAACATTCGGCCTAGAACGTTCGGCGCGTAGAATATTCGTAACTGAGTGAGACGAGAAAGTTCTCCAACTTGCGAGAATTTCAAGTAGAAAGAATAAATAGAAGACACGTCGCTCCCAGGAATCGAGCCCTGGCTCTCTGCGTGGGAGGTAAGCACTATAACCGTTAGGCCACGGACGTGCAGACCCGTCCGTGCTGCCTACAGCGCCAGCTGCGCGCGCGGCAATATATTGTTCATAAGCCAGTCTTGTCACTTTATGAAAATTACCCGGACATTCATCTTTACGAATGGATTAAAGCATTCAAAATGTAAAGAAGAAAGTACGTGGGCTGTCTTTTTGTATTGTTTTCTCTGCCAGGCATATTTTATCCGGGCGCTTGTTCTCAAATATTTCGAGCGTGCGGGTGATCTTTTGAACGTAGAACAAGCATCTTCGCATAGAGCAGATATAATAAAGCGCTAATTACTTAATTAAAATCGTAATATATTAGGTGGCCTTTAATTCATTTTGATTGTACATTCACGGGTAGTTAGTGATCCTGTGCTACTGCGTAGTTCTTGCCGTCTCTATTGGTTTCCTTATGTCCTTAGTTCATTTGCCATGTGGCGATAGCCACTGTAGGAAGAAGAAGAAGATCGCGTGGTAATAAAAAGCCGGATCAGTTCGATCTTGGACATCATCAGAGGTATAGTCGCCTTTTTTCAGTCTCTCCACATTACATCTGAGAATGCTTGGTCCCACCGCTCTGTTTTTTTTTTTCTATTTGTTGACGCTCTGAGGTAACTTGGTTGACAGTCAACTTGTCCGGATTGAGTTCCGCTTGCTGCTGACCGACGCTTTCTACTTTTCTGACATTTGTCAGCGCCTTTTGGCTTTGCATTAAGCCTGAACCACACCAAATAGATGCCTTGCTTCACATCTTGAGAGACAGGCCGAAGATATCTATAGCATGTTCCAGCTCTCTGCATGACTGCAGCTCAACGCGGAGCTTACTCTTGAAAAGGCGCGGAGAACATATTCCGGCTTTGAGCCGATCGTCATATGAAACCCTTTCTCGAACCGATACACCGTGTCGCCGTTCCATGTCGGAATCTACAATATCGTTTCAGAAGTTGTATGCTGCAAACGACGAGTCGACTTCAAGAGCTCTTCAGCAGGCTAAGCTACGCCGATATATGTCCCTCATATATACCTGCTGAAATATATATGTGCCTCATATATAGTTCAGTACGAGGAACATATATCCCTCATGCTGAAAAGCACCGACGTCGTGTTCGCGCTAAGTGTGACCGACAGTGCACAAAAATACCTGTACGAAGCCGTTTTAGCGCCGTTTTTAATGCAATGAATTTGAAAGAGAAACGCCGTAACTGACCAATTCTTTCATCGGCCTGACTGAGAAATGTCCCAAGCTACCTAGTACGTACGAATTATTCGGGATATTTGCTCTTATGATCGAGCGCAGGGAGAAAATGCACTCACTTTTTCCCATAGAAATGCATTACCGGAAGTCCATTTTCGACTGGTTGCTGTTTGCTACATTTGGCGTCAGTACCCTAGCGTCAGTTGACCCTCTAGCGTACATTACCATAACTATATGGTTACTTCATCGCGTGACACTTTGACGTCTCGTGACATCATAGTGTCACGTGAAACTGAATTCCAGCTAAATATATCACAAAAGTTCACCGCTAAATTTAGTGCAAATATTTTGCCGGTAAAGTTGTAAAAAAAAAAGTATCCTCCGAAAACTTGTGACATTATGTGGCATGACATCACGTGTAACTGTGACATCACAATGTGATGACATTTCGCTTCCACTCTAAAGTTAGTGAACATACTTTTTTCCACTGAATTTAGCGAGTAACGACCTTTTCGTCGCTGACGATATCAAAATGTCCTGGCGAGCGCGTGACGCTTAGTACTTTCAGTGCTATCTAGCGGAAGGAAGCTGAGCTCTCATCGAGGCTATTGTGTGCACGAGCGGCATCTCGGAGGCTGTTAGGTTTTTTTTTTTTTTCGTTACCCCCGACTTGGTCGGCCAACAATTATCTGAGTCAGCACCGATTTCGTCCCTCTTTATTGAGAAATCATGCTTGCGGCATTTCAGTGCAAAAGCCGAGACTCTGTTAAATAAAGTGAAAACGTTTTATTGGATCGCTCAACTTACTTACCCGGCCATTTCAGCCGTACTTGATTTCGTATTTTGTCGCAGAAAGCGTCTGCAAAAAGCGCTGAATTCAACATTAAATCAGCGACAGCCGGTCAGGAGTGTAGTTGGACACACAGGCCGAAGGGGCGGAGGCGCTGAAGCCTCAATGATGGTTGAGCTTTCTCCTGATAGATGGCGCTGGAGGTCTCATAACCCACGCTCTCGCCCGAGCTTTCTCATATCGTCTGCGAGTGTACGTGCACGCGATTCTCACAAGACGTATTGCGAATCTTCGTTAGTGATTGCTGTCGGCGTGAAATAAATAAAACAAATATAAAGGCTATTTTCAGACGCACGCTTAAGATTCTGGCGTCGACGGGAGATGTGCCAAAGGGAAATGAAGCCCACTTTGAGATGGCCTTATTGCTCAAGTCAGGGTGAGGAAAAAATAACCAGTGGCAAGCGTATTAGCAATAACGATGAGTCTATTAATATGAAGTGCAAAACTAGGCATTTAAAATCCCAATCGTCATAATATGCAGGCCACCAAAAAGACAGAGAATTCACATTTGAGCTTCAAACTGCCGTGTTATGCCTGAAACCGTAAAACCCTCCAAACACTCGCGCAAACCTTGGGTTACATTAAAACTTCTCACTATGATTCGCACAAAAAACGAATTACATGGTCAGTTTTTGAAATCTAGGGAACATTCGAAACTTGAGATTTCTAGGAAATATAGAAACAAACTAACAAGCATTCTGCGACAAGCGAAGAAAAATTATTATATTAATATGTTTAATATTGATGTAATACGTCAAAGTTACGTGATGTGGCAAAGGCTCTAAACATTGCTTAACTACAAGCCACAGGTTTCTATGCCAGTCCAAATTAACATAAACGGTTGTATAATGTCCGGGAAGGATATGGTGAACGCTTTTAATAGCTATTTTGTAAATCATATCACATCTCTTGTTTCTACTACTACTGTAAATAATGTACTTCAGTGCATGCCTTTCCCTTGCCTAATTCTATATTTCTTTTCCCACTAATGTATCCGAAGTCTATAATATATTTATGAGCCTGAACATTAGCGGAAGTATTGATAAATACAATATGCAAATAAAACCAGCGAAGTATGTTCTAGGTATCTTAGCACCATACCAGCTGACTTAAATATTTAATCTTGCACTTGAGTCCGGTGAGTTTCCTTTAAAAATGCAGATTGCCAAAGTTAGAGTCTTACATAAAGGTGATGATTTAAATAATATTAACAATTTTAGAACAATTTCTATATTTCTAGTATTTTCTAAGCCACTCGAAAAACTAGTTTCAAATAGAATTGTCTTTAATTTTGAGAAATACCTTGTAACTACAAACTTTCAATTTGGTTTCCGTAACAGTTATTCCACTGAGTTAGCATTATTAAAACAAAAATAAATAATATTAAGGGCACTAGATAATCACTTATTAACAATGGGTATATATTTAGATTTCTCTAAAGCCTTCGACACAATACATTACGATGTCCTGAGAGCAAAATTAGAGTACTATGGCATTCGTGGGAAAACATTAAGTTTGTTACAATCTTACCTGCAGAATCGTACCCAGTTCGTGTCTATATTCAACTTTAAATCAGATATTTCAAAAATCCCCAATGGTGTGCCCCAAGGCAGCATTTTAGGCTCCCTACATTTTATTCTTTATATCAACGTTATTGTAAATGTAAATCGTGATCTTAAAGTTGAGTTTATTATTTATGCTGACGACACTAGCATCTTCCTTTCCCATAAAGATATCCGTACTCTAATAACTAAACGTAATAGTTTAATTAAGTTAAAGTTAATTTTTTGAAAATTTAACCTTAAGTTAAATTTTCAAAAAACAAAAGCTATTTTATTTAAAAGTCAACATGCTCCAGTTATGATCCCAAATCCACTGATTTTGAACAATAAAGAAATTGAATTTGTCGACACTATTAAGACTTTGGGCGTTTGGTTTACAAATAGTATGTCTTGGAATAAACATGTTGATTATCTTTCGTCTAAACTGTCGAACACAGTGGGGTTGTTGACCAAATTTAAATCATTGTTACCTCGCTGTGTTACACTCCAATTTTACAATGCTTTGGTATATTCCCAACTTAATCATTGTAATCTAGTTTGGCGAAATACAACAAAATAAATTTAAATAAACTACATATTTTACAAAATAAAGCTGTGCGTGCTATTGCCACTGTTTCATACTATAATCATTCTGAACACTTGCTCTCATTGTTTAATATAAAACCAATTTCAAATATTTACAGGTCTCGACTTCTTGTGGCGTACAAGAAGTCTACGCAGTTTAATATTAAAGTTTTGAGGAATTATGTAACCTAGTCCTTTTCACTTCCTGATATCAACTACAACCTAAGCGAAAATGGTTTGTTTCATAATCACATACATTATACTATACCCAAACGCTAAATTATCAATGAAATACTTCATTAAACTAATTATTTTTAAAAGGTGTTCATATTCATGCAATCACGCTGGCAGAGGTACAAGCATTAGTTTAGGGTTGCTTTCTAAGGCACGGTTAAGGCATACGGGTCACCGTACCAGTTGTATACTACAAAGAATGTATTAATTTATTTTTTTTCTTCTTCTTTTGTATGATCTGTGGTCTGTACATTTTAAACAGTGCCCTTTCTCTGAATGTAGCTATTTTGTTCGTTTCTGGAATTGCTTGGGAGTCGCCTGCTGTAAAGGGGGCCAGGACCTCCTTCAAGCTGCTGCTGCAGCTTTTTGTCTTGGTCCCCCGTTTCAGTGATGAAACAAAATAAGAAGTTAATATTATGTAACCTGTGTGAGGGAGAGGGAGTGGGGAGGGAGGGCGGTGTTTGTTTTGTGTCGTGCCGGGGGCGGCATTAAACTGCATCGCGGGCCGCTTGCGGCCCGGCAGGCATTTTAATGCGAGGCAGAGGGTTACCGACCCCTGCCATAGGGGATGGGTGAAAACCACTTGTTTCCGTACAACGTCTGGGTGCGAATAATTTAGAGCATTTTCCTACAAGCAGAATCTATTCAAGTTTTTTATATAACATTTATATAATGTATATAACAATCTCCTTTAAAGCTTTTGACCAGGAGGAGGCTGCAAATTAGATGTGCAATTAGGTGGACGCAAGTGAGAATATTCGACAGAAGGCTTTTGTGAATATAGCTATGCTAGAAAAAAAAAAGTACAATCAGTATTTACCGGGATTAACTTGTCGGGTTTCCTGGCGGCGTGTCGGTTCTTTGTGGGGTGCCTGTGTAGGGGGAAGTTGGTCTTGCTCAGTTCTGCCAACTTTGCTGCGTCATGTATTTTTGCCTTCCCTCTTTATTGTCGATGTTGACGCCTATAAATTATTGCTCCCTTCCGAATACAACAAACTCAGCAGCGTTTGACATTTTGTGCCGGCTAGTCCGTTGTTTTATTTACCCTTGTCTCAAGGTTTAGATTAGGAAGAACTGGTACACAAGTTTTATGGAAATTAATTGCTCTCCATCACCAACTCGACGTTTATTCGAATTTCGTTCTTCTTACGATAAGCGCAAGCAGCACCGAATCTCCCGATACGTCTACTCCGCGGAAGATGAAAGTCGGAACTGCCCAAACGAAAATACCACCAAAAGTTGTCACTCTCAGTTTTTATTGCGACCGGTCTGCGGGGCGTCATAAATTGAGATGTCGACGCTCCAAGTGCCGCCATATTTCATGTTCCGAGTTTTTGGCTGAGGGCGTTGCGGGACTGTCGGAAAAGCAATTGCCGATGAAGACAGTGCGAGTGCATCGAGGACTCAGGAATGAGATCTCGAATTAGATTTCAATGTAGATGGAGTTCTTCCCGGGCGACACAATCTAGCCTTTTATGTGCGCACTCTTTCCTCTTGCGCTTTTTATTTCCGGCGGATGACGGCTAAACGATTCGCAAATTGCGCGTCAGCGTCGAAAGTGTTTATTCTTGAAGGATGACGGCGAAGTAAAGCAAGCAATGCCAAAAAACGCACAAAATAATGAAAGTAAAGAAAAAGTGGGGCTTGAAATCTCAAACACTGCCTGGTGTTAATAAATGGGGAAGTAAGTGCAAATTCAACTTCCGGTTCCAGCGATGCAGTTAACAATATATTTGTGCTTTTTAGAATAGTGGATTAGAATTGAGTTCATGAAGGCACAAACATACATTTGACCCTAACTCCAAGCGCACTTTTATGTAGCAATGTGGTCGACGGGCATGGCCGCGTCCTCGTCACTTATTCTTGACACATTTTTCAGACAGCATTCTCAGAGGACGCCGCGCACACTTTGGGTGCATAACAGACACGTTGTCTAATATCACCACTCTCTTCAGAACAGACTTGGAGAGGGTGGCGGTCTTGCAGCACTGGGCTTGCAAATTGTACTTAGCATCTCTATCGAGCGCTGGAGGCATCTCTGCAGACACGATGAGGTTCGGTGTCGGGAGCCATCAGTCTTGATTGCACGCTGAGGCTTTGTTGGTAGCGCATGTTAGTCCGTCAGCCAAGTCCTGGTTGGGGCCGGGTTTTTAAAGTAACCGACCTGCAGCTGCAAGTTTCCGGCTCTCCGCAGCTGAGTCTGTCCTGTGCTTTTTCGCTTGCTCTCCTTAATCATCATCTCTTAAATTTCAGAATGCACGTTATTACGGACATATACCGCGTCGCTGGTTTTACGAATCAAAATTAGTAAGAGAGAAATAGCAAATAATATATCCACTGCGGCACAGTACTTCTTTCGCTCACAGTCTTGTAGGAGAGTAGAGGAACATTAGGGTCATTCCTAGACCGTTCCCCCCTCCCCCCCCCCCCCTCCCGCTTTCCGCTATGCTTTCTGCAACGAAGACGTTGCTACTGGGCTTGCGCACTGCTAGCCTTCCCTGTAGAGTTCCGGATCTCTTAGCGGGCTCCGGAGAGCTTTGCAGCGCGGTTAAAAAAGCCATCTACGAAAACTCTCTATAGTGAGTCGCGCTTTGGTCTAGAGTAAAGGCTGCGTCAAAACTCGTCGAGTGTTTACTCACGACACACGCTCGGTGTGAATCTCGTGTAACTATGAGACACACGATTCGCATAAGACACGAATAGAAAGATCACAAATAATAAAATAACGATAAATAACCAATGGGGCTGCGGGTTCGTACGAAACATTCAGCAAAAAAATCTTTTGGGGCTGCACGCCGATGGGTTGTAGGCCGTGGCATGGGATCCAGACGCGTATAAGGGAAACATCTATAAAAAGAGCCTTTCGGGGATGGAATCTTCTCCGTCCGAAAGTCTCAAGCGAGGCGTAAGTCAAAGTCTGTTCACCTTAGCGATTCTGTCAACACGGGTGCTAGCGCCCGATAGCTCGCAATCCTGGGACGTGCAAAATAAAAAAAAAAAAAAAAGAAACAGCAGGGGACGTAGAAACAAAATATAGAAAGCAGATTTTAGGGGGGAAGTGGGGAGAGGGGAGGGAGGGGGGGCTGGAAGGGGCCCCGAGAGAAATGGTTGCTAAGAGGAAGAGAAAAACAAACAAGCTTCCGCTGGCATGCCCGACCTCCCTACTTCTATACCATGCAATGGACCGCAGGAAACGCTACCAGCCATCGAAGTCCATTCAGCGCCAGGTGAGTGTCACGTTTGTTCGATTGGGTCGCATCGACGCGCGATGCACGTTGTCGCGTGACATATTTACAGGGCTGGATTGTCTGGAAATAGCTCGTAACGTCCACTGCGGTCCATCCGAAGGTGAAATAGAGTATGAACACAGCGCGCAAACAAACACACACACGCCCTGGGCAACCTGAACTCGGGATTGGCAAGGCAGATGTTATGCAGCTACAATGCTTAGGCTGTAGCTACATAAAGTATGAAGAAGGAAAAGATCGGGATAGATCACTCGAAACAAAATGTCCACATCCTTTCTGCGCGCCAGGCGCGGGCGTACCGTCCTCTGCCTGAACTCGGCGCAGGCATCACGGCCTTGGGCGCAAAGCTGCTCGTGGCCACTGTGAAAGTTGAGGATCTGTGTGGAAACTCATGCATTTTTGTTTGTTATATTAATTTTTGGAATTGTGTTTATTTGAATTGGGAGAGGGGAGGGGGGAGGGATTATCGGTGATGGAGCAGCGTGTGCGACGCTTACATTTTGAAGAATGTTTCCACACGCTTCTGGTCATGCAGGCATTTCCAGACCTCGAAGAGTGTTGAGAACAAAGTTAGTTTGACGCTGCCTTTAGAGAGAGGAAGGAGCGTGCGGTGCATGTTGCAATGCTGCGTTTAGCGAATGCATATCCCTAAAAAGTTTTGCATAAACAAAGCGCCATCGTTGATCGATGGGTTTATATTTTTTTTCTTCGTAGTGGGCCCAGCTACCATTTTTAGCGTTATTTTTATCTTATTTTTTGCGAGACGAAGAGTCTTGCAACGTTTTTACACTCAAAACAACTCCTGCATTTGAAATTTTCTTTATCAAGGCCGAGAACAAAATATCTCAGTCTACAAAGTGCGCTCAGTGAATAGTTAAACGAAAATAAGCGTTTTATTAAAAAGCGCCGCTTTGATTGATACGCTAAGATATGTAACGACGGAAAGTGCCCTCCAGCTAAGATGTTATCCCTAGGTCGAGCCCGATATGTTTTCTGTAGATCGTAATTTTTTTACTGTTTTTGTAAATATTAATGTCTGACTTCCCACGTTTTGTGCGGAGAAGGCTACATCATTTTCCTGTAACAATAAAGAAAATATCCAATTTGTTTTCTTCCCTGCTGAACTCTTACAAAGCCTGTGAATGCAATCTAGGTCACGGGATCGGCGCACGACATTTGAATAAAAAATAGGTGCGATCCAAAAAAATAAAATCTAGAATAAAATGCTATATATTGTTGCAAGCATATATGAAACGTGAAACATGGGATCACATTTTAATACATTCTAGCGTCACTTGAACTTTTTTTTTGTAAACTCTTGCTTTTGGTTTTTGTCATTCCCCATATATTGCAATATTTGAAGCTGAGTAGGCTTCATGTAAAAGTTGACGCACTTTAAGGGTATTTTTAGGCTATACTACCGTGAAGGATATCCAGGCTACGTCATGTAATTTGAACATCCTATTTGGTACAAGGAGGCCCCCATCGCTATTGTAAAACCCACATTCATACCGAAAGTTAGGTTGTTACGCAACTATGCAGGACTCCACCACAGAGTGTCCCGCCAGGTCGTGTTTAAAGGATGGTAATCGTTTAAAAAATAAATCTTCCAAATATTTCTTTAGAAACCTGCTGTAATTTTTTTGGAAAAAAGACGGAACGGACAAGAAAAAAGAATATCGGGAAATCGATTGCCAAACAAAATTTCTTTTTGAGATTTGAAATAATCGACCTTGGTCGGAGTTTAATGTGAGATCGGTGCGCCCTCGTTACGTTTTATTTAATTACGGTAGTATCTTCTTCACACATGTCTGACGTTTTCACGAACACGCATGTCTCTCTTCGTTCAAGAGATTCCAAAACATGTAGCATTAGAGTGATATATCGACAGCAGTCACATACCTCTATAGGTATCGGGCACTACTGGATAGTCCACAAAAACTGTAGTACAACCGCAGCCAAGGTCAAGATCTGACAAAGCCAATCAAGCAGAGTCCACAGCCCGTCCACGCGTCACGAAAGCGCGGACGGGACCGATGGGTGAGTTGTAGCACACAAAGAGTTATTATAATGTACGTTTAGAGGTACACCGTGCGCGAGTTTCTCTGGTACTTCCAGCTTCAAATTCAAGCAGACAGTAACCATTCCAGTTTTGCGGTGCTCTAGTGCATTTTTTATGGCAAAACGCGAGTACATTTTGCCTCTTCACTGAAGAATAACAGGAATTACCTTTCTTACTTGAGTCGTAGCCAATAGTAGGTAACTTTATTAACATTATAAAAGTGAAATTGCTTTAGTGACAATATTTTTCCGATCAGTGAGCAATGTTGAAGTTCGTAGTATTTCCGGCCTAGTTTTCTGATCCACAACTTGTGAACAAATACAAGCATCAAATCTAAGCAAAAATAACAATGAAATAAAACGTAGGACTTGTTCAAGGACTGATAGCATACTCATGACGCTAATATTGATGACCGGCGATGCTTATATGCCATCAAATTACGACCCCCAATTAAGAGCAGTTAACAAGCGTAAAACAGTAAAACTTCGCAGACTAAATTATGTTTTTCCTTCTATTATTGTGTTGAATTAGTCGGGTGGCAAGAGCTTTCTGGCTTTTTTTTTCATTTTAGAAGTATTCGAGGATGTAGATATGCGTTTTAAACGCTAGAACAAACTTCCTTTTCACCCTTACATGAGCAGAAGTGAGAAAACAAGTGTTATTTATTCCAAATCGCATTCGTTGGTTGGCTTTACTGTATTTTGATCGCTTGCATGCACAGGTAGGTAATGATCCAGTGTCAACGCGTTGTTCTTGACGCAATTCTTGATTTTCGATAGGCTTTTTGTTGCTTTGGCATGTAAACCCCTTTCCGTAAAAGCACCAATGCCGTGATCGTGTTTACAGTTTCGGAGAGTGCACATAAATAATGTTCAAAGCCATTTTGGGTCAGTTTCTATTTCCCCGAATTTGAAAAAAGATAACGCCGTAGGTTACCAATATTTTTATATTTCTTTTTTTTTTTTCTTTTTTGTTTCAATATGTACAGTTTTATCCTGCTGCCGCCTCCACGAGGTGAGCAGTATTAATAGATAAAATAAAATCTACGTGATTGAAAAATGTCCTAAGCTTTTTAATACGCACGAAGTATTCATGATATTTGCTCTTCTAACCAAGAGCAGGGAGAAAATGCACTCACGTTTTCCCATAGATATGCTCTACCGGATATCAATTTCAGGCTGGTTGACGTCTGCTTCAAATTGAAGTCGTACACTAGCGCCAGTTTGAAGTCTAGCGCAGACTTGGGAAATAATCCGTTACAAGTAACGAATTACTTGTAATCCGTTACTTTTTCAAGTAATTTTGTAATTACCACGTTACTTTTTCGAAGTAATTTGTAATGTAATTCCGCTACAAAATATTGGTAACGGATTACTTTAATTACTCGTTACTTTTTAAAAATATGAGCATAATACAGTAACTGGAGAAATACGAGCAGAACATTCAGCGGCATAAAGAGAGCAAGTTCAACAAAATAGCAGACATCAGGAAGGGCAGAATAGCCGAAAAGAAAACACGATTTTTTGTATGACCGGTCACTAGAACCACTAGAAAAACTGGCAAGGCATGTACAAATATACGAAAGACAAAGATCGAGGAAAAACACGCCGAGTAGGCTCTCCGTCGCTTTCCATCGTGTTTTTCTTCTTCTCCCGGGCAGGAGAAAGCTCTTCGTTTTCGTTTGTTTTTGTCTTTTACGCCGTTTCACTGTTTCTAACTTCTTCGGCGTCTCCCGTCACCTGCACAGACATCAAACGCGGGTCCGTACCCCCTCCATTCGCGGGTTCACAAGTCGCGTAACAGACGAGGCAGCCTCGCCCGAGGGGGTCGAATTATCTTTGTCTTTGGTGTGCGCTACTGTATTCTATCACGCTTTTGAGGCACGGCTGAAAAGCGCCCGGCGTGAGGCTAAGATCGTCGTCTTCGAGGGTACGGACGATACTTCTTTTGGTTTCCTTGTCTGGGCATGGTGGTCGAGTCCACTCCTCAGCTTTACAGTCGACTGTCTACATAAATCGGCGTAGGGGGGGGGGGTTGTGGGGGGTGGTAGGCTTTGTAAGGAGTGCTGACCGAGAAAGAGAGACAGAACGCATAAAAGGGCTGTGATCTTCTATTGCTTTGTGAGACCGATGTCCGCTTCTCTCGCTCTATATGCCCTACCCCGGCCGCCACAAATATTGGTATGAAAGTGAGAACCGATGAACGATCGATAACCTGTAACCGCCACTTCTTTTTTGACTGGTCGAGTTTTCGCCATGAAGTGTCCGTCGTCTCAGTGGCCATCTCTTAATGAGATGTCCGAAATCGAGGGCATTGAGGAGAGCGGAACCCTAGAGTTTCAGTGCATACTTGGCTTTCCAAAAACACACACACATTGTCATCAGCAAGAACAAACTCTAATCTATGGAAACACATTAAGGTAAGCTGGGACACCTGCCTTCTACATTGGCTATGCATCGTAACGTTATAACCACGTTTTTCTTTCCTCGTGAATAACAGGCGAAACACCCGAGTCAAAAGATAGCTTTTGTACATCGCTTCTTCAGCTCTGAAACTCGTAGCGGTGGTAGACGCTGCAACTGAGCATGCCCACCGCTAGCTTTGTCCTGCACAATTCCAGGGATCATATCCGGAGGCCGTAAGCTAACGGGATGGCGGGTGTGGTTGCCGCTTTCGGTGCCTTGTCAGCTTACAGGTGAACAGAGTGCATCTAAACTCCTTCTCTTAAATGCAATATTTTATTTTTACAAGGACTACCATTATACGGGCGTATGAGAGATGAAAAATAGTGTTGCAAAACATTTCTGAAAACTATCAATATTGTTTCTATTGTTCTCTGGATAAGTGTACGGAAAAACTAACGTGAAAGTAAGTATTTGATGTAACGAGTAAGGTAATCCGTTACTTTTCAGCGAAAATAAGTTGTAACGGTAATCTATTACGTTTGAGCCTCGGTAATTTGTAATTGTAATCCACTACATTTCTCAAGTAACGAGCACAAGTCTGCTCTAGCGTACATTCTGCTAACTCTATGGACAAAAGCACATGCTCCAAGCGGAAAAGAGAGCGCGCGACAGGTGCCTCGGTAACGAGACATTTTAAAGCGCAGCTCTTAGGCGCCCGTTTCCGGCTTGAGCGGCGTCGCCGTCGCCATCGGCGTCGGCTTAACCACCCGGTGCATTATGGCTAAGTTTCCCCGCCAAATTTAGCGGAAAAGTTTCCCCGCCAAATTTAGTGAAAACGAAATTCCCCACTAAATTTAGGAGAAAAATGTCCCCGCTAAATTTATCGAAAAAAAAAAGCCACATCACCTCGCGCGGGAATTTTTTCAAACAACTCACAAGGGAATGAAGCTGACGAAAACAATCAGAATGTTTCCGTTCCACCGACGCCGACGCCTGGAGTGGGTGGAACGGAAAAGCGATGGCTCTTAAACGCAATCGCTTTAAAAACAGTGCTGCTCGGGACAAATCTTCAGGCAAAATTATCTGTAAAAATGATTATACAGCGTCATATCAAACGCTTCCGAGGAAATAGACAATAAGAACACAGGGCGATAGCTTCTGAGCTAGGATTTAAAAATTGGAACTATGACACAATGTGTCCACTGGCACGGGAATTTCTCGGATTGCGACAAGTTAAAAATATATAACACCGGGAAGAGAAGATCATCGCAGACTTTTACAATGGAGCTGGGTACTTTGCCTTCATGCCCCTAATGCTCGACTTAATTTCCAGTCAATATAGTTTTTCAAACTTCAAGAAATCAGGACCGGCTTGCAACACTCTTAAAAAAAGGGTACTGTAGTACCCTCCTTAAGGGGGTAACCGACTTGCACACAGGGCAATCCCTTTTGGAGGTATCGTTACCCCCTGCAACGAGGGTTCAAACTTACTCCCTAGGTTAGGGTGCAACATTGCATCCTTTTGGAGGTAACCTTAGTTCCTTTTGGTGTTAAAAGTGCATCCTTTCAGAGTCAGCCTTTACCTCCTTTAGGAGGGAATTTCAATCCTTTTGAGAGGTAAGACGACGTAATTGAGGGCGCTGCTTTTACCTCCTTTTGGAGGGAACTATGATCCACTTTGGGGTTAAATACACACGATGAGGAAAACAGCTCAGAAATCGCGGACTACGAAGAAGAAACACGATAGAAAAGTGCTGTGCTGTCGTGTTTGTTCTTCGTAGTCCACGCTTTCCGAGCTGTTTTCCCCATCATGTATAACAGCAACCAACTGGCCCAGTTCACCACCTTATTACAGGTTAAATACACACTTGATGGAACCACTTTTACCCCCTAAAGAAAGGTACTATGGCCCTTTGTGGGTGTGATAGTACGTGCTTCAAAGGTGGGCCTTATAATAGATGAAGACGGCCTAGTTCTGAAAGTACATGACAATGTTTTATTGTGGCTGTCACAAACAAAATGACATAAAAATCAATGGCATGACTAGACATCTTATAAAAGTTCTAAGATGAAACCACTAAGCGCAATAAAGACATCTGGAACAACACTTTCGGGGCTCTAGTCGTCGCTAAAGATGATCTAGAGGCAGAATGCAACCAGGACTGCCTCAGCAGGCGACGCGGCTTCGAGGTCTCCCTCCACTGCCACGTAGCTGGGCGCCTCAGGATTAATTAGGCTTGAGTTGACAGCCTCCGAGTAGATTGCACTGCCTGCCTGGAACCAAAAAAATGTGGAAATCATGTGATATGAATTTGAAACATATCATCGCAAATTTGAAGAAACTGTGAAGAAATATTAGATTTTTCTAAGACGCATTTGGAGCATTTGATGGGCCACTGATTCCAGCATTATAAAGCATCGACCATACTTACCAGACGTGACCAGTTTAACTGTTGACTTTTTACCACTGACTAAAATTATCACATGGCGGGTGATAATCGTAGATTAGTAAGCACTTTGTATTCACCGGTCATGTTTAAATTTGTCACCCCGATTTACTAAGTGACTAAAAGATCTTAGTCAAAAGGGTACAACTAGTGTAGCAGGTTAGTATATACAAGTGCTGATTGTTGGGCGAGTTGGCATTGTACGTGAAAAAACATGATTGCGCTTTAAGACAAGGACAGAGGAAGAACATACACCACAGAGCGCTACACCACATTAGCTACTCAGCACCACAGCTGATCCCCATGACCGCCAACCCTAACTGCCGAACTTAGGCAAATATGCAAATATTTTTGCCGAAGTGCTCTGACAGATAAAAATTGAATTTATGTTTTATTTAGACATGAGAAGAACAGCACACAAGGACGAAAACACAGAAAAAGAACACACCGATAAAGACACACTCTAGCGCCTTGTGTGTCTTACTCTAATTTATTTACTCGAAGTATACCCTCAACTTTCTCTGGAAAATGAACGAACACCACACACACAAAGAAAAGATAAAAATCAAGAACCTCATTTCAAGTGCCCAAATGGGAACAAGAACATCAAAATAATATATCTGACTACGCTTACCTGCAGTTGCATCCAAGGTAGCAGGCATCCAGTACCCTCGACGAAATCACCCTACAACGTTGACGCAGTAGGAATGAAATATATTCAATCAACTTCAAATAATGCAAACTTAGCCATCTGACTCGCCTATTGCATGATCAGCTTTTAAAAATGCCTGATGACTCGCAAAAAAATGCCAAGACAATATACGTGCTAGTTTCTCTGCCGGCAATAAATTAACGACCTTATTCAGTAATATATTACTATTAATGTTTGCGAAGCGCACGATTAATTTCTGACTGCCGAGTGTTGAACTTCGGCAAATACTTAAAGTTTTTTGCCAAAGTAATTTGCCAGATTAAAATTTAAAATTGAATTTATGTTTTATTTAGACATGAGAAGAACAGCACACAAGCACGAAAACACAAAAAAATAACACCGAAAAAGACACACTCAAGCGCCTTGTGTGTCTTACTCTAATTTATTTACTCGAAGTATACACTCAATTTTTTCTGGGAAATGAACAAACAGCACACACACAAAATAAACATAAAGATCAAGAGCCCCATTTCAAGTGCACAAATGGGAACAAGAAATTCAAAATAAAATATCGCACTACGCTTACCTGCTGTAAACAGTGTTAAGAACTGTCACGAGATGCGTCCAAGGTAGCAAGCATCCAGTACCCTCGAGGAAATCACCCTGCAACGTTGCCGCAGGATGAAAGAAATATATTCAATCAACTTCAAATAATGCAAACTTGAGCCATATCTAACTCGCCTACTGAATTATTACTTTTAAAAAAACCTGATCACACGCAAAAAAAAAAAAGCCAAGAGAACACTATAATTGCTAGTCTCTCTGCCGGCAACAACTTAATGACTTTATTTCGTAATATACTACTTTTAATGTTTGCGAAGCGCATGAATAATTTCTAACTGCCGAATATCGAACTTCGGCAAATATGTAAATATTCTTGCCAAAGTAATTCGCCAGATTAAAATTGAATGTACGTCTTATTTAGACATGATAAGAACAGCACACAAGGACGAAAACACAAAAAAAGAGCACCGAAAAAGACACAGTCAAGCGCCTTATGTGTCTTGCTCTAATTCATTTACTCGAAGTATACCCTCAATTTTCTCTCGGAAATCTAATTCATTTACTCGCAGTATACCCTCAATTTTCTCTCGGAAATTTAATTCATTTACTCGAAGTATACCCTCAATTTTCTCTCGGAAATGAACGAACAGCACACACACAAAATCAACATAAAAATCAAGAGCCCCATTTCCAGTGCAAAAAATGGGAACAAGAAAATCAAAATAAAATATCGGAATCCGCTTACCTGCAGTAAGCAGTGTTAAGAACTGTCACGAGATGAGTCCAAGGTAGCAGGCATCCAGTACCGTCGACGAAATCACCCTGCAACGTTGCCGCAGGACGAAAGAAATATATTCAATCAACTTCAAATAATGCAAACTTGAGTTGTATCTATAACTCGCCTACTGAATGATCAGAGTTTTAGAAATGCCTGATCACACGCAAAGAAAATGCCAAGACAATATAATTGCTAGCCTCGCTGCCTGTAACAACTTCATGACCTTATTCCGTAATATACTACTATTAATGTTGTGCGAAGCGCACGAATAATTAACTCAGACATTTATATTCGGTATTTCAAGGTAACGGGACATTTGACCAAACTATTTATTAAACCTCGTTAAATTAAAAAAAAAACAAAAAAAAAACAACGTTGATATTAAAAATCAGCGTTTAACCCTGTCTTTTCCAAATATCAACGACGTTGAGAATAAATCGCGCCGGTTGGCCGGTGCCGCCAATGAATGCCTGCGGAAAAAAAAAACACCTGATGAAAATTTTAAATATTTGATCAGATCCTCAATGTAACGTCCGACGCGACACGCCAACGGCCCCAAAACAGAAAACCTCATACCCCCTAACGTAGGCGACCCCCCATTCAAAAGGCGCCTTCGCCCGGCCGCCCCGCTCGCCGAACCGCCGCTTTCCCACTTCCTCCACCCGCACACACATACACCGGGAAAAGCTGCTGGCTACGCCACTGGTTAGCGTATGTCAACCTTCTAAATATGCGCTAGTGCAAGCGACAGTCAATCCTGTTCTTGCTCTTTATGAACTTCGATGGTCTAAACCGTGTCTGCGTTCGCGCCACATACTAATTTTATCGAACGCTCGACGCCTTCAAACGTGCCAACATGTCCGCCAACCCTTTGTCTAAAGAAGACGGGGGTCGCCTTCCCGGGCGGTCATAACCGACGCCAACTGCCGACCGCGCAGAACATTTCCTTACCTGCATACGGTGCACACAACTTGGATCTTCGACTGAAGTCAATCCAGCGCTCTCGGTGACCTCGTAAGAAGAGACTGAGCCGAACAGAAGAATAAAGAACGTTCCTGCGCTGGGACGCCTCCGTCGAACATTCGAGAAGGAAGACCGTTATGCCGACACGACCAGCCGCGTCGGCGGGGAAAGCTTCGACGCTTCCGGGCGGCCGAGCAGGCGCTCGGCCGCCCGGGAGCGCGAAGAATCACGTGCCATACGAGGAGACCAATTAGCGAACTCGTTTGCGCCTCCCACAGCCAATCGCAGCGCCTAGGCTTTGGCAGTGCAAAACAGGTGCACCCTCTGGGAGGTAATACATGCCTCCTCTGCGCTCCTTCGCGGCGAACTTCACCTGGTAGCACCGCATTCTTAGTGTATGCTGCGTCTGAGGAGGTAATCAAGCGGGGCGCTTTACCCCTGGCCGGGAGGAGGGTGGTAAAGGCGGTCTGTTACCTCCTTTTGGTCCCCTTTTTTCTAAGAGTGTAGAAACAGTGCATCAGATGACACTGGGGGAGAGAAAGCACTGCCAAAGCCAGCTCACGAGCTGAGCGGGACCCAAACCAAGTTTCAAGGCCCTCGCGCGCCCCAGCGTTTGTGGTGTTTTTTTAGAGCGCAGCTCTTAAGCGCCCGTTTCCGGCTTGAGCGGCGTCGGCGTCGCCGTCGGCGTCGGCGTCGCCGTCGGTGTCGCCGTCGCCGTCGGTGTCGCCGTCGGCGTCGGCGTCGGCGTAACCGCGCGGTGCATTATGGGAAATGTCCCATAATGCACCGCGCGAGCCCCCCCCCCCCCCGGGGTCACGTGACCCTGGGGGGGAGGGCTCGCGCGGTGCACTGCGGGACATTTCCCATAATGCACCGCGCGACCCCCCCCCCCCCCCCACCGGGGTCACGTGACCCCCCCCCCCCCCCCCGAGGAGATTGAAGAATGAGGGGAGGAGGAGGATGAGGAGGGGTATACCCTCCCTGAGTAGCCTTCCCTCCTCCTCCTCAAGAGCTGCGCTCCAATTCGGCGTTACAGGGAGTTGTAAACGGCTTTCATTTTTTTAACCCAGTCCTGGCTGAGACGCTGCTTTATCAAGTCAGCCCTATGAACCTGCAGTTTGTAACATACTTCGTATTGGTTCCGGGCAAGAAAATCGACTTAAAATGCCGGAATAAGGATTTTTCAACTTAGCTTGGATCCGACGTACAGCCGAGAAAATTCCCTGAGAAAGACAGCGTTATCTCTGCGCTTGTTTTATTGACAAGGTAGAAATTTTCAGAAGTTCCTGGGGCTTGAATTCATAGCAGACTCCGTCCGATGTAAGTGAACTCCTTCATCTCTCTTAAGCAACAACTTCGCTAGCGATCGACATCCACTAAACTTAAAGTATCACTCTTGCAATCGTGTCTTTTATTTTAAATTCTGTGAGAATAAAATTTTTGTTGAAACCGCACTTGAACTCCCATGAAAACCACGAGGGGTATTTATGCGCCCGTGAAGCCCTCTTCGGTATAAACTTCCTCATGGCGTTCGACAATACTGTCGTAAATGCTTTCGTCGCCGTGACAACACAAGAGTCTCTCAAATTGGATTCCAATCGTAACTTCGTAGATAACAAAATATGTTAAGATAATAGCCCCCGCTCTATACAAAGTATGTCGGATAATGCAAATATCCTGACTAGGCGACAAAAAGAATGAGAAAACAAAAGGTGGGTCAAAGTGATCGACACGTGTTATCGGATTGCCAACTAAACTGACAATATCCATTGGCGAAGACACTGACGCAAAGTAAAATATGTTACCCGCCGAGTTCCGAAAGGTATTGCATCGTTTAAATTCAATATTATAGTAAAACTGAGCCGACTCGATGCCTTCGAGCTGGTAATATTACCATCCGTTGAAACAACTTGCTTCGTCCAGTTCATGACCGAAATATTGAAATCACCATAAATGTGTACATAATATCTGAACTCTGCTCCAATGCAGTCAGGTCTAGCACAAAAAGGTTGCAACTTTACTTGGGTAGAAAATAATAGTTGCCAATAAAATATGTAAAGCCATCACTTGATGCGAGCTCGACCAAACACATTCTGAGTAGGACTTGAGATCGTGCCTTCTTCACGAATGTAAGGAAGCATTTACAGCCGTGAGTACTGCACCGCCATATCTTTGACCCATGCCGGCGTAATTACGATCCCTTCGAAATACGGGATAACACGGAGGAAAGTAGCTTGAGCTAGAAATACACACATGCAGCCAATTCTCTGGAAAGCACAATACTGTTATAGAATTGTCCACAATTCCAGACAAAAGCACGCCAAAGACAATTTAGACTGCTTAAATATTTGAATGCGAAAGCATTCTTACGAACAGTGCATTCCTACGATTAGCGCGCAAATTTTCTCTCTGAACACGGCGCTCCAGCGGGGACATCACGCTCCCCCACTGCGCAGTAACGACGCCCCCGCCGGCTCCACGGCTTCCGTGACGTTGCATCGGCGTTGCTCTGCTTTTCTTTGTGTTTTTATTCCTGAGGAGCGTCCGCTTTGACCTTGAGCGCTCCCGCCGGCTTACGTGACGAAACATTTGCGGTGCTATGGTTTTCTTTGTTCCATTTCTAAGGCACGTCAGCTTTGACTTTGAGCGGAGCATTCTTGATGACGTATTTTTAATACTATCTTTCGAGCACAACGCCTCGCCGCCTTTTCGCGTAATGGGAGATATGAGGTTTTCACCTTAAAACTAGGACGATTTTGTTCTAATTCCACGCACGATTTGATAATGAACATTTCACTCCATTTCCTTAATTATTCCTGAACGTCATAAGACGAACAGTCCGATAATGATATAAGGCACATTGCTTAGCCTGCCAAATTCATTAATTCGCAACTCTTTACAGGACGGACGATGTAGTTCTCTGGGTGTCGCAATAGCTAATCACAGAAAAGTAGTTCATATCAGTGGAATAAAACACCTCCTTTAAATTAGGAAAAATAAAACGCAAAAAAACGGGATTTTCTTATTGCTGAATTTACAGCAGTCTCACACGTTACACTGAGGCTGGATTATTTCATTACATGGACACATTGTTCATCGTGAAATATGTTTTCATTCTCTTCAGTTTTCCTTCCAAACTGAACCGCAAAAGAACGCCTAATAAAAAAATTGCAAGCACGAGTAAGCTGTTGCCTAACACAAGGCTTGCACTCCCCTTACAACCGTCTGTTGGAAAGACGTTTGTCTCAGAGCAGGTCACTGACAAGCTAATCGCGCACGTTCGAAAATTAAACGTATACTCGGACGCTAATAAAGGAAACGCCGTCTGAAAGGCCGGGTAGAGACGACCTCGCAGTCGAAAGAAGGCTTAATTAATGATCACCGACAGGCGAACCAACCAACGAAGGAGCTGAACGACAAGCGGAAAGGCTCCCTCCTCGCTCCCTCGCTGAGGCCTCATTAGTTCGCGTTTTATTCATTACCGACAGCACTGGGCGAGACTCAGGCTTTTCTTAGCGGTAATGAGGACCAGCCCACCGCGTCGTTTTTGTTTTCTTTGCTGTTAGTGCCCCCATATTCTTGCTGGATTTTATGTTTTTATCGTTACGCCAAGCCCTCATCATTTGCGCTTCTCCGTCTCTTCTGGGTTTTCCAGACCAGCTGACCCTCATACTGACGGGCACGGAAACGAGCGTTTTTAAGAAATGACACGAAGGAAATAGAAGCAAAATGACGAGAAGGGAAAAATAAAATATTTTATTTCCGTCATTGAGGACAAGCACGCGTGGGAAGCGGTTCTTTGTGTGTTTTTTTTTTTTATTTTGATACTTCGTTAACGTTCGATGCAATTAAACGAAGTTCTTCCTCTCAAACGACGTCCGTGTTATGGCCGAAGTATCGAAAGGATATAATGCTGCTGCTTCGCAGAACAAAAGCCTTCTATAACCGTCTTCGGAGTTTTTGCTTCCTTAGTTGCGTGTCTGGGCACTTTTATGTGTATCGCTTACGACATTTCACTCCAAGTAAAGGCTACCAAAAAAAAAATAAAAAACAATTCAAAATAAGGACGGCGATGTCGTATCTTTTATTAAAGGAGCGGTCATTTGCGTCGATTGATAACCTTACTGGAGGCGCCAGCCGCTGTGCTCTGCCGTGTTCAAGTCGTTCCCCACGGACATCAATCAAAACAAATTAGATACGTTTGTTGCGTTTCAGGAATAATTAGGGCAGATGCACTAATGCACTAAGGGCAGATGCATAAGGCGATGGCGGCGCATTATTGAAAACGTAGAGGGCAAAGTGCAAAAACAGTGACGAGGGTTGACAACTGCAATGCCCATATTTACAAAATCACTTCGCGTTTCGAGCGCTCTATATAGACTTTAATGTTTTTACGAAAGTTATTTGAAATTAACTTGTTACTTTTGCATAATAGTGGCAATATTATCCTGCACGTCCCCCAACCTAGTTAATAAAATAAAGACACATGCTATTTGCTTTTTGCAGCTAGATATCTGCATGTAACATATTAAGGACTACCTTGGTAGCGCTTATTACGTGAGTGTGGAAAATATAATACTATATCTTCATTCTTAACAAGACTAAATATCAGAAATGTAATATAATATAATACGGAAACTGGCTTCATTTCGTGCTACTAAAACATATCTTTTGAGATAAATTGTTTTGCTTGCTTCACATATTCATATATTTCATAAGTAGAAAGCTGGTGAAATCGTGCTCAGTAATAATGGACAATTCATGTAGGAGCGCATTCAGCGCGCTACCTTTTTCCTCGTAATGTTGTAGGTTACGCAATTTTGTTAAATTTTGATTTTTAATGAGCACGCTATGACCGCTGGAGCATAACATTTCATGACTGTATTTGGTCTTTAGTGCCATGCACTATTGTAATATTTAGAAGGTTTTCAGAAAGCTTAATTTGACAATACTGTTATTTGTGAATGTTAGTGACAACTCTAAGAAAATTATTTTTTTTTATTATGTACGACTGAGGCGTAAGGTGCCTAATTCTGATCTGTTCTGAAACTAATACAGAGGGGTTTATATGATAAGTGAAACGTTTTCACGCGAAATATGAACTTCCAAACATCGTGCTCTGTGATTGGTCATGTCTACACAAAAAAGAGCATGCATACAAGCAGAAAGTAGTATGTTTATTTATTTTTATTTAGAGGAAAAAATATTTTGAATTCATTCTCTAATAAAGGAGAAAGAAAACTGCAGGCTTATAGGGAATATTTGTTTTCAAGTTATTGACCATTGAAGAGGCCGAGGTGAAAACAGACGTTTCTGCAACCTGTCGGGCATTGCATGCTTGACCGCTCTCTCTTTTGTCACTTGTCAAAATACTGCACTATAACATTTTGGTGACTCTCTCGCAATAGATGTCATTATGACAATTAAATACGAAAAATATTTTATTTCGGAATATATAAGAACGCCTTTGTTTTTTTTTTTATGATTTTTGGTGAAGTTTAGAATATTCTTCCTTTTTTTAGATATTTCAACCCCTTTGACACCACCAGCAATATCATGTCTAACTCTTTCAATTGAATACAAACTTTTTATTATAAGCGGAAGGTACAAACGATTGCTTAGGTTTAAATAACGAACATTTATAATATCTAGCAAATATGATATCGATTTTTTTCAAAAATCTTATTAATATATATACTAATTCTCTTATTGTAAAGCAGGAAATGTTACTCGGTTATCCGAATGTATAATCATAATATACAGTATTTTGTTCATATGACCGCAATTAAAGCTTAAATCTTGGCAGATGTGCGCCGTAAAACGCCAACTTTTGTTGCGAAGTAAAATAACGTTTACTCCGCATTTCGCACAAAGTTAATTATTTTAATCTTTTAGACTTATTCAAGTATTATTATTAGTAGGTGATTTGCTATACTCACGATTTAATGCTGATCATAATACCATTCATGCGAGGACGTAGTCTTAAGAACTGGCAATATTCACGCCTTAATAGCGGGCATATACAAAATACAATATTTTCTGCTTATATCTCCTTAGAAAGCCCAAGCCTACCTTTCTAAAAATTAAACCCGAAGCCAATAAAATCTCTAGTTTTTTTAGATAGTCGGTCCCGAATAAGCTGAATTTTCGAAGCATTCGTTCATTCAAATGTACCGCATTATCCGGGCTATAGTCCGCACTGCCCAAATCAGGCCGAAAGCAAAACGTTTTTGCTTAGACAGTCCGTGCCCGGTGCATAGTCTGCACGCCGTGCATAGTCCGCACCTGGTGGAGATTATGCACCGCACTAAAATCTTCTCATACACGGCACAGCTTGATCCATGTCTGCTTTCTTAGTTTACAAAGAAGCTTGTATTATACATAAATTATAATTGTATAAAACATGTATAATCCGGGGACTATAGCCTCGAAAATGCGGTATTTAACAAATTTTATTTTCGACATATAAGGAATTTGTGTTCACCAAAAAGAGCTAAGTATAAACTTTCGGGGAATGTCAAGGACATTAAATTACCTTAATTGCGTTACACAAAAGTATTTTCCAAACTTAAAAAGAAAAAAAAATATCCAAGTGACACAGTTCGAGATTTCTTACATTTTTTTTTTGTTTAAATGAAGTCTAAAATTGTACGAGCATAATTGAATATGTTTTGAGTGTTCCAGAAGGGTCCTTCCCTTAGCGAAAAGTAGCTCAATTCTAGTATACTTCTGCTGTGCTTATTATGCATACTACCCCTGTAATAATTTTGTGTTAAATTGGCCGATCTCGAGTATACTCGCCGATGATAAAAGCATACCATTAGTATGCTCGCAGCTCTATTTCGGAATAGTTTTCAGGACACTCCGTGCATACTGCTAGGAAAAAGTTAGCATACCTTGGGTGAGCTCCCAGTCTGATTCCAGTGATCTGTAAGCTTATTCTGCTAAAAGGGCACTTGAAGCACCCGATAACGAGAATTTAATGTAAAGGCAAAGAAATTATATTAAGTGGTACACAGAAATGAGAATGTAAAAGAAATTGCTAGCAGTGGACACAAACCTAGTCTCGATCACAGGGAATTGAGGTGTATGTCAATGCTGGCAAATTGTTTTACAGAAGGCTCACATTTCAGTATTCCACCTATTAGTTTCTTTACCAGTACATTTCCAGGTGCACTGTCAGAAACGTGGGGTGGAACGATAATGCCCCTTAGTTGAATCTGTTTTGAGTGTTCAGGAAGGGTCCTGTGCCTTAGATTGAGAGTCATAAATTGCGGATGGGCAAAAATTTCGTTTATGAAGCGGCCTGAAAAACACTTTTCATCTCATTTAAAACAGTAAGTGCTTTATTTTTTTTTTCTAATGACAAAAATGTAAGTTTTGAGGATAATTCTTGAAATGGCAAAAGTGCAAATAAAAAGATTTGCGATCAGTGTTTAGGTTATTGATTGTTGAAGCGACCCCGAGGCATAAACGTTTCTTCTACCTGTCGGGAGCCGGATAACTGTCCGCAATTGTGTTACTTCTCAATATATTACAGTAAGACTCAGCTGAGTCAATTCGTAAAAATATTAATTATGCACAATAAACTTTATCAAATCGTTATTGTTTTAGATATCTAAAGAAAACAAATGGCTAACTGAGCCACTTCCAAGATACTGCGTCAGTCAAGTTCCACGGCCGTTCGGCTACGTGCTCACTCGGGGAGATGCCGACCCATTGCTGCTTCCGCCAATGCACCCAAAGAGAACCAAATCATGAAAAACAAAACTGGGTTAGTGTCTTTTTTCAAAACACGCGAAAACAGACGCCAGTATTAGAAAGAACCGGCCCTACAGATGCGCGCCTCGGTTCCTATTCATGCGGGACGCGCGATCGCCGGATCGGCTTAAAAGTTAACTGCACTTCCGTTGTGGCAACGCTTTTTAAAGTTTTGAACCTGGGTTCACCGTTTCAGAGTCTGCGCGAAACAAAAATCGGGAGCGCACGTTTACATTGTTTCCAAATGTTTATCTGTATGAACCTTGTGGGTGATTGTGCGATGGGTGAACTTGGAATGGATGTGTGGCAATGTTGCTTTCTGGTGCTCGGTCACATGAAAGTTTTAGCTTAGCCACAGGCGTGTAGCTTTGCAAAATACTTATTCCGCAGGACCATTTGCGCGAAACATGTACGAGCGCAAGGGACGCTTGCACCAGCGCCTGTGACATAGCGTAGAGCTATCTTTAGAAAATTGTTTTTTTTTCCGGTCTCGATATCGGCACTGCGTGACTTATTTGATCATGTTTTGAATCCTCGCTTCGGGAGCTTGCCCTTTAACTTTGTGGCAAAGTTTTAAGAGGGCGACAGGAGCGGTATTTAACCTGCGAAGACGACTTGCTACGCTTAGCGTCAACTTTTCGCGGGTGCAGTTAGCGTTTATAGCTCTAAACGTGGTTACAAGGGTGGGACTACAGTGTCTCATTAGGCTTTTTGAGCGCAGATATCTCCCGATCAGCAGTTATTTGAACACTGTATGCTACAGAATAAAACGAAAATCGTGTTCTGTACTATAACATAAAGTAAGAAATGAATTGAGCATTAATTTCTTATTCACAGTAACACTGGAGGGTAAATCAGGCACACAACGACATGCAAAGGTGACCTGACTTTTAGAAGCCCATTGACCAGCTCACGTCCTTTTGTCACAGCAAAATAAATAAATTTTCTTATGAAATCGGACAGAAGACTCTTTAAAGGAAACAACCCTCGAGTATATTAGGTGGCAAGTTTTCATCTGCATTGTTTAAGTTTTGCAATCGCATCTCTTCTAACTGCAATATTTTACCCCCAGGTTTTCTACATTCGGCTTGCCAAGGGACAACGTGTTATACTAGAAGTGCATTGTTGCCATTAAAACAGATGAAAGAAAGTACTGAAAAGTTACCAAATCCATGAAACTGTGGTTGAAACACTTCAAGAAAGACGAAAACCTCCCTGGCTATGTCTGTGGTAAAATATTTCTGAAAGAAGGCACGGTCCCAAGCGCATTACTGTTGTCTGTGACTAAAGCGATGACGTGGCCAATTGAACGAACGAGCACCAAACCACCAATCAGTTCTGTGAATGTTCCAGGTGCGGTCAGACCATAGTTCAACAAGTTCCAAAGACCAGCTGCCACCACATCCAATTGCGTTCACGCAGGCTGCAGTACCCCAGAAACAAGCTGCGGGTTCTAGGGAGCACAAAACATGCTGCACTGGTGGTTCAACTTTCGTCTGATTTCCAGAGAAGTCAAGATGAACCCACTAAAGCTCAAGAATAAGTATGCAAGCTCAAGAGGAAAATTGAATTTCTAGAAAAAAGGAACAAAAACCTGTGTAAGAAAATTAGCCGGAAGTTTCTGATAGAGTGTTTCAAGGACAGTCTCTAGGACGTGCAGTTCTACACAGGACTGCCCGACTATGGGACATTCCTTTAGGTGCTTAAGTTTGTGGACCCAGGCAGCAGTGGACAGATTGTGAAGGTGTGGGCCAACTCCTACTCCAAAGAAAGCAAGCAAGCGCGACCTCGTAGCTTGCCTCCTCATGGCGAAATATTTTATATCAGTTCGCTCTGCCTTGGGTTCTTAAAGAGGGACTTGTCATTTCGATTTGGAGTTTCTGTTGCGACAGTTTCAATGCTCTGTATAACGTGGATTAGCTACGCCTACCAGAATCTTTCCCTGCTCCCATTGTGAGCAACTCGGCAGCAGGTGAGCGAGGATATACAAGATGTGTGGAAATAAAAATGTACATCATAAGTAATCCCAGATGCCACGGAAATAAAGTTCCAGGTGCCGAGTTTGCTTGTGCTCCAATCTGCCAGCTTTTCATCATACAATTCCACTAACACGTTTAAGGGACTAGCAGGTATATCCCTAGATGGGACTGCGACATTTGTGCCTTAGCTATTTCTGGGGTCAATGTCCGTCAAAGAATGTGTGTGGCAGAACGGATTCCTGCAGATTCCATTCGATGAGCACGACTCTTTGGTAAGGGAAATTTTATGGAGACTGAGGTGAGATAAACAGATAACATTCTATCACTCCGGATACAGATTAAAAGGAGAATTCAACAAATCAAGAGCTTCTAGATTTTTGACCGTGCCATTTCTTTGTCGCTTGAGCCAGTGGTAAACGAGATGTGGACCATATTACAATCCTAACTAACTTACAGAGACCTCTGGTACGCCAGCACGATGGTGGTGGTGGGAATGTGGATTGAGGTGTGTTACATTTGGAGCCGAGATGCCTATCTGGCAAATCACTTTATTTCGAGGCACAGCACTGACAGCCTCATGACCAACTACTTTCTGGTACATTGAATCGGGGCTTGATATATACAAATAAGATACACCGGACACAAGCGCACAGAACTCTGACGTCAGATATTAAAGTGCATACTTCATGGCATGCCGTTTTCAGATATACGCAGATACGACACTCCATCTCCAACTATTATTGAAAACACTATTATTGAAAGTTGTCAGACCAGAAGAGATCAGGAGGTCGCCTGTCTCTCGTGCTCCTGCGTATGACACTAGGAGGATGTTTACTTGTACGCACTCAACTCGGGTGACGTGCAGGCTGTCCAGGCAGATCCCCGCTGTGGTTACTAGCAGGAGGTGTAGCGACTTTGTCTGCAGCATGGGGCATGTCTTACTCGGGACTGCCTTCCGGCTGCTCCGAACTTTCAATGGAACGACCGTCGCAAATGATCAGCGTGCACAAAACGTACTTTGTTTCCGACGACAACCAGTTTTGTGGATAGCGTCTACACGTTGGTCCCTTTACCTGGAAGCTACTTTACCACATCACCACGCAAAGAACGTACAAATACACGGTAACCCACCCTAAAAGATCTCGGTCCAGATCTACGCTTATCGGCACACATATTTAGTGTTACTTTTTCAGTTTTCTCAATCATTGCAGTTTTTATATTAAGATGTAGCAACGATAAACGAGCTCGCAGTTTCCGTCTTAGGAATAATTCTGCGGGTGTGTTTCCCGTGAACGTGTGCGGGGTTGTGCAATATGCAAACACATAATTGTCATTTCTATGTTGTAGTGACCTAGTATTGCCTTTCATTTTGTCGTCGAGCAATTGTTTCAGTAGTGCTTTGTTTGTTTGTTTGTTTTTTTGTATAGGACGCTCTGCCGCCCCGTACGATTGCGGGTGGTAAGGCGGCGTGAGCGTATGCTTGACACAATTCGCTTTCAAAAAGTCCTAAATTTCTGAGGCTTGGAACTACTTCCATGAGACACCCATGCGACGCAAACAAAGAACGAACAGTTTCAATTGTCTTGTATGCGGTCGTCGAGTGCATTATCTTGACTTCCAACCACTCGGAGAAAGTATCGTTTGCCAAGACAAACTTTTTTCCTTCTTTCTCGGCAAAATACAAGTGTACTTTTTCCCATGGATTTTCACAGAGCTTCCATGGTGACAACGGTGCAGGCTGTGCTGTGGGCAGGACACTTTGACTAATTTTACACTTCCGTACAGTTTGCTCGAGTGTTTCCTCTTTACAAGGTCCGTCCCAAAAGTTCCCGGATTTTGCTTGATAAATAATTTATTTAATAGCAGTTCACAACGTTTTCAGAACTTTTCAAAATATTTTTCGGCAGCTTGGATGCACCGTTGCCAACGCTTCACCAATAACTGAAGGCGCCCTGAAGGCAGTCAACGGGAACCTCCTTCAGTGAGGTCGTCGCGGCTGCTTTTACCCTCTACAGCGTCCCATGCCGAGTTCCTTTCAGGGTTCTTTTGATTCTTGGGGACAAAAAGAAGTCCGGTGGTCCCAGATCGGGGCTGTACGGCGGCTGAGGCAGCGTTTCCACACCCATTTTGGCCAGCAACTCGGAGACCATGAGCGCGGTGTGGCTTGACGCGCAGTCATGGTGCATGATCCAATTGTACCGAATTTCTTTTCGGACTCGTCGAACCCTGTTGCACAACCGTTTGAGCCCTTCACAGTAAAACTCCTTGTTGACTGTTTGTCCCTGTGGCACAAATTCACCGTGAACCACGCCTTTTTCTGTCAAAAAACACAATGAGCCTTGCCTTGATTTGCGATTTTCTCATCCTTGCATTTCTTCGGGCGAGGAGACTCTGTGGTGTGCCACTCGCTGCTCTGTCGCATTGATTCGAGATTGTACTCAGAAATCCACGTCTCGTTCCCTGTGATCACTCTATTGAAAAATGCTGGGTCTGTTTTGTAGCGTTCATGCAGTTCCTGCCACTTCAACAAACGCTCTTCCTTCATCTCACTCGTCAGGACCGTTGGCACCATTTTCGCGCAGACTTTTCTCATTTGGAGACCCTCCGTTAAAATGCGATGAACGATTGCTTTGGGTATTCCACACTCCTCTGCGATCCTCGGAGCACTTAATTGCCGGTTCTTGTCCAAAACCTGACGCAATTTTTGCACCGAGTCGTCCGTTTGTAATGCTGACGGGCGTCCCGGGCTGTCGTCGTCGTTGACGGCCTCACGACCTTCCCGGAACCTTTTGTTCTACATAAAGGTTTGACTTTGTTTCATCCCCTCGTCACCGTAAGCTTTCAGAAGCATTTCGAGCGTCTCCGCCCAGTTTTGCACAAATCTTGATAGCATAACGTTGTTCCAAAAATTGGTCCATCTTTTTTCCCCGACGAGGGTGCAGTAGATACTTCTGCGCGGAGGGTACCTGCCTCAACAACTGCCCGCAGGCAACTGAGGCCGGTGTCGTCTTGAAGCTTAGATCTCGTACTAACTTCTCCGCCCAAAGCCCAACCCCACCAGGCGGCGTTGACGACTACAAAAATCATTTCGGGAAGTTTTGGGACAGACCCTGTACCAGACCACTAGACCATTGACCTGTCCACTGCTTTCATTTTTGCTATTCGGAGGCGCTGTTCGTGCAGTAAACCCAAAACGACAGCCGGCAGGCATTTTTTGGAACGACAATTTGGTTTGTTCAAACAATACAAGCTTCGTCAATGGAAGTTCTAAATGATGTGTTCGAAATGGCTGCGGTTCGTCAGGCACACATTTAGGCCATCGAGATCATATCATGTTGCGAAAAACAATTAACTCGTCGTCACGGGCTGTTTCACGCTCGTTGTCTTTTAGCTATGAATGGCAGTTCACTGACCGGAGAAAAATAAAAACAAAATATCTTCCGAATGTTCTTCAGTGTTTGCAAGTGGCAGTTGCGACGAAGCATCAGCGTGGCCGGTAGCTCTTTCTTGTTTGTGCGTTGCTTTATAACGGTAATCGGCCATAAATGTCGGCCATCGGTGCACTCTTAACGTGGCAAAAGCGCTTCCCTTTCGCTTCGGGTCAAACAGTATCGTCAGTGGTTGGTGATCTGTCATCAAGTTAAAAGTTCGCCAGTAAAGGTACTTATAAAACTTCTTTACGCCGAACAAAATGCTCAGGGCTTCTTTTTTTATCTGGCTGTAATCACTCTCCGATGTTGAAAGGAATCGAGATGCAAATGTTATTGGTCTCTCTTCGCCGTTCACTATATGTGCCAAGAGAGTCACAAGGCCATTATCTGACGCGTCACACGTTATGTGAATATCTTTCGTTACGTCATACAGCTGTCACTTTGATAAGCCAGCATTACTTTACAAGCGTTAAACGCATTTTTACGTACACTGACGTGACCAGTGCCATTTCGTCCCTTTGCACAACAGATCATGCAGCGGTTTTAGTACAGCAGCTAGACAATGTAAACATTTCGCATAGAAAATTATCAAGCCCAAAAGAGCTTTCAGCTGGGTCACGTTGGCGGGTTTTGGCGCGTTATTTACGGCTGCTACTTTCTCTGCAGTGGGGTGCAATCCATCGTTGTCAATTTCGTGCCCCAGATACTACACTCTTTGTTGAAACACCTTGCATTTTCCAGCGTTGACCCTTATGCCGTGCTGACTCAGGCGTATGAGGACCTGCTCAAGTCTGTCATGACATTGTTTACGTGTCACTCCTGCGATGACAACATTATGTAAATAGCAGGCGGTTCCCGGCAGACTGTGCAGTGCGTGATCTATAACGGCTTGAGAAAGTGCCGGCGCACACGCTACGCCATATGGCAAGCGCTGAAACCTAAACAAGCCCAAGTGCGTGTTGACAGTGAACAGTTCTCGTGGCCTCTCGTCTATTTCGAGCTGTAAATACGCCCTCTAAAGGTCAAGGACTGAAAACACGGTTCCATCACGTAGGGTTGCGAAGATATCCTCGGACAGCGACAAAGGTTACTGGTCAACGTCCATGTAAGGGTTAAACGTGACTCGATAATCACCACAGATCCTAAGCTTTTTGTTGTTCTTTTTCGGCACGATTACGAGGGGCGTAGCCCATCCTCTGTGCCTTACGTGGTACACGACTCCTTCCTTCTGTAGGTTTTCCAATTCCTGCTCGACCTGCTCGCGCAAAGCGTGTGGCACTGTACGCGTCTTACAGAACACCGGACCGGTGTTTTCTTTCATAGGAATGCAAGCCTTGAAACCCTTTATCTCCCCGTACCTTGGCTCAAATACGTGGCAATACTTTTCAGTGAGCGGTATCGTTTCCGCGGCCAAAACCTCCACTTGCACGACTTCATGCCATCTGGTTTTTATTTTGCTGAGCCAGTCTCGGCCGAATAACGTGTGCATTCTTGCGCCTTAAGTTTCTTTTGCAATAACCAGTAGTAATTGAAATCACTGGTCATGGTAGCGAACATCCACGTCCATAAATCCTTCTATCGCAACAGGCGTGCTATTATGTGTAACGGGTTTAACATTCGCTTTTCTAAAGCATGCATGAGGAAAGTGCTTCGCGCACTCTGTTTCTGACATTACCGATACTGCGGGCCCCGTATAGTTCCATCAGAAATTTCTGACCATTTAACAAGACGGTAATTACAATGGCAGGCATGACCGAACTCTGGTTCGTCTGACATATCGAGAGCAATTCGCTGTCATACTCGCTATCAGCTACCTGTTGCACAACTTTTGTTTTACACATTTTTCAACATGTCCCTTTTTAGCACACTTATAACAAGCGTTGCTCAGAAAAGGGCAACGTACAGGTAAGCGTTGTCCTCCACACCGGTGACGCGGTTTTTTAGTCCTTTGATCCACAGCTTTCGCTTCTTGCTGTCTGTGCACCCTTGACACTGACGGCGCGTTCGTCGTCGCTGTCCCACGTGGAAGTGCCGGTGCTTGTTGCCAGTTGACGTCCGTGGCATTTGGAAATTGTCCCGCGTTGCTTGACGTCGGCATTTCCTTTGTGTCTTGAGCCGCGGCTTTCATGGCGTAGATATGCTGCAAGCACCGTTCCAGGTGACTTCTGTGTCGGGCATATAGAGAAGACGACAGGGTATGGTGTCGGCGTGCATACCTGCAATGAGTCTGTCGCGTAGAGCTTCCTCGAGGAAAGTGCTAAACCCTCATGTCACTGCGAGCTTCTTCAGTTCGGCGACGAAGTCAGTCACGGACTCGTGAGGCCCTTGGTTTCGTTGATTGAAACGAAATCGTCCTATGACCCCTGAGCGTCTAGGTGTGTAGTGTTTTTAAAAATGTGGACGGCCTTCTGGTGCTATACCTTGTTCGGCGTCTTCGGCAGAAGAAGGCTCCGGAGGACGGTGTAAGCTTTTTCACCGACGGCCGTCAAGAGAACTTGCAGTTCATTTTCTTCTGCGATGTCATTGGCTGCGACGAACAACTCAAAGCGTTGGAGATAAATTTCGAAGTTTCCGGCGTCTGTCTGGAACTCCGGCGGCTTCCCGATAGTTGCAGTCATCTTCAGTTCCTTGGTTTCTTCAGTCATCTTCATCGTCAATTGTCACATTTGGGGCCAAAACGCATATCTGGCAAAGCACTTTATTGCGAGGTGCAACACTGGCAGCTTCATGACCAACAACCGTCTGGTACATCAAATGGGGACTCAGTATATAGAGATAAGATAAACCGGACGCAAGCGCACAGCACTCTGACGTCAGACATCATATCTTTGGGCTTAACGCTGTTCCGTCGATGAGCAAGGGGTACGCTCGCAAGATGCGTGCAAGTTTTCTCGTGATAATTGCTATTTCAGCTTGTAACTTTTTGCAACTGAATTTATCTTAATATTTATATTTTGAAGTGGTGACACTTACTCGATTTTATTATCTACAACACTTAGTAGAAGGTTCATCACCGCCACCGGGTGTGACTGGAAATTGTCGAAAAGTTAGATCTATCCGTTTTTTTCAATCGGGATCTCACACGACACAGACTTGGCACAGAATTTTGAACAAAGGTACGAACACATTTACTGTCTTGATCACTGGTCATCGTGACCAAAGGTACGCACAAACATGTCGAGGACTACCGCCGCCCCGAGTAGCCGGAGGAAACAAGACACGCGCGACGGGAGCGTCCCCCGGCGGAAGGTAAGAAAACTAGGCACGCAAGCGCTTCGAATGACGACAAAGAAAGGGCGTTGCGCTTCCCTCCTCCTCCTCCTTTCCTCCTCCCCTCCTCCTGCCGCTGAATTCTTTCATGGGTGACGTGTCACAAAGTCGTGACGTCATTTTTTCTGCTAAATTTAGCGGGGAAATGGAATTAGTGTTGAGGTCACGTGACATCAATGTCCCCGCTGGATTTAGCGGGGAAACTTAATCCGCTAAATTTAGGGGAAGCATTTTTGCGTCAAATATATCGAAAATTTGCTTCCGCTACATTTGGCAGAAACATTTTTGCAGCTAAATGTAGCGGAAAAAACGTTTCCCCTAAAGTTTTCGGAAAAGTTTCCTGCTAAATTTAGTCGAGAAATGGAGTTTTAGTCACTGCACACGAAACATCCACGGAACCCTAGCTATAAAGAGCTTCTCTGTAAACATACGGAGGAGCACTTGACGTGGGTAGGTTTTTGAATTTCAGGGTGGTAAACCTTGACTCAGGAGCGAGATCGAGAAACACGGCAGAGGGAGAGCGCAGATGCTGTGAAAAGTCTACGGTCATATGAGAAGAGGTCGGAGAGGCTAGCGCTTCACTATGCGACGCAACGAGTACACTACCGCTGGTGGCGCAGCCAACCAGCTTCTAAGGCAGAAAGACGCGCGCCTTTTAAGTCTCGCACACTTCCAATACCCTCCGGGCAGTCAAGTTTGGTGTGACACGTTGTGCCATCTAGCTCATAATATTTGCAACACTGAGAAGGCCCTTTCGCCAGCCTGCTTGCTCGTGGGGCTGTTCACGCATCAATATGAAAGCGTTGATTCATCCATTCTTCGGTCTTTTATTCTTAACATTGCTATCGGATGTCGCAGAAGAGCAAACGCCGAAGCTGTAGGCACTGTTGCGTACCGGACTGTCGCAACCCTGGAAGCTTGGCAGACGTGAAGCTCCGCAGCTTTCCGTCGAAACCGCGAAAAATACAACGCCGTCGGAGATGAATAAATGCCATAAAGCATGTAAAATAAGCATTCCGTTCACATTGCCTGACTTGAGATGCATTTCTAAATGCGCTATTTGACTCGATATTTGGAATTAATGCGCTCGAAGCCCGGCGTTGTCTTTGAATTCGATGCGATGACTCTAGAATCAGATCGGTCCTCTGACACTCTCACTGCTCCCTGCTCCACGGACACATCTTGATCGAACGACGTTTTGTGGACGTTTGATCGTAGTTACCGAAAACCGAAGTGAGCGTTTTCTCCGCTTCGCCGATTGCAGAACGAACTGCCGTTTGCGCCTTTAGCATGATCGCGTAGCTGCCCAAGATGGTTGCTCTATTTCGACCCGTGTCTATGCGGTCCTAACCTCATCCCTGCTGCGAAAGAAGTCTACTCAAGAAATAATTAAAAAAATGCACTTACCCCGCGAGAAAAGGTTATCCATGTGGCGTTTATTTCTGTTCTATGTAAAAGTGAACAGCATATTCAGTCGACGAGAAGGAGCATCAGCTTGCGCCGAACAACTGCGTACGACACCGTCTAAACTACAGCCAGCTTGAACGAAGAACACATTCTTCGGACTCCACAATCGTCTTTCACACGGCAACGAGGGGACTGGGAACAAGCTGATCACCAAAATGAGGTCAGCTATTCATGCGGGAAGAGTTCACTTGAAAAAAACAAAAAAAAAGGGTGGGTAAGGATGAGAGGGAGGGGGAAGGGGGGGGGACGTTTTAGTTCCGCTTTTGCAGTGCGCTTTTGTAGAGGAGGGAGGCTCGACGAAGTCTTCGCTTTTGTTATCTTGAAACGCGCGCAAACAACGTAAAAACAAAACTGTTTTTGTTTATTTGCTCTTACTAATATTTGGACGTGATATTATAATCTTCAATTTTGCGCTGCTAGCTCCCGTTTTGGGTCGTCTCTAACATCCAGGAAGGCACCTACGCGTACTAAAACTCCCTAATGCTAGAACGACACAACCACACACGAATGCACATTTATATATTTAACCTTTGATAGATTCTTAAAACAGTCGGTAGTGTAACGCGCGACAACACAACGCTCGGAGTTGGTAATAACGCAATCTCGTAAGGGTATGCCGGCGGCGCTGCCGATTTTAGCCGTCCCAGTATTGCCTCATTTGGCCACGGTGGCGCTGATGACCAACCGAGGGTGGCGCTCTCTAGAACACTGCCCAGAGCCTATAGTGAGTCCCCCTCTCGTTTGACAGTGTTCGGGCACCAAAAGCCACTTGGCCATCGGAACGGTGGAGCCAAAAAGGCCTCCTAGACCCACTATACATTGTTTCAGCTTAAGTCCAGACGATATCGACACTGCAACGTAAAGGGACCAATCAAGTAACGTGATAAGCGCAACTTACTATACTCCGTTCCACCTTAAATTGGACCGCAGTGGGTGCTACGCGCCAGCGCAGCCACTCCCGCGCGGAGAATATAGCACGTGATCTTCAGTTTGTGCTTGGCGACGCGTTGAGCACTAGGTCATGTGACACGCTGGCAGTTTTTAATTGGCTGGGAAAGTTCATAGCGTCGGCCTTAGGTCCAATATAAGGTGAAATGGAGTATAGGACTTTTTTGTTTATGATTCGTTCAGCGATCATAGAACACGTGCATAAACTTGACAAACACCATGATTGTGCGGCTTTGGACGAGTTCTGTTTGGTCCCTCCAGCTTATAGCGTGGCCTGCGTCTGGGCTTAAGGTAAAACGACGTATAGACAGCAGAGTTTTTCAAATGATTACAAAACCCGATAGGACTTTTTTAGAACATGAAACTTTTAACCCTAGTGAGAAGAACCCACCTATTCATGCCAAACGAGACACCAAAACAGGCTATAGCATACACATTGCATTTCTTACGTTTTACATGTTCTATGCTTCTGCAAGGTTTGCGGTGCCGTTGTTCCTTAAGGGAAATTGTGTCTTTTCAATTTTAGATCACCTGATAACTTTAACTATATTCTCGGTTGTATTCAGACGTTAACAGTACTACAAAGGCATAAAAATGGCGAGCTCGAGTCCCGTATGCCAGGAGTTACTCGGACAAATAAATGATATCTGTACTACAACGGGTATAAAAGCAGCCCTTGAAGAAGGCTCACTTTTGTACAGGGCAGTTCTCCAGTCTCCTCGGTCATCGCCATGGCAACGACGACGTGGTTGGCGACGGCCGCAGTCTTGTCTGGCCGAGACGCGTGGACCCAGAAGCCCGCGCGTTATCCACGCCAGCGGACCGCGAACAGGCCCTGGACAATGGGCTCTCGGAGCGCTCCATCATTTCGCGCTCTTGTGCCGATGACTCCCGTCTGTCATAAACTCTTCGGCCTTCTTCTGTGCTCTGTGTGCACGCAGCCGTCATGCTTCGTTCGCTGGCTGATTCCTTGGGTCCGGTAATCTAGTTGGGCCCCTTTCTGATCGTATCGGCCCGAGCGTGACTTGCTTTATTTATTTCGCCCAATGTTTTCTTTTTTCTTTTTTGGTGGATCGCAAAAACGATGTCTTCTTTTACAAGTTGACGAATTGGGGAACCGTAAGTACAGTTCTCTCCTTCCCTTCGAAAGGCTATTAAAGAGGTTTTGTCAGATGAGGGATGTCCTTGTTTTACATAAGATGATGTTTGCTTTTCCTCTAGGTAATATATTCTTCACCCTGTCAGGTAAGCATATTTCATCCAAATAATCACATCTGAAAGCTCATAAAATACATGTTTTCATTTACTACTAGTATTACATCCAAAGAAATGTTGATGCGTACTTCACGTTTGAACTTTCACACTGCTTCGGTGGCATGACAAAAAAGCTAATTGGTTAATTACGTTCATGATGTCCGCGGGTAATGGACAATGTGAATTAAAAGTGGCATTGTGTGGCTTCGGCCTTTTGGGTAATACCTGATGATATTGACATAAATGTAGATTATAACACAAACTAGTATCTGACGGGGATCGTGATCCCACTGAAATATCGACTATGGTTCTTTCGGGCACTGCTTTGATGTGTGGATGGTTCACGCCATTGCTAAACAGCAACTGAACTCTCTGACGTCACATCGGTGCAGTGGCGCTGTTGTAGGCAGGGCGCATGCGCAGACCATTTACTTTTGCAGAATTCGGTTTCTGCGAACGTGCTGTGCCCACACCTGTTGGGGGAAAACGCGATGATAACTTTCAAAAGGAGATACAATACCTGCCGACGCAGATACAGTTAGTTGAGCATGTGTGTGCGCCCTAGTTATTCATATTATTTTAATACGTGAAAAGAGAAGAGTATCGAACACATGAAGGTTGTCTGCATGGCGTTGCTGTACGAGTTTTGTTCGGTTGTGGAAAGGGAGCATAAATGTAGTCCGTTTAGCTTGATATAGTTTTGACACGCCGGTCACGGACAGTATTCGTTTGAGACGCAAGACTAGAGTATGCACAATTAAGAATATGAGCATCGCAGATTCAGGTGACACGTCAAGTAGGGTCTCCGATAATATAAACAACCCATTGTTACGACGCAGTTGCAGACTGCTGTGCAGAATTCATTTCAGCTAGGCTTGGGGTGAGAAGAAAAATATACATTTTTTTTATGATTACTTCAAAAATAAATTTATTATAAGCCAACATGTGCTTAGAACCACGCCGCACAAGCTGTCTAGGCGAATGGGTCTTTCACATGTTGGAGACGGTTCTCTCCAACTGCGTCTGCGGCTTGTGTGCTCGTACAGCATCTTACTTGAATAACTACACACGCAAGGAACTATCGACAGTAAAAAACCGCACTTTCGGCTTTCTCGAAAAAATACAGCGTTATACTTCGTTTCACTGTAAATTGGCAGAGAGCGATCGCTACTGCCTTTTCTAGCCAATCAGAGCAACAGACGTGAATCACGCGGCAGCCCTTAACAAAGGTACGGAGGTGAGAGCGTAACCCACCAGTTGGAGAAGAGGAGGGAGGAGAAGCTTCTCTTTTACTCGGACTTTCTTTTGTGGTTTGCAGACGTCGCTTTTAATCCCCTATAAGATTATGCCGCCATTCAAACTTTTGTACAAAAAGCAGTTCTCTCGTCTACTCCGTACTGCGACTTTATGGTCACGCGCCTACTTTTGACGCGGCGATTGACTCAGACCGTAGACTTCACCGTTTGGCCTTTTATTGTGAGACGTTATGTACACATGCAGAGAACCCTGGGGCCGGTTCCGGATGACGCTTCGCAGTAAACACCCAGAACAGGATTTCGATAACACCAAGTTTGCTCCGAGAGGCCTTCGGAAAGATGAGCCAATGCTACGGGCTCTCAGTAATAGGATCCTCGCGTAAATCTGCAGCTGCGAAAACAGCGCGGCGAAAGAGCGCCTTCCTGGGAGTCAATTCCGCACGTCAGCAACGCCGCGCGGTAATCTCCTCTTCACGCAAGTAGACTTCCGACAAACCTGCGGCTATGGAGCGGCAGACGCCTTCTCGGAAGCAGACACGCGCCGGCGCCTCGAGGAGGCCTCTTATGAATAGTAGTTTTTCGACAATTGCGTCGCCAGGCACAAAATCCTTCCTGACGAAATAAAATAGGGCAGCAGCTTCCGCCGCGCTTGGCAGAAGAGGCGAGCGACAAACCCGCCCGTCCGAAGATACCTTTGTTGAAGTATTAGAGGAGGGGATCCTAGGAACGGGAGATTGTTTTGACAGAATTCGATGCGCGTTGGTGCGCAATTTCTTTTTTTATTATTTTTTTTTATTTTACATTATTATCGTTTTTTTACGGGTGGTTTTCTTCTAGCTTAGGCTGCCGTTTCGAGGGATCGTACCAGTGCCATCTGAATGATTGCCGTACCTCCCCCTTCCACGGTGGTTTATTAATATTTGTTATTCGGTTTCGGAGAGGGGGCGGGGAAGCGGGGAATAGGGGCGTTTCTGTTGCTGCTGATAGAACTAGTGTCCCGTGCGATCCTTGATTCGTTTCTGTCGCTCGCGATGTGGACGGCATTAAAGTTCGGTTCTTTTATTCGGGGAGGCTTACGCACCCCTGAAAGCAATTCCCTGACATTTTTGTTGATTTTCTGTATTTGTTTTCTGGCTTTGTTGATGTCGCTTGATTTTTCGGGTAGTCGTACGCGCTCGTCGATAACGTTAAGGTTAGGTTTTGTGGATTGCGCTATCTACTGGAACGGGCGTTCGTCTGCTTCAGTAGATTGCCTAACGCACAACCTAGTTTAATCTCCTCGCCGTATATTTTTAATTTTGACTAAAAAACAAAAGTTAGGCATTTAGACATCAAATGCGCATAAAACGTTCGAGGAAAACAGAAAACGTTAGGTGAAATTGCCGACTTTACAAAAGGACACATATCGTAAAATCACTTCGCAAAATGCGCGCTCGATAAAAACACAACGCGAAAATAGCGCTGCGTTAAAGCGATAGTAAACGAATTATAAAACTCTAGAAGAACAAAAAATAGAAAGATTGTTCTAGCTGAAACTTTTATCCAAAGAAATGCAAAGTTAAGCAGTGGAAGATAAAAAAAACAAATACAGTTCAGGCGTATAACAGAACAGCCATAGACATATTGTGGAGGATACCAAAGAAACCTATGTCAAGTTAACAGACTGAATGAAATATTTAACTCGTTTGAAAACTCTTTGCTAGATTTGATACAAAAAACGCAAGTTTGAAATAATTAAAAATATATTAATTGCTAATGGCCTTCGAATAACGTTACATGCATTCCGCAAAAATCCTATTGGAATATTAACAACGACTTTTATTTTCTATCCAGTCACAATGTATCGACAATTTTCAATAGATTTTCCGCACACTTTCTTGGTGCATAGTGTTTCAACAGGAGTATATAAAGTACATACGTTAGACATGCTATAGAATTTATTCATCGCGCATGAAAATATTTTCTGTCAGCATTTTCGTATAGGATTTCTATCGACTAAGTTTAATAAAATATTAAGATGACGTGCGGAGAAGCGACATCATACACAGTTATAACCTCGTGGTGGAAATTGTTTTTCCTACTTGTCAAATAATGAACTCCCCTAGCAGCGCTTCATAGTTAAACTAGCATTTTGGAAATCCTTAGAAACCCCATTTCGTATGAAATACTGGAGAGAAAAGAGAAACATACGTGTAAACCTTGTGGTATTCTTTGCGGTATTCTCGCACTATTAATAATGGCCGCCCGATTGGTCTGTGCTTCGCTCGTCTCCCAGGGAGAGACACACTGCGACGAGAAGACAGCGAATGAGTTTACTGTACTCCCCGATTGCCCGTCCTTGAGAGCCGGCACTCCGGGCCCGCCGACCTTGGTTGTCGCCCGTCGTTCATTGCTCGCAGTCGGAGTCCGTGTCCAGGACTGCGAATCGTCCTTCCCACGCCAGCGCTGCGTAGGCTAGCTGCCCCGGGCTATCACAGCCAGAGTCTCGCTGCGGAACCACTCCGGGATCGTTTGGCCCAGACCGGTATGGCCAAGGCTCACCGTTCCCTCCGGAGCTGGTCAGAACCTCGCTGGTGGACCGCTCCGGAGTTCGCCATGAGCCAGACCAGCCAGAACGGCTACATCGTTCCTTCCCGGCCCCAGCCTCGCACAGCACGCTTGTCTCCGGCGCCAGCTCGTGCTTCTTCAACCGACTGCCTGTCACGTGCCCCTCTCCCAGTCGTCTTCCATTTGCTTCCACTCTCGTCTCCGACAACCTGTAAACGTCTTGGGTGGTCATCGTTCAAAATATTGCCTTTCAAGTGTAGGGTATACTATATGGTGGTGGAGCAGTCAACACTATTGTATTACTACTGTTATGAATGCTCCGTAGCGTGTGTACTAGTAGTTTCTGTGTATGTGAACACGGCAAGTTGCGTGTTTTCATAGAGTATTTTAACAAACCTGAAGAGTAGTGCTTAAGATTTTTATTTCAGCACTCTAAAAAAATCCCTGCACGTCTACTTAGCCGCAAAACACTCAAAAAGCCAGCCTCTGTGATCTACAAAATGTTTTGAGCGAATGATGAGGCGGAACATTCGTTTCGACCTAAAAATAAAGTCTGCACTGCGGCTTTGCGTAATCCGAAGCGTCATACTTACATTGCATTTTATTCTGCGCCGCAGCGCAGCCTAAAGTTTGAGGTCTAAACAGATGTTCCGCCTCATCATTTTCTGAGCTGATTTGGTAGATCGCAGAGATTGGCTCTTCGAGTGGTTTGCGGGTAAGTGGACGCGCAGTCATTTTTAAGAGATTATAGACCTTTCCAAAAAGTGCTGTCAGGCATGCACCATTTTGCGACTTCCACTACCCCTATCAGGAAGAAGTCCTTGCCACACTCCTGGGTTTTGGAAACGAGGTCAGCGCTGCTTTCCAACTGCATTGTGCACCCGATGTTTGCCGGCCTTTCTTGAAACCTCTTGTTTTATTCGCCTATTCAAAACGCCTATTTTTTGTGTTATTTTCGACATGAGCATTTCGACGTTCTTCAAGAATTATCTCCTTTGAGGAAATCTCCGGAACGCCTTCATGGTCTTTGAGAGAAAAAAGCTGATCGGGTGCTGGGCTGCGGTGTAAGGGACAGTTCAGACATGTCCGTTCCTTTGCTTCGATGCTGTGCAAAAACAAGCTTTTTAAAACGTGCCTTAAAATAAGTCCGGATTCCGTGGAATTGTTGCAATGTGACTGTTGTTGACACTGTAGATTATATATGCAGTGTTTTTTTAGTTGTTTCTCAAATAAACTCTCTTCGGATAACGTGGCACCGTAGGGGACGCAAGTTGTGTTGTTCGATCGGTAATCTTGTGTGATCAAGTATTTTTTACTCTAAAGACATATGCAGATTGGCAAGGCTGAGTGTAGGGCGGCTTAAAAATGTTTCAGGTAATATAAACATTCCAGTTACATTCGTTCTTTCGCACACGAACTTACTAAAAATAGCTTTTATTTTGTTTGCATTTTTTTTCGAAATTGTTGAATGCTGTTTCAATGTTCAAAGGCCCCGATAAATTACCTTCGTTGCAAACCACACCAAAACAAAACGCAGCAATTCTGCCGCCACCAGTTTCAGGGAGTTCGCCTACGCAGGGTTCTGCAGCCCAGTGCAGTCGGGTAACATTGACGTACACTCTAGAGGTTCGTCAGCAGGAGGCATGGCGAATGGCACTCGGGCACGCAGAGAGACGCCAAACGAAGGGGTGCAGGGGAACCTTGGGTGGTCTGCCTTTGAGACGAGAGAAGTGGTGGCAAACTTGACATACGAGAGGCGAGTGTGTGGCCTCGGAGAGGAGCGATGGGTCAGGAGGGTGTTTAAGTGCCTGGAGTAGAGGAGTGTCAACACACGAATGACCAAACGGGTGTCCGGACTCGCGAGGAAGTACGAAGCACCACCTGCCCCGCTGGACGGCCGGCCGCTCCAAGAGGGGGCCACGGACCTCAAGAGGCATGTGCAGCAGGTCGAGACGCAAAGGTGGACGGAGTCAGCCACACGTAGACCATCAATGACTATGCTCGCGTGCTCGAAGTTGTCGATCGAATGGGAGCAGCTGTAAGATGACTCGAGGGGTAGCGGATTGCTATTCGAGGCACGCACGGGAACCCTCAAGACCATGTTGAGGACATCGCGATACGACATTGCTTCTCCGACCGCCTACGTCGCCTGTAGAGCTGCAGAGTAGACGACCGAGCATCTGGTTCTGGAGTGCGAGTTGCTCAGCCCATGCCCCCGGGTGGACAGGCTGCTGGACGCACTGGGTCGCCGAGCGGCGGAGGGGGGGGGGGGGGGATGACTGCGAGGAACACGTCGAGACCACCGAGGGGCGCCTAGAACAGTGGTCGGATATTTCCTGGCAGCTGTGGAAGGGTGAGAGGCGAGCTGGACCGAACGTGCGAACTCAAGCCGGACGATCGAGTTTTTCCACCCAAGCCGACTGGTCCCACACCGTGGACCGGTCCAACGTTGACCCGACCACAAAGACCCGACCACCGACGCCACAGAGAAGAACTCGGCTAGTCTTGGCTGGACACCAGGCGGATCCAGCTGAGCCAGCTTTTGGCAGGCCATCGCCGGTACTTCCGTCGAGCGGCCTCCCTTCACAAAGAAGACGACACTAAATCCAATTCCAAATCCAAAAACTAGGGCCGAGCCCAGTAACTCGTCTGGTTAAAGACTGACGCTGGAAAGGTATATAGAAAGGGGATGTAAAAATTGTTAGAATTTTTATTTATTTCGACATACTTCCAGCTACTCTCGATGGACTAAGTTCTATAGAGAGCCAAGAGAGAGAAAAACGGTGAAACGGCTATAAATATTCGATACATTTTCTTAAGAATATCCGGAGTCTCTATACTATGTTGTCTCTGAAAACACTGTAGAAAGCGGATAAATAGCTTTTGTAAGGGTGACCCATATCGCACCAAGCAGAGCAGGATCAAAACAGGTTCGATGATTGAGTTCCGTCGAAAGGTTTTTTAGAAAATGAACTGGGTGTCCATTGCTGAGTGCTCTCTGCCAGTAAACGTTTGGGTGTGCTCACTAATGTAAAAAGGAACCGCCAGCGTGAAAAAAATATTTTTTTTTGGCGGGCGCCTTATAGCGGTGGTGATGAGGCGCCCGCGCAATATTTCCGCCTATTATCCAGCCCCAGCCCTGTACCTGCTCCACGAGTGGTAACTTCAGCACACTACTGCGCTTCTCACGCGCTCAAAGTCTTTCTAAAAATTACTGATTTAGGGATTTTGAACGACGCTCAGCAAATTTCTTTTTGAAATCATATGACTATTTTCACTAATTAAAAAGTTAATTGCCGAACTTTTATTAATTATCCGACTTATCGCAAAGATTATTCACCCTCATAATGTCCCCCTGGACATTATGGGGTCTTTTTACCTCACTCGCACAAACCGCTTAAGTGTAGCTTTCATGGCGTTTTTTAAAAGAATCTGCTAGAATAAAAAAAACACCCGGTATATATATTGCAATAAAATAAAATGACACAAACCGACACTCGTGAGGTAAAAAGAACGCAGCCAAAGTATTGTTTACTTAGGGGTGATATTTATATGTTTAACTGCTTCAAAAATATGTTGTGTATTTTAGCGTTGTTTTATATTCCCTGTAACATATGGGCCAACTCGTCAAACCACGAACGTTACTAAATTCATTCCAGATAAGCGATCCCACATTGGTGCTAAAAGAAATCGAAGACATCGTACGAGCACTCATGGCCAGAAATTTATTACAGGCGCTTCTAGTTCACTTATCTGGCCCCACACATGGCGTATTCCCTTTTAAAGCTTATGTCGTGTGCAAATTCCCGCAAAAGCTGGGTGTGTACCGAGTGAAAACAACAACAGTAACTTCAAGGATACAAAAGGATGAGATAATAAGTGTCTGGCGGTTGCAACAGGCTGATAACGTTATCATTTTTAGTTACATTTCACGGCGATACTTCGATCAAAGGAAGAACATCCGAACTTTTAAACAATTTGGCAGAAATTATCGCACGCATTTCTATATTTCTCATAGTTGACTTGGACTGCGATATACTTAGGTATCTTCAGATATAACTGTGTTGTCAATGAGTACAGGCAACCTGCAATGCTGTTTGGTTTGGCGCTATCCAGCGACTGAAGCAACAAACATTGCGTATGCCTAGGAGTGGCGGATGCATTGCTCACACTTGGGCTATTATTCTGGTGGCGCCACTTAGCCTAGTGTATGAAAGAGGAAATGCTGGGTATGCAAGGTTCGCGCTGGTGAACGTAGTGACGTCCGATAGGCCCTGGCGGTCCGATCGGAGTGTGACTACGTATCACCGGAGTGCGCTTTTACTGCGAAGAAGTGTCAGGATTTTCGCTGCGTCATGCTTTAATATGTGTGCATTGCGCTCATGTAGACCTTTGCATTGCTTATTAGCCGGGCGAAAAATGCTGTGTCACAGAGCTGTGGACGCATGCGCAGGATCTGATCTAGCGCCCAGCAGAGCAAGAGCGCATGCTCGGAAGACCTTCCACAGCCCAGCAGAGAAATACGGCAGCTCGCAGAAGGCGATTTCTTCAAAGATCTATACGCAGCGCCTAATGAAGCCGTCGGCACGAAACGCGGGGCTGTTCGTTCACCCTTTGCCAAGTGAAAACGAGACAGGATTCACTCTGCTGACACCACCTGGCTGTTGACGGCTGGCTATAGGCATAACACATATGCTATTATGAGTGGATGATTCCGTACAAGACGTAGGAATGGATTGTCAACTTGTGTGTTCAGAGCACAAAATATTTTGCGTGGTAATTTATATCCACTTCTCGCCTTGCGCATTGTTGTCACCTATAAAAATACAGATGAATTTAGGTAAAAAAAATAAACGTTTAATGAGGTAAGCTTGCACCCACAAACTTAAAAAGAAAGGTGCAGCGCATCTGAGCGTCGGCGACGAAAGGTGACTGACTCGAGGCAACGCTTTACCTCTTCTTTCATACTCGCGGCATGTTAAGGAATGTGCTGAAATAAAACACTCAATGATGTAAGCGAATGGGACGGGAATTCTCCGAACATAATAAAAAAACAGCGCACTAAAACACGAGGAGAGGGAAAGGAACTCAACACAAAAGATAGACAAGTGCTAATATTTATCATGTTTAAATAGTACCATCTTGTACTTCTCGAAAACATAAACTATAGTAAGGTGATAAGGTGGACAATCTTGTCACCTTACTAGAGTTTATTTCTTAGAGTAGCACAGAATTATTAAAATAGAGACCCGGGATGAGCGAAATTCAAACCCGACTCTGTTGCATGACAGCCGCATTACGTTGCTAACTCCGCCATGCACGCAGCTCTTTTATTCGTATTTAGACGATGACAGAAGGCAGTGATAGACAATCGCGATGAATCACCGAAGGATTTCAGCCATTTTAGGTTATGTCGAACATGCTACAAGTCTTTGGGGTTGGAGAACCCCTGAAAAAGTGACAGCCGCTCTTGTGTAGGTTACAGGCCATTATAGAATTCCTTCAGAAAGCACATGTGCTCAATAAAAAATTCAATGCGCGGTTCGAACGTGGATGTGCGCGTTTCCTACAGCCATGCCGCACGCCATATGCTGTACAAGTCCAGCAGTAAGATCATGTCTTAGTTAACGTAATTTTTCCCTTCTACCACTCAAAAACGTATGCCTTTGGGCTTTAATGGGTGTCATTTCTGAGAGTTACTAGCAGAACGTCCCAAAAGAAGACCGCGCCCCAAAAGTCTAGAAAAACGTGATCAACAATTTTCTTCTTTTTGTATAACATGCAGTTGTCAGACCAAACTACTGGAATACCTTTTTCAAATAACCAGGCTTTAACTGTTGGTGTTTGACAATGCAACATGCAAAAAAAAAGTATTCACGTCAGGGGCTTCCGCCATTCACTTGACTCACTTTAATATACCCTGCCCTGGGCCAGTGCACCTCAAAAATGTAGACAAGAATTAAAAGAAAAAAACAATTAAATCCTTTGTTAGTCGCTTGCTTGACAATCAAGACAAGTATTAGGGAGTAACGTTTGAAAAAGACCCGTTAAACACCAACAGCATCTGTCATTTACCGCGTTCAAATGCACCTACGTCCTCGCTTGACGATGCAATAAACCAAGGGACCGCACCAAGCAATCTCACTTGCATAATGGTTTGTAAAAAAAGGGTTTCCTTTTCTCTAAAAATGCATCTATGTACATATTTTATCACACAGAGTTTGTGAACATCCCCCCTTCCCCTTCCTGGGCCCTTCCTCTACAAAACAGGTTTGTACGACTCGTACGTTGCTAAACAGAGCACCAAATGAAACAGCAAAGACAGAGTGCACGCGTTGTATGGTAATTAATGAGCAATAAAGCACCGTAAAGATATACATACCGCACAATTGCCGTAATGAAAAGCATGGCAAGCCAATGCACGTTCGAAAATAGACATTACATGACTTCTCAACTTGGATGCTTAAGAGCTCAAAACTTGAACCTGATCGCGACAAATAGTCGCCATTGCTGCTGTAGTGTTCCAGAGAAACTTCAAAATAAAGAGACAGCGATTCGTTTCATTCAGCAAGCATAAAAACTGTCGGCGTTGAAGGGCAATCACCGTGCCAAATAACCAAACTCTTATCCCAGTTGACGGAGCTACTCGTATTTTCGCAAAACTTCTCTGTGAGCTGGACGGCTTTTTTGACAGTCTTGGAGTCTACGCAGAAAACGTCGCGTCATTCGCACACGCTAAAATACGGCCCTCTGTAACTTCCAACTTAAACCCAGAAGTAAAACTACCCTAAATAATACTTAAACAATATGGAAAGTAAAAGCAATGGTGAAAGCGGACAGCTTTGTCGCACCGAAGAGAAAGTGCAAATACGCTCGCTTCCACGCTTGTTTATAACACTATTAGAAGCGCATTTTTGGTAAGTTATGCGTACAGCGTCGCACAAAACAGACCCTAGGCTCACATGTCCTATTATAAACAAATGAATTTCGTGTTACACGTTGTTGAAAGCTTTTTTTTTAGGTCGGCCCGTAAGATGGCCACTCTTCTCATAGAAGAGTCACAACACACCAGAATGCTTCTGGCAACATGCACATTTGTTGCATGGCTCTTTCCTTTTATTTCACACATCCGGTGTGGGCCGAAAATAATGTTTACACCACTTCTATCGCTCTTTTTTCATCGCACTTCGCTCTTGAGCTGTCACCCAGCACAGACAGTCCCATCAAAGAGCCTCTAGCGGTGCCATTATAAGTGTTCGCGCGGAAGGGGCGTATTTCGGTCGCTCTGCGAAACGACACACTCACACGTGCTGGGCTGTGGAGATAGCACGCGGGTCTCTTCACTCGGACGGTGCATAGTAATCCTAAAAAAAGAAGCTATAAATTAGATATTAGAACATTGATTGAACTTGCGGCAAAATTAGAAAACAAATAGAAACTGAAAGCGTCATTAATTGGGCAGCTGCATGTCCCGGTTCTCCTTGAGGCGGTCTTTGAAATCAGGGTGTCCAATTGTTGTAAAATGGATATCATTCAAATTTCAAACCTCACACAGCTGTTTAACTTACTTTCCATATTGCTTGTGTCTATGAGAGCAACCTTACCTGCTTAACATCCTTCCCTTAATAAAAGCTGAAGATGCAAAAGCCTTTAGTTTTCATTAGGCATCGGAGCTAAGTTGCTGCAAGAGAGCTGTTGACATACCGTATGTGGGGTTTGTCGCTTCGTCGCCCTTAGTCGTTTTGCAGTTCACGTTGTCCATGCCCCCAGAACGTATCAACTCCTCCACCACATGGCCCGGACGAAATGAGTTAGATTAAGGTGGCTCTCATAACACACCGAAACTTAACTGCTGCAAATAGCAGCACCCTGGCAAAGGTGAGTTTACAGTGTATTGCACATTCCCCACAAAAGAAACGTAGAAAAAATGAAAGCCGTTTACAACTCCAAGTAACGCCGAATTAGAGCGCAGCTCTTGAGGAGGAGGGAAAGGCACGGGGGGGGGGGGGGGGGGGTTACGTGACCTCGAGGGAGGGGGGGCAGAGAAAAATTTCCGCTAAATTTAGCGGGGAAAAGTTTCTGCTCGATCTAGCGGGAAAACTTTTCCGCTACATTTAGCGGGGAAAATTTTCCGCTAGATTTAGCGGGGAACATTTTCCGCTAAATTTAGCGGGGAAAATTTTCCGCTAGATTTAGCGGGGAAAATTTTCCGCTAAATTTAGCGGGGAAAATTTTCTGCTAGATTTAGCGGGTAAAATTTTCCGCTAGATTTAGCGGGGAAAATTTTCTGCTAGAATTAGCGGAACAATTTTTCAGCTAAATTTAGCGGGGAAAATTTTTCGCTAGATTTAGCGGGTAAAATTTTCCGCTAGATTTAGCGGTGAAAATTTTCAAATAGATTTAGCGGGAAAATTTTTCCGCTAAATTTAGCGGGGAAAATTTTCCGCTAAGTTTAGCGGGAAAATTTACCCATCACGCACCGCGCGGTTACGCCGACGGCGACGCCGACGCCGCTCAAGCCGGAAACGGGCGCCTAAGAGCTGCGCTCTAAAAACTGAGTGCAAGCAGCTTTCAGAGCGTACCCGAAACCTACCTGTAGTTCCGAACTCTGCTGCGCAAGGTTCGAATACCAGGTGCGGGGACACTACGTCTGCACTGCGTGTACCTAGTAAAAAAAAAAAACAAATACATGAGTGCAGGCGGTTTTGGCAGCGTGCTTGACACTTAACTGCAGCTTTTGGTGACAGAGGCGTCGGGAGGCCACCTGTGCATCACAAGACCATAACGGTACAAGTAGACAAAGATTTGAGTGGACGCAGCTTTCACAAGGTACCCGAAACCTGCCTGTAAGTGCGAGCTGTGCTGCTTAATGTGCCAATCCCTGGAGTGAGGAGGCCACATCTGCACTGTGTGGGCCTAGTAAGAAACAACTGTGTGCCATTGCCTTCTTTCTGGGCTCCTGCTTGACCTTCAAGTCTTCCTTTGTATGATAACTAGCAGAAATAATGATCGACATGGGGACTTCGTGTGCACGTATAATGATGACAATCAATTCCTCCTTCACAGATGATTTTATTTTAAAAATGACACGGGAATTGGATGACGTTGAGAGAGGCCCGATTTGAACAAATTATTGTGGCCCTGAAAAGGGCCGTTACTCCACATGATCCGCAATGGCAGAGTGCACACTAATCAAGTTCCTCGATGCCGCTAAGATGTGTGCTAGATTCGTTGGGGGACGAGGTATCTCCAAGAGTGAAGACCACCGACTCAATGTCACTGTCGACGATTATGTCCCGCTCTCATCCTTTATCTTCAACACGCTCAACGTGAGCACAAGAGTTTCGGCAAACATTTTGGGTAACAGATTCCAGTGCTTCTGGCAGGAGACGCTCTATTTCTTGCACTGCGAAAAGTTATTTCTTGCTCTTCACGTAGGCTTTCACCTTGCTCCATACCAGCTCAACTTGGTTGAATTCGCAATGGTACGGATGCGATCACAGGACTTTGTGGCTATAAGTAGCCACCTGGATGTCAATCCGGTATACTGCTCCGGGTGCGTTGACCTTTTTGGAAAGCTCGAGGAGTTCAGCTCTCACCACGTCATCTGACCATGAAATTCCTTTCTTGGTGAGCAATGCCTGAATGTCAGCTTTCCGCGTTGACAACGTGGGTGCCTTTTCCAGAGCGACACTGTGACACGATTCATTGTACATTATGATGCTGCTGGGGGAATCTTGGGTAGGAGCTGGCCTAAAAACCATCCTTCAAAGTATGTGCCATCGATCTCGGAGTGGTAGTCCGCTGCTTTGCCTTTCTTAGCCCTGAAGAAGTCGGCAGCATCTTTGGTAAATCCTGCTTTGCTGCTACGAGCATGCGCAAGGATGAGACGGCCTCCACCGCCAAATGGCGCTGCCAGACCTGTCGTCAAGCCCTTCATGAACACATCCTGCGAGGACTTCACAGTCTTGTCATGCCAGACTAGTTGCTTTTTGTGTCCAGCATTCACCCAGGTTTCATCTAGGTAGACGATAAACGTGCATGAATTGGGGTAGGATAAACGTAGTTCAAATATTTATGTTATTTCAAATCCTATGCTATTTACATTATCATAATAACGTCACGCGGCATAGATCATTCACTGCGTCAGGATTACACTAGAGCGAAGTTACTTCACTATGGGAAGTAAAATAAAATACTGCACAACATTGTTTTTTAATCCACGGATCTCAATTAGGGCAATTCGCGAGGTAAGCAAGCTGTTCCACATAGCTCAATGACGGGGAAATTAGACAATTTTAAAATTATGATCAAAATTGTAAAACTGCGCAACGTAATTATGGCGTACAGCCTCAAGTCTCTTTTTTAAACAATATCATGTAAATACCGACCGACTGATAAATCAGCTCCTAATGGTGACGTGAAACTGCAAATCAGCGAGGCTAGGCGTGTGCCTTCTGCCACACGCGCGTAGTCCCGCCGAGCTGCTTTTCACGCCAAGATAAGACGCTCGTATACCGGCCGGTTGGGGTTCACGCGATACTGTTAAAAAGTCTGGAGCCTCTACATGTTATGCCTTAGGAAATATATGTAGCACGTTCCGTACTTGCCCTGTTTTTTGGAACTCCCTGGTTGCCTTCAGGTATCTTCACCTCACGCAATGATGTCACTGCGGTCGATGAGGGCCAGTCTTCGTTTCCGCTTCTCAAAAATGAAATCGATGTCTTTCAGCAACCTTCACAAGGTCGTTTTGGACAAATTCGGCATCTCGTCGTCTTCACTGACATCCTGTAGTTTTATATCGAGGGTAGGAATCTTCCTTTGGCCATCAACTGCTTGCAATCTTTTAAAATCTTCGTACAAAAAATCTTTGAAAATATTCGAGCAGGACAGGTGCATGAGGCTCCTGCGGAAGACGCCATTTTCTCAAAATAGGCGATGTAGCCGGAAAACCCGAAACCCCAGCGACTATCACACGAATGGTGAAAACCCGACACGGACTAAAACAGAAAGCAAAGCGAACTAATACAATTTATTTAGCGTTTTATTGAAAAAAATTGTTTCATTAAGATCCTAACGAAATTATAAGTTATTAGCTTCAAAGTCGCACCTTTTTCCAGTTTTCGCTTTTTGCAGGGGAAGCACTCTTTTATGGGGCAAACGTAGGCATTGGAAACCGGTGTTGCGCGATATGTATGAAACGAAGTATACATACTGTTACAGTATAGAGGTTTGATCTGCAGAGTGATCGCAACCTACAATGTATTGTGTTATGAGGATAAAACTAGCCGTGTGTATGGCTATCACTGAATGTTCCTCGGACGACACTCTATCTCCAAATCCGGACATCCAGAGACGGATGTCCACCGTAGGCCCTATGTACGTCCCATTCTGGCACTGGATATTCGGCTTTTTTTTGGACGTCCGATGGATGTCCATGACTTCCTGGACGGTTACCTGCGAAACATCAACTGGTGTGTCCCTTCGGCTAACGGCATGGTGGAACGGCTTCACTACCATTTGAAGGCAGCTATACCATCGAGCCGCCAGAACGTTGGGCCGACCACCTTCCCCCCGTTTTCCTGGGCCTTCGCTCGGCGCTCAAGACAGATCTCGGCCTTCCTGCAGCCGAGTTAGTATACGGCACATCACTGCGCCTACCTTGCAAGTTTTTCTTTCCAACTTCATCCGAGCCAAGAGAAAACCCCAATGGCTACGTCCACTGCCTTAGACAAACCTTTCGTCTCCTCTGGCCCATTTTACAAGCTCAACGGAGCTGGTAAAGGATTGTCGCCGGGCGTGACGCTTGCGCTTGGTTTCCGTGGCACAATCGTCGTCCGTGGCGTTGGCCCGCCGGCGCCGGTCACGTCGCCGCTTCTGTTCTCGGCGGCGTTCCGGGCGAGCCATCTGCTCTTCTTTCGCAAGAGATTCGGAACCACTCGACGCAGTGGAACTCGAGGTGATAGCGGCTTCGCGGCGTTTGCGCGGCCGACACGGCACGCGGCACGAACCATCGTGCCGCGCGAACGAACGGCATGCGGGCGACCAACTGTGAGTCCAAAGGGCAACTGATAAGAGCGGTAGCGTGATCTCGACATCACAAGACAGTAGACACACACGATTGGCAGGTGAGGCGATGGCGTTTTATTCTAGTAGGGCCGCGCCAATCACGGGGCGTGCTCGATGGCACTGAACGCAGGTGACCAAGGCCTCCAGACATGTTCGCATGTTTCCTTGCTACGCGACCCGGTCCGTCGACCTATGGTACCGGCCTACGACAGACCGTTTCAATTACTTGCCCGCCAAGCCGAGACACTTCGCACTTGATATCAACGGCCGTCGTGACGTAGTCACAGCCGAACCGCGTCATGCCGGCTTACATAGCCAGTATCTCTGCTTCAACTGCTGCTGCATCCCTTGCCGCCCCGTCTGTACCTTCGTTGCGCACATCTAGTCCAAGGCGCATTGCATGGTTTTTCCCAGGACCTCCAGAACTGCAGGGGGGAATATTGTAGCGACACTCACGGCGGGCCCAGGTCACATAGACGATGATGACGAGGCAAAGATGCCTCTACAGCGAGAAATATTAAAGACGTCAATTTGAATCAAACACGGTTTGAGCTAGTTGCTTTCCTCCCAGCTCCGAGAAGGTAAGGTAAGAGAAGGGGTGTGGTCGAGGCGAAAAGGAGGTCCTGCAGTGCGCAGTCTGTGGTGAAGAGCGGAAATAAACAGTACTGTATTTTCCATATTAGCCTGCACATGAGTTAGTGAGAGCCGAGGTAAACGCTCAGCCTTCGTCTGTGCCAACCGCTGAAGGAACAAAGAGCCAGCGATTTCGAAAAGAAACAAGTATTCCAGCAATTGTTTCATCGGCCTTCCTCACGACAAAGCAGCGGCCAAAAAAGAAAAAAAGAGGGCCCTAGTGGGAGAGTAAACTCAACAGACCTGACATCGATGATGAAGCTGCACATCATCCAGTTAGATGGATGCACATGGTTAGCGTCAATCGGCTGCACTTCTGTAGCCTTTTTAATTGCTCAAGCCTTTTCAGCAGCTTGCCCCTTCGTAATATGGATGCTCTTGTTCTTTCGCATCATGACGCTGATAATTCAACAATCCTACAGCTTTCAAAAGAAGCGACACGGTGGCTCTTGTATTCTTTACCTGCGCTTCACGAATTTGGAATTACTTCGCAGCTTGGATGTCCTTTCAGTCGCGGCTACTCCAGCCGCTCATCCAATATCTTTGTGATTCCAGCGACGTACACTTCTTGAAGTGCTTAATCAAGCTTGTTTTGCCCACAAGGTCCATCCCTTCAATATCTTGAGTCTGCGGCATCCTGATTCATTTTTGCTCGTGTTGCGACAGCATTGACGCCGGTAACTTCTGAACGTACCGGATGAAGGCATAATAGTAAGCTCATTACGTTGTTTTAAGTTAACATGTATAAAGCTAAGAGTTGTGTTGCAAGCATGTACTTCTTGTGTGCGCATGTCCGGGTAGCTAGCCGCACCGTCCGACTTCGTAATCGCATACACGTGGTGAGAAGTCAACCACCGGCGTGACACGGGAGGTGGGGCCCCTGTCCTTCCATAATGTGATATTATGTGTAAGCTATGTAGCGTACCCAGTTAGGCGATATCACCTGAACCTAAAGTTTTTTTTTTTTCTTACATAGATGGTCTGCACACGGTCCATGATTCGCACGTAAAAGATTTGTGTGCACAAGGTACTTTGTATAATGCATGCTTTTTAGCGCACAAACAAGCATGCAGATCTTTATATAGTTCGCACATGTGGATAGCCCGGACTGTATTGTAGTTGAGTTTCGACCGCCCTTGTGGAATAACTTTCTCGCATCTGCTCGACGTTCCTAACAGACTCATAAATATAACGTCAAAACAAGCGGTGCCTGCATTACATCATATTCGAGTTAAAAATCGTAGCGGTCTTTATGCATACCAAATTTAACAATTCGGGTTTTCATTCCGTTTTCATCGCACTACTGTTTTTTGCCGGGGGCAATATTCCAGTTGAATATTGCTGGTTGACTTGGTAGTTCAGATATGTTACTTGGAACGTCCTGCATGTATACATATTCACAGTTTGCATTTGTTTTATGAGTGTATACGTTTGCCGGTGTGGAGATTTAACACATGATTATGCGCAGCTCATACCTGAGGGCATGCTTAATTTAATTTTACAGCTGCACGCGGCACACCACAGAAACGGCAGGTTCAAAATCGCAGAAATGAGCCTCTTAACGCCTCGATTGGTCCCGATTCCCGAACGGGCGCCATTCGGGAATCTACCTGGTGCCGTAGTATAGACTCCCGTTAGCAGCCTAGTGTAAGGCAACGCGATCATGTTACGTCGTCATGACGTCAAGGCATAAACAGCCAATAAAGGGGGATGGGGTCAAACATCTAACCGCCGACTGACAAGGTAAATGTCAGTTATTAAATCTTCTGCTATACAGAGGACATTACTCAGAGTTCGAAATGTTTGTTTAGGACTGCGGTTTGTGCATTCTATTTGTCTAAGTACCAATAGTAGTATTTAAACATAGCGCTGAGGAGTATCCAGTGGATGTCGATCGCAATCGATGTGTGGAAATGAGGTATGATCATATATTTTACAACTTTTGGTGCAAACGTCAATGCTGAGTACTCGCGATCCCTTCTGTTTAATGATCCACATCCTACCACACATGGAGCAGGTTAGCTTGGAATTGTCTTGAGGCCACCAGACGCTGTCGCATGACTAGGCACGGTAACGTGCGTTTTGATGGTTTTCTGCAGGAATGTGAATAGCTGATTCACATGGTGCGATTTTACTCGCGGTTTCGCAGTTGCAACATCACTCTAGCAGAAAAAAAGGTGGTAGAATAGGGTTCTGAACATCGCAACGGCGAAAACGGAAGCAAATATGCGGCGATCAATCGATAAATTTAGCCTAGTGGCACATTCAACCCGCGCGTTGCGTAACAGCCGAGGTCGTCACGACAGACACAGTGCGAATACCTCCGGATATTTATTTCGCTCTTTTTAGCTCTATGAAGTTAGATATTTCCTTTGAAATTGGGCCCTGTCCACAAATGCTACAAACGCCAAAGAAAAAAAGGACGCAATGAAAACATTGTTTGGTCATCCCTGGCTTTTGGATAAACACATTTTGTCTTTCACAAGCTTTTGAGTTTGGCGCGCTAACCCCTCCGTCGCCTCGACAGATGCAACTTTCGTTTTTACAAAGCATGTAATACAAGAGTTGTGCACCACTAATATCTAATTCATATACATACGTTTTCAGACTTGGATAACTAATTTATATTTTAGGACTTTTTTTTTGCTCGCTTATTTATATATTTTGACTCTACTTCACAATAATTGCATAACGCAGATTCACACTTTAGAAATCGCGAGGCTTTGAATAAGAAAAACAACCCGTGTTTTATTAAACACCTGATACGAAGAGAATCTCCAACACAATCTAATTCAATCCTAACAAGTTGGTCCATGCGTCGCCAGCGTGTGTTCGCGTCGGTCGCACGTTGTTTCTGTACTGTTTTGAAATGTATTCTTATTTATTGAGCTGGCCTTCAATTTAAATGTGCCGAAAAGGGCATACTGACCGCAACTTGCTTGCTGCGTAACAGGCTGTAGTTGAGCTTGTTGGTGCATAATACTAAAAAAAGTCAGCTCAACATTAGGAAAATAGAATATAGAGAGAGAAAGAGACAGGCATACCGCTGGACTACCAACTGTGGTTTAATACTTCCTCCTCTTTCTGAATCTTGACTTCGTGCTTTTTTTTCTTTTTGCCTTTTTTGCTTTAAAACCCACTTAAAACACCGCTATATATCCGAAACCGAACTAAACTAATTTTTTTTTCAATCACCCGCACTTCATCGGGTCATAAAACACCTCAAATATTGTTTTTCTTTGGTATTGAGCTTGATTGAGGGCTCGCTGACGCACGTGGTACGAGGCAGGACATCAAGGTTGTGTGTTCTGCGCCGAACAAAGCCTACTCAATGTGCCGTAAGGTAGACCAGGACACCAAACACATGAAAACCTGCAACATCCTCACAGGTACACGATTCGCCCCATGTGAAAAGGGGGTTGTTTATTACATTCCTTTATCGTGTGGCAATGTTATATTGGCCAAACTGGTAGATGCCTCAACGGCAGGACAAGAGAACACGCAGCATCGTTTAAAGGCACAAATGCAGGTCATTTACCGGCACATTGCCGCAGCTGTGCGTGCAGTGCAGAGTTCAACAGCGTTACCATCATCGCAAAACACAAGAACCAGTATGCACGAGAGATGCTCGAGACCTTGGCCATCGAGGAAAACGAAGCCACGTGCGTCAGCGAGCCCTCAATCAAGCTCAATACCAAAGAAAAACAATATTTGCGGTGTTATATGACCCGGTGAAGTGCGGGTGATTCAATATTTTTCAGTTTAGTTAGGTTTCGGATACAAGCGGTGTTTTAAGTGGGTTTTAAATAAAAAAAAAACAGAAAGAAAAAAAGCACAAAGTCAAGGTTCAGAAAGAGGAGGAAGAATTAAACCACAGTTGATAGTTCAGTGGTATGCCTGTTTCTTTCCCTCTCTATATTCTATTTTTCTAAGTTCAGATGGCTTTTTTAGTATTTTGCTTGCTACAATGCGGAGAGGATTGAATACCTCTGACACGGCCCTAATCACTGCAATCAAAGTAAGTACTTGTTTTGCTTTGTGTTTAACCAAAGCTTTCTAATCTTCTGTAAATAAATTATTTCGGTAGATAGTTGGCGAATACCGCGTTTTCCTATTCCTGATCCAGTTATTTTCTGCAATGAATTTTCGTTTTTGCTGAGCATGCCACTGATGCCCTTACCATTCGGTGAAGAAAGCGGCAGAATTGCAATGAAGCGTTCAGCAGAGAGATGCCGCTCGCTTACGCGGGCGTGGTATAACTAAGCTACACCCCGAAAGCTCGTAGCCGGAGCGGTCGCAGCGCAGCGCGTTCTTCTGTAGGAAAAACGATCTCGAAGCTGATGGAGCGGGCGTGCGAAGTTTTCTAACTCTTCATTTGTACACGCCTTCGTGAAAGTGTGACGCTGGGTGAAGTCAGGTACTTGCACCTGTAAAGGCGAGCAATGTGCACTGGCACTGTGTAAATTTGTTTTCTAGCTTGCCTGAACAGCGGGCTTATATCTTCAGTTTTTGGCTTATGTAGCATATTTTTTCACATTAGCACAGCCTACTTGACGCGGCTCTTAAAATATATCGTACTGAGTTCACTTAACGTGGTGAAGCACTTAGTATCCAGTTTATGAGATTCATTTGAGGCTATAAAATATTTCGGAGAGTGCGGTAAATTTGACGGTCACACCTTCAGTTAGAGCAGTAAATGTGTTGCTGCTTTTAATATGAAAGGTTGTCCAGACTCCAAAGGATTTTGCATAAGGAAATCGCATCCAACTTCTATTGACCTAACCCACTTACAGAAAACGGGGTCAGGTGATGAAAGGGAAGCGTTGGATTCGCCTGGCATGCGCCTATCTCCCAACGCACTACAAAATTATGGTGGACGGTGTATAGGGCCTCTATGAATTGTGCTTGGCAGAATCGCTTTGGCTTTTGTCGTCATGATAATTTTTATCACAGAATATATTGTATTTTTACATTTATACTCTGCACAGCCCTGGCAAAGCAGAAGCTGGTATTGACTAATTTTAGGTCCACGAGGCGACGCGGCCTTTATCAACTACTGTGGTAGAGTTCAGGTGTCACGGCGGACTGCCAATTTTGTTGACGTTAAGCTGCCCACTATATTCCGTGATGCACTGACATCCGACAGAAGGACGCCGGGAAGCTCTTCCTGTGTACTAACCCCAGAATGCGTTTGCTGCCTAACACCAGGCGTTGGCTAAATGTGCCCGAACCTCACGAGATTTTCAAGTGCTATCGATGGTGGGAAGGTTGTGCTGGAGGTGGGACAACTGGAAGACTTCCCTGCCATTATAATCCTGTCACGGTCAATACAATTAAGATTGGAAAGAGCATACTTTCCGTGTTGAACTTTGGCATACCTATTTTGAATTTTGATTTCTATGAAATTGCAGTGTCACCCTTGCTAATGCACAGCCACAGCCAACTTGGCCGCAAGGAACTTCAAGGTGAGCAAGAGCTGCGCTGTAATCCGATTGACCCTCGTCACTTGGGCTATAAACCTTTTCATCCTTCGTCGCTTGGGCGCTGCTATCTTGGAATCACGTGACGCGGCCTCAACAAGATGGCTTCAACTCATTGCTCTGCTCTTCGCCCGGGCGAATGCGTTGTGTTAGTGCTTTTCCTTACGTTTCACCTCATTTTTTTGCCTTGCTCTGTAGCGTGTCGTCTGACACTTGTCTTTACAACATGATATCACGTCATCATTGTGTGCACAACTTTTGCACTCGCTTTCATAACACGTTTTTGACTATACCCTGTTGCAGGTTAAGAAAATCAGGACAGGCGCATCCCGTGAAGCCGTCCGCCTTTTTCCCTTAACAGAGCGAACGCGATAGGAGCTCCAGACGAGGCCAGGAGCAACTCGCTTCTCCTAGGGAGTTCGCTGTGCTGAAAGGAAAAGGTGTAGGGCTTCGGCTGTAGAAGTCTCTTCTGTTTGTCTTAGCCTGCAACACTGTATATAGTGGCGCCATTCGCGCACCGCTGTCTGAGGTGGCCAGAGAAGGCACAGGTGTCAGTGTTATCACAGGCACATATTGAGGCTGTAGATGTACGAGAGCATAAGGGTTGATAGTTGAGCTATAATGACATCGGAGGTCTGCGCGGTAATAATGGCGGAACATTTGCAATAAGAATTGTGTTAGTTATATTTATGATTGCGCATTTAGTATCTTAAAAAAGGCGGCAAATATACACTGCGTAGGGAGTCACTTTGTATGTTACTCAACAGCATCGTGCTTTTTCTTCAAGAGAAAAGAACAGTGGCGTTTAATTATAAGGGGAAATTTTTTTTGCTGTTGAAATGCATTCGCTCGATGGGTTAGTTTCTTAGTTTAATAAAACTAAGCATGGTTTTTGGTCCCGTGTCAGCGGTCGCTCAAGCGCTTTAATGATTTTTTTTAGATATTCAATTCACTGAATATGTTTAGTAAACTGCAAAACTCGTGAGACAGTGTGAGAGCGCCGGAGGCACGCAATATGTGACGCGTAAAAGTAGCCTTCTCCATGAAAATCACCCGAGTGCAGCGTTGTTGATGCGGGATTTTTCTTTTCAACGCCGCTAAAAGTAAAAAGAGCACCTGTTAAACAAATAAAGATGTATCTACACAAATCCAGAAATAGGTGCCTTGCATTCGAGTTTATCTAAACTTGACGGAGGTCATTTATCTTTCACAAATTCTTTTGATCTTAATTATAAACTTAACGGAAGACATGTTAGACTTCACTTGACAGATCTCTAGCATGTCTCATATACTGAATACGTACGTACAACGAATTGTTGATTACCTAAGGCCAAAGTTTTAAAAGGCCGTTAATTCATACTTTAGTAGGGTTGATAGTTAAAAAAGGTCATCCTGGGCCATCATGGACTGTCGAAACATCTTCCGTCTACTTAACGAATAAAATAGAAACAGATGGAAAAAGTACCATTTTTTTTTTTCTACGCGTCATTGCTGGTTTGTTTTTCTGTCTTCAATATTCTGGTAGCTTTGGTGTTCTCGGAAATCAGCAATAAGCATCAAGTTTGCGAGTTCATCTACTCTCCGCAGTTCAACACATTGCAAATTAGGTTGTGCACTTGCTTTTCCAGGACGCCTTCATGAATTAATTTCTTTATTAGATTATTTGTGTGTAAATTAGTCTCAGCGGCTGCTGCGAGTACGACTGTAGAGAATGGCAATCCTCTTTCTGAATCCGTCCAGTCGCTTCGCCGCCGAACTTTTCCGAACGACAACCATGACGATGAAGATGTTCAAAGGTGTTTGTAAACGTCCACAATTTAGGCTGGCAACCATTCGTAGTTCTCATTGCTACTCGCACAGAAATGATTCATGTCACCCATAATTCTAGACTTTTCATCCTTTTGTTGGAAGCAGAATGACAATTTTGTGACTAAAGCGGGGAAAGATGAGTGAAAGAGGGAGCAGGGGATGTAACACATCTCCTGCTCTGGTTGTCATTTTAGCTTTCGATGTTGCGTGAGGAGAGCCTATGCAGGTGCAGAACGCTTCTGGAAGAGGTTTATTAACAGGACTGGATGTAAGGCATAAGTTATAAAAGTTTTGGTTTCACATGGGCTGCTGATATCCAAATTCAGGTCTAGCACTGTTTGGGTGCTTTATTTTATCACATAAAAGAACCTTGTGGGTGCATACATTATGTGCTTTACTTAACATGAAACCAAACCCAGTATCTTTAACTGAGAATTTTGTTTTGTCGAACTCTTGAATGGGAGCCTTAGGTACTTTAAGAATCACTTGATAACAGTATTTTCTGCACAATAAGTGACTGGTATCTTGTGTGTAACTGGTATCTGAAATATTGATTTTTCCTATCGTTTAACAGTCGTGTACCATCCAAATATTCGCGTTCCGTGGATGTAATTAATAACCAGCCTTTTGAAGTGCGTCATTAAGCTAGTTGACAGGAAGCTAAGCTGTTTCCAGTCTGGGTCGGATGGGCGAAGAGGCTGATGAAAGCTCACCTAGCTGGGGACACACAGCCGCTTTCCTCGAGCCAGCCTCTCCCACCTGGTGATGTGTTGGTCCTCTCAAACCAAGGAGCAGCTCATCAGCGATTAGCAATAAACAACTACTTTATCGTAACAATTTTTTATATCCCCTTCTCTATTACCATACGGTGACAGATAGAGGTGATACACTTTTTTTACTAACTAGGTATGCGGTCATGTAGCACAGGCCAGGTTGGCGACGGCGCAGCCAGGTGTGCCGGTACACCAGTTCTGCGTCCGATACTCAGCACGGGGCAAAAATGGCCAGTTTCAAATGCCAAAATCCGCCCGGTGTCGAAAACTTCCCGGGTCAGCAATCTCGGTAATCCAGGAGAACGTCCCACGGGGAGAAAATGGCCCGTCCATAATGCGAGAATTCGGCCGGTGCCGGGACCTACCCGGAACATCGGCCTTGGCATGCCAGGCCACCAACCTACGGGACGATAAGGGCCGGTCTTAAATGCCAGAATTCGACCGGTGCCGGGAAATTTCGGCGTCTCTGGTAACTTTCAGGGGTCCGCGGGAAATTAACGGGACACCGGTGTCGGCATGCCAGGACACGGCAGTGGAAGCCCGATGCCGTAAACACGGTAAGTTCCAGGTCATGGCCGGTTTCTGGCATGTGGAAGTGGTCATTTTCGCCCCGTTTGGCGTCGACGGTCCTGGTTAGGTGGGACCATACCGGCAGACCGGGAGGGCCCCGGCCTTAACCCGGTGTGATGTGCAACTTGTGTTATAGGGTATTCTCTCAGATTTCCGTAGCCCATAGTGGTCCCGTTTTGCATAATCTATTTTAATTGTTCTCTTACATGCGTTTGCTAATGACGTTATAAAAAAAATAATGCTGGAAAGCAGAATCAAAGATGTGAAGACAACGAAGTCTAGAGTAGATCAAACGTAGACATGGGGGAGAGGTAAACTATCTTGCATCAATAAGCAAGTGAATCAATCAGTTAATGACACAAGCACTGTCGCGAACATTTAATGAAGTTATGTGAAACACTCACTACTCCAGCATAAAAATTGACATGGGTGAAAAAAAAATAAAATTACAAAATACATGTAATGCGTCTAATTTCCTAGATATATGAATCCTACATTGCCGTATTACTCGTGTCACAAGGTGACTCAAGACAGGAATCAGCCAAGGACAGTATTTGTTTTTATGCAATGTTTTGTGTAAAACAAGTGTAATGTGATGGCCCGAAAGTCGATGATAAAATTTTAGAACTAGTCCAGTGGTTCGATGCTGTCCTCGCGCACCACGCCCGTGCATTTCGTCCTCCTTAACAACCCTCGCTACATCGTCCCCCCTTGGAACGATGCGACCGCCCCTTAACTCATTTTATCGCCCGATGAAGTTTTAATAGCAGTACCGCGCTGGTCGGCTCAAGCTGTAGTGGTCAAATGCTGTATTATGGATCCGCTGGGTTCTCATCGAGCATCCAGTTTTTGAGGTTGCCCGCCGGCGGTGAATCCTGCACTGGCTCGACCGGTGGTAGACCATCCACTGCGTCGACCGGCGGTTGACCATCCACTGCGTCGAGCGGTGGTGGACCGTCCACGGTGTCGACCGTTAGTGTATCTTCTACAGCGTTGAGCGGCGGAAGGTGTTTGAGCGCCTCAATGTGCACATCTTGATCTACTCTGTTCATGACAACAATATTTTCGTGTTGTCTGTCACTTATATCTGGGAGGTTCGGGAGTATCGAGGAAGCAGCGGCCACTTCATAACCCGCGAAGTGGGACAGTGCCCTCACAGTCGGCTCTCTCAAATCGTCTATTCGTCGCAAATGCTTGTGGTACACAATCGGTCACTTTCTTTTTCTTCTTTCCTCTTGGATGCCGAGGACGTGGGTATTGAATTCATTTGGGAAAACATATAGAACTAAAAACGGTAAGTATAACTTCGAGGACCGTCCTCGAGGCACTGTGGGGGAATGCAAGATAACTTTGTCACCGGGTTTGTATTCTTGTTTATTGGTAGTGATGTCGTAGTACAAATTTTGCCTTCTCGTCATTCATTATAGCATGGCCGTGAATCTTCTGTAAGTTTGTCTGAAGGCGTGACACGCGCCAATCTAAACTAGACGTCAACGGATTAGTGTGGTTTTGCACGTCTAAGAACATGTCGGCTGGGATCGTCATGTTACTGCCCAAGAGCAGGTAATGCGGACTGTAGCTAGTCGACACATGTACACACGAGCAATAAAACATGATGAGGAGAGGTAGCTTAATGTTCCAGTCAGTCTGGCCCTCATTAACGTGCGCACTGCTCATCAGCGTTCGATTAAAGCGCTCTACTAGCTCGTCGACTATGGGTGGTAAGGTGAAGTCTTTGTCTTTCGGATACCTAAAATGAAGCATATTTCTTAAAATGCCTGACTCTCGAAACTTTTTTTTTCTTGGTCCGAGTGTAGTGCCTATGGTATTCCGTAGCAAGTAAAAAAGTTGTGAACGAGGCAGTTGGCGGTCTCCTTATTTTCTTAAGCCTTTGAGGGGAACGATTTAACTCATTGAGTAAAAATTGTCGCTCACCACCAGGATGTAGTTGTGCCCTCTCTCAGTCGTTGGGAACGAAATTAGTGATGTCGATGGCCACACGCTAGAAAGGGAAGGTGGTTGCCTCGTAGACCAGTTGTGTTTGTGGCTTCGGGTTTGGTGCCTTACGAGGAGAGCACTTAACACATCTCGAGCACCAGGAGGCTAGACGTGATGCCATTCGTATCCAGAAAAACCTTCCTGCGGCCTTCTTTAGTGTTTTTGCGCGCCCAAGACGTCCTCCGCTAGGTGCATCATGGACGGAAGTCTAAGGCCAGTGATATTCAAGGGTTGGGTACCACGGGGAGTGAAGTGGACGGTGGTGTCCTTGCCCACATTAGACAGCCATCGACGAGTCGTGGCTTGTGACGTTTGCGGAAGAGCGCTGTCGCGGTGCATCGACGTATCCCTCTTGGTAGTGAATCTGCAAGCTGGGCGTCGATGATGAGCGAAAGCAGTGCGTCAAGCCGCTGTTCGTCTCGGAGGTCCGCATTGTTAATGGAGACTAAAACTCTCATGAATAAAACATTTTGTCCTTCATTCGTCATGAAAGGTCGTCGGGACAACGAGTCTGTGTTGCCATGTTGCTTTCACGGTCGATGTGAAACGACAAAGTCATATTCGCTGAGTTGGTCAATAGAGCGGGCGACTTCGCCCTCTTGTTCTTTAAAGCTGTGTAGTCACTGCAGCGCGGTATTGCCCGTCCTGCAGATGAATCGGCGTCAACGCAGATGGTGTCTAAAGTAGCGGGAAAAGTAAACAAGGGCCGGAATGTATCTTCGGGTCACACTGTACCAGCGTTCAGGCTTCGTGAAGGTACGACTGCCGTAGGTTAAACCCTCTTCGTACCATCCTGTACATGGAAGAACACTGCGCCGATAACGTTTTCACTTTCGCCTGTGTCCAAAACAAAGGGTAGGTAAACGTTTGAAAATGTAAGAACTGGAGAGTTCGCGAGACGTTGTTTAAGCTCTTTGAAGGCGTTTTGGCATTCATTAGTCTAGACGAATTTTACTTGTCTCCCCAGCAACTTTAGAAGCGGAGCCGGTATTACGACGAGGATTGCAAAGAATATCCCGTGGTACAAAGCAAGCCCCAGGAACGAGTGAAAATCTTTGACGCCTGAAGGATGCGGCCACTTCGAGACCTTTTCATTTTTTGTATCATCGGTTCTGACCAGAGGTCGGCATTTTAGGTCGCCCTCACTCACCCTCACCCTCACAGCCACACTCATGTCAGCCCCTCACTCACCCTCACTCTCACCGCTACACTCACCCTCATCCCCTTACTCACCCTCACACTCACACTCACACTCACCTTCAGCCCTTCACTCACCCTCACGCCCACACCGCCCTCACACACCACACGCACTCACGGTCCTCACAGCCCTCACAGCCCTCACGCCCCTCACGCACTCACCGCCCTCACGGCCCTCACACCCCTCACGCCCTCACAGCCCTCACGCCCCTCACGCACTCACCGCCCTCACGGCCCTCACACCCCTCACGCCCTCACAGCCCTCACGCCCCTCACCGCCCTCACAGCCCTCACGCCCCTCACGCACTCACCGCCCTCACGGCCCTCACACCCCTCACGCCCTCGCAGCCCTCACGCCCCTCACGCACTCATGGCCCTCACGCCCCTCACGCCCCTCACGCCCCTCACGCACTCATGGCCCTCACGCCCCTCACGCCCCTCACGCCCCTCACGGCCCTCACGCACTCACGGCCTTCACAGCCCTCACGGCCCTCACTCACCCTCACACTCATGAATTTTCCTGGTTCAGAAACTTGCTCACCTTCACCTCACCTGTGAGGATGAGGGTCAATGAGTGCCCTTATGAGTGAGGTTTGCCAAGGTATGATTGTAGGAAGCAGGCCCTGGCGTCTTCGTTGGCGGCGTCTCCAGCGCTCCTCGGGGTCTTTGGAAGGGTGTCAGCCACGTTTGGTCCCCGTGCCGGGAGCGGTGTTGTGAAGCCTCGCTCGCCAGCTCGTGGGTCCGCTCGTTGCCGGGGTGCCCATCGTGTCTCAGGATTCATCGTATCGTTACGGCGGTCCCGTCGTCTCTTTGTAGGGCCGTGCAAGTATTCTTGATGGCGTGCGCGGCGCTGTTTCGTTGGCGGACCGATAAGGCGCTTAAGGGACTCGGTGTAAAGCCCCTCGATGTACTTTTTGTTACATGTGAATATCATATAGGGACTTCACCTCAGTGCAGTCTGTGAACAGGTGGATTTGTATATTTTTCAGCAGATATTTCTGCTGCTCTGATAGCGATACGCGCTACATCGACAACCGACAACTGCGTTTGCGCCCGCATCCTATCGTTATCGGAGTGCGAACACAATCTGCTGAAACCCTGTACTGTCAAGAGTATACTATTATAAAACTATCAATAGCATGCGACCGTTGGTTGACTGTCGGTGCATATGTATAAACTATCAATGCATCCGGAGCCGAGTACCGTAAAAACAATCGATGACACTATCGATGGTCGACTACCGCAGAAATATCGATTGCGTGCTATCGGCACTTGATTATTGAAAACTATTGATACTGTACCATTGATAATAGATTTGAGTAACGTTGGTAATAGTAATTGAAAATGTAAAATATTTCCTGGGTTGCCTTTGGCAACCCAAGAAATATTCCAAAGCTCATAAGAATTCACGACGGGAGCCTTCAGCAGGCTTATCAAGGAACAATAAAAAAAAAAAAAAAAAAAAACTATAGAAAAGCGACACAAATACGGTTGTAAAAAGAATGACAGTAAATCATCGACAAACTATCAACAGCGCACTTCTGGAAAGCTATCGAGAGCACTTCCGAAAAACTATCTACAGTATACTTCTGAAAAACTATCGATAGTACTTTCGAAAAACTATATCAAGAGTATACTTCTGAAATAGTATCTAAGTTACATTATCAAAAAAAAAAAAAAAACTTTTGTAAGTGCTATCAATAGTCGACTATCGTAAAACTATAAATAGTACTATCGATAGTTGACTTTCGGAAAACTATCGATAGTACTATTCATAGCGACTATCAACGGTCGACCATAGTAAAACTGTTGATAGTCGACTATCGTAAAACTATCGCTAGTATCGATAGTCAATTTATCGATAATTTTCCATAACTAATGCAAGGTCCTCACTCAAACTCAAAAATAGTTCGTGCTGTCACCGCAGTTGGTGCGTTGACGCTGGTGTTGTGCGCGGAGGCGCGAGTCGCCACCGTCGGCGTTCATGTGCGCTTGAAAAATAGCCGGCGCCGTCCTCCGCCGCTCCGCCGCTCGGTCACCAGACACCAAGGCGCTGCGACCCTCGGGAGGGGATGCTTTATCTTTTGGTTTGTTTCCCTTTGACTCATTTTGCACCTTGGCCAAGTGGCCGAGAAAGACACGCCTTTTTTAAGCGTTTTTTTTTTTAGTTGGTTTGCTTTAATATTTATTCTACCTAGCTCTATTTACTCAACACTGTCCGGCATGAAAACGCGGCTTTGATATTTTAAGCATCCAAATTCAGTTTTTATTATATCTTTGTGCATATATGTTTCTGCTGTTGTCTTTTTCTGCTGTGCTTACTACGACAACACGACACATTTTACGAATATAATTTCATCCAGTTGAAAAAAAATTACTACGGTAAATATTAAACCTATTTGACTTTTTCGAGAACCTCCGAGCTGAAGTCATGACAGCCCGTCAGGTCCTTCATTTCTTTGGGGGATCCCCAAGAAAAGAAAACATTTCCGATTCCCAACAAACTTGTTGGGATCGGCGCGCTGTGTCTGTGTCTTCTTCTGTGTCCGTCGTCTTTTTGCGCTTTTTAATCATTATGAATCACCAACTTGCTCAAATTTCTACCCTCGTTAACATTCCCGATTCTTTTCATCTCGTTCCCACTGTTTTCCTACCAGTCGTGCAATTGTTGTATTTCGGCTCGCTCTACCGGTAGGAAGGAAAGCGCTCCCGGGTTATTTGTTTACGAGGACTACTCAAATTTTGAGTTCACTGATAGCGTTGACTATACTACGTGCAAATTTGACCGCGCACATTTATGATAAATTCATTTATTTTGAGTAAATCTCGACTATAATTATGTTTTATATAAAAGGACCCCTATTAAAAATTCGGCGAAGTGCTTGCTTCAGGGACTTACGCCAAGCATTGAAAATAGGCCTGTATACTCGTATACTTTAAACGACTTTATTTCGCGAATTTCTTAAAGTGCCGGTTTCAAAGAATTTGCACAAGCACGAATTTCCGCCATTCGGGTTGGTGTGCTATATATTCATTACCATGGGGTAAATTATTCTTTATTAAATGGCGTATTTTTGGAGATGTTGGCATTGTACAAACAGTGTCGGTTACTCCATAACAATTATTTCAATATTTGAAAAAAAAGCGAGAGAAAAAAATTAACAAACACGCACACAGACCTACAAACAAATTACGCAAACGCGCACGCGCATAGGCCTAGGTTGCACAACCTAAAAAAGTGTTCCGCAGAAGTGTAACTCCTGCCCACGTCTGTATATGTATATGTGTTGACGAACAAAACACAAACATTCACGCCCACATTGAATACGTGCACAGTAACGCATGTGATACCATGTCATACATATATATTGCCGCCCGCAGGGCCGAGAAAGCAACGCTCGGTCACCGGCATCTAGAAGATTCGCATTCATTCTCGCACCAGACGTAACTTTACACCTGCTTTGTTGTTCTCGAAAGTGCCAGTTCATCCACGCTCCAAGCGCGCGACACTCGAGCCTTCTTTGCCGAACTTTCGAGATAGTGACGCACGGTAGATAAGCAGCTACCCGCGACCTTGTGGAGTCAGTCTCGCTCGCGCTCTCTGATTCGCCGCCGAATCGCCGCCTGCCTTTCTGCTGCCTCGGCGCTCTTTCGTTACTTATTTTTGGTTGGCACAAGTTCGCCCATTAAACCTTTATTTTTCAGTTCACTGCTCGTCTTCGTGTCACCTCCGTTCGTGACATTTCTGGTGGAGGTGCGGGGTACCCCACTCCATAAAGCGTACCCCTCTGAAGCTTCGCAGCACACGTCGAGTCCCCGGCTTAAGAAGATCGTACGTGGAGACGACCGAGACCCGAGGAAGCCGCCGTGATCAAGGGTTGCCCCCAGAATTCGATCTACTTCCGAAGAAGACCAACCAGTCAACGAAGCCGACAATGAACCCCCAGTCGTTGCAGACCCCGACCGCCGCCCCCGTCGTCTACCTGCCCGTCGCCCCTCGTACACCGACGTCCTTCCACGGCGAGATCTACGAAGACGTCGAAGATTGGTTGCAGCAATACGAACGGGTGGCGCTGTACAACCAATGGACTCCGGAACAGCGTCTACAAAACGCCTATTTTTCGCTCGAGGGCACGGCGCGAAACTGGTTCGAGAATCGTGAAACCTCGATTACATCATGGGACCAGCTGAAAGGAGAGCTCCGAGGGACGTTCGCCAGTCAGCACCGAAGGGAGAGAGCCGAAGACCTCCTTCGGACGAGGACGCAAGGCCCCAACGAAAGCGTCACCAGCTTCGTTCAAGACGTCCTGCGTTTGAGCGCGCGTGCCGACCCACAAGCCACCGATGACAAGAAGCTGCGTGTCCTCATGCGCGGGGTGAGGGACGACATCTTTGGGGGCCTCGTCCGCAACCCGCCGACCACCGTCGAAGCGTTTGTCACGGAGGCAACGAACATGGAGCGCGCCCTCATAGTACGCGCCTCCTACTACCAACGACATCCCGGCGTCGTTGCCTCCCCGCTGCTTGACGACGACATCGGCGCCCGTACCCGGGACATCCGCGACGTTATCCGGGACGTCGTCCGAGAGGAGCTCCGAAAGCTTCTCCCCGCTGCTGAGCCGCCCGGCGTCGCTGTCAGTCGCCGAGATCGTGCGCGACGAGGTACAGCGGGCCTTGCAGCCTGAAACTCCCGTCAACGTGCAAGCCCCCGAGGAACCGAGGCTGACCTACGCCGCCATGGCCAGACGACCACCGCAAGTTCCCCGCCAAGCTACGGCGCCACCACGACGTGACCCTCCAGCGCCGCAGTACTCCCAACGACGCGAAGAACGGCAGCACGTCCGACCAGAGCGACCCTCGCCGCGAAAAACCGACGTGTGGCGAACGGCCGACCGACGCCCGCTTTGTTACCATTGCGGGGAAGCCGACCATGTCTACCGCCGTTGCCCGTACCGGCAGCTGGGGCTACGCGGTTTCCACCCCGACGACCCGCGACCACGCTACGGCGAGCGACCACGGGACATCGACGAATACCTCCGCCGTTCGCCATCCCCGGGACCGTCTCCCCGCCGCGGTTTCCGATCGCCGTCACCCCAACGCCCTGCATCGCCTCATCGTAGGTCCCGCCGAGAGAGCCTGTCTCCCGTGTCCCGCCGGGAAACCTGAGTGCGGCAATACCGGGAGGTGGTATTGCCGATGACGAACGACGCCAATATCCTCCACAAACGTCGGAGGGCTCCCACACTAGCGACGAGACGGATAGGAACGACGGTTCTGCGACGGTGTCGAATAACCTCGACGTTACCATCGACGGCCACGACGCGAAGGCACTCGTCGACACCGGAGCATACTATTCCGTTTTAAGTGGGAAGCTCTCTCGCCGCCTTCGGAAAGTGATGACGCCGTGGGATGGCCCGAAAATACGAACCGCCGGCGGACATCTCATCACACCAGTGGGAAGGTGTACTGCGCGCGTGCACATCCACGGAGAGACCTGTCCTGTGAAATTCGTCGTCCTCAAAGACTGTTCGAGAGACGTCATCCTTGGCATGGACTTCCTCTGTGAGTACGGTGCGGTAATCAACCTTGGAGCAAACAGGTTGACGCTGCGAAAGCCCGTTCTACCTCCGGAAGGATCCAAAACGTCGCCAGCAGCCGTCCGAGTCATTGCGGACCACGTGAACCTGCCGCCACGGTCGAGTGTTCTTGTCCCCGTCGTGACCGATGCAGTTGCCAGCGGGAACGTCCTTCTGGAAGGCAACGTCCAACTGCTTCTCGGAAGAGGTATAGGCGTCGCAAGGGGCGTAGCGGAGTTGCAGGATGGACGTTCTGTGGTCCTCGTGACAAACGTTCGACCGGAGGCGCAGCACCTCACGAAAGGTGTCGCTGTAGGACACTTTGAGGAACTCCGGGCCGACGCCGAAATCACCGCGATCTCCGACGAGCCCTCGCCGTGTCAGCCGCACAGTACACCACCGCCGCAGCTCGACGTTAACCCCAAGCTCAGTGCCACGGAACGACGACAGCTCCAAGACCTCCTCGCCGAGTTCGGCGACTGCTTTGCGATGACGTCGAGGGTGCGCCAGACAACAGTGGCGAAACACCGCATCGTTACGAACGAGGAAGCGCTACCTGTGCATCGGCCGCCGTACCGGGTCTCCCCAAAGGAACGAGAGGCCATCCAGGAACAGGTACAAGAGATGCTCCACGACGACATCATTCAGCCTTCGAGCAGCCCGTGGGCCTCTCCAGTCGTGCTGGTGAAGAAGAAGGACGGAACGCTTCGATTCTGCGTTGACTACCGGCGGCTCAACGCGGTGACGAAGAAAGACGTGTATCCGCTCCCCCGCATCGACGACACGCTGGACCGGCTGCGCCACTCCCGATATTTTTCGTCGATGGACCTTAAGAGTGGCTACTGGCAGATCGAGGTCGACGAACGGGACCGAGAAAAGACTGCCTTCGTCACGCCCGACGGACTGTATGAGTTCAAGGTGATGCCCTTCGGACTGCGCACGGCGCCGGCAACGTTCCAACGTGTCATGGACACCGTCCTGGCAGGCCTCAAGTGGCAGAGCTGTCTCGTTTACCTCGACGACGTCGTGGTATTCTCAGCCAACTTCGACGAGCATTTGCGACGCCTTCGGGCCGTCTTTGAGGCAATCAGGACCGCAGGACTCACCCTCAAGCCAACGAAGTGCCGGTTTGCCTATGGCGAATTGAAGTTCCTGGGCCACGTTGTGAGCAACGAAGGTGTAAGTCCTGACCCTGAGAAAACTCGCGCCGTAGCGGCCTTTCCACCGCCCACCGACAAAAAGGCCGTCCGACGATTCCTTGGACTTTGCGCATACTACCGGCGATTCGTTCAGGATTTCGCCAAGCTTTCTGCGCCGCTCACGCACCTTACGAAAGACGCCGTGAACTTCGAATGGGGTGAAGAACAACAACAGGCATTCGATGAACTAAAGCGACGGCTCCAGTCACCACCGATTCTCGGCCACTTCGACCAATCAGCCGAAACGGAAGTTCACACGGACGCCAGTAATACAGGACTCGGAGCGGTACTGGTCCAACGACAAGACGGTGCGGAGCGCGTGATCGCATACGCTAGCCGGACGCTGTCGAGCGCGGAACGCAATTACTCGACGACCGAAAAGGAATGCCTGGCCGTCGTCTGGGCCATCACGAAATTCCACCCGTACCTGTACGGGAGTCCATTTCGGGTGGTCACCGACCACCACGCGCTGTGTTGGTTAGCGAGCCTGAAGGACCCATCGGGACGCCTCGCTCGGTGGAGCCTACGACTTCAAGAGTACGACGTGACCGTGGTCTACAAGTCAGGCCAAAAACACAGCGACGCCGACTGTCTGTCCAGAGCCCCTGTCAAATCAGCTGCCGGCTGTGCGAAAGACGACGACGACGGCGACGACGACGATCACTTTCTTGGCGCGGTGAGCATTCACGGTATGGCAGCGCTCCAGCGGGACGATCCTGAGTTGCGTGCACTGATCGACCACTTGGAGGGACGAGGGGGTACGATTCCCCGAGCCTTCTCACGTGACCTGCCAAGATTCGCCGTCCGGAGAGGGATCCTCTATAAAGAGATCTTCGGGGACAACGACTCGACGTGGCTCCTGGTGATTCCTGCAAGTCTTCGAGAAGAGATCTCCCAAGCCTGCCACGACGACCCAACATCTGGTCACCTTGGCTACAGTAGGACTCTTGCACGGATCCGAGAAAAATACTACTGGCCCAAGCTCCCGAAGTCTGTCCACCTCTACGTCCGTTCGTGCCACGAATGCCAACGACGCAAGAAACCACCGACGAAGCCGGCAGGTCTCCTGCAACCGATCGCGCCCCCGACTGCACCATTCCAGCAGATTGGAATGGATCTTCTCGGACCTTTTCCGCCGTCGACGCAGGGAAACCGTTGGATAATCGTGGCAACTGATTATCTCACCAGGTACGCCGAGACAAAAGCACTCCCGTCGGGGAGCGCCGTGGAAGTAGCCAAGTTCTTCGTGGAGTCTATCGTCCTCCGACACAGCGCTCCCCAAGTCCTGATTACGGACCGAGGCTCGTCGTTCATGGCGCAACTGACACAAGAGATACTCCGCCTGAGCCACACCGACCACCGCCGAACCACGGCATACCACCCGCAGACCAACGGACTGACAGAGCGGCTAAACAAGACCATCGCCGATATGATCTCGATGTATACGTGGAACACAAGACGTTGGATGAAGTGTTGCCCTACGTCACGTTTGCGTACAACACGGCGATTCAAGAAACTACCGGCATTACACCTTTTCAGCTGGTGCACGGCAGGAAGGTGACGACGATGCTCGACGCCATGCTGCCCCACGACCCGACGGACGACGGCACCGACGACGCTCAGCTGGTCACCCAACGAGCAGAAGAAGTACGCCAGCTGGCCCGTCTTCGAATAAAAGACCAGCAACGTGTGGACGCTGGCCGCTACAACCTTCGTCGCCGCGAAGTGGAGTTCCAGCCCGGAGACAGGGTGTGGGTGTGGACGCCCATTCGCCGCCGCGGCCTCAGCGAGAAACTGTTAAAACGCTACTTCGGACCCTACAAGGTCATCCGCCGCCTTGGGGACTTGAACTACGAGGTGCTCCCCGACGGAACCCGACCATCAGGACGCCGCCAGCCACGACCCGAAGTTGTCCACGTAGTTCGACTCAAGCCGTTCTACGCGCGCTAGGACTGCTAGGAATGTTTATTTCGCTTCACCGTAAATATTTTAGCCATTTCTGTTTTCCTTTCGCGTTGCATCGGGACGATGCACTTTTAAAAGGGGGGGATAATGCCGCCCGCAGGGCCGAGAAAGCAACGCTCGGTCACCGGCATCTAGAAGATTCGCATTCATTCTCGCACCAGACGTAGCTTTCCACCTGGGGGGCTATGTTCGACAAATGTTTCATTTCTCCTAAAAAGAAACGGAAGTGACGGAACTGACGATATCGCGTCTGATTGGTTAGAGGCTCAAATGACGAAAGTTCCCTCTTTTGTCATTTGAGCCGCAAGCCAATCAGACGCGATATCGTCAGTTCCGTCATTTCCGTTGCTTTTTAGGAGAAACGAAACATTTGTCGAACATAGCCCCCCTGCTTTGTTGTTCTCGAAAGTGCCAGTTCATCCACGCTCCAAGCGCGCGACACTCGAGCCTTCTTTGCCGAACTTTCGAGATAGTGACGCACGGTAGATAAGCAGCTACCCGCGACCTTGTCGAGTCAGTCTCGCTCGCGCTCTCTGATTCGCCGCCGAATCGCCGCCTGCCTTTCTGCTGCCTCGACGCTCTTTCGTTACTTATTTTTGGTTGGCACAAGTTCGCCCATTAAACCTTTATTTTTCAGTTCACTGCTCGTCTTCGTGTCACCTCCGTTCGTGACAATATGGGCGGTTTCATTTGGATTCAGGCAAGGAGAGTCAGTCGTATTTTTATTTTGCTTCAATTTTTTTAAATTTTGTGCAGCATTTTCCAAGAAGAACAATCCTTTTTATTTTAATGTCCTGACATGTTTGGTTTCTGAGAAAAAAAAATCTCAAAGAAGCGGGAAAGAACGACGAGGTTTATACGATTGTCGTGTGTGGCGTGTTTGAATCACTCTCTATCTCAAAGTATTCAAAAGAGAGCGTCTATATTTTTTAGTGTGATATATATGAAAGTAGGTAAGACAACATTATAACTACTATTTATTATTCGTCACTTCAATTTTTTGTAAAAATCCCGAAACATGCCTTCGCGAACAACTGTGAGCTAAATTGCGGATTTTTTTTTTTTTTGAGTCGACTATGTTTAGTATCGCTTTTAAAATAATACCACGTGTATAACCTTTCATTGCCTCCAAAGTAAGCAAAGTTTGTGTTTTTATCATGTACGAGTACTGAGAAATAAATGATGAAGCAGAGAAGGTTTTCACTTTTCGTTCAATTTCAGCACGCTGTATAAAAAAAAAAAACATTTTTAATTTTTTTTTCTCGCGTCGCGTTCTCTTCGCACCCTTCTTTTACCCAGAATACATTCCGTTAGAGGTAGTTGCACTGGTTTTGAGTTTTAAGCCTCTAAATATGCTAAAAAAAGCGGAAGTGCCGATGGTGGGTTTTGACGATTGTCGTGTGTGGCGTTTTTGAACCACTCTCAATTTCAAATTATTCAAAAGAGAGCTTCTATATTTTTTTTCTGTTATATATATGCAATTCGGTAAAACTTAATTTTAACTACTCTTTATTATTCGTCGATCCAATCTTTGTAAAAATCCCCAAACATGCCTCCGCGAACAACTGTGACCCAAACTACGGATTTGTTTCTGAGTCGACTATGTTTAGCATCGCTTTTAAAATAATACCACGTGTAGAGCCCTTCATCGCCTTCCACATTATGGAAAGTGTGTGCCTTAATCACGTACGAGTGCGGAAAAATAAATTATGAAACAGAGAAGGTTTTCACTTTTTGTTCAATTTCAGCACGCCTGTATAAAAAAACAATTTTTATTTTTTTATTTTTCTTGCGTCGCGTTTTTTTTATCACTTTTCTTTTAGCCAGCATACATTCCGTTAGAGGTATATGAACTAGTTTTGAGTTTTAAGCCACTAAATATGCTAAAAAAGTACAAATGCTGATGGTGGGTTTATTGATTATAGCGGTATATTTTATTCTTCATTATAATAATCTAAGGAACGTTTATTTAATAAATAATCATATAAAGGACATTGATGTCGTTAGGCGCATAATAACAAGTTTGCAATTCCAAACATCTAAACACTATAAAATCGCTACTGCCGAAAGCTGGTTTTCAGACAATTTCCGCCGGTGCCATGATTGGAGAGGCCTCAAGCCTAAACCCTATACCCTGCAGAATCTATACTACGTTATACATATCAAAGTATAATATTGTAAAACATAAGAGTTTTAAAATTTTGAAATTTTATATTTTTAATGCGAAATTCATGTTGATAACAGAGCACATTTAATTTTTAGCACATTTAGAGGCTCAAAACTCAAAAGTAGTGCATATACCTCTAACGGAATGTATTCTAGGTAAAAGAAGGGTGTAAAAAGAACGCGACGCGAGAAAAGAAGAACAAAGATTTAAAATGTTTTTTTTTTATATACAGCGTGCTGAAATTTAACAAAATGTGAAAACGTACTCTGCTTCATAATTTATTTCTCAGTACTCGTACATGATAAAGGCACAAATTTTGCTTAATTTGGAAGGCAATAAAAGTTTCTACACTTGATATTATTTTAAAAGCGATGCTAAACATAGTCGACTCAGAACAAAATCCGCAGTTTAGGTCACAGTTGTTCGCGGAGGCATGTTTGGGGATTTTTTTCAAAAATTGGATCGACGAATAATAAATAGTAGTTAAAATGTTGTTTTACCGAATTGCATATATATAAGAACAAAAAAATATAGGAGCTATCTTTCGAATACTTTGAAATTGAGAGTGGATCAAAAACACCACACACGACAATCGTCAAAACCCACCATCGGCACTTGCGCTTTTTTAGCATATTTAGAGGCTTAAAACTCAAAACCAGTGAAAATACCTCTAACGGAATGTATTCTGGGTAAAAGAAGGGTGCGAAAAGAACGCGACGCGAGAAGAAGAAAGAAAATTAATTTTTTTTTTTATACAGCGTGCTGAAAATGAACGAAAAACGAAAACCCTATCTGTTATACTATAGAGCACAGCACCCGTTTTTCATCCGTCGTCAACCAGCAAAACGCCACCCGTTCCCTGGCGACTCGCTGTCTGAAGCGGCGAGCGAGCGAACTCTTAACCATTTCGACCCAGCTTCCTTTTTTGTCAAACATAACAAAGAAAACGGCCACCCTAATGCTAGTTGCGCAAACCGCGCTACCCAATATCGCCAAGCAGCTCGTACAAACTCCTTCTTTCTTACCCGTTACCCAATAACCAAACCGCACCAAGCTATCCGCGCGGCAAAAGTTTTGCGAGGCGAAGCATCGATCTTACTTCCCGGGAGATGCCGCGAGAGGCCCCAAGGGCCAATACCCGCGCGACCACTCACAAGTTATCTACGCCTTCAAGCGAAATCAGGCCTCACAGAGAACTCATCCTCTCACAAAAGCCCCACATGCAAATGGAAGCGCTTCATTTGAGCTCAGATCCCTGACGAATTGATGCCTTTTACTCCCCTCACCGCCGTCACGGTCCTTACACCCCTCACGCACTCATAGTACTCACGCGCCTCACCGCTCACCACGCACTCACTAGCCTCACACCCCTCACGGTCCACACGCCCCTCACGCCCATCACGCCCTCATACCCCTCACGCATTCATGGTCCTCACACCCCTCACGGCCCTCATGCCCCTAACGCCCCTCACGCACTCATACCCCTCACTCACTCACCGTCCTCACACCACAAATTGCCCTCACGCACTCGTGGTCCTCACGCACTCACCGCCCTCACGCCCCTCACGCACTCATACTCTTCACACACTCACGCACCCATCGCCCTCAGTTTATAAACACAGTTTATTTCCAAAAACGATCACTTTCAAACCTGAACCAAGTCTTTTATTGTCATCATCACCGGCACGAGGTATAACGTGAAAATATCGCGTCCCTGATTGGATACAGCCGCTTTCAACGTCTTCAAATTGCTCCAAGTTGCTCGCTTGTTTTGAGCCGGACCCGATTTCAGCAATTCGTGTCGATCTAGGGAAAGCTAGGGAACAACCCACCAGCAACACCGAAATTGCTGAGAAAGTTGCTCCGTCTAAAGGGGGCCTCACGCACTCATGGCCCTCAAACCCCTCACGCAGTCACCGCCCTTACGCCCCTCACGCCCCTCACGCCCTTCACGCACTCATGGCCCTCACACCCCTCACGCCCTTCACGCACTCATGGCCCTCACACCTCTCACGCCCCTCACGCACTCACCGCCCTCACGGCCCTCACCGCCCTCACGGCCCTCACACCCCTCACGCACTCACCACCCTCACGGCCCTCATACCCCTCACGCACTGATGGCCCTCACACCCCTCACGCCCCTCACGCACTCACCGCCCTCACGGCCCTCACGCACTCATGGCCCTCATACCCCTCACGCACTCACCGCCCTCTCGGCCCTCACGCCCCTCACGCACTCATGACCCTCACACCCCTCACGCACTCATTGCTCTCACACCCCTCACGCCCTCACACCCCTCACGCACTCACCGCCCTCACGGCCCTCACGCACTCACGGCCCTCACAGCCCTCACGGCCCTCACTCATGAATTTTCCTGGTTCAGAAACTCACTCACCCTCACCTCACCTGTGAAGATGAGGGTGAGCGAGGGTGAGTGAGGGCCCTCATGAGTGAGGTTTGCCGAGGTATGGTTCTGACTCACGCAGCCAAACTTCGTGGCCTAGGTACAAGACGCTGTTTATGAAAAATTCACACTTCGAAAGTTTTAATTTGAAACTTGCCTGTCTCAAAGCCTGTAGTACTTCTCGGAGGTGTGCAGCATGGTCGGCGTCCGTCTTGCTGAAGATGATAGGTTCATCGAGGTAGCACAAGCAGAAGTTGAACTTCCCGACGATCACCTGCATCAAGCGTTGAAACTTCGCAGGAGAGTTGTAGACCGCGAATGGGAGGACATTGAACTCTAAGAATCCATCTTGTGTGGCAAATGGCGTCTTCTCTTGTGACGTTGTCGACATCTCTACCTGCCAAAATACAGACGCCAGATCGACGATGCTGAAACATTTAGCATCATTCAGAGCTTCGATGGTGTCGTCGATCCTTGGCAGTGGATATGCGTCCTTGTGTGTTCGTTGTTCAGCCTACAATGATCGATGCAGAAGCTAAAGTTTCCGTCCTTTTTCTTGACCACAACGACCGGCGCAGCCCAGGGGCTATTAAAAGGGCAAATGATTCCCGTGTTTAGCATTTAATTTGTTTTGGCCGTCACAACTTCGAGCCGGTTTGGACGCAGGCGGTGCGGAGAATCTTTGACTGCACCAGTATCGATCGAAAGCTTCAGAACTGACGTGTTTCCCAAGTCCCAGTCACCATAAGAAATTACATCCCCGAAGTTAAAAAGCAGAACTTGGACCTATTTCTGTTGATCATCCTGCAGGTATTGTTCGGCGGCAGGCTCGTCTTGCAGCGAGGTACGTGACCATTTCTTTCTTTTTATTGCCGAACAGACGCTTTCTGGCGCGGCTGGCTCATGGCTCTTTTTCACTGTGGCAGTGGAGTACTCGCCCTCAGTGTAGTCGAAGGTGTGCAGGGTTCCGTGGGTAGTACACGTAAATAGGGTGACCTGCTCTTCAGAATGCTTGAGTACGGAAACCGGAGTTTTTCCAACACTGCAGAGACGTTCCAGGCAACTTCAGTATTCTTCCTCACGATGAGGTCAGTGCAAGCTTCAAGAAGCCCAGTACCGAAATCTGCGGCATTTGATGACATGCTGACAATTACGATTGCAGCGGTCCTCGGTGGCAGGACAGACGTAACAAAAAACTGAACTCGTTGAGCTTGGGCAATGGGGGTCTCTGATTTTTGTTCAAAATTTCTCTCACTGTAGTCGACTCGGAATCGGTGTTTAATTAAAAGTCTTGTCCCAGGACGGACTTATGCAGGCTACCTGGAATCACAACTACAGGATGACTCGCCGAAGATCTGCGGTCTCAATGTTTATCGTGCATATTCCTCAAACTTCGAAGGATTCGCCACTGAAACCAATGACTCTATCACGGTGGGCGAACTTAAGTGCGGTGTTGTTTCGCGAAAGTTAGATCCATTTGTCTCATTGTAAAATGGTCGCTGATAAACCGGAGTCAACAAGCAAGGTCGTAAAAGTTCTGCTCACTTTCCCGCCCACTGTTACTCGGGGGTGCGGCAGAATTCCTGAAAGAAAAAGTGAAGCGGTTCTGTATTTCAGGAAAAACACCTAAATCGTCTTCATATGGTCTCCAGTATCACTAATATCAAGATTATTTTTTTTTTCAATTTAGTGAATGGATGCTGCATAAACTGATCTTCTAAGTACCACTGAAGCCCCTCCTTAACTGGGCGTGACGTCATATAAGGAGTTTTCCGGCTCTCCGCTCTCGCGCATCTTCAGCGCCTGTCGAAGTTATGCACGCGCACTCTTGCTGTTTTGAGAAAGGTCAGAAAACTACGTCACGACTGGTGTTATTGCGGGGGAATATACCTGGCAAGCTTGGAATTGCACGCTCTGGCCACACGAGCGACACGTGCTTGGCGACCCAAAGAACCTAGTATGACGTCACGACTGGTCAAATGTTTTTTTTTTTTTTGTATTTTCTCGCGTTTAGTTGCATATTCGAAAAACAAACGAACGTGATATTCAGATTTATGGAATACAAATGCGTCAAAATTTAGCCCTAACTCGTTTTTTGTTTTTCAAGAAGTGTTTCAGCTTCCCTTGGAGAAAGGTCCCAGCTATTATCGTTTCGCTTCCACGCTGGGCTCTGACCCTCTTCGCCGTTTAGTTTACCTGATTTCAACGATATACAACTGCACGCGTGTCACGTGGCGCACGCTGGTCGGTGTTCGGAATGGGTGGTCAGTTGGGCTACCGCACACCAGCTCGGAGCATGTGGAGCGGAAGATCGGGCTGCAGAACCCAGAGATCCTTGGTTAAATCCCCACCCCTGCCAGTTTCGATCTGGATGAGCATCGTACTGGCGTGCAGTCGTGTATCACTACTGCGTTATGCACGTTAAATAACCCATGCTAGCGATTGTACTGCACTGACTAAATGTACTATCTACAACTGAGAGACAAGTCGCCCGTTGAGGCAGAAAAAGTTTAGGCTGAATAAACCTACAAACACCCCAGTTTTGTTTTACACGATCTTGCGAGGCGGCCAGCTCTTCTGCGCTGGAAAGATCGTGAAGGAAGTGTAGGAATGTTTCTGCAGATAAAGACTTGACTGCTGTCCCGGGAATTACTCTGCGATTCAATGAAGCGGTCCACTATAGCGCGGAGGGCAGCAACGCTGCTGGTCAATGCTTCAATAGGATCATTGCGAGTCGCGCAGGGATATCTGAAGTGCTGGCCATGCCGGCACTAAGTGCTGGTGTCCCCGCAGTCGTCGCCAGCTGCCCGATTGATGTTAGTCTTGAGGATCCAGGGACTCCTCAAAGTTTGCAGGGTCAGCGGCGAGAACTTTGTTTAGGCAACTTAGATTGAAACCCCACAATAAATTGTTCTCTTATCATGGTGTCGCCCACCTTTAGTGTCCTCTTTGGTTATGTTCTTCCAAAGGGGGCTACGAGGCCGTATGCGTAGACGTCAAGGGCTTCTGCTGGCTGACAACAGCGTGAATCAAACTGTGCTGCAGTCAGAGACCACTGGGCCGCTGACGCCAGACGAAGTTTCAAGGCATTCACTAGGGCGGGAAAATTGGCCTTGTCCTGGTCGGAAAGATGTTAGAGGACAAGGAAGGCTCTTCCTCTGAGGTGTGTCCGTAGGTAAATATTCTGGCCGTCGTCCCAGCCGTTGGCTGCTGTGAAAGCGTGGGAGATGGTCGTCCACGATTCAAACATACCCTCACTGTCAAAGACGTCCACGAGGACGGGGGTTACAGGTTTGGTTGACATCCCACCGCTGCCACCAGTCGTTAGTTGATGGCGAATGTCGATGACGCAATTTTGCAACCAGTCGAGTGTTCGATCCTGTCCTCACGCACCGCGCCCATGCATTTCTTTCTACTTCACCACCCTCACTACACAAGTTAAAATAGAAACATGAAACCACCAATCCTTGTTAAAACACAGAGTATGAAACAAAATGGCAAAAAACCTTTCGAGCATATTCAGCTACCATGGCTCATAAACATAGCGAGCTTTATGATATCATATCGACCTCGTGCCTTTTAAATGAATCACAGAAACTGAACTGTTTGCGTGCTTTTGTTTACTTTCCTCTCCACATTGAGGCATCGAGGCACGTGCACAGCTTTGTTTATAGAGCAAAGAAAGCGGTTAAACGTTCGTTCCCATCTAGAATTCTTCAAAATTATTATCAAAACGACGTCTTAAGACGCTTACAAATAGGAAATATAACATTATGATAGTGGATGTGATCGGAAGTAAGTTTGAGGCGCCTGTCGTTCTAGACTCCAGCGTCACAAATAAATATGAGGATATAGACAGAACAAATGTGTGCTATCGTTCGACTGAATAGACCGTTCAATATAAACCCCTTTAGGGAACATGAGGCACGTGAACGTCATTAAAGAAACAGAACAATTTCTGGTTCATGTGAATGCACATCGAAATCAAGATACCCGTACTCATATTGGGCTGTCGCTATCGGTCTTCACCGAGAACGGTATCCACTCAGAATGCGTGTATCAGCTCAAAACTGAAAGATTTGATGGAGTTTCCGGGGGAGCATTAGGAACGCCCCAGACGCGAGTGGCATTTAGAGTTTTTCCTTCCTTAAGAATCTTTCCCTCTCCACGTCGTGTAGTAACGCGTTCGCATTTGCAATGCGCGGGACCGAGCCTCCGCTCGCATTTCCATAATGCGATCTATGTAAAGTGTACGACAGTGCGCTTCCGAACTGCATAAATTTTAGTGTGGGGCAAAAAGATTCAGTTGGCCTTCGTTACGCCGGGGAGTTGCTTTGGGATTTCGCGCTGGAAACTCCTGACTGCTGAACGTGGGCCCGAGCTCGCGCGTCTAGTCGGTCTCGGGAAATGGAAACGGCGCTCGGCGTCTGAACATTTCCAAACGATTTCCACAGAGGTGGTGCAGTGCGGTGGAGAGATTTTGTAGTTTCTGATACATTCATAACGAAATGAAAGAGGAAATTATACACGAACTTTACCGGTACGTAGAAAATCTAGACAGCAGCTTGATTTTCGTAATCTACTGAATGTGCAAATGCGTATTGCATCCCTTCCGGACCTTATACTCGATTTTACTCCGGATATAAATTTAGATGAATAAGACAAGCTAGACGTACATTGTGCTTGAATAAACAAGGTCAGTGTAATGTTACAATTAAAATTGTTTGAGGCAAAATTTGGGGTTGATTTAAAATATCGCGTTAGAAAAAAAAACTTTGGGAATTTCGAAGAGAAAAATAAATAGGGGGACTTATTTTTAAATCGTCCTGGGAGAAAAGGTGGTGTCTCAGACACTTAAAAAAAGATATATATATATATATAGCGCAGAAAACACTTAGACGTTCATTCTACTGAAATAAAAACCTATTTAATCATAATTTAAATTCGGAGCAAGCTAATCGAGCGCCGAGACCAGCTGGAATGGGAATGGTGGTTAACCAGAGCGCTGGCCTCGGGACGCGCGTGTTGATGCCCCAGTGGGCATTCGCACGTGCACAGGCCCACTGATGCTTGTCGGCGATGTTTTGCTTTACTGGCATCTGTTGGGTCTTTCGACCGCCACATATATATATATATATATATAGGAGAAGTAAAGTAATGTAAAAACAATGGACCGTGAAAAGTTAATAAGCCAATGATGCGTGCTGTCGGAGTTACTAATTCAAAGGTTATTACGACGTTTCGAGCGGGGACCGCTCGAAACGTCGTAATAAACTTCGAATTAGTAACTCCGACAGCACGCATCGTTGACTAATATATATATATATATATATATATATATATATATGTGTATATATATCTGACAAGGTCTTCACTAGAACGAAAATGAAAACCTTGTTGTTTGTGGCATATTTATAATTTTGAGTATTTATTTCTAAAGGATCAAAGGTCGATTTAGGGATTTGGGCGGTCGTCACAGGTCGCAAAGCTTTGCCAACCTTAAATACCTTGTATTCAACAAAAAACATGTTTTTACATATCTTTGTATTATATTGGAAGCGCAAAGTGTCCACAAAAAAAAAATGTTTTACTTTGTGTTGTTTGTTTAGTCCAAAACTGATCTGGTTTCACATCGATTACCTTGTTTCGATGTTAAATTTTGTTAGATTCATTGTAGTGGCATAAATTATATAACAAATAAAAGATTAATGAAATATCAATTTAACAAGTACAACAGTCGTATTTTCAGTTAAAGTTGTGTTAGAAAAACAGTGTATTGAATATACCCTGCAGCAGCCGGACGGTTAGCGCGAGCATTGTGCTAACCGTCCGGCCGTGTACCAGTTGAAACGGCTAAACTCCCGCGGTTTTTTTAATCGCTGTGTTGTACGCAAGCGTAACGTTCGACAACACCTCGTCCCACGTCTTGTGCTCCACGTCGACATACATAGAGATCATGTCGGCGATGGTCTTGTTGAGCCGCTCCGTTAGCCCGTTGGTCTGCGGACGATAAGCGGTGGTACGTCGATTGCTGGCGTGACTAAGCCGAACAACTTCTTGAGTTAGCTATGCCATGAAAGATGACCCCCAATCTGTTATCAGCAGTTCAGGTGCGCCGTGTCGATGGAGGATGGACTCGACGAAAAACTTGTCGTCTTCCTCCACTGTTCCCGTTGGACGGGCTTCCGTCTCAGCATATCGAGTTCAAGTTCAAGTTCAAGCCCTTCCTCCCCCAACAGCAACAGCAGAAGAGGCACTCAAAACAAAATCACTCTCAAGAGTACACAATCAGATTTCTGTCGAAACTAGTAATGATAATATGCGTTTGCTGGAACAGTTTTCAATTGTTATATTCCGCGATAAAAAATAGTTTAACAGTTTGGGTAGCTGGTATCTCACCATCTGATTTCCGTAGTTTGTTCTCGAGCGCGGGACCGTCCAGGCGTCGGCATGGCGGGTGGCATACGAGGTGTTTTGTGAGTGGAGGGAAGAAAGAGAAAGAAGACTGTTTCCCGGGTGGTTTGTTGCTGTTTTATATGCTAGGGCAAGTTTATAGTCATAATAATTCGTGATTGGAACAATTCCTAATTTATTGAATAACGGTGCCGTGTGGCTGTCATGTGCTTCATTACACAAAATACGAATTACTTTTTTCTGAAGTATATGAATACGATGAATATACTATACTATATATATGAATATACGCGTAAGATAATAGGTCGCGACGGTAATCCACTGGTTTCCTTGCGTCCAGGATGGTAACGGCCCAAGTAAATCCATTCCGACCTGCTGGAACAGCGTAGTCGGGGCAGATATCGCCAGCAGGAGCCCTGCTGGCTTCGTTGGAGGCTTCTTTCGTCGTTGGCATTCATGGAACGACCGTGCGTAAAGACGGACGGTTTTCTGGAGTCGCGGCCAGTAGCACTTGTCACGAATTCGGTCGAGCGTTTTGCTGTAGCCAAGGTGTACAGCCGTCGGGTCCTCGTGGCATGCTTGGAAGATTTCTTCTTACAGGCTGGCAGGAACAATCAGAACCCAGGCAGGGTTCCTCGTTCCGAGGTGTTTCTTGACGAGCACGCCTCGCCGCAGAACGAAGCTTATAAAGTCTCGGGCAAAGAGTCGAGGAACAAGTATCTTTGACCTTCGAGGTGGTCGATCGCGGTGCGAAGTTCCGGGTCGTCTCGTTGAAGTGCTCTCACGTCGGTATCTGTAACTGTGCCGAGAAAACGAGCGTCATCGTCGTCGTCAGTTCTGTCGGGAGGAGATTCGACTGGGGCTCGAGGCAAACAGTCGGCGTCGTAATGCTTGCGGCCAGACTTATGCACAACGGTTACATCGAATTCTTGCAGGCGAAGACTCCAGCGAGCAAGGCGTCCTGATGGTTCCTTGAGGTTTGCGAGCCAACAGAGAGCATGGTGGTCAGGGACAACGCGGAACGGGATCCCGTACAGGCACTGGCGAAACTTGGTTAACGCCCAGAAGACAGTAAGGCATTCCTTGTTGGTCGTTGAGTAATTTTGCTCTGCCCTGGACAGCGCCCGGCTTGCGTAAGCGATCACCCCCTCTGCTCCGTCTTGTCTTTGGACGAGTACCGCGCCGAGCCCGGCGTTGATGGCGTCTGTGTGAACTTCCGTTTCCGCTGATGGATTGAAGTGTTAGGGGATGGGGGGCGATTGGAGTCTTTCCTTCAGTTCGTGGAACGCTTGTTCTTGCTCCTCCGCCCACTGGAAGTTCACGTTGTCCTTTGTCAGATGCGTGAGCGGTGCAGAAATCTTTGCAAAATCGCGAACAAAACGTATGTAGTAAGCGCACAGTCCAAGAAATCTTCGCACGGCATTCTTGTCTGATGGCTTAGGAACTTCGGCGATAGCGGATGTCTTTTCAGGGTCAGGGCTTACACCCTGAGCACTCGCGATATGGCCCAGGAATTTGAGCTTGCCGGAAGCGAACCGACATTTTGGTGGCGTTACTATCAGTCCAGCATTCTGGATAGCCTGTAGCACAGCTCGCAGACGACTCAGGTGCTTGTCGAAGTCGCTTGCGAATACAATGACACCATCTAGGTAGACAAGAGAGCTTTACCATTTCAAGCCGGAAAGGACGGTGTGCATCACGAGCTGGGAGGTCACCTGTGCTGTGCACAGTCCGAACGGAGTCACTTTGATCTCGTACAGTCCGTCCGGCGCGACGAAGGGCGTCTTCTCACGATCCCGTTCGTCGAGCTCGATCTGCCAGTGCCCACTCTTCAGGTCCATCGACGAAAAGTATCGTGCGTGGCGCAGCTGGTCCAGAGAGTCGTCGATGTCTGGCAGCGGTTAGACGTCCTTTTTGTTACGGAATTCATCGACGATAGTCCACGCAGTACCGAAGAGACCCGTCTTTTTTTTTTTTTTTTCACCAGGGCTACCGGTTAGGCTTACTGACTGTCTGAGGGCTGGATGATGTCGTCGTCTAGCTTTTCTTGAACCAGCTTCTGAATGACTTCTCTCTCTTTCACAGAGACACGTTACGGCGACCGATGAACAGGAAGCGCGTCGTCATCACAATTCGATGTTTCGCAACCTTCGTTTGGCGTACCTTTGACGACGTGGAGAAGTACTTATTGGATTTGATGAGAAGGTCACTGAGTTGACGTCGCTGTGGGGTAGACAGTACTGGAGCGATGTCGAACTGCGAAGGCGGTGTTGTCTTGTGTTGCCACGAAAAAAAGGTCTTCTGATCTTCCAGCGCTTGCGGCTGAGTGCGAGAGTTGCTCGGCGTGAGCCACGGCGGTGTCTTTTTTGAGGTGCTGAGCCTCCTGTCGGCAGTTCGTTGCGAGTGCAACAGTGTTTCCGTCTTGGAGCTCCGCGATGCCTCTTGCGACGCTGATCCCTCTTCCTAGACTAAACTGGAGGCTTTCTTCGAGCAGAACGTCACCGCAGAAAGCCTTATCAATCCCGAAAAGTACAAAAAAAACCTCGACCGCGGCGGTAAGTTCACGTGGTTTTCGATGACTCGGACCGCGGATGACATCGCTTTGGGTTCCTCCGGTGGTGGAGCAGGTTTTCGTAGCGTCAGCCGGTCTTCTCCAAGGTCAATGACGGCGCCATACTCGCAGAGAAAGTCCATTCCGAGGATAACGTCTCTCGCACAGTCTTGGAGAACGACGAAATTGAGAGGGCACGTCTCACCGTGGATCTCGACGCAAGCAATGCAAATTCCGACTGGTGTGATGAGGTGCACACCAGCGGTCCGTATCTGAGGGCTATCATACGGTGTCGTCTCTTTCCGAAGGCATTGGGAGAGCCTTTAACTCAGGACGGAGAAGTCTGCTCCGGTGTCGACGAGAGCCGACGCGTTGTGGCCGTCGATAACGACGTTTGGGTTATTCTTCACTGTTGCAGGAGCGTCGTTTTGGTCTCTGGTGGTTTTCGGGTGGGGGCCCTTCGACGTTCGTGAAGGATCTTGGCGTCGGTTGTCTTTCGGCAACTCCACCTCCAGGGGTGGCCGCGCCTAGTTTTCCGACAAGGAGCGAGGGGCGACAGGCTTTCACGTCGGGGTCGGTTGATTGGCGAAGCTGGACTTCGAGGTAACGGCAACCGGGACACGCGGCGGGCTGCAGGCGGGGGAAACTAAGGTGGCCGGAGATATTCTTTAATCTCCCGTGGTTGTTCACCGTAGCATGGACGTTGGTCGTTCGGGTGGAAGCCACGCAGCCCTATTTTCCGGTAGGGGCAACGGCGGTAGATATGGTCGGCTTCCCCTGCGTGGTTGCAGAACGGGCGCCGATCGGCCGTCCTGGGCACGTCGGTTTTCCTCGGCGAGGTTCGTTCCTGGCGGACGTGCTCGACTTCTCCTTCTGGGCGTCGAGGATACTGCAGCACCGGTGTGTCTCGTCGGGGTGCCGCAGTAGCTTGGCGGTTAGCTTGCGGCGGTCGTCGGGCCATGGCGGCGTAGCTCAACGTCGGTTCCTCCGGTGTCGTCATGTTGACGGAAACTTCAGGTCGGACCGCCCGTTGGACATCCTCGCGCAAAACCTTGGCGATGGAGAAGGTCGCGGGATGAGTAGCGGTTGGCAGCAACTTTCTTAGCTCCTCCCGGACGACGTACCGAATAATTTCGCGGATGTCAGGGGTAACAGGGTCACTTTCGCCGCCAAACAGGGTGAATGTAGCGACGCCTGGATACCGCTGGTAGTGGGAAAGGTGCGCTTGGAGGGCGCGCTCGATGTTTGTTGCCTCCGTGACGAAGGCTTCGACAGTGGTAGGCGGGCTCTGCACCAGGCCTCAGTAGATGCTTTCTCTCACGCCCCACATCAGGACCCGCAGCCTTTTCTCTTCGGACGCGTTTGGGTCAATACGTTTCATGAGGCGGAGAACGTCCTTAATGAAACTCGTGACGCTCTCGTTTGGCCCTTGTCTTTTTGCTTGAAGAATTTCCTCGGCCCGCTGGCGTCGTTGCTGGCTCGCAAAGATGCGTCGAAGCTCGGCCTGGAAATCTTTCCACGATGAAATCGACGCTTCGTGGCTTTCGAAACAGGTGCGTGCCGTGTCTTCCAAAGCAAAATGCGTATTACGTAGGCTCTGCTCAGGCCCCCATCGATTGAACCGGGCGACGCCCTTGTACTGGCTCAACCAGTCATCCACATTTTTATGAAGAGAGCCACTGAAATTCGCCGGCGTCCTTGGTGGGGCTTGCTTGTAAACGATGGACGTCGGTGGCGTTCAATCTTGCTCCGACGTGGCGTTCATCGTCGGTGTCTTCTTCCTCGGCTGTTGTGGTAGTTGACCAAACTCTGGAGGCTAGCCTTGGCCGCGGTGGCTGACTCGGGTCTCAGGTTCGTCGGCAGGGATTAGTTTCCCGGGACTGGAAAAAGATCAGGCCCACCAGATCTTTTAAGGGGTACGTTTAACGGGCATGGCATGTGGTAATCCGCACTTTCACCAAAATATCACGAATGGCAATTCATGAAGCGAGGAAAACTGAAACAAACTACACATTTATGGGGCGAACTTGTACCCGAAACAAAAGAGTAGAAGGCTAGTGTCGCAGGCGTTGATTTCGGCAAAACAGCAGGATCGACCGCTGGGGCGAAACTGACTGCGGCTTGCCACGCGGAGCCCTTTTTGTACACGCGTGAGCTTCGGGAACAGCGTAAACGTTTCGCGCATAGGACATTCTTACCTCGCATCAGCAACACGGTTCACAAATCACCAGAGCATCACATTACAGAGTCAACAAAAATGTGTACCCGCGGTCAGGAATCAAGCATTGGCTTTTTTGCGTGGAAGGAAAGCGCGGTAATTGTTAGGGAACGAGCGCGCTGCCTGCTAGGTGAGCTGTGAGCTCGGCAATACCTGTATGGATATGTAAATAGCGTTTTTCAGTTCGAACAAATACGAAACAAAAAGTCACTTTGCGTAACTATTATCGAATCAAATCAAATAATTTTGAATCGAAGTGAATGGTTTGCAACCGTCAGTACAGTCATCGACAGGGCCCATGAGACTAGGGAATAGAAACAAAGAGGACAAACTGACAAGGTCTGGGGAGTTCTATACCATTATCGTTCACAAGCTGGCCTGGAAAATGTCCTTATTTTAATACACTCATGTCTCATTAACATGAACATTTGCGTTTCCAGAAAAATCGTCCATAATGTTAGTCGTCCATATTAACCCTTTGATGCCCAGCGTTGGCCAGGAGCAACAAATTATACATGATATTTTTTCGCCCCCGAAACCGGCGAATCTATGCAATTAGCTTCATCAGCCGCAAGGGCAAGACGACCTGAGCTTCTAGAAATAAGTAAGAGAGGGCGGCACTTGTCCGCTTTCACTCTTCCGCTACACGTGTCTGGACCGACGAGTGACCTCGTCCCGCCACTGTATCAGGTGAGCGAAAATCGATGAAAACAAATGCAGGACGTGATAATGAAACAAATCCTTGATTGAGATCTCCTACTGATTGACTCAAAGAGACGTATGTGCATTGAAAATAAACTTACAGTCTGTGAAAGCTGAGTAGCAGCCTGAAAACTATGGTGTTGCCCAGGAGCAACATCGGGCATATGTGGGTAGCATTGGTATTGGTGACGAAACAATTGGTGGCGCATCTGTTATGGTTCACCCGGGGCTAAAATCTTCAAATATGATGACTTTTATGGTAAATTAATTTTTGCACATAAAATAAAACAATATATATAAATACTTATCTCGTGTACAAGCGACACTGCACGCATCTCTGCATCAAAAGATGCCTGAAAGCCTTTCACTGCTCGCTTTTCGTTCTCAAATCGCACAAGCCCTGGCACACGTGAAGACCAAGCCTTTGAAGAAAAGGTCAGACACATTGGAAAATGAAACTGCACCTTCAAGCAAGATCACTCGGCCACCAAAGCCAAGACCGACAGATGATATGAGGTATGATGGAACGCACCATTGGCCTCAGTACACAAAAAAGAAGGGCTGTACGACACGAGAGCGCCGACGGGAGAGCGCGCGACACGAGAGCGCCACGACAACAGAGCGCACGACAGCAGAGCGCCGCTATACCAGAGCGCACGACGGGAGAGCGCCGCGACACGAGAGCGAGTGCCATTTAAGCGCGCGTCACGAGAGCGCATGTGCGCGCCTTGGGAATGATCGATGTTTGAGTCGTTGAACACATGTTTTCTCAGATCGAACGCTTTACGCATATTTATTGGTTAACTAGGCAGTAGTGGTGCAAAACTATCGATAGTACTATCGATAGTCGACTATCGAAAAACTATCGATAGTACTATCGATAGTTGACTATCGAAAAACTATCGATAGTCGACTTATCGAAAAACTATCGATATTACTATCGAAAAACTATCGATAGTACTATCGATAGTCGACTATCGATAGTCGACCATCGAAAAACTATCATAGTACAATCGGTAGTCGACTATCGAAAAACTATCGATAGTACTATCGATAGTCGACTATTGGAAAATTATTGTTAATCGACTATCGGAAAACTATCGATAGTCGACTATCGTAAACCTATCAATAGTACTGTCGACAGTTTACTATCGATAGTTTTGCGACACTAGTAGTTTTCGTCGCTCCCTCTACTCTTTTTCTCGCTTTATTCTTTCAAATGGGACACCAACTAGCCCAGGCACTTACCATCCCAACTTTGGTTCAGATTTCAGTGATGACGAAGACGGGATTTTGGGCGAAGAGAGAAGGAAGGGAGGCGAGCAGCGGTGCGGCAACTGTGTTCGTTCTAGTAACGCAAAACTATCAATAGTATCGATACTCGCCGGAAATCGGACTATCCGTAGTTAAAAATATATCGATAGTGCTATCGATAGTCGACTATCGAAAATCGCAAAATTATCGTTAATCGATATCGGAAAACTATCGAAAGTCGACAATCGTAAACCCATCGATAATACTGTAAAAGAACTTGTTGTTGGGCTAGTTGGTGTTGACTGTATTGAACCATGGTTAAAAGCGCTAAAAAGACGTACACAAGATAGAAGCCCGTGTCTGTCTTCTATCTTGTGTACGTCTTTTTAGCGCTTTTAACCATGGTTCAATACTATCGATTGTACGGTCGATGGTTTACTATCGATAGATTTCCGACATTAGTAGTTCACGTCACTCTCTGTTCTCTTTTTCTAGCTTTATTTTTTTCAAATGGGACACCAACTAGCCCAAGCACTTACCATCCCAACTTTTTTTCAGATTTCAGTGATGACGAAGACGGGAATTTGGGCGAAGAGAGTGGGAAGGGAGGCAAGCGGTGGTGCGGCAAGTGCGTTCGCTCTAGTATTGCAAAACTATCGATAGTACTATCGATAGTCTCCATAGCCGCCAAAAATATGACTGTCGATAGTAAAAAAAAACTATCGATAGTACTATCGATACTCGACTATAGAAACATTATCGATAGTAGTATCGATAGTCGGCTATCGATAGTCGACTATCGAAAAACTATCGATAGCACTATCGATAGTCGACTATCGGAAAACTATCGATAGTCGACTATCGAAAAATTTCGATAGTACTATCGATAGTCGACTATCGATAGTTCTGCGGTACTATCGATAGTTTTTCCAGAACTATCGATAGTATCGATAGTCGATTTATCGATAGTTTTGCATCACTACTAGGCAGTACCCGTGGGAAGTCTAAAAAATAAAATTTTCGCAAACTCGAAATGAACACAACCCAATAATCGCATTCGGGCTGGATGTGCTATAAAGGTTGATTTCACACGGCGTTGCGGCGTTGCAAAACAGCGTTGTATTTCGACGAGTGTCGACTTGCACCTCTTCTTGGGGGGAGCACCGACTCGGTCTTACGACATCTTCACGGTAACGGTCGATACCTTGGAGCGCAATCGATAGCTATACTGTTGGAAGGCTGTGACTGACCATGCCTCCAAACCTCTGGTATCACCTTTAGAGTGGTTCTTAGCCTTCTTTTCCACCTCCAGGTGGGTCTGGTCACTTGGACCGGACAACAACCGGGCCTCCCGAAGGCCATGAGAATCAGGGAAACGCAGCGATAGAGAACCCTTTGGTGACATTTGTTCCTACTTTACACCTGGGGACCTTTTATTCCCGGCATTTTTTCCGGGGTCTTTTTTTTCGGGGACATTTTTTCCGGAGATATTTTTTCCGGGGATATTTATTCCGGAACCCGCTACCAACCACGCTATTAGCCCCGAGAGCGAACACAAGTGTCGCTGCGGTCGCCGCGCCCTGATTGGGTGAGGTGTACCGTGACGTCAGGAAGAGGACTCCGCTCCGCGATCTCGCATCGGCTCGCTTCCCAGCACCGGTTTCCTGTTTTGGCGTTGTGTGCCGCAAGCACTTCGAGGAGCTGGACCTCGTTTACCCGGTGTAAAAGACGTTGAGTTAGGCCGATATAGACGTGCTTCCGTACATTTTATAAGCCTGCTTGTCCCTTTTACCTTTAAAATTGGGTTACAAATCCCGAAAGCTATCGGCGGAGGCGATGCCGCCGATGAACCTCCCCGTCCCCACACGACAGAAGGCAATTTTGCGAGGGGTTGGTGAAGCGGTGGCGCAAGTGTTTCAGACGCTGGAATTCTGTTCCTTGCATGTTCATGATTTAGGACGATATTACATCCCGCTTTCAAGGCATTCGAAGTGGAATTTATATCATGGGCCTTTGGGTGGTCAACAAATTAGCTCGCGACCCCGACTCTGCGCTGCTACTCTGCATGCGCTGGTTCGCAGATGTTTTAAAGGCCCTGCGTCTGATGATCTTTGAAGTGCTCGTGGAACAGGGTTGTTTTACATAAATGTTGCTTCGTGAATTAATTATATAGTTTATACACCTATGCAGGCATATTTCTTAGAAGATGCATAATTACTGGAAGTTAGTTTGTATGGTAGCAGGAAAAACGGCCGAATTGCCCCCCGTTAGCTGTATGATATGTATTGAACTGCCCAAAATATGCACGGCAATAGTACCGTAATTTGTAATCTTTATACTTTTTCCTGACATTCTTTATTCCAGCCTTGGGTATTCGGAAAATACACCGTTCAGTTTGAATTGTCGTTTATTTCCAATTAAAAGAGACACTGCTGCAGGTTCCCAAACGCTTCCTCAGCCTCCAAACTCCCTACAGCTGGACTCGCTGACAACAGAGGAAAACAGGAGTAAAAGCAAGCATTCGAACGTCTGTCCAGTGGTAGATGCAGCACTGGTAGCAGAAATTGTGGAACCTGTGAAGGGTGACAGTCTGCGTGCGAAAAACAGTACTTCTGGTATTTTAGCTTCAGGACAATTCGATTTAAGTACAATCTCAATTTTAGGACTTAAGGGACTAATAACAAGCTAGACACCTTCGCTTACGTTTGTTATACATTAATTGAGGGTTGATATAAACAAGTCCACAGATACCGCCCGTGTAGTCCATTGAAATACTATCCAAATCCAGCAAAGGTCAAATGCGAGCAGTGTATATAATAAATGTTCCTTGTTTTTTTACTTTGCCCCTGCACTTGGGCTGTCTTACTTGTGATTCTTTCCCCATGGCTCAGACGGTATTTAGCATGTTGCTCGAGCAGCATGCAGCTTTTCTGCTTCGGCGATCTTGTTTAAAAACAGAGATACAAAAACAAAATAGTATACATAACGTGCCAATTCATTCAGACCATCAGCAGCATTTATTGGGTGAGATGTGAATCTATAGTGATGCTCCTGCAATTGTGGTCATATTTCTTTATTTGATATACCAGCTGTGATTCATGCGTTGCCTGCCCTGTCAACTATGCTTAAAATGTTGGTTGAAGTTTCGCCTGCAGCTACAGGTCTTACCTCAATAAAGCCCCATATAAAAATTTACACTTCCTACGAAAAACACGGCAAAAAAATAAATAAATAAATAGAAGCGAGCGCGCCGAAAGCTAACGTCGTCACAGCCTCCACAGGGCGAGCGGGGCGAGTCCTAAGATGGCGGTACTTGCAATATCAACATAAACCATACAGCCATAAATTAAAGGGGTAATTAGAGACTTTTAGTTCATTGCCCAACATAGTTTACAGTATTTTGGTACCTCCAATGTCCACCAACCTTGAACAGCACATATCGAAGACAACATACACAAAGCACAAAGCCCTCCAATAGCGATCAGCCTTAAGGCGCGCACATGCGCTCTCGTAACGCGTGCTCTAATGGCACGCGCTCTCGTGTCGCGGCGCTCTCCTTGTCGCGCGCTGTCCCGTCGGTGCTCTCGTGTCGTGCGCTCTCGTGGCGCCCTTCCGAAAAGAAGAACAGGTACAAGTACAACAAAACTGGTTACACGTTCCTGTTCCGTGCAAAATGCGAGATGCACCTGGGCCTACTCCCAAGTCGCGACTGTTTTCACTCCTTTCACGTGAAGTAGTGCAGCAGATGCCCAACGTTGCTCAGGAACAACATATCTTCATGTGTTCACGAATAATGGTAATTTTTTTTCTGAGGTCAGCTTTTTTTTTGTTCTAAATCTGCACCAAAGTTTGTAGCGGAGCGGGACTTAAAGTAAAGTTTTGGGCATCAAAATGTTAATGAATCAAGGTCAAGATTAATTATCATGAACAAGAACTCTGGCAACGAAAGGCACGGCTTTTTTTAGGAAAATAATGCTTAGATCTTAATTGCACATACACTTTGGTGTTTGCTATTGGAAATGCAATTCGCTAAAAATTCGAGAGAGAATACTTGTTGCTCCTATGTTTATTGCTACCCTTGTTCTATACTTGGTTGGGGAACTCATATCAAGTTGTGATGCATGAATACATGCTGTTCTAGATGTTTTGGTCTAGGTAATCACTTCTGGCCCAGGTTTTCCAGTATTGATCAGTGCAACAGAGCCATGCATGCCTGCCGTGGATAATTATCGTTTCCATAATTGTTGTCACCATGGCGTAAAAACGCGTCGAACGGCCGTTAGAATGGGTGCATTTCAAAATTGTTCGATCAATCGCACGACAAGCTGGTTTACAATAAAGCTGTATCAGATACCACTCTTGGGTCCTGGAGGCATCGAAGAAAAAAAAACAAAAAAAACAGCAACAACTTGCGAATGATGACGGTCGTTTCATGCGTAGTATTTTATTTGGTAGTATTGACTCCGAATTGAGATACAATTCGCAGCATTTCAAACTTCGAAATACTTCGAAAATATTCGAAGTTGACAAGTATTCCTATTCAATACGAATTTCGGCAAAAAATATACCATCATTCGCTTCGATATTTAAACGTTTTGAATATTCGCACAACCCCAGATATATGCGTTGAACTTTTAGATCTGTACATTTAAAGAGGCGATATATTTGAGGTTCATATTTTTGCATTTTTTTATTTTCAGCTTTACTACCTCAAAGGGAATATAAAAAGTGCACTTACATGAGGCGGAGAATATATACTACATGAGGTACAAAACTTTATTCAACAGACCGAAAAATATATTTAAAGATTGTAACACTGTCACAATACACACATTTGTTTTTTCACCAGTTACGAAATTTGATTTGATTTGATCATTTTCATGGACAATGTGAGTGGGAAATGAACTCCAGTCTGCAATTTCAGGTGAAAGCGGATTGTTTTAAAGTTTGTCAGTCATGAAGGATGGAGGCGGAAATTTATGAGTATAATTAAGGCGCTCAGAAATGTAAGATGGGTTTGGCAGATGGAGGCTGAAAATTTCAGATAATGAATAGTAGATGCCATAAACAAATCAAATGGAAATCTTGGTTTTTGCGGGTTAATAGACTTAGGTCTTGGTTTCTAAATAGTTGCGACACTCCAGGTGTATAAGTAGTCACGAGTACTGCAACGTGATGCTTCATTTTGCACAAATGCAAGCCTGTTAAGAGGGTATGCTTGATGAGGAGACCAGATGATGTTAGCCTATTCTAGTTTCGACCTGACACAAGTTTTATATGCCGTTTGTTTTACTTTGTTCCATAAAGAAAAAAAAATATTTTGTTTAGTGGACCCTAGTGCTTTGTATGTACTGGACATGGTGTTACTGATCTGGTTCTTACAAATGAAATTTTTGACAATGTAAACTCTTAGGAGCTTGTTAGTTGTAACTTTTTTTATGTCGACAAGCTTGAGGGTATTTGCTTGGGGTGGATGGGGGTGGACTTGAAAAATATACACATTTTATCTTTTTTGTGCACATTTGAATTTGCCATATGTTGCATCAAAGTGACATGATGCTAAGATTATGTTCTAAAAGTGCCTAATCATCCGAGTTAGTGATGGGATGATGAAAGTTGTATACCAAACTGCTGGGCGATTGCATTACAGGGGAAACATTCCGGTATCGCTCGAGAATGTTACCTGAACTAACGTGTCACGACAGCGTTTCAACGGCGAAGAATATCGGTTTATTACGCGTAGACCTTGTATCACACAGCACGCGCCCATTAATCCGCAATACAATACGTGCGTAGTAGCTTCCCAAGTAGCGCCACAACACTCCTTCCCCCTCACAATATTTTCGTAAGTCCTCCGCTTGCTATCGCTCTGGTGGACGACTTGCACGAACACTTCGCCGTGCATTTGGCTGCTGTGCAGTTAACGCCAATGGGGGCGCTGACGTTCTGGCAGCATCCGACGAGGGGAGCGTTCGTTCCCGCGAAGGAGCGATGGGTGCCGTTGCTGGGTTGCTTGGCACTGGCACTGGGGGAGCTGCGGCTGGTAGGACAGGAGGCTGCAGCTTGGCGGCGAGTGACGTCACCGGAGGAAGGCTGGCTACTTGACCAGAGTAGCGAGGCCTGATGTGGTTTGCGTGCGCGAACCTTTCGTGCTGCATCACTTGTACTAAGTAGTGGCCATGAGTGAAAACTCGGGTCATAACCCCGTATTCCTAACACACCTCCTCACCCCGCACGGCTTTCACCAACATACCATCACCCACGGCGGACGTTCGGTGCGAACCTCACGAAACATCCATGCGTTTTTTCAAATTTTTCAGCTTATCACGCATAGCTTCAACAAAACTCAGTTTGAGCAAGGAAATTTTCACTCGCGGTTGCCGCTTCAGAATCAATTCGGCTGGAGTGCGGCCTGTAACACTGTTGGGAGTGTTCCAATAGCTCCTTAGATAGCTATCGAAACGTTCCAGCAAAACATGTCTCACACAGTGAGCTCTTCGTTTAGTAAGTGGTTTAGCAGCAACGTTCTTGTTGTCTGTACAGGACGCTCTGCCGTGCCGTAAGAAACTACGTGGTATGGTGGTGTTCTCACTTGCTTAATCTTGTTGGCATAAAAAGATCAGAAAACTCGTCCGAAGTGAACTGTGGGCCGTAAAGTTACCACTAACTAGCTCTTCCGGGAAACCGTAGTTCGCAAAGACACATGAAAGTTTATCCACCGTTCGTGTAGTGGTAGAGGATGACACGGCCACACTTCGATCCTTTTCAAAAATAGTCCATCAGGACTAGGGAAACATGGCCTCTTTTCCTCGCAAAATACACTTGTACCCCCTGCTAACAATTGGTTGGGTAGCTTCAAGGCGTCAGGGGCACAGGTAGAGCAGCGTTCTGGACTGCTTGACAAACCCGACACCCACGTACATAATGTTTCGACCGTCTGGTCTAGCCCAGACTACCATACAAAACTCCTGGCTAGCATTCTCATACGACTAGACCCAGGGTGGTCCTCATGTAGTAGTGACAGGATATTTAACCTTAGTTATTCCGGCACAATCACCTTTGAGCCTCAGCTAATGCACTCTTCCTCAAACGACAACTCGAAATGGCGCGCAGAATTGGTTTTTGGTTCATCTGGGATCTTATAGGGCCAAGCGCTCAAAACATACTCTTTTTAACGCTACCCAAACTCAAATCTCTCTTTGTCGTTTTGGCAATGTCCTCTGCTCTGAGAGGACTACTGTCAATTATTACAAGACACTCTGCAGGTTCTTCAGCACTTGCCAATGATCGTGGAAGTCCAAAAAACGAATCTGCTACCTCAACGTCTTTTTCCTTTCGATATTTTAGTTTGTATCTGTAGGCTTAATACAGAATACCCATATCTGCATTTGAACAGCAGCCAAAGCAATTAATGGCTTTTCCTGGCTCAAGATTCCGAGTGTGGCTGATGGCCTGTGTAAAGAATAATGTCCCTGCCGTACAACTAGTTGTGGAAATTCTAAAGGCCTTACATGAGTGCTACAGCTTCCCTCCCAACCTGTGCGTAGATTTTCTCTGTCGAGGGTATGGTTCGTGATGCAAACACCACGGGTCGCTCTTTTATGTCTGTCACAATATGACAAATGACAGCACCGAGTTCGTAAGATGACGCGTCGCAAATCAATGCAATCAGATTCTGAGCGTCACTAAAGGTGAGCACCTTACTCTAAACTAGCAGCTCCTTCGTAGCAGCAAAGGCCTGGCTACACTCCCGCGTCCACGACCCCTTTTGCACCGTCTGTAAAAGCCGTGATAAAAGGCTCTGCTACGGCGAAACGTTTCTTAAGAACTTTAAGAAAAATTCAACCTCCCCAGATAGGCCTTTTGCTCCGTTACGCAGGTGGGCTCGACCGCCTCGGTGACAGCCTTTGGTTTGGCTTCCGTTGTATAAACCCCGTCGGCACTCAGTTTGTGACTAACATAAGTCACCGTTGCTTTCAAGAAAGCTGCATTTTTCTAGTTTGAGGGTGACATTGTAGTTCCTTAGCCGACTTAGGGCCACGTTTCAGTGTCTTTTTACAATCTGCAATGTCCTTCCGAAGCACGATGACGTCGTATATGTAGCACCCAAACTTTCGTATGCTCTTCAAAACCTCGCCAATGAAGAACTGGAAGATGACTAGCGCACTGGCCATATCGAACAGTGGGTACTGATGCTCAAACAAACCCATTTGAGCGTTACTCGTCAAAGTGGTCGCGACTCGGCAATCAGAGGCACCAGCTGATACGCTGCGAACATATTCAACACACAGAACATTTCGCTTCCCAAAATAGCCGTGTACAACTCTTCTGGTCGAGGCAAAGTATCGTAATCCGTCTTTAAGACATTACTTACTGTTTTCTTATAATCCCCGCGCAATCTTATCGTACCATCTTTTTTGCACTACAACCGTCGGTGTAGGCCAAACACTTTGGGCTGCACGGCGCACAACCCCTCGTTTCTCAAGATTGGATAAATGTCCTTCGTCATTCCTGCTTAAGGCGAATGGCCCCGTTCTTGCCTTACATTAAACAGACGTACCATTTGGTTTAAGGATAACCTTCGCCCGATAATCGCTTATCGTGCCAGGTTGATTAAACAACACAGCCGAGAACTTCGTTCGCAACACTGATAGAATGTCTGCAGCAGTAACGTGCGACAATGACATGACACTTTTCAGGTAAATCTTAAGCTACTCCAGCCAATTCCACCCCATAAACGAGGGCATTCCTTTACCCTAATGTTTCACCACGATCACGGGCAACCTCATCGACTGGATTCGTACGTCACAGTGACGTCGCATTGGCCCCTTTTATGTTCTTTGTTATAGGCCTTTAGGGTGACATCAGATGGCTCACAGTTGACATGGTGAAAAGCTGTTTCCAAAACCCCCTCGGGAATAATCGTAGTGGTTGCTCCGGTGTTGATTTGCATGCAAACATTCTGACCTCCTACGTTTATGTTCACTGCGTAACCGGCGCGCACCATCCCAGCTTAGAGTCCTGAGCGGAGCAGTCCGACAGGTTCGTACGCTAGGAGCCTGCTTTCTTCCTATCACGGTAGATCTTCTGCAAATGTCCCGGCTTAGAACAGTTAAGGCAAACTTTGTTCTTGTACCAGCATTCGCGTGTCGAATGCGTTTTCCCCAACTTCCACAACGTCTTTTTTTTTTACTTGGCTTCCCGACCTTACTGGACGTTTTTTCGCTATCTTTGAGGCTTGATTTTGTCACATGTAGCGACTTCCCCTTACCGCTGACTTGCAGAAACGCTGTCCTGTCTTGCAGAGCGTTCACGGTCCAACGCAATCTTGCACGCTTTCTCGAAAGTCAAGTTTTTCTTCAGCAAATAACGCGCGTTGGGTCTCTCCACGCATTACACCTGCCACGAGTCTGTAACAAAAAGCCTCTTGCAAGAACTGTCAGCAAAACACACTTTCTTGCCAGGGGCTTCAAGACTACAATAAAATCTTCAAGGCCCTCTTGTTCCTCTTGCACCCGTCGGTTAAATTTGCACGTTTCGACTATAACCGAGATTTACGGACCATAATGATACTTGAGAAGCGACTTCACTTCTTCGAATGACCTATCCCCTGGCACAGCCGGTACTACCAAACTCTTCAGTGCTTCGTTCGCTTGAGCTCCTATTGGTCGAAAATACTACTTGCTTATTCTCGGGCTTGATGTCGTTCGCGATTAGAAAATGCTCAAATCGCTTTAATACGATTCGAAGTTCTGCGCCTTTTCATTGTACTCCTCAATCCTTCCTAACAGCGCCATGTTTGGGTAATTGACGCTATACTTGTCGTTAGTCGTCTTCAACCCACGGCTTGCGTGTCGGCTGGTCCCATCGCTGTGGTAGCTTGCTCCCGCTTTCTTGGCTCTTGCTGCTGTGCTCGCGGAAGCTCGTGCGTTCCTGTGCCTAGCCATTTTCAGAACCTCTCGTACTCGCCAGAATCAACCAATCACCGTTAATCATGTGACTTTTACACCAGCCAATTATCGTTTTACTTGGCGTTCGATTTTTCGATCTTCACTAAATCTGGAAACCCCCCTCCGCCCGACGAGTCAAAACAACGTTTCTCGTTTTTAACAGAGTCATCCGCGAAGAGTCCTCTGTGATATGATGAATTGTGTGAAAGGTCGTTTATATATATTTTGAAGAAATTCTCCCCGTACGCTTCCCTGAGGAACTGCCATTTCACAAATAATTAAGTATCCCCCCCACTTACGCAGCTCGCTTACTGTTAATAATAAAATTTGCAATTCATTTTATGATACTGGAATTCATGTTGAGCTGAATAAACTTATAAATTAAACTTTGATGGGGTACGGTATTAGAGGCTCAAGCAAAATCATTCAAAGCGACATGACTAGCTTCGAAGAATTATGGCTTTCGTGCAAATTAGTATTGAGTTAAAAAAGTTGAGTTAGATATAAAAAACATTATTTCTAAAGACATTTTGGTCAGTACAGATAAGGGTATTGTCGCCTAAACAGTTAACAATATGGGAATACGTAATATGTCCCATAGCTCAAAATGGTATATTTGTTAAGAATATTGGTCTACTATTACATACTATTCTATCGAGAGATTTAGAAATTGGCCACACTTTTGCAAATCTCCAATCTGTGTGAAGGTACATTCCTTCTAATAATGAGTGCTTGAAATTCGAAGACAACAAGTGAGAAGATAGTGACCGGGTTATTTGAGGAAGTTTAGGACGTATTTTGTCGTCTCCATCTGCAGTGCCAGGGGAAAGTCGGTCAAAGCTGGCCAATTCCTTGAGAAAATAAAACAGGTTCTCATAATACAGTAGGCAAAACCCTAAATTCAGCGATTGTGTTTCTTTTTTTTCTGATACGTCTGTTTGCTATCTACGTTTTGATCATCATGCCTAAGCAACATGTCCAAGTTCCCATTTTGAACATATCAAATACCCATTAAGAAGGGTGTCGGCTTCGGGGTGGATGAGCTCTTTTCCTTGAACGTTATGGATTCTGGGCAAGGTTTGCTCTTGTTTGGGACAAGTGGTCTTCCAAATTTGTTCAGTATTTTTTTTTATTAAATGGGATACTCGTGCAAAACTCATTTTCGGCTTTCTTAATTTGTGTTTTATATTCTTTGCAACACCTGTTATAATTGACCAATCTGTGACAAAATTACTGAAGTTCGATTTGGAAAACGTAGGTTTCTTTTCGTTGGACAATTTCCTTAGTCTGATAGTAAAGCACGGTCCTTCACCAGTTTGTTAGCAGGATCTTGGGAATTCTTGCGAATTTCAGCCTTTTATATCTGTTTTTGGCATATTCCCGTTCGCTAAATATATATTTTATTCAAATCACGTATGTATGTAGACGACACATTTGGAAAAGAAGCCACAAGGGCTGTCTCGTCAATCTTACAATAGTCATAAATTACTTTGGGGCCGTAACTTCATATTAAACTGCAAGTCTCATTTCAACAAAAACGACATTTTGGTCACTGGCTTTATCAAGAACACGAACGGTCTGATTGTGATAGGGGCAAAATGTAAATATTGAGTTCAAAATAGCATCTTTACTGGTGGGCTGAGTCACTACTAGAAAAACAAAATGAATAACGCTTTTTTAAATCAAGAGTGTGAAGGCTTAATAATAATCATAATAATGATAATAAATGTCTTTATTTTCCTATCAGTTTAAAGTTGGAAAGTGCAAAGGTAAAAAAGCTGTAACACAGCTTGACTAGTCACGAGCCACCTAAATAGCAGTTAAAACGCGGGCACTAAACTATTTACATATGATTAGGACATCAATGAAAACATGAAGAGATCCTTTACACGAAAGAAAGATTGATTAGTGTCATTATATGATGCAAATTCAATTTGAACAGACTAGCAATAGTAGACAAAACGCGACACAAAACAACTTCATCCCCCAAAAATTAACACTTTTCTTCGATTGTTTCTGGTTTTGAGAGGAGTATATCAACACTTAGCGTCTATTAGGTTTTTTTTTTAGATGAGTATGATTAATTCCCGTAAGATGCTCACTAACAAATTGTTAAGTTCTATATTTTCCCTACTGAACTGATTCAGTGCAGTCGGAAGGGTGTATGATGTAGAGAATTGTCCGTAATTAGGTCTAAAAAATGGTATTTCCCATGGTTCTACAGTTCGCGTTGGATATGCATATACCTTTTTTGTTAGATTTGCTAAATCTTCGAGATAATGTTGCGATTGATTTTTTTTCTACTATATGATTCGAACATAAACGATATTTGTATAAATCAGAAAATTTCATTACTCTAAGTTGATTGAAAACAATGTTCATGCGATAATTCAGCGTAACATGAGAAATGCTTCTTAATATCTTTTTTTTTGTAATATAAATATCTTTTGAAGATTGGTATATGTAGTGGTTCCCCATATAAGATGGCCATAATTTATATGCGAGTAAAATAATGAACTATATAATAATAACTTTGTTTTAAGAGGCAAGATGTGTTTATGACGATATAAAATACCAACGACGCTTGATAATTTAGATACGAAGAAATTAATATGATTGTCCCATGACATGTTTTCCTGAAGAAAAAAACCTACAGTTTTAAAACTAAATACAATTTCAAATTTCGAAGAATTTAAAAATATATCTTCAGTAATGTAGACATATTCATTTCTTGGTCAATATAAGACTGCTTTTGTCTTATTGGCATTCATTTTTAGAGCACTACATTTCCTCCAACCATCAAGTTTTTGTAATATTTGGTTGGCGTCACGTATAAGCTCTGTGGCGTTTTCTCCAGTAAAAAATAAACTAGCATCATCAGCGTAGATAAAAAATTCGTTGTTGAACTTACGCTTACTATGTCATTTATATAGATATTCAGTAATAAAGGCCCCAAAATACTCCCGTGGGGGACGCCGGACTTAATCGGTTTTATCTCAGATGACTGACCATTTATATCTACATATTTTCTGCGGAAAGAGAAATATGAATTTAAAAGAAGTGACACTTGGCCATGAAATTCATACTCATTTAATTTCCTAATTAGCAAATTATGATCAAGGTAGTCAAAAGCTTTTGTGAAGTCTACGTATATACCGAGAGTAAGTTTTTTATTCTCAAAATATTTATGTATATGTTCTTTTTGGGCTAAAAGAGCGAGTTCGGTAGAGCGATGTTTACGGAAACCAAATTGACATGAACTTATTATGTTGTGTTTACCCGCAATTTTGTTTTCATTCTAAGGTGTATAATTTTTTCTAGGACCCTAGAAAATACTGACAGGATTGAAACGCGTCGGTAATTACCTAGGTCATTTTCATCATCCCTTTTATATATGACTGTTACTTTAGCTAATTACATTCGGCTGAGAAATACTCCTTCAAGCAAGCATAGATTAAAGATGTGCGTTAAGCAAAGAGAAATGAGATCAATAACATGCGTAACCGGCGTGATCTGTAATCCATCGAAATCACAACTTTAACTATTTTTGACGGCAATGAAAACAGATTTGACATCTGTATCGATGATAGGCGTAAAAAACATTGATGCATCGCTTTGAAAATTTATATACTTGCACGCATCTGACTCGGGACTTTCTTTAACGAGGTTAACAATATAATTATTAAATGCATTTACCAACGCTCGACCTGATAATTCCTGGCCAATGTTGTTTATATGTTCTATTTGTCTCAGCGCACATAAAACGACCCAAGACAGAATTTAGTTTTTTCCATACAATGTCGACTTTGTTACAACACTTTACAAAGAACTCACGAAAATACACCTCTCTAGCATTTCAAAGTTCTTTGTTTAGTTGGTTTCGATACAGTTTAAAAATTCAGTTTTTTACTTTCTCTGGTTTTTACAAATTTAATATTACGAATTTATACGAATTTTTGAAAGTAATTCCTTTGTTATCCATGGTTTACGACTCTTTCAAGAAGTACGTAGAAATTCATGTGGAAAACAACATTCATATAGTTTTTTGAAATTTATTCAGAAACAAGTTATATACCGCATCGGCGTTCGTTTCTTGAAGGACGCCGTTCCAGTTCAAACGAGACAGTTTCTGTCCAAAATCGTTCAAGCTATCGGGTGTTATGTTTTGTAATTTAATTGACTGATTATTTTGTTTTTTGTTTGAATTTGATTTTTTATACATAAAAATATGCCTAAGTGATCACTTTTCGGCTATTACGACACCAGATTTAGTGTATGACTCATCATAACTCGTGATAAATAAATCAAGTAGTGTCGATGATTCAGTAGTAATTCTTGTTGCCGAAGGTATCGAATTAACACATCCGCTGCCCCTAATCAGTGCATTCATCTGTATTTTACATGACGTTTCAAGAAGTCTGTTTATATTAAAATAGCCCGCTAAGATTACGTTATACCTATTTTCATTTGCATACTCAAGGAAAGACTCAAGGTAAGTAAAAAAAGGACGATAGGTTCCCACTTGGCGGACGGTAAGAAACCGAAATATTACTATGGCCTATGACTAAGGAAAGCATCTAGGTAATCTTTATGAACACAGCAATAATCAGTGAGCATCTCGCAGGAAATGTCCGATTTAACCAAGATAGCCACGCCGCCTCCCCGAGACGCCGTGCGATTAAAAAAAAAATAGCTGTTGTACATTGGCAACTTTAACACGTCAGTAGTATTCGTAAACCACGTTTCTGAAAGCATAATTATATCGAACAAAAATTTGAATTGATCAAAAAATAAGTCAAGCTCGTCTACTTTGTTTCGCGCTGATCGAGCGTTAATGTAGAAACACTTAAAAAAACTGCAATATTCACTTCCCAAAAAGGTTTTCTCATTTGATGGAAGAAAGTAGTCATCATCTGACGGAAAATTCATAGCGTCCATTTTATTATTCAACAATGAATTGGCGTTGTCATCCATTGCAAAAGAAAAACAAAACTAAATAAGGCTCACATGAAAAGCATCACACAGGTTTCTGTAAATCATCCGAAGACTTAATCACGTGCACAAGCTCACGTTCCTTCTTCCGCACGAGGGCGGTCCCATTTTTATACCAGACATAACGATAGTTCGCTGTCTTTGCCCATCCCTTGGCTTCCCAAAGAAGCGCCCTTCCCTGCTTATTTGTTATTGTCTTGACCTTTATGCAGTGCTATCCCGTGTGCACTGCTATGCTTATGGTTTTCATATGGTTGTTTACGTTTCGCAAGTTTTCATTATTCTGCCTTCGTGTGTGCCACGCTGACTGATGTGCGTGGGGAGGGGGGGGGGGGGGGGGGAGTGGGAATAGGGGGTCGACGCCTCGTCAGGCATTTAGTTGCCTTTTGCGACGGCCCCCTTGACAACTGTCTGATGTATGTTGTCTGAATAAAAAACATTGAACATTGAACATAGTCAAGTTTTCCTGGATATAAATTTCATCTTTCGATGTCCTCAAAGTCAGCCGTTCACTCAGCCAATGATCCTGGGTCGTCTGATTAGTGAAACGAACAATGACGCCTGGAACTTTATCAGATCGGGATGCTAGCCGATGAACAGCGGAAACATATTTCAAGGCGACGTCTGGTACATCAAGCTTTTTGGCGACTTCATTTACCTTTGCTAGCAGATTTTCTTTGTCTGCCTGTGGGATCCTATGGATTTCTAGATTTAGTTTCTGGCTTCTCCATTCTAGGTCATTGACCTCCTGCCTTAGTCTTTTCATCTCCACGTTGGCGTCACTTTTTTCAAGCGTTTCTACTCGTTTTTGCAGTTCTTTTGTTTCCATCCTTTGTTAGCTGATATCTTTTACCACCTCGTCGTTTTTGTCTGGTAGTTCCTGCATAAACATTTCAATGCCCCCAGCAGTTTCCTTTAAGTCCAAGAGACTATCTAATTTCGCATTTATGGTAGCGAACATGGCCGCCATTCCAGGCTCTATTTTTTCTATGCTGCTCAAACCGCCACCCTTGGATTTCACAGCTTTGCATGCTTGGCATCACCATGATCTGCGGATAGAACTACCTTTTGACCTAAACGTCGGGTCGGTGACACCGGAGCACGGGCTCACGTGATATGTGTATTCATATCTTGTACATAGGAGACCTGAGTCAGCATCTGTCACTTCTTCATTACATTTTGGGCAAACAGTTTCCATCCTTTCGAAAGTACAGTCTCAGCAACAGCAGCAGCGGCAGCAGCGGCTCGAAAAAGCAACGAGCAGATCCTTTTCTCTGCCGCCGTTGATGACGTAGTCTTGCGTTGCGAACCTTCACCAACTGCGGCCTGGCATTGCTCGCACATGGGTTGGTGACGACCGCAACACAAGATGGGTAGACGGCGGTTCTTGAATCTTGTGTCACGAGGCCTCTTTTCCGGCTGCAGCGATAGTAGGTGCGATTAGTCCTCTGGCTGTGCGAACGTTGTGCGCGCTGCCGCCACTGCTGTGTGCTGCTCAAGCAAGGAGCAGATCCTTTTCACTGCAGCCGTTGATGACGTATTCTTGCGTTGCGAACTTAGACCAACTTCGGCCCGACAATGCTCGCACATGGGTTGGTGACGGCCGCAGCACAAGATGGGTAGACGGCGGTTCTTGAATCTTGTGTGACGAGGCCTCTTTTCCGGCTGCAACGATAGTAGGTGCGATTAGTCCTCTGGCTGTGCGAACGTTGTGCGCACTGCCGCGACTGCTGTGGCGGAAGCTTCAACCGGGTTTGAACGTCTAGTTTTAGTTCTCCCCTCTTTCCAGATAAAAGCAGGATATTTGAAATCCTCGCCTAACATTATACTACAATCAGTATAGCGGTATAAGTTACTTTAAATGAAGCCATAAAATATGTCTGAAAATACTGCTGTCTTGTTTTGGTCGGCGGTAACAGGCGCCGATATTATGTCACGAACATGCAAACTTTAATCGAGCCCAAACAATTTCTTGATCGCTATCAACGAATATTCGTACCGCGTTAATAACTTTGCTGACAGCAATTCAGAAAACACCCCCCCCCCCCCACCCGCCGGAGCACCCCTTCCCCCTCCCCCTTCTTGACAAAGTTAGATTAGTTCCACCGGCGTGGAACTTATCACAAAGGCGTTTGGCTTTCATATTGTTTCCCTGAATTTCCAACTAAACTCTCATAGTTTGCTACGATGAAGGCGCGTTCGTGGTATAAAATCTTCTGAGATAGAAAGCCGTGGTGTGTTTAAATTGTTACGTTTGCTTGCATCCTCCAGAACGCCCTGCCTGCTTCCTTGAAACAAAACGTGCGCAAACATAGGGCGCGCTGCGTCCTCATGTTTCTTGTCTACACAATGCGCATGCCCTATGGTACTCTTCTCGAAGCCAAAGCACTGCTGACGGACTCCAATATTAAAATCTTAAATTGGTCCCGCGTTTCGCTTGGTGTCTTTGAGAGCCACCGGGAGATGATGCTATTTCTTTTCATTCAATTGTTTAGGTCTTCAATTCTAGATTCGAGGGAGTCATATTTTTCGCACGTGCAATCAAGTTCAACCCCTAAACTGTTGTCTCAAAACTGTAAATCTTTCTTTAGTTTGTGTCATCTATCGAACCAATTTCTTTCGGCATTAACTTTCTGTTCAAGATTGCCGATTCTAAACTGATTGCATCCAATCTTCCTTGAGTTTCTTTTTTTATTTTCTAACTCAGCTTACGAATTGATTAAGTGACGTGTCGGTCCCCGTTTCTTCCTATACAACTGTAAAAAAATGCCTTCTACTTGCGCCCCAGTCTTGGGTTGAAGTCCTCATGATACACTATAGAGCGCACCTGAGCACTGTCTGTATTTCGGTACAAAGTTACCATATAAACTTTTTTTTCCACTTTTATTGTAATCTGTAAGCAAACGATCGCATAAACTCCTTTATGGTGCAGGTATTTAAAATGAGATTTACATGCTTTTTTGCGATGGCTTCCGCACAAGATACGTTCATTGTCTTTCGCGGAAAACCCACAGCGACTAACAAAGTATTAAGTACGTGTCTACATAGACTATGTGATGTTTTATTTGGATTTATTTATCAAACTGTTATACGCAGAATTGCGTTTTATGAGGAACGCAGCGAACGCTAACTGCATTCTCAGCAATCTAGGCACGCAAGGACGTGTCCAGCGTCGCTACAGTATCCTTTTGTACGGTGTGTTTATTTTCATTGATTTTTTTTCCATTTATTTATTTTCGAAGCTTTTGCAGCTGGCGAAGCTTTCTCGAGGTGTCTCGAAGTTCTATCTCGTGATTTTATTTTTCGTTGTTGTCATTGTCTGGTCCACGGATTTGTTGTCTGGTTCAACGCAGGTGTTCGGCAGCCGATCACGCTTCACTCAATTTTTTCAAGGCGTTAGAGTTTGAATCCAAAAGAATGCAATTCTGCATTAAAACGTTGCCCGCAGTGCGAAACCTATCGTGACGTTCAGTTTTGTAAAATCTTTTCACAAGTTCCGTCATCTAACTGCATCGTTATCGCTGTTTTATTGTTATTTTCCTAAGCTCAGCGCTTTACTAGTAAGGGCCAGTTACACCAACGTCACTTATTGTAACCCAAAGTGGCTCTTTCCTAAGTCGGTTTAGCGTCCTAGAACAACCTCGGCTAAGCACGGGTTTCAATTCCGGTTTCACCAACATTAAGTCGTCTTTACAGGCGCGCCCCCAGCTGAGCGCTGGATTGGCGTAGGAAATGTAGGAATAGACAGAGCGAACTAGGAAACATTCACAGGGACGAATAATACTGGCGGAGAGGAATCACGTGACGTAAACAAAAACTGGGCCGTCAAGCTGAATGCCTTCGGTGAGTAACGAATGAAACGTCTTCAATTACTATTATTTTTACGCAGACCTTTCAAAAACAGTAGTCATAGCTTTAAATAGACACGAAATACCTTTACATTTGTTAATGTCTCTTTAATATCCGATGATCACAAAATATTTTAACAGTTACAGTGTTTTAGAGCAAACATTTTGAGATAAAGGACCCATCGAGGTACCAACATTTTATCAAACGCGAGGAAAACGCTCTACTTGCTACACTGCTGAAGACTGCCTAAACATCAGCGGCAATAAGTAGGCATGTAGAATGACTACGGAAATCAAGAATTATGCCTGATACCCATGAAGTCCAAAACAGTGACAAGCTGGCCACGGCAGCTGAGGAAATGCCTGGAGGATGTCGAGTAGAAGGTGTCGAGAGGTCAAGTCGCGAGGTAATGCTCCTTTCGTCGACCGTACTCGTTGCTCTCAGCAAGATGACAGAAATGTTCTGTACCATCGCTCAACATCTGCTACAGCCCCAAACTAACTTGAGTTTCACACTTTGCTCTTCGAATGCAGCTGTGCAGTCTCAGCTATTTATATTCGATGAGCCCCTCCACAGGTACAGATTACTTGTATACTTTATATATGCCCCATTACGCCAATATCCTGAAAACGGCAACCACGGCGCGTGGTTTGAACAGTCTTGGGATCTTCAAAACGATAAAGCAAACCCAACTCGTTTGGTCAGCGTAAAATGGAGAGCATACACAGAAATGTCATTAGAGTTTTTTCTGTAACCGCATTGTCGCTTTTACTGCATGTATTGCAAATTACCTTCATGAACTAAAATAATATCTCTCCAGTTGTGCGTTTTATTCTAATAACTTGAACAACTAGAGTGAGGGATGGATGCTTGGCTGTTAGGGCTCAGGAAGTAAACTTAAACATCCACATTGGAAGTAAATTTTGATCGTTCGTAGTTTTAAGGAGCATTTGAACTTACTGGACCCTTTTATGGTTTTCGGGGGATATTTTTAGACTTATTAAGAAGTTATCTTGAGTATCGCTGCCAGAAAGTTGTTATAAACAATAAAACGTCAGGTATTAAACCCATTCATTCTGGAGTACCCCAAGGTAGCATCCGTGGACCGTTGTTATTTAACATTTATAAAAACGACATAACACACATTGACGATAATACCCAATTTGTTATTTACGCTGACGACACTAACTTATTTTTTAAATCTACAAACACTAAAGAATTAATTGATCATGCAAATAATGTGCTAAGCAAGCTAGACAAATGGAGCATATACAATTTCTTAACCATAAAGACATATAAAACAAAGGCTGTCCTTTTTAGGCCTAGAAACCAGAACGTAAATGTTGAAACCAATCTTATGATGGGCACCTCAAATGTGGATATTGTTCCTTCAGTAAAAAACCTAGGAGTGTTCTTTGAAGAACACTTAGTTTGGAATAGACATATTGAGATAGTTGCAAATAAACTTGCCCGCGTTGTTGGAGGTCTGACAAGGCTGCGATATTCTCTACCAACTAGTACAAAATTGTTTATTTACAACTCACTTTTTCTCTCGAACATCACCTACTGTCATTTAGTTTAGGGGAACACAACCAGGGCAAACACTTCAAAAATATTCTTACTACAGAAAAAAGCCGTTCGCGCTATCTCTAGTTCAGCCTACGATGCACACACAGAACCACTTTTTAAGTGTCTTAATGCTTGTGCTGTACAGTTGTTATATAATGACTTGCTGCTCAAGAGATACTATGGGGGGAAAAAAACAAAATAACAATTTTATTGACCAATTATCGAAATTAAAAAGAAACACTAGCAGCTATAACACACTTCACAGTGAAATGTGGAATATACCCTTTGCACGTACAAATTACGGTACTCAATCATTTCTTTACACACTGCCATCATTACTCAATTCCCACACTCATTAGAAAGTAAATGTGTTTTTGATGTTATTAGGTTTCTTTTTATACAACCTTGTTTTTCCGGTTTTTGTTTTGTTTTCACTGCATTATTGGCCTAACATATGCTAAGTTCTGTTTTGCAAACTGCTCTATAGATTGTTACTTCTTCCATGTTTACTATTGTATAATAGCCGCTGTCGCTAATTAGATCAATCGGGGGCACAGACCTCGTCAAACCACACTCCAGTGGCTTTTTGTCTGTGCTCCCGACATCACCATCCTTGTACGATGTGGTGTCAAATAAATTTGATTTGATTTGATTTGATTTGATTCTGTCCTGGTCAGTGAAGCTCTTGGAATATAAACTAGCAAATCTCCCCAATGGGTCATATCAAGAGGTGGCAATTAACTAGTCAGAATAAAGCACTTGTTGCTGTTCTTTCTGATGCCTTCATACACAACGAATCTCCGTTTATTCGTAGCACACGAATTTAACGTTTTTATGGACATATTTGTCTTTCTCACTGTTTGTCTTTCAATGTGAATAACCAAATCACTCAAGCTACCATTTAATAAAGGCTTCTTTATTGAACTATAGGTATCGGTACCTGTCCATTGCATATGTAAATATTAAGGAAGAATCGTTTTTGAATTGTATTGATCATAAAAGCTAAACATACTTACATAAACCTTTATGACTGTAAGATAAACTTGATTGTCTGTCTTATTGCAGAAATGGAAGCATGTTTTATTAAATACGAAATTAAAATTGTACTCATCAGGGCCATTTTCTTGATAACGTTAAAGGTCTTGATTACAACACATTGCTCGCTCAAAGGCATAGTCACTTGAGATTATGCATTCATGCATTTCTAAAACGTGCGTTAAAAAAAGAACGTTTAAAACAATTAAGATGAAACTTAAATGGCGCAATGTTTAAATGATAAAATCGTCAAGCGCATAAGGTACCAGAAAAGGAATTTTATTTTGTAGGCTCAACGCAACAGTCCTCATTTACAATTCAATGTAACGTTTTTCGCTGCTAAATTGTGCGCCGGAAAGAAAGGAACTCACCCAGAGAAGTTAAATCGATGGTACTGAACAAATGCCTGTCGTACCTGTTAAAAATAAACCTGACTGCATTAATCTGAGCAAAATCTAGAAAAATTACACCGCTTTCTAAGTGCACGAGAGAGAATGTATTTAACGTGCGTGGACTATCTAAGGTTTAGAGTAAGACAAAAGCCTGAATATTTAAACTTCTCATCATACTTAAAAACGATCACATTGACGGTCGAGCTAGATTCACAATGTATTTTATTTTTCGCACATTTTTATAGATACAGACTTGTCACAGTTGATTTTTACTAGCCATATTTACACTAATAAGAGAAGCGCAAAACCGAGTTATTACGCAACCGTTAATCACTTACGGACGTTATTCCATTATACAAGACGCTATCATCGGTATAAATACCAATTTTTCCGGTACGTTTACTACAATATTGTTAACATAAAGATAGAATAAATGAGGCTATAAAACAGAATCCCGCGGGACACCTAAGCTGAGCAACATTTCCACAGAGGCAGCGTTCCCCGCGAAAAAAAACAAAGAAACTGCGATCTGTCTTTTAAACAATCGGTGATTGAGTGGAGTAAAAATGACTTATAAAGTATAAATTTCAGCTTAAAAGCACTTAAGGTGCGAAACCTTACCGAATTGCCCGCTAAGTACAAAGGAGTATTTTTCTTGTAGAAATAAATGTTCTTACTGGAAATTGCAACAAACTGTTAATAAATAATATTTCAGGTTATTATGACGATATTGAACACCGGAATTATGAAAAAAAAAACATTTGCACGCGAGAAATAAAACATTATTTCAACGGTAGTTCCATTAGTAAGAAAAATATATTTTGGTCTATTCAGAAAACATAGCACCGGCTTTAATACATCAGAGTATTCTGATGTTCAAATCGAAAGAATACGTTCACTAACATATAACATGGGAAACGTGCCCCCAATGAACCCAAGAAATAAAAATGCACATTTATTACAAAATTTAGTCTCCGAATGTAAAGAAACTGCGAGACTCGTCTTTCTCCAACCACAGATATCGCGGCCTAAAGGCCTAAATAGCAAAACAAAATCTTGTTTCAAATTCCCAATCATTGGATCAAAAGCCGTAAAACAATGTCGAAGAATAATATTAAAGCAAAAAAAAAAAGAACAACCAGTAAAAAAGAAAAAAAAAAAACGATTTTCTTATTGGTCGTCTGAGCCGAAAGAAGTCTCGAGGGCATTTTCATTACGTTCACTTTCTGTTTTAAAAGAAATCGCTTTTCGAAGTTATCGTGTGGGGTTTTATCCTGCCGTTTGGCCGATCCTATTTTTGTAATTCTTATTTTTATACCCCTCTTGCAATCTGCTGGACCATTTTTGCCCGGAGCTAAATGAAAACAAAACACCGCAGCTTTCATTACCGACGAACTGCAAGAAGAAACAGGGAGCATGTTCACAATAGACACAAATACAAGCAAAAATAAAAATGATTCAAGGCGTATAATTTAAAATGAAAAAAAAAATAGGAGCGCCACAAATTTCAGACATAACAAAGATTAGTTTGGGCCTAAGTCCCTCCCTTACTTTAAACTCATACGCACGTGACTCAAGTTCGATATTTCTTATTAAAATTCGGTGTGGCGAGACGCAATAAGACGTTAAAACAAAAGTTTGATAACGTATTGTTTTCATTTCCTTTGTGTTTCAAAGTACAACGCCCTTGTTTCTGTAATTGCGAGTCCCGTGGATAGCTCCCCCGCTTAGGAGTTGGTTCGAGGATAAGAGTTCTGCGCGACTTTACGCTCGAATGATCCTTCTTAAGTCCATGCGGATGATATGATGCCTGGGCGATAATGAATTTCATGTTTCGCTTTCCTTGGCGTTGCGGCTTTGGAGAGCATCGTCCTTTAAAACCGCAGATTTAAATTTCTGATAGTGGCGGACATTGACAAAGGGATGGCGGTGTACGCGAAAATTAATTTTGACATTTTCAAGGTACCAAAGAGTTCTGAAGGTGAAAGAAGTAACAGAACCTTGATCAATAAACAGGAAGTGTAAGCCCCTTGTAATAAGCTGAAATATGGGATGCAGTGGAAAACGTTTTGTGAGAGTTTAGATTATGTTAAAAATCTACGTCGAATTATCACCGGGCTGTGAAATAATTCGCTAGGTGATATATCAAGTGATAGTTGATAACAAGCGAGACCTTAGTGGACAACGTTTTCAACAAACATTAGACTGATTCTGAACAATAAAACATGTGCAAAAGGAGCCAAGACGTCCACACGGATAATGAGAGCGAATCACTTTGGAAAATAGTAATAAACAATAACGTAAAATAACCTCTTTCAATAACCTCCTTTGACACCTAATTTGTTTATATAAACACTTCGTTCCTGCTAAACTAAAACAAAATAAAGATTTCTGAAGGGTCGTGTTCTTTACTTCATAATAATTATACCACTCTTATTCTAATAGCCTGCGTCCCTCTTACAGACGCACGTTCGTTTATTTTTATGCGTTTGTTATCTTTTTTTTCTTCAGGGTTTCGAAACATTTACTTGAAAATATTTTTTATGTTTAATTATCTGCTTCATTTAATGGTTACGACGGCAGCTTACGTTAGAAGTAGCAAGAACTAGTGAATTAGTTCTTCAAATTTAAAAACAAGATACAAATGACAATGGACGTGTTAATATATTTTTTATCTGATTAAATTTTGTTAGTCTTTTAACATACTTTGTTTGGCACCAGCTGGGTCACACCATCACTAACACCACCGATGTATCATTATTTATCACTCAATTTTTGATTGCAAGGCAATACGTATGTTAAGACATTAGATTTGAGTGATTTATGTAATTTTTTCAGCTTCCTTTTGACGTATAACCTTTCTGGCTTGGATATCGTAATGTCCTGTGTAATATTTGTAACGTTTGAATTGTTTCTTTCTAACGTATTCATAGCTTACTAGCAGTTCATCTACATATCGTGAAGAACAAATCAACCAATGATTGTGTTCTTTGTTCACGAAATCTATACTTCGTCTGGGAAAGTAGCATTGTGTTTAATGAATAACCGAATAAAATATATATTATTGCAAACTAAGGAAATAAATTTATGAAAGAGGAGTACCTAAGAATCTATCTAAAAGTTATTATAATCTTGCAAGGCTGCATTAAACCTTGAGAATGTAAATAACAAAAACAAGGGACAAATTTTCTTAATATGCATACCACAAATATATCGTAATAGACTGATAATGCATATCTCGTACTTTGTGGAGCTAAATGCAAAATAATATTAAAAAATAAAAAAATACGCTTGCCCCAAGTCACATGGTATTTTATTATTTGTTTACTCCGGGCTACATCCTGCAAGTCTTACCCAAAACCTCTTGAATGTCCTCTGAACAAATTATCTCTGCTATGATCCCTGCCGGGCTGGGCCTGTGGAATCCAAATAAACTTACAACTCTAAACTTCAGACTTTATTAATTACGCGTAACCATTTTACAATTAAATATTCGTGATGTCATTAACTTCATTAATCTTACTGAACTAATGAAAGTGCCAACTGTATAAGTTAAAGCCAATAAACTATTTCCTAACCGCGCGCATAGGCCATCGATCACCGGTGATCGACGGTTTTCAAGCGCAGTCATTAAATTAAATTTAATACGACGAATTATCTTCCCAATCTCGTGGATAGCCAAAGAACTGTAGCTTCGATTTCAACGTAGGTTTGAGTTTTATTACAATCTGGTGGGTTGTCAAGAATAGTCTTGTGTACGTTGGTTGCACTTGTCTAACACGGCTAACTGCTTGCATCACTCTTTGTAACAAAGATGACATTATTTACAGAATTTAACTAATGTTTGGTATATATTTAAACTTCAAGAACTCTGGGGACACTCTAAATGATTCTATAGGCGTCACTTAACAGCTGGTTTTCTGCAAGCATCACTCTAATTTCCAATCTGTTCGCGCAGCTGAAACACCGAGAAGTTCCCAAAGGAGTTCATTTCGCAACTGCCGTTTGCTTCTGCGGCATGCTTCTCGTAGCACGTAGCTTTATGTTTCTCTTTAATCAATATCAGAGACGGTTTGCACGTTTTATGTTCCCAACAAGCAGGAAACATATGCTAAATATAAGGAGACCGCTATCAAGTGTATGGCAAAACTAAGATATAAAACAAAGAAAGCATTCTGCTGGGGATGTGAGGTATACTCTCTGTTTTTCACCACTATAAGCGTTCCTTCGTTGAAAAGCGTACGTGTTACGGAGGCTATCTATCCGACGAACCCAAGAATAGACAATGCCAGTTACAGCGCACCAACTTTCAAAAGTAACAGCCGTGAGGGTGGGGCACATTTTATATATTCTGATTTGTGTTTATCTGTCGTTTCATTTGAATAGCTGTAGAAGCTGCTGTATTTATACGCGTTCCACACGTACTTTGTACTTTCAGACAACACAATTTTAAAACATTTTTTTGCACAAAAGAAAATTAAGTTGATATCACCTCAGTTTCTTTTGGAAAAAACAACAACTAATTGGCTCCTTTTTTCATGTATCATATTGCTTCATACGCAAATTAGTTAGGGAAGTAAAAGAGTTTGCACGGATCTTTTGAACATTGCTACTTTTCACGTGGTCAGGAAATAGTAAAAATACTAATTTATATAACTCTTGTGTCTGCCAACATGCGGTGCAAAAACGTTGGCTCGCATTTAAATGACTGAACTGATTTATGTTTCCGTACACGTGAAGTGAGTACTCTGCAGGTAAGTTTCTTTTACGAAAAATAGCTTGTTCTCATTCGCCCCAACTGCGGGGTAGACGGCGCGCAGTTGCAGTACTGAGAAGTTCCGAAAGGAGGTCATTTCGCAACTGCCGCTTGCTTGCGTGGCATGCTTCTCGTGGCACATAGCCCTATGTGTTTTTTTAATCATTATAACCCATATAAGTACCGATAAGCAGTACCGAAATAGAAATAAAGTGAGTGAGTAAGTGAAAACATGCCATTTAATGAACGCCAGAGGCGAATCCTTGAACGCCTTGGGTATTGTAGAGGCCACGTATAGGTTGAGTTCATGTTTTATTAATCGTAGCTTTTTCTGCCTTCGGGCATATGAGCCCACGATAATTCCCGATGGACTTGTACCATCGAGCATTTCCAAAGAAGGTTGCCTGAGGTTGGCAGTTAAAGCCTCAAATCCTTCTTGTGTACACTAAGTGCAGCGACCGTTTTCGTTTTAGCGCGAAAGCCTTTAGGAACTCGTGTCGCATCGGCGTCGGCGTCGGCGTCGGCGTCACCGTCGCCATCGGTGTCGTCGTCGGCATCGGCGTTGGCGTCGGTAAGACGGAAAACTCCCATAATGCAAAGCGCGCGGCCACATGTGACGTAAAACGTGGCTGTGACGTCACGATCCTACCGACTAGCTAAATGTGGGGGAAAACTTAGCCGAAATTTTTGCCGCCAAAATTTAGCGGCAAATTTTCCCGCCAAATTTAGGGAAACAATTTTATGCAAAGTTTGGCGGGAAGGTTCCAATGAAAACACGTGACGTCTTGTGACGTCACGTGACACGTGACGCTTCCGACTAGACCACACACACACGCTTGCACGGCTTTGGACCGGCGCGGATTTAACGAGAAGCATTCGCGAACGATGACCGATAACGCTATCGCGTTCCATTCTTAAAGGCGACGGTCCGTATTCTCCGGAGTCGAACGGCGACCCACCGGCTGTAGCAAGGCGGGAACCAATCCACCCCCTCCTCATCCGGAGTGAGAAGCCGGAGCACTTCATGCCTTTCCCTTCTCGGAAATTGTGTTGCCCTCTCGTGGTCGTAGTGTTCTTCCAAGTCGGCCTTGTTCTGCGCAGTTTTAGGGCTGTGATCTAAAGCTTGTGGGTCGCTCAATAATACTGCCGCCCAATCGGTCTCCGCCTGGGCCGCCCTCCCAAGAAGTCACACGGTAGAGAAGATCTGAGCAAACACTTTACTGTTCCTTGGTGCTTGAACACGTCTTCACCGGGGCTGGCTCGGTCTTGTGTTCTGCCGAGTCCTTCAGGACTTGCTCCGTTGCGGACGTCTTCCCGGGGCAGTGGCGTACCAACTTCAGTTTGAGTGGGAGGCAAACCAGACCCCCCCCCCCCCCCCCCAGGGGCCGGGGGGCGGTGCTCTTGGTATCCCTTGGGTGCCGCCGGCCAGTATTTGCCCTGCCTAGTGGCGGCTGTTTCAGGGGGGGGGGGGAGCGGGCAAAACACATGCCTTGCCCCCCCACTCTAAGAACTGGGGGGGGGGGAGCGCCCCCCTTGCCCCCCCGGTTGGTACGCCCATGTCCCCGGGGCTGGCTCGGCCTTGTGTTCTGCCGAGTCGTTTAGGGCTTGCTCCATCGCGGTCGCTCCAGCTCGCTCCTCGTCTCTCACTGTTCGAGCGCCGGTCTCGAGCGCCGCTCGGCCGCTCATGGCGTGTACCCCCCCGCGCCGTCTTCCTCCTCGACTATCCACACATCCCCCCTCTCAAAGCCCGGTCTTCGGGTGGCCTCGGGTGGTCGGGGACTCACGGGTCTTGCCGAGGAATTGCTCCACCTCGTTCATGATGTCGTACCTATTGAAAAAACCAGCTTAAGCTGGGTTATTGCCCCAGCATGCCCAGTTTGGCATGCTGGTCATGCTGGCTAAACTGTTCATGCTGGTGGATTTCCCAACCAGTTTAACGTGTTTAAATTAATACACAAGATAAACAAGCCAAGCTCTTCAGAAAAGCAACCTCGGCATCCAATTTATTATTTTCTTACTTGCGGCCTGCTCACATAAGATCAGAGGCTACATAACCTCGGCACAAACGCAGTACTAACCGACGCACAGTGGTTCTCGGTGCAAAGCAAACAATGTTAATAAAACCAGATTGCGTATCTCTCAACATGAAAAACCCTAGACACACGCCAAAAACAGGAAATAACAAAAGAAAATACTACACGGATGAGAGAAGCGAACCTGGGTCCCACCAGTGATGGGGGCGAAGCGGCCTCTGGCGTGGTCGGCAGAGGCGAGGAAATCCGTGTGGCTCGGATGGCATTGGCGATCCTCCTCGGCACCACCGTCATTCACGAGCCCACACACGTTCGAAGACACGAAGCGACGCCTCAGTCGGGACGTCCGACCTCTTCCCCCACTGAACGGACTGCCGCTCGCTGTCTTCCCACAACCCGCTTCGCTTGCACCGTCGTTCAAGTAGTCTCCGAACAACGCCCACACAGCCGTCCCTTCGAAAATCTTCCCAAGCTAGCCGAACGTGCCTCAAAATCTCCGTTCCTACCCCTCTCTCTCTCTCCTTTCCCGCACGCAAAGGCAGCCTGCAGAGCGCCTGAAGCGCCCGGTCGTCTACCAAAAACGAGAGGACAAAGAACAGGACGTGGCCTGGTTCCAGACTAAGCCGACCTTGGCGCGCGCGCTCCCAGCAATGCCAGTTCGATCATCTCTAGCCGACCTTGGCGTGCGCGCTCCCAGCAAGACCAGCTTGACCACCACGATTATGAGTTCGACCAGCTTCACCAGCTTGTCTCCCAGCTTGACCACATTGGCACCATGGAAAAGCCAGTCTGACCAGTTAGGACCAGACTGGCTCCCAGCTACACCAGATTGAATCTAAAACCAGATTGTAGTTAGACCATGCTGGTTTTTACTTAAATCCAGACTGAGCTTGATTGCCGAGGTAAACCAGTTTGACTACTAGATTGACCAGTTTGCCCAGCTTAGCTACCAGCTTGACCAGTTTGATTTTCATCCTGGGTTCTCCAGTAGGTGTCGACAGTCAGGGGGGACGGAGGGGGCAGCTGGACGACACCGGCCCCATGGCTTGGGCCGAAAGAGGCGAAAGCGGCCGATGTGGTAGGTGCCGTCGTGCCTGCGGATTTGACGGCGGCAGCCGCGGCAACTGGTGCGGTGGCCGCGGCGACTGGTACGGCGGCAGGGTTCTCGGGAAGCTGGACTTGCTGGACGGGGGCCAAGGCAGCGGGAGCCATAAGGTCCGGGCGGCTTCTTCTCAAGGGCTGCACCTCTGCCACCACGTTTTCAGGGAGGGGGCGAGCCTCCAGCAGGTCGAGGTGGAGTTGACCTGCCTCGTGGGTTTCTAGGTGTATGATTGGGACCCCGCACAGCCAGCAAGTGTCAGGCATTACCGAAATGCATGGCACCAACGGCCGCGTGTGACCACGAAACCTGGTGTGGGACTTTGTGGTCGGGCTGCCCGAGCGTTGGCCTTAGTTGATTTTTTCTTCGCCGGCGAGAGACGTAGTGGATGGCCTCTCCTTTCCCACACGCCGTCCACGTGGCCACGGTGTGGCAGGGGCTTACTCGAGGCATGCCCCGCCTCGCAGACAGACCTGCCCCATTCCGCGGAGGGGCCGTCGCGGACAGGCCTACCCTTTGCCGCGGTGTTGCTGCGGACGGCCCTGCGCCGTGCCACGATGCTGATGCGGACGTGCTTGCCACGTGCCGCGATGTTGTTGCGGACGGGGTTGTCCCGTATCATGAAGGCGTTACTGCTCCCAGGCTCGTGGTGCCGGACGAGCCCATACGGCGTAGGTCAGTTCCGCCGTTGGGCTATCCCGGTGCCGTCGCCTCCGTGGCCGGCCACCGTGAGGGTATGGTCGACCGGACCAGCGCCTTCCATCTCCGCGGCCTGGCCCGTCCGGTAAGTCTCCTGGGTAAGGCCATCTGCGACGGCTTCTCCAGGGAGGCATCCTGTGCAGAAAAAAGACTGTTAGAACACCGGAAAATTATTTACTTTCTTCCGCAGATGGTGGCGGTGGCGGTAGCCTTCATTAGTTATCTTCTCCATTGCGACGGTAGTACCCCTTCAAGTCTGCGATGTGAACTAGACCAGACTCTTCGTTTGTATCACGTCGAGCGAGTTTATAAGTAAGCCGCGACATTTGCGTTTTTATCTTATATGGCCATTCCCATCTCTGAGCAAGCCATGCAGCGAAACAGCTAACTGCGTTATCCAGAGGGTGGGTTCTTCTCAGGACCAAATCACCAATTTTGAATTCCAAGTGCCTATGGCTCTTGTCAAACTGCGCCGCTTGCTCGATCCTTGCGGCATCGAGGTTCTCTCTATACTATAGAGAGAACCTTGATGCCGCAAGGATCGAGCAAGCTGCGTCGCCTCGGTTGCAAGCTGCGTCGCCTCGGTAAAAACAGACCAATCTGCTTTATCGAACTTCCAACGGGCAGTCCGCATTGGCACGCACTTCGGAGGAAGGTTGTTTTTCAAAAAAATCGGAAAGAGGTCGCTTCCATGTGGGTTAGTATCTGCGACCCATGTAAAAGAAGTAAAAATGTAAGCACTACCGATGGAAAGATCAATACACGAGGATGATAATGAGGATGGGCTAAAATAGGTTGGTTCTCCCGTGTTAAAAAGACAAAGTGAGTGATACGTTAACATTGATTCGATCATTCGACCACGGGTGTCAACGTGGTCGCTACCCCATAGACAGTTGTGGGCATTAAAATCTCCGAATAAAAGAAAGTGTTCTGGGAGTTGGAGTAAAAGATCATTAAAATCACTTAAGGTAAGAGCAAAAGAAGGAGGTATGTACAGGGAGCACACAGTGACCACTTCGTAAAGGAGGAGGCGCACCGCCCCCGCCTCCAGTCCAGTGGCTAAATCGACCACACAGCAGAGAATGTGCTTAGACACAATCACTGTAACCCCCCTGCAGAAACAGATACGTCAGCTCCATCTTTTCTAAAAATGCAATACCGCCTAAGAAAATTTGTAAGACTTGCATAAGATGAGTTTCCTGCAGACATAGGGCTTGTGGCCGATGTTCCTCCAAGAGGAACTCCACATCGTCGAAGTTCCTCATAAGACCACGACAGTTCCATTGAATGATCGCAGTCATTCTTTATGGAAATGCCCCTATTAAAGAAAAAAATTAAAAAAGGGTAGGAATGGAATGGTCATTTTGGAGGAACTACTGGTTTTTTCCCCTTCTGTTTTCTGTTTGTTGTCTGCCACTCCATGTCCTCTATGTCAGTTTCTGGAGCAGAAACGGTGCCAGCATCCGCTGTCATCTCTGCGTCCAGAGCCTTGTTGGCAAGCCTGCCAGAAGCCTGGGAGCTATCAGACGACCGGGGGGGGGGGGGGCAACCCCCGGCCTCTGCCTTGCCCTACTGGAGAGGCGTTCGACGTACTGGGCTGTCCCACTGCACCATTCGCATTCTCCACTGCACGTGAAACGTGCTGCTTCCTCGGCGAAGTCCTTCCAAAGAGGACGAGCGAGGGGCTCGCTCCCCTTCTGGGGGGACGACGCAGAAGGAAGGGACGATGGAGTCATCACCATCGCCTCAGTGGCACCCGAGTCTTTTGTAACACGAGGTGTGTCAGCTGCTTTTGCAGCTGAGAGTGAGTGCCCAGGCAGAGCAATTTTCGGCCTGGGCGTGGGGGACTGCAGCGGCTTCCCACGGTCAGGAAAAGAGACCTGGGTTGCCACTGATGCATTGGACAGTGCACGTCCCCTGCTGGACAGCGCCTCGGCAAAAGATCCTCTCTGAAAAGCGGAGAGACGACGCTTCGCATCCTGAAAGGTAATGTTCTCCTTTACTTTGAGTGCAAGAATTTCCTTTTCTTTCTTGAAGTGGCTACAAGCTCTTCAGTATGCTGGGTGGTCACCATCACAGTTGGCACACTTGTATTCTGCTCTGCAATCGTCAGCAGGATGGTCTTTGCCACTGCACCTGGCGCAGGTCTCACGACCACGACAAGCGCGCGAACCGTGACCATAGCGCTAGCAACGGAAGCAGCGGAGAGGATTTGGAATGTACGGCCGCACTTTGCAATTGATGTAGCCTGCTTTCACTGAACGTGGCAGCGTGCTCTTCTCAAAGGTTAGAATTATGTGTCTAGTAGGTCGTTCCTCGCCATCCCGTCGGATTTCGATTCGTTTTGCAGCGACAACACCTTGAGCCTGCAGGCCCTCCACAATTTCTTCGTCGGAGCTGTCCGCCCGATCATCCTCCGATATCACACCGCGGATGGTGTTGAGTGTATGGTGAGGAGAAACAGTCACCTTGAGGTTATGAATAATTTGAATATTCAGCAAAGCTGTGGCCTGGAATTTTTGGAATACCTCCACAAGAAAGTCACCTGAAGAGAGCTTCTTAGCTTCATATTTCGATCCTAGTATGCTTTGGAGTACCTTAGCAACAATGAAAAGAGACACCTTGGACAGCGGTTTAGCAGTGTCCTCGGAGTGCAGTACAAAAAACTTGGTAAAGTTGTCGTTGGAGTTTGAGTCGTCTTTGTTCAAGAACGTTGAAAGTGCTTCGGTCCGGACTCTTTTAGGAGGCCGATCAGGTTGTTTTAGCGTAGAACCCATACAGATGGGAAGGAAATTCAGTGCCCGGGTGCACCGCCCACCACGGAGCCCAACAAGGGGGTAAGTAATGTGCCATAGCAAGAAAGGCATGGCTGACACAATTACTCTACCAGTGCTGCCCGGGCACTATACCCTAGTGTGGTAGCAGGGACAGGACCTGTTTCCACTCAAGGTTGGCCCTTGCCGCCTAAGGAGGTGAAAAAGGAAGGAAGAGAGTGTAGGAGAAAAGAAAAAGAGGTGGGAGGAAAAGTGAAAGAAGGAAGAATAGGGTAGAAGAGGCGACCGACTGAATCATCCTGGTCGGGCCAAGCCAGGACACCTGTCTACGAGAGACAGGGGCCGAAGCGGTGTATTGCCTCACCCGGGGAGCCCCGAAGGGTCCAAACGAACCCCGGGCTCAGCTCAACCACCAGGGTCCCCTTTTCCCCGGACACGGGCTAAGCAACGCACAGCCAGGCGTGGGTGGGCGAACCCACATGGCTAGGGGTTCGTAGTGACGCCAGTCACCCAGCACCTACTATAAAGTAGGTGCTCCCTGCGTGCGGGTATGGTGGCCCACGTGGCTGGGGTCCGTGGTGACGCTACTCACCAAGCACTTATTTATTTATTTTATTTATACTGCGACCTCAGTTGAGGTCATTGCAGGAGTGGATTACACAACTAAAAACATGAGTAGAGAGAACAATAAACGTGAACATATTCAACAACAAATGATTCGCCAGAAACACCAAACATCAAAGGAAGTCAACTTTCGCGAGTTTTATAACAAAGTCGTCATACTGGAGCATACGTGTAGAACCGTCAATACAATTCCACAGCTCAATAGTGCGCGGAAAAAAGGAATTTTTAAAACAGTTTACGCGAGAACGAAAGGGTACAATATTTAAGGGATGGGAACGCCTAGTGCGCGAAATATCTGAGAAGGAAATATACTTCATACATTCAATGCCACTTACATTATTAACAATTTTATGTAACAACTTCAATCGCTCGATAGTTCGCCTTAACGATAAAGATTCTAGCCCTAATGTTGGCAAAGCGGATGAAGGTCCGCTTAGCACCTAAGGTGCAGGCGCCCCCTGCGGAGCTCGGGGTCCGTGGAGACGCCACTCTCCAAACACCTGCTTCCACAGGTGCCCCCTGCGGGGAAGTAGTGAAAGAGAAATAGCAGAACACAACACTATCGTTTCTTGTTGAAGGTCGTGGAAGCCCGAGTTGACGTCATTCATACCCCCCCCCCTCTCGCGGCTCTTACAAGTTTCGTGGTTTTGTTTGCGGCTCATAGGCCGGGTCAGCCTGGCCACCCCTGCTCTATAGTGTCGTGCAACGCCCCGGAAAAGCGGTTCGTTTTAATTGGGAAAATGGCGGCCGACGGAGTTTTTGAATACATGGGGCTCTACGGTGCCAGAAACCGAAAACGGGCAAAAATGGGCTCCATTTTCCCGTTGAACTTTTCAGAAAATAACTCGTAACTTTTGAATAAGGAATCAGATCGGGCTTAAACTTTGACATCTGGTTGTGACTTCTAGCGTTGCCTTTGAGCGGAGAATGAGCGTTCGGAGATGCTTAGTTTAGTTTTGCGGTAAAAAAAATAAAACCTGTAAATTTTCTTTTGTGACACCCTCCATATATATATAAAAATATACACGGTGTGTTTTTTATATTGTTTACAGATTTGCTAAAAAAAAGAACATGAAAGCTACTGTTAAGTGGTTTGTGCGAGTAAGTTATACGGTCAGGGGGACATTATAGGGGTGGCTAATCTATGCAATAAGTCGGCTAATTAATACAACTTTGTAATTAAATTTTTAATACGTGAAATACAGATTAGGATCCAGTCAGAAACGTACTGAGCGCCATCGAAAACCACTATATCAACTCTTTTCAGGAGGACATAAACCACGTCGGAAATTTGGGGCCGCAACAAATTTATCACTCGTGCAGCAGGCAGAAAGTTGGCAGCGGCAAAGCGCGGATGATTAGATTATCACCGCGTTCCACAACTGCTAGCTTTGCGCCTGCTGCATGAATGGCAACTTTGGTGCGCCCCTGAGTTTCCTAGAAACTTAAGGTCGTTCTAAAAGGAGTGTTTTTGGTGGTTCCCGATGACGCTCAGTACGTTTCTAATTAGAACCATGTCTATTTTAACTGACTGAAACTTTAATTAACGAATTTAAATATTTATCAGGCTTATCGCAAATAATAGCCACCCTCATAATGTACCCCTTACCATATAACGTACTTGCACAAACCGGATAAGTGTAGCGTTTATGGCTTTCTTAAACAAATCTGTAAAGCTTAAAAAAATACACCTCGTATCTATACATATAAAGAGAGAAACAATATTATTGATGCACTTTCTTTAACTTTGTCAAACTTTGTGTATAAGGAAATGTTATTTTTTATGCAAGCGTTTTTTGTTTTATAACGTAGATATCTTCTTGCTAACTGTGTGTTTTTTTTTGATGCGGAGACCTGTTGCTTGTGCGCGATTTGCTTTTTTTGTTTTTCGCAAACTGTATTTTATCAGAAACTGTTAAATTTTGTAGATCACGAATAGAAGCTGTGTGTACATTTTCCTAGTTTATGTGAGCTTTTGTGCCTCCTCTTTCGTTTTGTTTTATATGTTTGTAGTTTGATAAATATGCTTTCATTTTATTAGAGTGTTTTCTTCGTATATTAAAAACTATTTTGCTGCTAAATTCGAAAAAGGTACCAGAGGCCTTCAAGCTGCCCTTGACACATTTTTGTATGGGGCACCGTTACCTTCAAGAAAAAAAAGTAATAAACGATTCATTGATTAATTGAATACTCGAGTAAATACGGCATTGTGAATGCACGTAATATGTAAAGAAAAAAACCATGACAATATGATGATAATGATTTGTATAAAATTCAAATCTGATTCTTAGTACTTTACAAAAAGAATTTTAGAAAACTTGTGACAAATTTCATCCACACTTCTTTCTTAATAAAGCAAAACTATTGTATTCTTAAATTTCAGTGAAAAACTTGAATATATTGAGAAAAGTAGGGATCATGAAATATACGATGCATTCAAATGAGTTTGCAGTGTATATTTCGCGCGCGTTTATGCCGAGCTTCTGACGCTCAGCTGAGCAGCACGCAAAGGGTTTATTTTTAGAATTCGCATGGTACTACGGAGATCGTACAGAACGTTGGGGCATCATTACGACCTCGCATCTAACGACTCTGCCGATGGAGATCAGGCACGCTCTCCGTGAGGAATCGACGTCGGGAAGACATCAGCGGAGCGAGCGTCGAAGAAGGTCCCCACGGCGCAGATGATCTCTGGGGTTTTTGGTCTGATCTTGATTGATAGGCTGCCCGACCCGCGTGTTTACCCGAATTTTCGTTTCATCGGGGGAACAGAGTCAAACGACGTGCACGTGCAGCCGTGCGTCGTGTTTGTGCGCTAGCGAATCCACGTATTTCTTTCATGTTTTCTCGATGGCGATAAGAATGAAGCATAGCAGGGGTCTTTGGCAAATGTGACAACGTCTTGCTAACGTAAAACGTCCTTTGACTAGTTCGCTGTGGATACCGTGAAGCCGCAATTTGTGAAGCCGTGGCCAGTGTCATCCCATAATGTAACGCGCGCAGTGTTGCATTATGGGACGCCAAAAACCTACGCGCCAACTCAGTTCCCCCTTTAACATTAGCGGGGAAGTTGAAGTAGTGTCAAGGTCACGTGACATCGGGACACGTGACATCAATTTCCACACTAAAGTTGGCGGGAAAAGGAACGTCCCGTGGCGTACACACCAATTCAGTTTCCCCGCTAAATTTAGCCGGAACATTGACGTCGCGTGGATTAATGTCACGTAATGCTAAAAAGTATCACGTATGCAACACAATTGCCCAGCAATTTGGCACACAATTTATTTTCTTACCTTCAGGTGCTCCCCTTTTTCATTGACAGCATAACAAACGCCTGGCGCGGCAACGTACAGTATCCTGAGATCCCTCCGCAGCAGATGACATTGCGGCGTTATTTGGTAGGGCATCGAAGAACGAATGACGAAGCAAAAAATGTGAACACGACAATCCACGCTTTACGTCTTGAAGCTGAGGTCGGTGACCAAAGTGGGCATATGCAGCGTGCAAGTTCGCTCCCTGTTGACTCACCTCGGTCGTTTGTTTACCATACTTACGCTAACACGTGATTTTCTTTCCACCCGACATAGACCAAGGACGTCGAGTGCTCCTCTCATCGTGCGTTAACTGCGCGTTGTTTTACTACCCTTTGATTGGCGTGCCACGCCTTCCGTTTCGATGCGCCAAAGACGCATTTTGTAACATTTTCTCGCCGAATGGGTTCGACCGTAGAACGCTATAACAATAGTTATCTATTGATAGCAATGATACGAGCTATATAGGAATGCTCTTTGGAGGCTTTACAAATAATAATAAAAAAACTCCGAAAGTTCCACTGTACCAGTCTGTGCAGCTGAGTTATGCAACCAGGGGGACATAGAAAGGGAGTGAATCGTTAAGATAAGTGGGATAATCTACTATGATAGTGTAGTGAGAAAGAGGAAAGCAAGGCGGCGCACGGGGTCAAAGCGTGCGGCGGAATCGAAGATGGACGCCTGGTCTGAAATTAAAACGTTGTGTGAGCGGAAAACTTTTTATTTAGTGTCAGAAGTCTTATATCTGTCCGCAACATCGGGATGGCAGTGTTGTGCGTTGTGAACAGAAGAGTGGAATTATCGCCGATGTGACCCTGTGTTCGCGTATCAGTGGTGTCACAACAAGATGAGATGACGTAAACTGTCGGGCATTGATGCCGCTGATCGGGCCGTGATCGGAGGGGGCGGGGTGTCGCAGGTTGACATTCCGCTTTACATTGATGAGGTTAACACCTTTTGAGGGATTAGGTGCAATCAATCGACGTACGGATAGTCATGTTGGAACGCTGGTCTGTCGGTTGTCCCCTCCCCAAGAGCGATTGTGCTTTGGGGAAAGGACTGAACAGTAGCAAAATACGACGGAACGTACATATATTTACAGTTTGTATTTTAGCATTAAGGAAGAATGGTAGGTAAAATCGAAGAAAAAAAAAGCTATCCTTTATTTCGCTGTTTAGATATACTACGGTTCCTGGAGAAACTGCCCTCCAAGTGGCGTGTGGGATGAGCGCTAGAGGTTTTCGAGCTTGCGACGGCGTAGCTCCGTTCATTTAACACCTGTCGCAAGTCGCAGCTTTCACTACATTCAAGTTGATCGAAGAGCGATTTCTCTGCCCGTGAAGCATCACTTCCATCTGAGTGAATATCCGCTCTACAGAGATTAATTCAAGACGACAATTGCGGCCGTGCCCGAACAGTACAAATAGGACAACAAACACTACAATAGAAATACTGGCTATTACGTGCCATGCGGGAAAACAAACACATGGCTTGGAACCGCATTGAAACGGCTTGATGTATTGGCTATCAAATGATTACGGCATGATCGAGCGTTTTATTTTTTATAAAGAGATTCATCACCTGAGCCATTCAAAATACACTCAGAGGTATGACAAAACACATTCAGAGGTATGACAAAATACACTCAGAGTATGGAAATAAATCAACATCCTGGGGATACTTTTTATTGCTTAAGCCTGGTTCAGACAGTTGGGTTTCACTGCGTTTGGCTGCGTTTGACTTCGTTGTGGCTGCGAGACACCAGGACATCCCTGCTGCTTATATCGCGTGCCAAGATGATTCTTTGAATTGGATTCCACGCTTCATACGAAGCACAGATGTCCCAGTGACTCGCTTTCGGTTCTCGACGCAACGCAGTCAAACGCACTCAAACGCAAGTGTCTGAACCGGCCTCTGGGCAGTCACCGAGACATTCCGAACGTTCAAAAAGACCAGTATAAAAGACGGAAACGCAGAGCTCGGGACAAGTTATGGGGGTAGTGTGCTGTTGTATTGTTGTTTGTATGTGCCATGTATGCGCTCGATGTATGTTCAGCTGATGCTTGTAGTAGGCGCAATGTGTCTACAGGTGTGAATAATAAAGGTTCCCGAAGATCCCGAAGCGCAATGGTGGCGTAATGAAATTAAAACATTTCTGGTAGAACATAAATTGGGCGGTACCTAGCGCCACCTAGCGTAGCTACTTGCAATTACTCTGCTTGACTCTGCCATCTAGTGGCAAGCAATTCAACCTTCTTTCACGCTAGGCGACAAATAGTGGCTTCGAGTTTATTTTTCTGATGGCGGCTTTTGGTTTCACGGATTGGTTTGCCATTCCTTCGTGATGTGCGGTTCACGAAGGAATTGTGACTCGAGGAATAGCAAAGGTAAAAGGTAAAGTGCGCGAAGTAACTGGGTATTGGTTGTCTCGGTTTAACATCGCAGTGCTGACGACGAGAAGACTGAGTAACTGCTTTTGAAACGCAAGTTCTTTTTTACCTACGGGGGGAATCTAGCTTCGGAAATAAACACAGTTCGCGGAAAGCTCGTGTTACGCTTTTATTTGCTGCTCCTCTCGTCCCGCACAAGAGACGTACCGTCCTCGTTAAGCCTTACTGAGCTCGATTTGCTCGATTCGAGGCTGCCAAAATGAGATACAGCCGACGGAGGAACTTTGCTCCCCTGCTTCAGAGACGAAAGTTTCTCCCTTTCTAAAGAAACATGAGTTACAAAACTGTTCCTCCCCTTAGGGAGGACTATAGATACCCTTTTTTCTAAGACTGCAGGCGACGCTGATATTGGTCACATTTCGGGAGCAGCACATCGAGTAACAACAGGACAAGCCGGCCCTGTACGGGAGCCACCCAGACGCATCCACTTGGCGCAGCGGTCATATGTCAACGAAAGGGTCAGGGCGAGATTACTTAAGGGCGTCATGAACCCGCTTGTTCCCCTGATCTACAGCAGTGACACTAGTAAAAAAAAAAAGAACGGGTCAACGCGCTTCTGCGTGGACTATCGGCGACTCAATGATGTCGCTGACAAAGGCTCATTTCTCTTGCCTGGAACCGACGGCATCTCGGACGATCCCTTGGGCTGCACGTGGTTCTTTACGCATGACCGCTTTATATGAAGAGTGGTCATTAGCAGATACCAGTGCACATGGAGGATCTCGAGAAGACTTCCTTCCCCGCCACAGGTAATTGCTCGTATCAATCTAGAGTGATGACATTTGGACTCTGCCATACATTTCAGAGATTAATGAAATCGTCCTTGCAAACCCTTATGGGCACAGTTTGCCTTGTATATCTCGACGACATCGTTGTTTTTGGAAAGATATTTATTTATTTATTTTCATTTATTTTAGTACCCTCAATGTCCTGGGGGATTACAGAGGGGAGTGGTACAAGGCAAATTTGGAATACAAACAATATACAAACACTAGAAGCCAAGCACTATAAATGTTAAAAAACGTGTAAACAAGTTAAGAAATTTATAGAACAAGACAAACAAGCAAAGAAAATATTAACATAAGTAAGCACTCACCGCACTTTTAAACAAGTCAAAGGACGGTATGTTTACTAATTGCGCGGGAAGGCGATTCCACTCTGAAGATGTTCTTTTAATAAAAGTGTTATAATAGGCTAAGGTGATGCAATGAGGAATTCCGGCTTTAAATTGATTATCTCCGCGCGGCGAGATGAAAACAGAATTTAACATTAGTTTGTTTTTGACCGAAGTATTGGAAGGAGAATTTGATAAAACAGACACCAACGAGATATTTTTCGGCGTAATGAAAGAGCAGGAAGTGATAAATTAGTTTTCATAGTTAAGAGACTAGATGTGCGATGATAGTAAATATAAAACGGGCACCGCGACACTGTAGGGCTTCAAGATCAGTCACGAGAGTTGAGAGACCCAGATCCCGGATTGCTGCGGCATAGTCTCGTTTGGAGCGGACAAGGGTTTTATACATTAGTATTTTTGGGACATTGGGGCTAACCTAAAGTTTCTCTTAGGTAACGAAGCATGAAGTTAGCGTTGGCGATAATGTGGTCAGTATGAGTTTTCCATGACATGTTAGACATTAGGTGCACTCCAAGGTACTTGTAGCATGGTACATTTAAATTCGCTCATTATCTGACGAATCTCGAGAATGTGTATTCAAGGTTGCAAAAGGCGAATCTGAAGCTAACACCAAATACATGTTGGTTGTTCATGAGGCAGGGGGAATACCTAGGACACATTATTTCGAAAGCGAGTTTCTACAGGCTGCCGGAAACTTTCTGCTCTTACAGAGTGGGTGATCAAAAAACCCGCCGCTGAAGTACAAAGCTTCATGCAGTTGGCATCATACTACCGAAACTTTGCCTCCAGTTTCGCCGAAGTCTCTAACCCTTTGTTTTCCCTGAAATAGAAAAAATCGCTAGTTCGTCTGGACACTGGAATGCCAACGTGCATTCCAGGCACTCAAAACAGCACTACCGTCTCCGCCAACACTTGGCTAACCAAAAGACACGGCACCATTTATACTAGACAGTGATGCCGTTACCTCGGCAATCAGTGCTGTCCTGTCACAAGAACAGGACGAATGTGAGCCAGTCATTGCGTATTACACAGAAGTCCTCAGGAAACACCAACCCAATTATTGTACCAACAGTCGCTAAAGTTTGGACATCATCAAGGCCATAACCTATTTTTGCCGTTATTGTTTGTGCCGAATCGCTACCGAACCGATCACGCATCGTTAACATAGATGTTCAGTTTCAAACCCCTGATTGAAAGGTCGCCCAAAAGCTGAAGCACCTTCATCAAAACTACTTCGACATCCAGCACCGTGCTGGCTCACATCACGCCAACGCCAACGGTTTTTGGCGTCGTCCGTGCGATGAGAATTTGTGCGAACAGTGCCTGAGAATTGCAAAACGCACTTTTAACTCGCTCAATCTTCTGGGATATCGTCCTTGCAACAACAAAGCACGGTCATCGGAAAACCTTCATGCCGCTCAGCTTGACGATTCAGACATGAGTCCACTAGTTCAATGGAAGATGGATAACAGCATATCTGAATCTTAAAAAGTGTAAAGGTTGTCTCCCACCCTTAAGAGATACCAAGCGCAATGGGACTATTTTCCTGCAGGAAACATCCTAACAGACGCTGGGAGAACGATTATTTTAATTGTGTCGTCTGGAAACTGGTCCTGCCCCGTAAACTGTGTCCCAGATGTTCCAGCAACTACACTCTAGCGAAGAGGACACTTTGGCGTGAATCGTACCATAAAAAAATATACACCAACGCTTCTACTGGTTGTAATGCCACAATGATGCAAAGGACTGGTACCGTCAGTGTGACATGTGCGCAACGCGTAATGAACCTCACGTGATACAGCACGCACCACTTCAGCAGCGTGTAATGGTAGCACCGTTCGAACGTTTTGGCATTGACGTGCAGGGGCCGTTAACTCGATCTAAATTGGGAAGTAGGTTTCTGCTCTTTATTGTCGACCATTTTATCAAGTGGCCAGAGGCCATTCCTAAACCAAAGCAGACCGTCTCCGAGGTTGCTGACGCTCTGGTGAAGAATTACATAACCAGGTATCGAGCGCCCCTGAGCATCCGCTCGGACCAAGGCAGAAGATTCGAGTCCCATTAAATAAATAAATAAATAAATAAAGTATTACTTAAAGTCTGCAAGATCTTCAAAATAGCGAAGACAAGGACGACGCTTCTCTACCCGCAGTCGAACGGCGTGGTAGAAAGGATGAATCGCAACATCTTTCAACATCTCACGACATTTGTAAGCGATCGCCAAGATGGCTGGGATACTATCTAGGTCTTCTTTCTGTACGCGTACAACACAGCTGCTCACGAGGTGATGGCAACACGTCCGCCACAATGTCTTTTGGTCAGGAACTTCGAATGCCCTGCGAAATAGTCATTCCACGAACATCAACATCGACCACAGAACCAGTGTCCTATGTAAGCCACGTGAGAAAAACCATCGAACGGATGCATGCATTTTGCTCGGCAACGTTGGGCAAGCGGCCACTCGCATAAGGACCCGGTACGACGCACACACCACAAAAGACCATTTTCCCCCGGTGACAAAGTATGGCTTTTTAACCCAGTTCGAAAAAAAATGACTGAAATCAAAGTTCCAGCGACACTGGCAAGGACCTCTTACACCCGTTAAATGACTCAGCGCCATGGCATACCGCATATTACGCACCGATCGACCGGGGGCTGCCTGTATGAAGGACTCCGTTAAAACTGGGCGAAGTTTCAAGAGACAGAGGAGAGATAATGCAGCGACGAAGAAGAGAACGGGCCTAGAGCGCGCGACAGGATAGAAAGCGGACACCTGGTCTAACATAAAATAGTTTTGGAAGCAAAAAACGCTTCAATATGTCCCAAAAAATTAATACGGAAACAAGTAACATACAGTGCGTTGAAATCGCCACTCGTGGAACGAGCTCAAGGCTGGCGGCGGAAAAACGTGGATGATAAGCGAGCGGGAAGGTCATCATCGGTTTTTTTGCCCCTTGCCTTGCTTCTGCCGCACGAGTGGCTAATTTAGCGCATCACTGCGCTTCTCACGCGCGCCAAATATTTGAAAAATATACTGACTCAGTGGTTTCTAATGACGCTCAGCAAAATTCTAATTGAGACAGTATGCCAATTTTCACTACTTTTAAAAGTTAATCGACAGATTTTAATCACTTACTCGACTTTCCGGCAAAATCGGCAGTCACATTGATTGTGGGGCAATACTAACGTGCTATGGACTAAACACATCCCGAGTTTCTTGAGCTTATAGTGACAACAAACGTTGCGTGGATCTGTCCGAGAATTGTTGACATCAATATTGTTGGGCATATCATCACTACATTGTTCTTGATGGTGCGATAGCATTCTTTAGCTACTTAACCCGGTTTTTGTGATACGCTCTGTATGCTATATGAGCTCAAATACGCCATGTGCACGCGCACGGCACGTATGCGCGCGGCGCACACGTGCGGAACGATGTTAAGAACATTGTCTAGGACGATGTCGAGGATGACCTTAAGGACCTCCTCTCGGACGACATCTAGGACAATGTCCAGGCCGACGTCCTCAAACGCCCGGCGCCTGCGTATGCGGACGCCTTCTTTGACGTGGTCTTCGATGTCGTCCGAGAGGTCGTCATAGCAAGGTTGAGCAGTGTCTCGTAACAAATTCATCGCAATACTAATTCAGAAATGCATTATATACTTATATTTATGTACGCGATACAATTTTGCAAATTTATTTTGTATTTCTGTATCGTAATACATTTTCGTTTTTTTTTCTTGTTTTCGCGATATTATTAGGGCCGATGTATTTGGACACAATTTTAAAATAATTGTATACCTTCTCACAGAGGGTCAAGACGAAGTTTTTTCAGGGTTTTTTTGTGTTTCTGACTGCACATGACTACCTTCTTTAGTGTTCAAAAGTGAAGAAATGTTTTATCACACTTTAGGTGGTCAACTACTCCAGCCAGTTCCAAAAGTTGAAGGCTCTGTCGGCGCTCCCAACTAACAGATAAAAAAATGCGTGTTCCTTGAACTTCATTCAAAGGTCACGTTTAACGTCACTGCTTAAAGAGGCATCCACATTGGACTGATATTTTATCACAGAAAGATAAAAAAATGCCCAAATAAAACCGCGCTCGAGTCACGGTGAAAAAAAATCACCTGATTCCCTTACTACTCCCCGAAATACGAGATGTTAAATCTGCGGTAAATTCAATTCGAGCTTAATTCAGGCTCCAGCATGCAGTGAAAACTAGCTTGCTGGTTTAAAAACAAAATCTCCTATTCTAGAGCATACTTCTTTTTGTGTCTTGATATGCTCTAAGGGGCGCATTAAAAATCCAAAACAAGTTTTTTATAGGAATGCATTTCGGTGTCTGTATTTAAATCCAAACAAAATGTATTCCTTCATGTGTATTTCCAAGTATTTTTATATTTTTCGATTGTATTTCTGATACATTTGAAACACACAATTTTATGAATGTATTTCGGCATCAGTATTTTACCTGTTCTTGATATGTACTGAGTTTTTTTTTTTTCTGTTCAGTTCAGTTTGTTTATTTTTCCCCGAACAAGGGAAGGAAGGGAGGTAGAAAAAGAAAAGCTGCCATTTCAGCTTGACGAGGCCTCTACCTCCCTTTAGAGTACAGCGCAAAGCAGGACACATGAAAATGCAAATGCAGAAGGAAACAAATTCATAATAAACACTTATACCAGAATTAGAACGATTGAGAAACGAGTACTAGTTACATCAAAAAGAACTTTTTCACATTGGGTTCCTTAGTCTCAAACGATATCACTCTCCACCAGCAGTTTCTTAATATTTTTCTTCAAAATCTGAAAGGAACAGTGAAAGCTACCTTTTCTTCAATTTTGTTTAACAAAGGAGAAAATTTGACAATGCAATTGTTGCTTGCCATTATTGATTCTTACTTTAGGTCTTTTTAGATTTTTTTTTTTCTCTGTGCATGGTCTGAACTAACGTTCTTCAGGGTTTAGTATATCTTCTCTTTTTGGATCAGCTGAAGTCATTTGAAGTACTATATTTTCTTAGCCTCTAACATAGTCTATTTTTCAAACAGTGGGTTTGTACACAAGACTCGCAAGTTACTCTGGAAGTTGTTGAGCATGCGAAGTGCTGGTTTTTAAGCACTATTATTTTATTATAATTTGTCATACTTGTGGTACCTCAAACGAATGTAACGTATGATATTTTTGAGTAACATAACAAATAATATAATTGATTTTTTAACCATGGAGGTAGTAGTTCATAAATTCTATACATATATTATCTTGATTTAGATAGTTCAGAACAAGGTATATGTATATCCGTCGACCAGTTGTAGTCTTCATTGAACCATATGCCTATGAATGTTCTTTTTTATTTTACCTGCTCTAAACATATTTCATTAAAAATAACAAGTATATAAGTTTTGTCTTGCTTGTTAATTAGACGAAATATTATGTATTTAGTTTTTTTCTTTTTGCATAATGTTGTAATTTGTTACGTTTAAGCCAGTTAGCAAGCTTCTCCAAATATTCGTTGGCCAATATTTGTAATATACCTTTTGACCCTGTTTTAAAGAACGCGTAGATGATTAGTTTTGGGGAATCCTGCACGTTTGCCATATTATTTGCATAGAAAAGAAATATCGGAGGGCCCAGAATAAATCCCTGCGGCACTCCGTGTCGTACATCTAACTTATCAGAGGCTTATTCATCTAAATGCACATATTGATATCGATTCTTTAAATAACTTCCAATTAGTTTTAATGACACGCCTCGTATCCCATAGTATTGAAGCTTAAACAGTGAGATATTGTGCTTTCTTGTGTCGAAAGCCTTCGTAACGTATAAAAAGAAATCTAATGTATAAAGTTTATCTACAATATTCCTTATAATTTTGTCTTTATGTGAAGAAGGGCTTGTTCTGTAGATGCTCGCTTTTGAAATACATATTTTGCCTCATTTAATATATCATATACTCGCAAAAAATGTCTCCAATCTAGTGTAAATTACATTTTTAAATATTTCGGAAAAAAATGACAGAATGGAAACCGGCCGATAGTTGTACAAACTATTTTTCTCCGCCATTGAATATTGGGCTAATTCTAAGAAGTTTTTAACGCGTTCGGAAATATTCCTGTTTATAGCATCATATTTTTTATGCATGACAGGATGTGACTACGTAATTGTGAGGCAGGTTTCACTGGAACCGATTTAAAACCGTCAATACTGGCGGCAACGTTTTTTTTTTTTTTTTTAAAGTTTAATCAGTATTTAAATTTCGATCGGCGTAGTTGGCTTAAACATTAGAGAATTCAGCAAAGGCATTGTTACGTCAGCGACAAAATCGCCCACATCATCTTTTTCACATTTATCCACACTGACAAAATATGCGTTAATAATATTTACAAGATCATTCCCTTTAAACTTTTTATTATCGATAATAATTTCATCTATACACGCGAAAGTAGATTTCATATTTGGGATATCATGCACTGCGTTCCATACCTTTCTCGGCTCGTTTTTTTTTATTAATTTATTTCTTTATTTTTTTAAACCGAATCAGAGGTTGCTGGTCTCGTGCTCTATCAAAATCATGGTGCATGTTTTTTTTTGTTTTATTTATTTAAACTTTTATAAAGACATTTTGTTATCCATGGCTGCCTCACTTTCTGTTTTTTTTTAGATTGTATAATGGGGAATGCATTTTCATAGCATATTTTAAAATCTTTGAGAAATGGTGATATCCCACATCAGGATTCCCTTCTTCATAAACGCTGCTCCAGTCAGTACTGTCAATCAAGGCAGAGAGGCGGGAGAGAGTTTTTTTCATTTATTTCTTGGTAAAAAAAGGTATTTTGTTTGTTGACTTTTTGTTCACAAAGAAGATAAAAGAGATATCAGAAGGTGACCTCTAATATCACTGAAAAAAAAGCCCAGAACTGAAGACAGTGTCGTGTATATTTGTTATGAAAAAGTCGAGTAAGGAAGCATGCCCTGAAGAAATCCTGGGGGGTAGCATTGTCGTATTCGTACATCCGAAGAACGCTATAATATTATACAGTTCTGTGGCGGCAGTATTTTTTAAGTTCATGTCAATATTTACGTCACCGATGGTAATAAAAGGTAGTTGATTGGTAGCAAGGAAGATAAGAAAGTTTTTCCAAAAAAGTACAAAAATCGCCTTTATCTCCCGTTGGTGGTCTATAAGTTTTTGCCAAATACTTTCGATGGAACTTCTGCCCAACACTGTGGTACTAGACGTCGTCCTCGCCGTCGTCCTAGACGTTGTACTTGTGTTCGTCCTAGAGGTCATTCTTGAGATCGCCCTAGAGGTTGTTCTAGAGGTCATTCTAGACGTCGTCTTTCACGCCATCCTCTGGGACGTAGTCCTCGACGTCGTCATTGAGGTCGTCCTAGAGATCGTCCTTAAGATTGTCCTGGAGGTCGTATTTGACGTCGTCCTAGAGGTCGTCCTAGATGTCGTCCTTTACGTTCTCCTCTAGGACATTGTTTTCGAGGTCGTCCTATCAGGCATATCATCCCGCGCCGCGCATACACAGAGCGACTGTACGCACACATTCACATTTGCATTCAAGATATGAAGGAATAATTGGTTTCAGTTGAGCTAGTTGGTACATGGTGAAGGCGGTGGTGAAACAGCTTGAATATTAAACGATTACACAAAGACAGAAGATTAGGTGATTACACTGAGACAAAGCGATCACTCAATTTCGAAGTGGCGCGTGGCAGTTGCGCTGACGTCAATGATTGCGTCATAAACCATTAATAGAATAACCTGTTTACAAAAACTTTGCGTCGCCGTATTCAGTGAGCTGCGTTTTGAGCCTCATGACGAATGCTATCGCAATTCATATACAACCAACTATAGTGGTTTCTTCAGCCACAGCTTTTACGTTGCTTTGAACAAGTCACGTGTACCGTTGAGTGACCGAGGCACTCTTGGGAATATTAGGAAAAATGCACCCGCCATTAAGCGAAAGTGGCGCGGCGAAATGGAAGGCTACGGAAAGTGCACGAGCACGTGAGAAACAACGTTGAAGTATATGCTAAAATATGCCTTAATTGTATATAACGGGCCTCATTCGCTGTTAACTTGCATTCGTAAAAAATAAAAGGAAATGTCCATGAGTTTTAAATAGAAAGTGGGAGAAGCTAAAAGTTTAGTGCAAGGCGGCGAGGGACCTGGCGATAATTTGACGGGAAAATTAAATTTCCATAACTCTAGTCCCGAGTGGCAGACAAGCGCTGGGGTTGACGCACGGTCAGCCGAGGAACGGAATACACACATGGAACGGAGGGATGAAAGTTACATCGAGAAAATTGGAAGCAATAATCTTTCGACTACATTTCGTCGGGATTTTATGTCACGTCGGTCGAAATTTAATTAAACTGAAAGCAGGTTCTAAAAAGAAATAACGCCAAACTACGAAGCTCTCGAAAGATAATTGACCGGAGACGTCCATTGGAGGGAGGTTCCGCCGGATGAAGCGCTCGAGGCCGCTGCCTGTTGAGTGTACCGAAAAGGAATCATAATTGCACCGGCGATATTGTAAAGATTGAAATTCTCATAGAGCCGCAGCCGATCCCCGAACAGATGCCGCGAACTTTGTTTGATAATTTTGTTTTAGCTAATATCTGTCCGCACTACGAAGCTATTAGGCATCCTCGTGCCGAGCTCAACTTCAATTCTTAAATTTACACCCAGCCAAGAAAGTTCCAGCAACTGACGCAAACTCTAGGCAACGTTCGTCCGAGCCTAATATTTTAAAGTTACATAATTTTCCTCTTTACTTTATTGCAAGGCGCTTGAAGTTTTTGAACTTAGATGTTTTTTCCAAGTCTCTATCAAATACATAGTCTGATTTTGCGTAAACATATAAACAATGTTAACTGCTAGAGAAACGTGATAAACCCTAAATGACATCTTCTGAAATATTTTCGCTCCAATACGACGCAAGTCGACAGATATATTACATTAGCCCCGAAATGTATCGTTATATTGAAGCAATATTGGTGCATCTAAATGGTATATAAATATTGATGCATCCTACTTAAGTAGATATCTGGTAATATTTTTGTTTTACTTATTCGGTCGCATAAGCTTTTCCCTCACCCTAATTTGAGAAAAACTACCGATACCGCTTTGGGTACCGGACTCTTCTACCCTGAAAAAAAAATGTGTGGCAGAGTCTGATCCTTGGAAATCCTGTGGATGCCGAGAGGCTACAAAAAAGCCACGTCCGATTTCGCATGCCAGTCAACGTCTCGAGGTCGGCTGTTGCAGTTCATTTGGATTCTCGTAGTAGGCATATGTTCGCTTTATTAAATCATTGGTTATTTCAGTGTTATTCGTGGTCGCCTCGTCATGCTTGCAATGTACGTCAGACACAAATTAGTTATAAATAAATGTCTTCCATCGTGTGCATTATCTAAAATAAACAAAAAAAATTAATTAAATTACTCTTGCTCAAATTTTAAAGAGGATACCTGAAGCATATACTCTACAAAGACATGCTCGTCCTTGGGGTGTATTAAGATAATGGGCACGCGTGTTTTAGCTATGTATATGCATCGTAAAATTGACAAACTATTGTCATTTTTTTTATTTTACTACCACAGTGGAAGATAATAATTTTGTTATAGGTATCATATTTTCTACAAGGAACAACACCCAAACAACGGACTCCCGATAATTATAATATGAATATTCTGAACCAGGACCCACGATGACAGCCGAGAGTGGGCTAAAAGTTTTCATAAATGCGATGATTGAGAAATTTGTTTTTTAAATATACCGCGCAGTTGTCGTGAGCTGCCAACTCCGCCGTGTACGCGCCAATGTGCTTGTGTTAATTTTTCTGGTTACCTTCAACTATGTATTGGTGTTAATCCTGACAGTATGTTACACTTTTAAGAGTGTGTCGATTGACTGAGGTAAAAAGTGGCGTATTTCATACGATCAGGGAGTCAGTGTGAACATGTACACCTCGCTAGCTTGAAACTGAATTATTTGCATGCTAAAGTATGCGGCACATTCAGCAGCTTTATCTGTTTGCCTAATATATATTTGTATTCATCTTAAGAGTTGGACAAGTGGCGCAGAAATTCAGGGTTTATTTTGAAGTTAAGGCTTCAACATTTTGACTATTCGCAACCTGTGCGAATTCAACTTCTCCTGATATGCTTATATAACCTACTTGCCAGAAACCATTCGCTCAGCAGATTGAATTGCAGGGCTTGGTCTCAGTTTTAAGCCTGTTGTAAGATTCTTCGCATCAGCGATTAGTTTCTAAATTTTGTTACTCAGCTTCTGACACACATTCGGTTGGATGTAGATTTAGTGCATTATATAGAAAGCATGCGAAAAATTAGATCCAAGCATGTCACTTAACATGTAAGTTTAAATCGACTAACAAAAATAATAATGGATATAACTTGAATACTTGAGGATTTAGGTTGATGAATGGTTTCCTGAGCTGCACCCTTAGCAGAGCGTCGACCACGACTATTTTTTTAATATAAAATTTGTATTGATTATGTGTGTTTTGTGGCCGTTTACCCTGAAGAAATTTTTCTTCCTTGACTCGAATTATCGCAATGAGCAAAGTGCTTAAGGTGGGAAAAGATGCCTGTCAAAGAACCGCAGAGTTCCCGAAACATCCCAGAGATTGCAGTGCAATAAGACCTGGTATGGCTGGACGGCGTGACACACCTCAAAGAACAGGAATTCTACATGGATGTTGTTATCTAAATTTCAATTCGTGCATGGTCTTGAAATCAAATTTTACCTTCGATAAAAATATATATATATACAAACTTGGGGCATTATTTAAATACAAGGGAGGGCGAACGGTACGCATGGCTGACTTGTTGTTGTTTTCAAGTTCTAGACAATCGAAGCCGCCGAGCCGAAAGCTTAATCTTTTTCACTCGCAGGGTATCGCATTTTTGACCGCTGGTTATTTTGTCACTCCAAAAGCAATTGCAGTAGTACTTTTTTTGACACTCCCAAAATAGGTTGCTTATTATAATAATATTGATCCATTAATTTTCCTCTATTTTTCAAAACCAGTTCATAAACGCCTAGTTACAGAAACACACTAAAATATATATCACAGTATTGACCCATTGCATTAGAACATTTAACAGTCTAGTCATTACCTTGGATGGGCATTACCCTCAAAACAATACAACATAGCACATTCTATCAAAGTTCTACAACAGATATCATACTCTTAAAATAAATAAAACGCAAACGCAAGCAGTGCAAAACAACGAGCGCTACCTATAATTTAGTATTCCCAAGAAATTACCAGCATATGTTCATATCGGGGACACAAAGTTCGTTACGGAAATCTGAATTCTAGACATGGGCGAGGTATGAGGATGGTTATATGAACAAAATGGCAAAAACAAAAATCTACCACTTCGAATGAGGGCATGAAAGTGCGCAGATGACACCAGTGAAATACCACCAACTTTTACTAAAATGATTGATGAATTAAAAAAAAAAATATTATATTTCGAAATAAAGTGTTAAAAGAATGTCGAGCTCTGTTCTTTTGATGATTTTGGCTAAGTTTGGCACGTTGTTGGGTATTACCTATTTAATATATTTCAATGAGCTTGACATCACAAAAAGCTCAAATATAGTTATTTTAAAATAATACAAATTTAACTCATATATACAAAATAAACTTTGTTGCACACATTTGAATAAATGAAAAATTCACAAGTTATGCAACTTAAGGGTCGATTTTCTCAGAAGCCCAATCTTATAATTGCTGATTTTGTTTTAGTACAAACGTATGTGTGTGTGTGAGCGTGTGTGCCAATGCTTAAATGTGAAATGAACGCTCCCGTCTGTCGCTAAGAAAAGGCCCTAATGGTGTTATGGTCTTCATATTTCGAGCTCTTGAGTGTCGACTGGACGTGAGCGACCACCGCCCGCTGGAAGGGGAGAGTGAGGGGAGCAGAGGGAGTGGAGCCACTCCACCAGAGTCCCGTGAGGGTGAGGGGGGGGTGAGAGCATTGCAGCGGGAGGAGAGGTAGGAGGGCAGTCCCACAGGAGGTGAAGGGGATGCGGACATCCCCCGCAGTGGGGGAATGTGGGGCTCCCAGGGAGGGATCTGTAATAGGGAAGCAAGTTACCGCGGGGATGCAAGAGGTTTGAGCTTGGCGCCATTCGGTGCCTTCTAACCTAGATAAAAATTTGGAGGAAGGGGGGGGGGGGGGAGCTGAGGAGAGGGGGTCCTGCGAGGCTCGCATAAGAAAGCCAGGGTTTTTCAGCGCTGAGCCTGCTTTGAAAGTAGATCTTACAGTGGGTCATACCGATTCACTCCTTCACAAACGAGTTCTTGTTTGTAGGAAAGCGGATTATTAAAATATATAACCGTAGATTATAATAAACCTGCCTTCTGTTAGCTGGTTCACCTGACAGAAGGCCGTCTGGTGGTTTTAGGGAACTCGAAAGATAAATAATATTATTGTGTATTATTATAAAAAAGTTTGGTTACATGAACACAAATTAAAGCTTGTATCTTATTAGATCTGCGGTGTACAACGCCAAGCTCTGTTGCAGAGTAAAATAAGATTCATTTTCACTTATTTTTAAGTTTACATACTAAGTAAAGCATTATGTTTAGGTCATTCACCCTATCCACGCCATAATGTTGTCCAGGAAAGCAGTTGTGGTAAGACGCACTTACAACGAACTTTCAATATTCAAGCTATAATGATGATGCACACATAATACAATGTTTTTGCTTTTTTACCAATAAATCGCGCTTACATCTTGCTACTAATAAAACACAAAGAAAACAATAAATTTGTGTTTAAAAGAGGTGTTTTGATGTCGCTGCATTTAGTAAACATTGGTTCATTCCGATGTCTGTACTAGCGTGTAATTTGTATATATTATACCATATTGTATCCCACTAACGAAGCCAAGTTGTGCTTACTGATGGTTTGAGGTGAATAAAATATGTTAAATAGGTCACACTGAAAAACGTAACAATCTTTGCCAAAAAAAGGTAATCGAAGGAACACAGCTCCCCATTTTGTTTAACTATATTGATACGACGTAGCTTTTTTTAATTTATTAAGCTTAATAAAATTTATTTAGAGTCGGTCACAGAAAAGTCCAAGGGAGTTATGTTCAGAAGTAACAAAATGACGAGCAGTCAAACATGCGAACCCCACACCTGTGAGAAACGTTTTTTCCTCGGTTGCTTTTTAATTCAATAACCAGTAAAAAAAATATTAAAAATGTTTAATTTGCTTTTACATGTCAGTAGAGCCTTGCATATCCGCGGATCACCCGCGGGTCATTTGCGGATATCCGCAGTAAACTGGCGGATGCGGATAAAAATTAATGAGATTTGGCGAATTTCGCATCGGATGCGGATGCGGATCGGATGCGGATATCCGCGGTTCCGGGTCTATATTTGTGCCTAGGCGGCCCATGCACGGGGGCGACCACACAGTGTACAGTGAACAAGTGGGTGATACTATAAAGTGCATTATCGAGGGCATTACAGGAGAAAACAAGTTCCATAGATAAAAGGTGCCAATGGGTAAAAAAATTGTTATCTACGTTAAGAATATTTGATTCGCGCCGAAGATAGCTTTAGAATCTTCTTTCCCGCCAAAAATTCTGTCCCCAGAAGTAAAGAATGCAGGAACATCAGTCTTCCCGGGAAAGCGTGTTCATGTTTGGCAGGGGAAAAAAAAGTTCTTTGAGCAAACAAAGAAAAAAGAAAAAAAAACCAAAACGTACAAGCCACAAGAAAGCAGAAGCCTGGAAGGGTCTTTTTCGCGTACAAGTAGATCGATGACTCTGAATTCAATCCTCTGGATGGGTTGTACTTGCTCCAGCACGAGTTTCCGTACGTGATTCTAGTAGAGAAGTTGGTGCATGCCATTCCATCAGCAAGTTCACCAACGGAGAGAGACCTCCCATTGGCGGATATTAATTTAAGAAAGGCGAACCAGTTCGAATCCGTCCATGTTGGCGATATTCTGTTTCTTCTAACAGCAACCTTGATAAGTGAAACGTTGCGCGTGTGTCTGCGTTTTCTTTTTCTCGACAGGTGTCAGTGAGTTGTTTTTAAGTATACATTTCCAAGCATTCAGTAGAGAGCTGGTGTTTAAAGCTGAAACCGATACTAGTTGTTGCCACCATTGAATATTGTGATATTTCCAGTTAGTGTACTCGCCCCCCAATCACATATACACGAGTTGTTTGTTGCGTGGAGTGAAGGTCTTTCCTCTCCCCCTTTTTAAAATTTTGGCCTAAACAAAATAACGCTATGATATTCGTCTGTGCTTTGTTAATTTACATGATGATAAAATAGGTGCCTGCTTGAAGCGGTTATTTCGAAGCAAAAAAAGGAAAATAAATATTGAGATGTCCGACCTTCTGAGCGCATTTTCTGCACAGTGTGCCCGTGTCAAGGATACCGAAAACAATGTCATAACAGCGCTCATCTTTCCAGTGATGCGAAGTGTCTCTGAAAGGGTGATCGCTTACTATGTAAAAAGAATAAAATAGAATACGATAAAATGACTCACCGAATTCTGACAGGGCGAGTTTGTTGTATGAAGGTAAGCAGACGGCTCCTAGAATACAACCAGATATTGTTCTTTTAATTGTTTCTCATGCTTTATTTCATGATGCAAAACGAATGCGCAAATCGAGGGTGTGATGTGCTTCCTAATTTTGCAGATGTGTTTCGGATGCGGATACATACGAAGTCTGCGGATGCGGATCGGATCCTGATGATCAAACTGTTATACACACAGGGATATACATATCAGGAATGCTTCCAAACCATATATTCCTTTTTTTTTGTTCGAATGAAACATTAGATCCCAGTATCGTGCCTGCATTGAAATTTGACATGTATCGAATCTAAAGTGCACCTAGACACATCTTAATTATCTATATAATGGGAAATTAATAATGATTCATAAAGATTCTGACTTCTTTACCACGGTTCTTAAGGCGAAAACGAGAATTCGACGCACGTTTTACAGCCCAGTGAATGCAGTGTGAAGCAAAAAAGGATCCGAATATTTGTAAAAAAAAAAGGAATACTAAATATTTTAATTTTTTTATTGGGTGTTACCATATTTATTCTGTTCATCTTTTTGTGAAAAAAAAAACGAAAAGAAAAACAATTTCTTGTAAAAATGGCTGCGCAGTGCAATAACCTGAAATGTTCGCCAAACTGGATAGCTTTCGTCGGAACCTTCAGAGGCTGCACAGAACTGCGCTCGAGTCAATGAAACTCAATTCCTCGGTTAGATGAGCCAATTCCAATGGACGAATTCCCAGCACCCAAGCCGAGAAGAAACTCGAGTGACGAATAATTTACTGACTATTTCTTTTAGAAGGAAAAAAAGGAAAGCTGATCTGGTTTCTTTTTCTTTTATTCGGTAACAAAGGACGACGAGCATTTCGTGCCGAACACAATTTTCTTCAGGAGCATCGCTTAAACGAAGGAGTCAATAAAGCAAAGCCCCGCGTAAGATCGAAAAAAAATGTAGTCTATTTCCTAAAATAAAACCTACCTCACCCAAGAAAGTCACATACAAGGAAGGGCCGAGAAGAAAGCAGAAGCACAGGAAAGATCGGGCTTTTCTACTACAGCAGGGTGGAGTGGGCGAAGAGAACAAGAGAGAATGAAATGGGGACCACCCGCACTGGAGGAGAAAATAATTTCACGGGCACTTCGTCGTTTGATGAGGTCCAACCAGTAAGGTGTAAAAGATCGCTTCGAATTTGTTTTTTTTTTCCTCTCCGCATCGCGAACTTGCAGCAACTAGAAAGCCAAAAACCAAGTAGAAAGAAGTAAAAGCAAGACCGGAAGAAAGCTAAACCTTATTGTAGCTACTTGTCTTCTCTTTGGTCGCGTTTTTGAAAAAGAACGAAATACTAAGTTATAACAATATTACGCACGAAGACGGTGGAAACAGTTCATCGCGGAAATCCAGCTTCGTTCACAGTCGTCTTTCGACCGGTTTTGGTTTATTATTATTTTATATTTTTTAGTTACGTCGGAGTTCACAATTTAAGGCTGCAAAGTCCGTCGAAATGCAGTCGCGAATCCGGAGATTCCGGAAGGGCCCCCCTCAACGCCCGCATCACTGGCTGGCGGGCTCGCAACACTTCCTGCGCCGTTCCGGCTACCAAGACGGCGGCCGAACGCGACGATTGATTGCCAGCCGGAATTTCGGAAGCCGCCGCCGCTCTGCTCTCTCCGATTCCGAAAGGAGGGGGAGACCTCGCGACCCCCGACCGATTCCCTGCCTCCCTGCCTAAGCAACGTCGTTGTCGTCGTCGTCGTCGTCGTCGTCGTCGTCGAAGTCTCGCGGGTTGAGGCGGTGGGGGGGGGGGGGGGGTTTCTCGCAATGCACGCGACATTCCTATTCGGATCAGATCCGCGGGACCTCCCGCCGCCCTCTTTTTTGCAGTTTCGAGGGGGAAGGGGTTGCCGAGTTCGCCGAGGGAAATGCCGCGAATTCTCCGGCCCCCGTTCCCTGCTCACTCCACCGCTCCCCCTATGCCGTCGGAGCGAGCACGTTGTCATCCTCTGACATGCGTGGTTTTTCGACGGGGCTTACAAAATGATATCTTTGTTCGTCGAGTGGAAGGACGATGGTGCCTACCGGAGTGCGCAATATCTGCACGTGGGTAGATTGGTCTGGGTTGTACTCGTGTTGTATTTCTTTTCTGTTTCAATTTCTTTACCATTCATTTTAGTTATACGGCGTTGGGAAACAAGGTACGAAGCGGGAGGAGCGAAACGCCGTTACAAAAAGAAAGTGGACGGAAAGCAAAACACGGACGTCTGGATGGACGCTACGGATGCCCCGCTTTAAAGTCGCGTTGGGCACGCGCCGCTGCTCAGAGAGCGAAGAAACTGGTAGCGTAGCTCCCATTATCGATTGGTAGCGCAGGTAGGTCACTTCCTCGATTTTTAGTTCGTGCAGCCACCGCCTGGTGTCGTCGATATGTGGAAAAGGTCCATTGATTGATTAGCCTACCGATTAATCGATGAATCCTTTATTCACGATTAAACGTTTTAACCGGTTTATCGATGAAACTTTGACGCACCAAATGAAAGTAAAAACTAAATGCTTTCATCACGCACACATGGACGAGCACACTTAGAAGAAAGGCAAAGTTTTAAATGAAATTTTCACCCAAACTAAACTGTAGGGGCGAGACTTGTAACTCCGGAGAAGTGCAGAAGGTTACACGTGTCCCTGCCACTTCAACGCCGTGCGAGTGTCCGTTATGCGCATCAGGCTATTGTCAACAATCAAAGGAGGCCGGTACTGACGGAGATAATCAACGAACCTTTTCGCCTCATGCTGTTGAAGTAGTAATCTGTGAGTGTGAGTGCTTCGAAGAAAGCTAAAGTCGGATTGAATGCTTGCGTCGCGTCTCGTCTAGCAGTTCTTTTCTGTCTCTCGAGCTTGAAGAACTAAGAGAAACAATTCGCTACTATAAGGAAGTTCTTTCTATTTTTAGTAAAGATGTACATTCCAACAGCAGCCATTGGGTGTTTTGGGAGTGGCGTAAAGCAGAATATTTGTGACAGGCTTTCGTTGTTCTTGGCACAAAGGGACATTTTCTCACAAAGTCCTAAACGTGTTGGCTGATGTCGGGTCAACAACCTTAATGGCGGGGTCGAGTTCCACTTTTTCCTATGCCCTGGTTGCCCGTGTGCAGGCTTTTCTGCATCCCGACGCGTATTTGCCAGGGTGACTACGCAATGTTTCAGGAGGAAGATTCCGTCCACTAAAATGAGGTCGTTGTAAACGTAGGCATGTTGTCGTGCTGCCAGAAGCAGTTTGATAGATTTGGCCTTAGACCAAAGAGTGAAACACTAGTTTCTGACCCTTGTAATAGTTGGATATGGCTTCCGCGTTTCTTTGATTTCTAACAAGCTATTGGCTGAGGCAGGTTGAAATTGTGCAATGAGAATATCACGTTTGTTTGTGACACTATTGAGGCTACTTGAAATTTCTCTCTCTGTATATGTTTGTGACTTTTGTAGGATTACATTCGCTGTGTGCATTTTTTTTTTTAATTTAGAAGCTTGTGTGGTATAATTTAGGCGTTCTCAGTTACAGTCGGTGCAAATGTGAACTCTGCTCATATAGGTCCTTGGAGGGCAGCAGTGGTACAAGTGGCTAGTGGCCGGTAAATTTGTATAATTTCAGACCTATAAGACGCGAGGGTAAATTAGTGTAGGACCAAGTAATTTTGAGTGTTTTCTTTTTGATCTGTGGGTAGCTTTTATTGGTATCTGAGAGTAACTGTAATAATCCGTAGGTGATTTGGATCATATGAGAGTGTATCGGCCGAGACTGTGAAATGACTCTGAGGATTATATAGCGTAAGTACCGGCGTTATTACCAAGGCTTTTTGATCCAATTGAAGCTTTCTTGTTGTGGCTTGTCATAGGACCACTGAGCGTCATTGCGAAGCAAATGGCGAAAAGGTTATATAATTTGCAAGAGTCAAGGGAGAAACTTAGCAGAATAGTTTCCCATTTTCATTAAGAACCTAACTTCCGGTGCTTCGCGGAAAGGGGGGGGGGGGGCAGTTGAGAGACAGCTTTGATCTCCAGTGAAAATGCACTGACATCTTTGGCTCAAACGATACACAATAGAAAGTTCGTCGATGACTCCCGCAGTGCGCATTGAGAGTTATGCCGGTTTCTTGCGCTTGCTAGAGTGTTTGCTGCTAGCATCAGTCGTATTCTTTGGTACTTCAAAACGGGATAGTGACATTTTGAAAGCAGGCTTAAAGGGATGGTGAACCGAACATTTCAGTGTCTATAATAAGCGGCACACTATCTTTTCATGAGTAAGCAGCCCCGGTTGTGCGCGAGCACACGCAACCAAATTGACGTCATCATATCCCCCATTCACGCTAAATAAGCTCGTATGGGGGATATCATGACATCAGTTTCGTTGCGCGCACATCCGGCGGCTGCTGACTCATGGAAAGATAGTGCGGCGCCGCTTATTATAGACACTGAAATGTTCGGTTCACGGTCCCTTTAATAGATATTCATCCATGCAGCAGAGTTGTACAAGCATAGCGCTGACTTCGCGCTAAGTGCGTGCTGGAGGGACCGTTTTCCAGCTTTTGTATCGCACCGTCAAATCTGCGGCTCATGGCAGACGATAAGTAGCTGAAGACACGTGAGCAGCGCTACATCAGCGCTTCGCAACATGTGAGAACCGGCCTTTAATCTTCCAGGCGATCAGGCCCTTTCATACGTTTACAATGAAAATATTTCGGGGGCAATGGAAATACCGAATGACAGTCGAAGCAACTAAAACCGACCAAATATATCAAAAATATTTCTAGAGTTCAAATTGTGCTCTTAGTAGGGTAGCCTGCTCTGGCATGAGGTTTGTTAAAACACGATTCTCCGGCCATAGCTTCTAAATATTCTTCGACTACTGGTATTGGGACTTGTTCCCAGAATGCAGCTGTTGAGACTACTGTAGCAGACGCAGATGACTAGTTCATAAGTTGTTTGCCATAAATGTAGGGCACGTTATTCATTTTCTTAGTTAATCATAGTCATGACTTTGAGGCTTTCTATCAGTTACAGTTTGTTACAACTATATCAGTTACGGTTTCGCTTGGCAGCATCGAACGAGGTAACCTCCAGCGTCAGCATCTGCGTACGGTTTGTAATCAGGCATCACTTGTATCTTGTAGAGGGTGCTTAGAAGACCACGTCCCGAGGTCTGCCTTCTAAAATCACTCAAACTATCTGCGTTGTGTTTAACCTCGTCCGCCAATTCCGTAACATTCAAAACGCTCCTCATGACTTGCGGTCATTCACAATAGGGATTTCCAGGAAGTGCGTCATGTGACTCGTCAACCACGAACACCTGTTTCTGGAAAAATCGTCCTTTCTATTGCAAGGTCGCCACGACTCGTCCTATGGCGGGAATCTTGACTTTACGGGGTCCCAAGGGCGCTTACGTGGTTCTGCTTAGGGGTCCCATAACTTTGTCGTAGGAACTTGACCGAAAAGTCACATCCGCTCTTGTGTCCGTTTTGAATACTGCGGTTAAGCTATGGACTGCTGCAGTAATTCTCAATGGCTAATCCCTGAGCTGCACTGTTACTTTGAGAAATTGGACCTCTACGAGTGTGTCATGACGGGAACTCTGCGTACTCGAGCGGTCCTTCTTCCAGGACAGACACATTGACAGATGATGTCCTTTCTCTCCACATCTGTTAAACGTAGAAGAGTTGTGAGCTGGGCTAGTTGGTATGGGTACAACATGATTAAAACCAGCGAACAACGTTAGCGAACTGTTGAAGAAAGCAGAATAATGGAAATGCACGTCTTCTCAGCTGCTGGGCACTGTGCTCGCGAGTGCGGACTCGTAGTAAGTAAAGCCGCTTCAGTTACCTTAATAGGGAAGTCCTTGGTCGCGTCAACTGTCACAAAAGTGTTGCTTTTTGTTTTTCTTGACTCGCAACGCAAAAGTTTGGACCTTCTTGACGGCTGTGTTTGGCGGCGCTTGTGGTGGCAGTTTCTGCAACGACTGCTTCACTGCCTCTGAACTGCGCGCCGTGGAGTGGGTGGTCTCCTATTGCATTTGCGCGTTGAGCTGTAGTTCTACGCTCGAGTTCTTAGCTGAGTCCCTCAACAAGTCGATTTCTTATTGACTGTTGTTTGAAGTCCTTGTATTCGCGGGTTTCTGCCATCTTCTATAGGTCCGTACAACAGGCGTCGAGGATTTCCCTGGCCTCCTTTACGGCAATTCGTACTTCGCTCGTTCGTAGACCCCGTTCGTATGCGGCACAAAGTGCTTCGTGAACGCTCGCGTCACTGCCTTAACCGATCAAAAATCTTGTCTTAACTGATCGAAAACCAAATTTACGACATTTCATGGAAGACATTGAATACCATTTTCACTTATAGCATCTGCAGTGAGTTGTTACCACGTGTGTCTGAGAAGAAGGACTTCGGGGTTATGTTTGGTTCAAGCTTGAGGTTTGGTGACGACAAAACAAGAGTCGTAAACGCGTCGCTCCGCACGTTAGGCGCCACATGTCACATAACAAAGAAATTTAAAAATCAGTTTTTTTTCTGACCCCGCACCGCTCGTTGGTGAAATCGCAACTTGAGTACGCCTCAGTTCTGTAGAACGGCATTTATAAAACTAAGTCCTTCGCAGCCGAGAAAGTTCAAAATAAGTTTATTTCTCTTTTTAAACATAGCTACCTTAAACGTGGTGTACAGTGCACAGCAAACTTATCTCAAACACAAGCTGAGCCTTCTCTTGGCTTGTTTTATTTTATTGTTTTCGATGTGTGCGTGCATACCTGGCGCTAGCCCTAAGCTATGTCTCTTTGTGTTCCACTATATCCGTTGCATGCCTTCAGTTCTCATAAATATGCGCAGTTCTCTCATATGTTATCTTTTTTTCTGCATTCAATATTCCACAATTGTTCCGTATAAGTTTGACGAGCACTGTACACCTGTTTTATTTGGAACAGGAAGATACGCACCAAAACAAACGCTGGGACACAAAACGCTTCAACTATGAAACAGATTTCGAACATGTGAACTTGTTGAACCTGTATCAGGGTCGGGCTAAGATGATTTCTTGTTTTCCTTTAAGGTTCTTCACGGTTTTATTATACCCAATTCACACGACCGTAAAGGTACCTTTAGCTAAGGGACCTTTATTCTCTGCGGCCAATGAATTAACGATCTTCCGCGCGTGGCGTGTGCTCGCGACCCAAGCGCACGGGCTGATTCGCCGATAGCAAAAGGACGTATGTTAAAGGTACCTTTATGTTGAACGTGTGAATGGTGTATAACTCTCCCAGCCTCTTGTTCGAAGTGAGACTTAGGGTTGCATGCTTGTCTTTACTGCATCAATCACTGCTTTATATCTCTCAGTATTATCGATTTAGCCCTATCTTGATCGGTGGAGTGCGACAACATGTACTTTGATGCACTTGATATCTTTGGTTCGGGCTGATTAACTTTTGATTTCTTTGTTTGTAAGAAGTTAAGGTTTGAAAATGGTTGATAAGTACTCGTATCTCGCTACGATATAATGTTACTTGCCTTAGTTTAGAATATGCAAATTTTGGTGTAGCATTTTACGTTATTTTTCTGCTTGGTTCTACTGGTTGAGCTGTCTTTGAATTTGTGACTCTTCAATTGTCAGACTGGCAGACTGCGTTCCACTACTGCCCTAGTGTTTTCGTTTTAATAACTTATTTATATCACAAGTACCACCACTAAGACCCAAAAGGGTGTTCCTGGACACTCAAATAAACACTGATTGATTGATTAAGTGATTTTTAATGCGAAAGCATTAACTGTCCTATGGAACGAAGCCGGCAGTTAAATTCTCATCTCTAATAGCGGAACGGCAGTTGAATTCCAATTGGCCAAAAGCAGCGAAACGACAGTTAAATTCTCATCTGTAATAGCGGAACGGCTGTTGAATTCCAATTGGCCAAAAGCAGAGCAACGTGGATGCTTCGTCTCGGAAGTCGGCGGAGCGCTCAAGGTCAAAGCGGAGGCCCCTCAGAAAAATTAATGAAAGCACAAAGAAAAACAAAGCAACGCAGATGCATCGTCACATAAGCCGTGGAGGCTTATGCGCAGGCGCGGCGAGGTTCGCCGCGCCTGCGCATTGGGGGAGCGTCATGTCACCACATGAGTGCATGTGAGCCCATAGCAACGGCGTCATCGTTGTTAAGGAGCCAGCCGAACTGCTGCCGGCACAGAGGAAGAAGGGGGTTGGGGGAGGATGGTGCGCCGTGGGCGAAGGGAAGCCGTGGCGAGCTGCTTGTAGGAAAGCGTTTCGTGTACGAATGCTTTCGCAATCCTGCACGTGAGCAGTCTAAAATGTGCTCTTTAGTCTTTTTGCACCCACAAAAAAGCTTAATCAGTGCATTAAGAGTTTAGTTGTTTGTTCAACTCCAGTAGCATTCTCGGAGATTAACAGCAATAAGCAAAATATTGAGGAAAAAAAACGCTGGATAGATCTTTATATGCCTTAGTGTTGTTTTATGTTCTAGTGCGCATACACTGGAAATAGTGCAATTACTTTTTGAACAACAACCTTTCCTTATAAATCATTGCTAAAACAGCTTGTCTAGATTGACTTTAAATTAGTTGTTTAATGAGGTGGCATATTCCTCAACATAATTTCTACGAAAATACCCATCACCCTACATATTGGCATAAAAAGGTGTTCCCTCATTTTGGAATCTTCTAACAGCACTGAAATCCGCGGGAAAACTGGTAATATAAAGCTCCGCTCCCCCCAATTCACTAAGTGTTTTTTGTTTTTAAATATATATTAGAATTTTGTGTGGGTGGTATAGAAAAGCATTAGCACGGTCCCCAAATTTTTTTCTCGTTTATATCAAACCAGCTTTCTTTTAAATCAACACCACTTTTCTCCTTATCTTAATGGGTGTCACCGATGTTTCTAATTATAACTTTTCTCAGCTTAAACACTACCGTTCTTAAATGAATGGTGTACCAATTACACCACTACGAAGGCGACCGTTTACATTCCAATATTAAAAAATCAATGGGCGATTTTTAATCCCGCAGGAAAAGATCTAATGTTTCAAAAAGCTTAGAAAATATATATATAGGCTGGAAACAATCTTCCCTAGAATAAAAATGAGAACCGCTTTTGTGTCAAATTTTTATTTCACTAGTTTTTGGCTACTAAAGTTCCCAAGGCGGATTTCTGGATTTTGTGCCATTGTAACACGCAGCGTATTTGGGAGCTTCGCGAAGTTCAAAATTCCTTCGCATCACAAATGACCTTTTACACGACTCTTTATACTGTGTTGCTTTCATTTATTTTTGTAATAAATTCAAAAGTTGGAATAGTTGACAATTCTTTGATATGTTTGGATGATGATGATTTTTTTTAACATTCTATTTTATTACACAAATTATATATTGAATAAAAGCTAAAAAAGATACGTATTATACCAGTACAATATCGTAATCGACATAAACGTTATCTCAGCGAAAAATGCCTTTGAATAAAAGAGAAACGTCCAAATGCTCGAATATGAACGTAAACTTTCTTGAAAAAGACATTCTTAAATATTTTTTTTTCATATGAACAGCCCTCAGAATGGTCTTAAAATTTCAATAAAATTCAGATGTAACATATGGCTTGGACTTATAAATTCGTACATTCCAAAACACGATATATATGAAGTTATAATTTAATGTGCGAAGCCACGTCGTAGCCGTTTGTTTCTGCCAGAGTGTTCATTATTTGTTAGCACATAATCAAGTGTAGGTTGACTTTATTAAACAAATATCTAAGCAGGTTGTGTATAATATATATGGGCGGTTTCATTTAGATTCAGGCATCGAGTGGCAGTCGTATTTTTTATTTTGCTTCAAATTTCTATATTTTGTGGAGCATGTTCCAAGAAGAACAATTCTTTTTACTTTAATGTCCTGACATATTTAGTTTCTGAGAAAACAAAAAAATCTCGAAGAAGCGGGAAGAACGACGAGGTCTTGACGATTGTCGTGTGTGGCGTTTTTGGATCACTCTCTATCTCAAAGTATTCAAAAGAGAGCGTCTATATTTATTTTAGTGTGATTTATATGAAAGTAGGTAAAACGATTTTATAACTACTATTTATTATTCGTCGCTCCAATCTTTGTAAAAATCCCCAAACATGCCTCCCCGAACAACTGTGACATAAACTGCGGATTTGTTTTTGAGTCGACTATGTTTAGTATCGCTTTTAAAATAATACCACGTGTAGAATCTTTTATTGCCTTCCAAATTAAGTAAAGTTTGTGTTTTTATCGTGTACGAAAACTGAGAAATAAATTATAAAGCAGAGAAGGTTTTCACTTTTCGTTCAAACTCAGCACTCTGTTTAAAGAAAACCATTTGTTTTTTTCATTTATCTCGCGTCGCGTTCTCTTCGCACCCTTCTTTTACCGAGAATACATTCCGTTAGAGGTATATGCACTGGTTTTGAGTTTTAAGCTTCTAAAATAAGCTAAAAAATGATTCTGTTCTGTTATAACATGAATTTCGCATTAAAAATATAAAATTTCAAAATTAAAAAATCTAGGTTTCCAATAGAAAGTGCATTTTACTCTAGTGTTCTGCAATATTATACTTTGATATTTCGAACATAGTAGAGATTATGTAGCGCATAGGGTTTAGGCTTGAGACCTCTCCAATCATGGCACCGGCGGAAATTGTCTGAAAACCCGCTTTCGGCAGTTGCGATTTTATAGTGTTGAGACGTTTGGAATTGCAAACTTGTGATTATACGCCTAACGACATAAAGGTCTTTTATATGATTATTTATTAAACGTCCCATAGATTATTTTAATGAAGAATAAAATATACAGCTATAACCTATAAACCCACTATCAGCATTTGCTCGTTTTAACATATTTAGAGGCTTAAAAGCCAAAACTACTGCATATACCTCTAACGGAATGTATGCTGGCTAAAAGAAAAGTGTAAAAAAACGCGACGCGAGAAAAATAAAAAAAAACAAAAATTGTTTTTTATACAGCGCGTTGAAATCGAACAAAAAGTGAAAACCTTTTCTGTTTCATAATTTATTTCTCAGTACTCGTACGTGATTAAGACACACTTTTTCTATAATGTGGAAGGCAATAAAAGTCTCTACACGTGGTATTGTTTTAAAAACAAAACTAAACATAGTCGACTAAAAAACAAATCCGCAATTTAGGTCACAGTTGTTCACGGAGGCATGTTTGGGGATTTTTGCAAAGATTGGAGCGACGAATAATAAAGAGTAGGTTATAATGTCGTTTTACCTACTTTCATATATATCACACTAAAAAACTATAGACGCTCTCTTTTGAATACATTGAGATAGAGAGTGATTCAAAAACGCCACACACGACAATCGTCAAAACCTCGTCGTTCTTTCCCACTTGTTTGAGATTTTGTTTCTCAAAACTAAACATGTCAGGACATTAAAATAAAAAAGGATTGTTCTTCTTGGAACATGCTCCACAAAATATAAAAAAAATGAAGCAAAATAAAGAATACGACTGCCACTCGTTGCCTGAATCCAACTGAAACTGCCCATATATATATATATACGCTTTCATACACACGTTCAGCTTGTTTACTTGAAACAAATTAAAAGAAACCACTCGTAAAAAGGACCTTTCCCTAAATTGAGCGAAGAAAATCAACAATTTACAAAAATTTCCCTCTGACGGCCTTTCAAATATTATGACTGATGCGCCGATTGGCTTAGCGCGAAATTTCGGTTGTTCCCAACCGCCGTTACGCCACGCACAGTAAGCCAAATGAGAAGCCAGGCTCTTTCAGCCCTTTAAACCTTAGTTTCTTCTTTACGCAAAAGAAAAGCTCGCATTGACCGTGGGAGCGTACAGTGCTCCCCGAAATTAAAGCAGCTATGAGGTGGTCCGTTTTGGTCACTTATTGGACTATTCTGCGACCACCCGGCAAAACTGCATCATTGTGTAGTTTTGGTCCACGATCACAACCAACAATGGTGTATACATTCCAGCTGCTGCTGTGACTTTTAGCCTTTAAAAGCCGACAATAGTTCAGTATTGGGGTAATCGAGTGGCGTCGTTAGGTTTGAAGAACACTGTACATGCAAACACATAAAGTATTCATGATCACAAGAACGTTTATTGTGATTGAAAACCGAAGTTAAAATGGGTTAAAAATAAACTCTTTAAGTTTAGCTAATCGTTTTGACATAGAGTTGAGGGACCATTTATATTTCGAGTTTTCGGCCGAAAGTCAGGTGCTAAATGTTATTGACAGATACAGAGCATTCTGTTCTTCGTTTGCGTCGCAATTGTGGTCCAGATGTGCTGCTTGACTTTTCGGAAGAATAATTTTTGTCTTCAGGGGGGGAGATCTGAACTTAGTGTTCAGCCCGTCCAGTTGTTTTCAGTTCTGTCAATCTGCGGTTGTGCAAGGAGGTTTGATGCTTGAGTGGTTTCCACACGCCGTGACACGCACCTGGCACTCCTTGCATGCCGTAAGAGCATGCATCGCTCCCCACCTCAACGCAAAGAAAAAGGAACAGCATTCTGAAAGCTTGCTCAAAAATATTCGATCATGTCACGGGTTTGTCAATGGCATGCTAAATTAATATATAAGCATCGAGAGTAATGGTGTAACCCGAGTTAGCGGCGCTTTCGGTAACACTAAACGTTCTGTGAAATTGCCGTAACAGATATTTTATGTAATTAATGTAATTCCCCGTGGCCTATGCAAGCTATTTATTAATGAAAAAAGGAGATACAAATATCAGCAAGGTTTAAACAAGCCTAACTTCTTAAAAGGCGTAATGTGCGTGGAGAAGCTCGAGTTGGAAAAAGCTGAAATTTCTTGCTGGTGCTGTCGGCACATAGTTGATATTTAATTTCACCCATTTACGTTATCGTTCCTCTTAAATATATTGGAGGGAAGTATTAATATTAATTTAATTCTCATCATAGGATTTGATAAATTTATTTATTTTGATTTCAGTTTTTTTTTTTTTTAAGTTGATACATTGGGCATGTGTAGGAAAAGCCTCATATATTAAACATAACATCTCATCTATGCAGAAGCAAATGAGTTATCTAATTGTGTGTTTCTCATCGATTCCAGGGAATGCTCTGACACGGTAGAAATAATTAATTAATTGATTGCATAGAAATGATGATGACCAAGTTTCGCAACTTAAAACAATTTTAAACTTTATATATTTACATATACGGATATCAATGTCCTAAACCTTATACTGTAAAGGACTACATTTTCGCGAGGACCTAATTTTCGCGAGTTTCGCGAATCGCCTACAAACGCGAAAAATACGTCCCGCGAACAATTCGGGCAATATGTGAACGCTATGGAAGCTACACTCGATTCGCGAAAATTAGAACCCGCGAATAATTTCAAATTTTCAGCTTTGGCCCGATTCGCGAAAATTTGAGCCCGCGAAATTTAAGTCGTTTACAGTATTACATTATATTTTATTTGCTGTTTTAAACAATGCCGGTAGTTCTTCATACGACAAAAAAAAAATTAAAGGCGTTCATCTTTCATTCCGAGGCATTTCGCCACAATAATCTTATTTGATTGTAACAATATTGTACTTTTTCAGTAGGTCTTTTGTTTAAACTTTCATTTGACAAATGGTTTGTCATGAAAGTGATTGTGATAAAAGACATCATTATCTAAACCTGGTATACTATCGCCAAAGGGGCCATGTTTTGTATTATTTTGAAAAAAAGATGAGTAAAATACAACAAAGAAACCTGTATGACCATTTTGTGCTTTAAATGTAGTTTAAAAATCCACCTAAAGAGTTTTTTTTTTCTTTTTAGATGCGGAGCATCTCTTGCTCGGGTCTATGTCCCGCGGCGTCGTAGTCCGCACTCACACTACGCATGCGCAACTCTCCTCCTTCCCTCTCTCCAACAGCTGCGCGTTACTGTCTCCGCTCTCTCTCTACCAGCTGCGTGCACTTCGCGTGCGTTCGCTTCTGCTCACACCGCGCGCGCATGCGCAACTGTCCTCTAGTCTCCTCTCCTTCAAGTGTGAATATAAGCAGCGGTAGCGCGCTGCGCGGGTTCAGTTCAGCGCTGTTGACTCCACTTCACTCCGTTCTTCCGATGAAGTGTGATGGAAGCAACAGTCCCGTCAGTTAGTGGGTTGGCGCAAGCAAACGTCAGCACCACTCCACAAACTAACAGCAACGCTACGTCCACTGAAGACAAAGCCGCATCTAAAAAAATTACACCATCTTCCCGAGGGGAACCATGGGGTGATGCAAAGCATCGCGGAGTTTCCAACAACGTTCACGCGATGTGTGGTAACCAACGCAAGTTAACAACGTAATAACACGCAAGTTAACAACGTTACTAACAAAGTTACTAACACCGTTAATAGCACCGTTAATAACGATCCGCGATGCTCCGCATCACCTCATGGTTCCCCTCGGGAATATGGTGTTTGGTTTGCTAGATGTATTTGAGACAGGTTAAGCTTTCAAATACGCGACCTGTGAGGGTCGCCCAAATTACAATGTTCGTCTTCGGTACTTCAGACTTAAGAAAAAACAAAAAAGTGATGCAAATATGACGCAAAAACTGCTTTTAGTTTCGTTCTAGAGAAGAATTTTATCAGCAGATATATTTTCTACACAACGGTTTCAGACATGACCCCCTTTTACTGCGCGATTTGATATGAAATCACCCCAATATAGGCACACATATAACTCTCAACTGAAAGGCGTTCAATGAAACCCTGCTAAACCTTCATTGGAAGTACGGGATTAATGGGTGTCATTAGCTGAACATTTGTGTGGCAGGCAAGGAACGAAAGCGAAGACTCTACGCTTCTCTCAAGACCAATCAGTGCGTCTGTTTCAGGAAGTCTGCTTCCAAATGCCTGAAGTATTCTCATTACCGCGGTGCTCTGGAGCCGGCGTCGCAAGTTTAGTTTAATTACGGAGGCGGGACTTAATTAGATGTCTAAGGAAATCCGCGAGCTCGATCGTGGCCTCCTGGAGAACTTGAAAATATTTATTGTCGTAGGATTCGAATGTGCCGGAGCTTAACATACGTTTTGAATTTAACGATGTCAGTTTTAATGACCAAATATCCTCTTGTCCAACGTGGAAACAGGTTTGCGCAGCGTTAGGCAAAACTTCTTGCATACACTGGAATAGCGAATAGAAAGTAGGCGGGGCTATATCTAAGCTAAGATGCCCCCAAATACGCACTCAGACACCAAGAAATGTTTTTTTTTTTCTAAGCAGAGGACAGATTAAAGTTGGACATGTAGGCAAAATATAATTTTCCTGAAAAAGCAGTTGCTTGAGCTTGATAAACAATTCCGTAAAGAGCGAGAATATGTATTCTGTGTTTTCCGAACTTAAAGGTGTAGTATATTTTATTTGTGCCCTTTAATTTATAAACGTATTTAGGTACTTTTTCCAAAAAAAGCGAGGGAACAGAAACCTCGTGTTCACATTGACCTGTGAGGTGGTCTCTTTGCCGTTCAGAAGCGACATATGAATAAACGTGCAATGGTATACAAATGGTAGTAGACCATAACCACACTTATTACTGAACACATCAACTTCGTACTAGAGTTACACACAACTTGCTCCTCGCAAACCTTGAACCGAGGTCACGCATACCTTAAAACATTGGTGTATATGTCTCCTCATTTAGGGTAGTTTCCAAACTAAAAGCACAACATTTATGACAGCGTGAAATGTTGAATGACTTGAAGCAGCGTCTCAATGTTTTGAAGATAAACGGTTTACCAGAAGGTGTGTTAGCCGTGTGCGTATCAGCTCAACACAGTACATTCCCAAATTTGTAGCTACTGCGAGAACGTTGTTTACAATACACTGCAGATTGACATAATATACGAGTAGATGAAGGAGAATAGGAGCGAATGCCTCTAGCTGTGCCTCTGTCGTCTCGACAGAGGCACGAGTAGAGATATTCGGCAGCGAACCGGAAAGCCACACACGCGTTCGGTGACGTCCTAGAGGAAGCACTTAGCGAGGTGAATGTTGTACAGAGAGCAGCCGCCGAGACAGATTGTGCTACACACGCCATTCTCTCCAGCTAGGCGAATGCGCGTGCGGCGTGCTATTTAGAACTTGACTGGGTGCCATATTAGTCTCGACGGTTCAGTTGTGTCAAACACCCATGTATTTAACAATTGGCGACTAGGAAACGAAATTAACTCCATCACGGTAGATTCGAAGATTCAAGACGAAGCATGACTGCTTAGAAGAATTCTCGGGTAAGGGCTTCTCTTCGCGGAGTGACTTCAGTATTACGTTAAAAAAAGACAGTATTGAAGACTGCGTCAAGACGCGTGCTCTCCTGCTTAGGCTACGTGGACCGACGACATTAGAGCCCTTCAAGGCATTGGTTGCACACTGGATGCCGAGCGATCACTCCTTCAAATACATCGTCAATTCACTCTGCGGTCACTTCATCCTCGTCTGTCTCAGCTGATCAGCTCCGAGTAACACCAGAGCCAGAAACTAACAGTGGCATTGAAGGCGAGGAACCACTTCAGAATTAAAACAGAGACAAAGGTAACAATTAACGTCTTCGCATTGTGTCGTTGAGGAACACCCAGTATATTCCTTTAATTTCCGAAGGAAGAAAATGAGGCTAAAAGGAAAGCTACGCGAGCAGCTAGGGCTTCCATGTTGACTGATTCAATCGGCTGTTGGGGAAATCCGCAGGCTCGTGAACCACACCTGGAAAAGCTCCCCTGGTTTGAAATCACCAGCAGCGGCGTCCACTCAGCATCTTTTAAAAATATTGTGCGAGCTGTCGCCACCAGCACCATATTTCACTGAAGCTGGGGCTGATGCTGCGCCTCCTGCTGGTGCTGCTGAGTAATAGCCCCGAAGCCTGGCCGTATGTACACCCAGTGAGCGATATGAAGGTGTACAGCCCTGTTCTTGTTTTTGACGCTCCTGCTAGTTTTGGAGCAAGCTCTGTTCCAGAAGAGGGCTAGAACGGGAAGTTTAGACCCTTGGCCACGTACCATTTGAGACGTTGATAGTTAATATAGCTTTAGGGAGCCGTAAAACAGGCAAGAAACCAGGTAAAGTGTTCACCTTCATATTGCCAGCGGGTGTACATATGCTGCATGTACCAGCGCAAGGTGACACAGGCCAGGTTCCCCCGCGCTGCCGCCCCCCTCGGGGTAGACGTCGATCCGCCGTCAAGCCGTCAAGATATGGAGACTTCCTCTGAGGCTGAATGTTATGTTCCAACCTGCCGTCGAGGTCCAATGGGCAGCGCGAGCCATGCTCACGACTTGCTGAATTCGCGGGCGGAGTGTCATTCGGAACTCCACTTGGCACCATATCAGTTAGGACAGTTTAGTTGTATTAAACAGCTATGTATTTAACAACGGAACAGCGGAATCGGCAGTGTCCCTCACTAGTGCGGCCACAATCAGCAATCGTCACTCTCGGCTGTGATCCGGGGAGGCCGGACATGCGATCGGCAACGTTCGCAAGAAACACCTGACAAAGTAAACGACCGGTTCGGCGGTGTGCGCACCCATATATTTCCAGACCCTAGGACACACAGATTCAGAGGTGTTCCGATCGCATTGACGACAGAAACCAACATCCGCACCGCCGGCCTAAACTCGAGGAGACCAAGGCCGAAAGGCGAGGCTCGTCAACGAAACCGAGAACAAGACTGCAGCCTACCACGAAATAGCTGAGCGATACCACCAACAGGGACACGTGAGATGAACCTGAATTCCCAATCGACTTTTTTACAAAGTAGCGCGAGCTCTCAAGCGGTGCGCGTGATGAACTATGGGAACAGTGAGGGTTGCTGTTCCGTTGTCTGCTGCTACCGTCGTACCGCCCGCGAGAACCACGTTGGCTACGTTCGCGTTAAGTCCCTGTGTACGGCACGTGGAAATCTTTGCAGTGCCCTGTGCTGCGTTGCGTTGCCCACATGAGATGAGATACACTCAATCACAGCACTTCTGTCCATTGCCTCTTTTTGAACAAGCCATCGTACTGGATGGGCCACCGTTCTTTTTGGAATGGGCCATCGCGCGTGGGCCAAGTGCCAAAAGAGCGAGGTATCACACACACATCCTAGGTGCTCTTTTAATTTCGTTACAGGCACCAGTTGGAGTAGTTGGTACATCTTATGTTCATTCGTCAATAAAAAAAATAATGCAGGTCGTCTTAACAACGTTTGAACACCGTTAGCTTGCCTGGCTGCATGAATTAATTAAAATAGAGCAGCAGTTCGGGCGGCAGCGTGTGCCACCAGCATGCAGAAGCTCGGCTAGGCTAGACTTGGCTTGGGTTAAATACCACGACGCACCCCTAGTTCCAATAATGGCCCGGAGCGCCCACAGGTGGCGCAGGTGTTTCCAGGAAAGTATATTGTACACTTGTGTATAGCTGGAAATTCTGTTCCTTTCATTTATTGAATACGGTATTACCTTATATGTCAGCAGTGTAGCCGAATGTATTCAGTCGGTGGTCTTGCCTCACCCATAACTTCGCACAGATGCACATAGCCAGCAGATCCCGTATCGTCGCGAGATTGGGTAGTGTGTTTCTGCATGGAGGGGTGCTCTCTTAAGTGAAGGACATTCACAGTCTGGGATACTATATGGCTCTTCAATTAGGGAGCTGCCACAGGTCGCACGTTGGAGCAAATACACTCCGGAATGGTGCAGCTGCTGACTGCTCGCACTGAATGCCAGGTACATAAAAAGGTTAAAGGGCAACTCTCGTCGAAAGGCGAACTAAAATAAATGACTGATGTCGACTCAAAAAGTCTAAATGCGAGCACTGCCAAATATTACACAAATGTGAAATTGCGATCCACCCTGAATCCGATGTTAAACAGCTACCACCAGCTTCTCACCTGGCATTTAGAGAGTTGACTGTTTGTCAAAAACCTTGAGCCATGACGTCATGTTCGCACTGAAAGTGTAGTTGTTTGTACTGCCCCTTCTTTCGCTGTGCTTTTCTGATTCGTTTCCAGCCGTCCGAGTGAAGTATTTCTGCTTGTTACGTTACTTTTTCGCTATCATCGTTAGTAAGTGACCCTCAGCGATGGCGCACGAAGATTATCCACTCCCTGCTTGCTCAAGCGTGCCGTGTGCCGAAGTGCAAGCTGCTAAAGAGACTGGCATTGTTTTGCAATGCGATCAAGCTTTGCTGTGCTGTGGGATGCGTGTACAACCCGCTGCCCCACCCGGACGTGCGTTCTCACCAGTTGCTCCAAAGCCCCAAGTTGAGGAAGGTGCGCGTCGACGCCTTTCGTCAAAGAGATTTCGGAAGGCCGTGGACTCCTAAAGCTTCAGTGGCGGAAATGTTTAGCTTGTTCCTGCTCTTCGCGATGTTATGATAAGCTACCACAGCACTTCTGCTGCGTGCATTTCCCACTAACGAGATGACAGTTCTTCTCCGAAGATAAGTGAGGTCGTACTAAACCTGCGCTGCAAACACCGTGGTCAATTATGTCGCCAAGTAAATACCACTTGTTTATCGCGGCGAACTCGCTTTTCGGCCGGAAACCTGTATTAACATTTCTTACAGATGTTTGATATCTAGGAGCTAAAGCTGTTAAACATCCATAGCATCCCACCTGACTGATCGGAGCTGCTCTTGTGACAAGGCCAATCGTACATTCGGCGGTACCGCGATACTAACTAATTAATAGCTTTATTTCTAACAATGAGGTACAGTGCTGGTGGGCGCTTGGAAAAAAAAGCTGTTAAAACAACTTGACTGGTCCCGAGCCCCCAGAAGTCAGCAGCGGAACAAAAAAGTTAACAGAAAATCATATGATACTTCAACAAGATGTTCAAAAATGAAAAGTCACAGCAGCATTAGTATAGATATAACAAAAAATGAACATATAAACATGCCACTCACTTTTGATGAGTTGAGCTAAGAATTAATATGTTCCTAAGGTTATCTACCGATATATTTTCAAGCTCGATGTGTTGTGCACAAAAATAGTTGAGGGTGGTTGGGAGAGCAAACGCCGCTGTTTGAAGGCCGTAATTAGTTCTAAAAAATGGGACTACCCAAGGTTCTCCATCAAACAGTATGCTCGTGTTGTCTGCGTAGATAATACATTTCGTTGAATTGCTTATATTTACGATATCAATTATATAAAGATTAAATAAAAAAGGACCCCAAATGCTTCCTTAAGGGACACATGCAAAGAAAAAAAAACTTTTTTCGTTTTTAAACAGCTTATATGGAAAAAGGATATCATAAAACGATTTTACAACGAAGACAAAAAAAAAATTAGAGCTATATTTACGGCGCTATACGAATTTGTAGTTGGCGCCCGCCGGAGCCGCCGCTGGTCACGTGGTAGGCCCGCGCCGCCGCACGCTGAGCATTGTACGACGCCGCTTCAACGCGTTTCTCCACGCCGCCGTCGCCGCCGCCGCACAAGTTCGTGTGCTTCGGGGCGCCGCCACCGTCATCTGACCGGCGCACAGGTCAATCACGTCTGCTTGCGTTTTTTCAGGAGTTTCTTTTGGGCTCTAAAAGTTACTTATTAACCTTAGTTTTTTGTTATACGTCAAACAAAGATGAATAAGTTACTTTTAAAGGCCATAGGAAGCTTTCGAAATAGCGCAAGCCCCACGTGACAAATAGGGGACTTTTCTACGGCACCCGCGGGCGCCAACTACAAATTCGTATAGCGCCGTAAATAAAGCTCTAATATTTTTTTCTTCGTTGTAAAATCGTTTTATGATATCCTTTTTCCATCTAAGCTGTTTAAAAAAAAATATTTTTCTTTGCATGTGTCCTTTAAGGAACCCCTGATTTAATCGGCTTTACACCGGACAATTGACCGGTGATGTCGACACATTAAGTCAAACGATGTCCATCCCGCTGATCATCATGTTTGCACTCTTCTCAACCCGATAGATTCACTTCGGCAGTAGACCTCCGAATTAAAACTTTGAGATAAGGTATATGCAAAACTACAGAACGCATCGAAATATAAATAGCACCTCTTAATTCAGAGACACTCTATGCATTAAAAAAATTGTAAGTCAAAAATTGAGGAAAAAATAGAGGAGTTAGCCTTTAATGATCTTTGTTTGGTTAGTTCCGACACGGCGAACGTAAATATTATAAAAACCGTTTTTTTTTTTAACAAGCAAGCTTATTTTGACAGGGGAAGGCACGTTTTAAGGTCGTCTCGCTTTTAAAAAAAATATGTACAGGAATGTTCAGTGTAGCAGGAGATTCTTGGAGTATGCGTTCGTGGCATAGCCGATTGCATATTTCGGATAACTTTGCCTAGAAGTAAATCAGAAGCATTGCATGAATCTTCTCTAACTTTATGTGGCAATTGTGTAGCTTAGTGGAGGGCTCTAATTTACTCAGAGAGCCATATTAATTGTACGACTCTTCTGTTCTCAAAATATGATCAAAATCAATACTCCGTCATGTCATGGGAGAACCTAGTTGAGCTCAATAAAACACCAGATTTAGAAACAGAAATTAAATATGAACAACTACTTTTAGGCATGCCAGGTGGTTGAGAGTTCTTGTCCTAAAATTTTATTAACAGAAAACATATGACGTCAGAAAAACTTTGGTGTTGATTAGGCTCGTGCAATAATACTTTTTTCTTGTGGGTTCATGAACACAATGCTTCGCAGAATTCGTGTTGTGAAAATAGCTGCTAGTTTATCGTAATCAAAGTCGCGGCAACAACAAACCACCGTGTGAGTTAATTGTGCCCGTTCTACAACGAAGCCGTATATGACTAGTCGGTCGAGTTCTTTCCTGTCCGTCGATGGAACAGTAGTCGACAAAATAGTCGAGAGAAAACCATTGCGCGCGCCTTATCTTCGTTCGCGGACGCCTTATCTTCTATCCCGTTGTTTCGACACTCGCTTCAATAAGAAAACCATAAATCAAGTGTCAAAACCACATGATTGATAATAAATAGCGCAAACAACGCGAAGCAGGTTAGCGTTCCCCGCGTGCGTTTCCCGGCAAAAGTTGCAGTTGCATGAGCTGCCGCGGCAACGGCAGCGTACGACGTCTTTCATATATGAAAACAAAAGTGTTGGCACAATGCATTTACTTTTCTTTTTTTGAATCTTTTGATAAAGACCATTTTGCTGTCTAAAAACATTAACTGCCGCTTTGCATCCCAAGTGACTTCCGGTCGCAGCGTTTTTGCAAGCCTGTTAAGCTTCCTAATGTCACCAGCGCTACAAAGCATAAATGCTACACGGACAACAAAGTTGAAGATTTAACAAGGGCCTTCAACTGTACAATATTACATCTTAGAGGTGGTAAGCTGGTTTACAAGAATGCTCGAAATATTTTAACAGACCTCGCACTCGTTTGTTCTTTTAACGTTCACCTGGAGAATTGGTGGTTAAACGTTTCATTGACATTTCAAGCAGCGGTGTTAAGAGGACCTTTGTTCATTTTTTTTTTTTATAAACGGCAAGTTCTCTGGTGTGTCAAAGACTGGAGCACCACGTGGTGGCGTTTGCCATAAAAAGGGACTATAGTGTAGTGGGCAGTCGTTGCAGGTGATACAACAGCTTCACTGTCCAACCACCTTTACAGCGTAGATTGGAGTCCCGACGTGTTTATGGAATTCCATATGTGATCTTTTATCCTGGTCTCAGCTTCAGCGTGAATATTATCTGCACCAAAGGCGATGGTAAAGAACAATTTATGAACATCTGTTTAATTCTCGCTTGTCTATCACGTACTGTACATCGTCTACTTTTGGAAAATATTAAAAGGTTTATGCATCGGTTAAGTTAAGACAGTTAAAGAAAAAGACAAAGTACTTAATGATAAAACCTTTCTATTCTATTTTGTTGGAACAGTGTAGTTAGCGGTGGTACCACTTATACAAACCGCCAGACAGTTACTTATCTGAAACTGCACAAGTGATAAATACAAAAAAAAATTAATAATGCGCATGTAAAATTTCATGCCAAACTGGTTTTCACAGAGAGTTTTCAGCACAAAACTTCTAATTTCGTATTTCTCACGTAAGTCACAATCCAACACCGACTGGATTGCATAAAACCTCAGGGAAAAACACGTAACATTTGCGCTTACTCTATCACTGCCCTTTGAAATGTCTACAAGTATTCATGACAAACCTTCAGTTTGTTGTGTGCGGCCTGTTCCTTCGCTTTCAGGTGGGAACCGCTTTTAGGCTTGTACGTACTTACATTGAAGCCGACAAGCGCGTTGTTTTTGCACATCTCAAATGTTACTAAAATATTTGTTGTTTGCAACTATTGCACAGTTCTTTAGGGTGCAACTGCTTCGTAGCACCCAAAATGTTTCTTCTATTGTGTTTGGACTTGCCGGATATGACGCAATTGTATCAATCTTTATTAAAGCGCGAGAAAAGGCAGAAAAAGTCCGAGATAGAGAAAAAGCGGTTGTTATACGAGAATACCGAGTTCTGTATTTTTGGGGAATGCATAATACACACAAAGCTACACACGGAGAGTTTTCATGGATTGAGATAATATCAATATTTCCGTTAGAAGGTTAGAATGTTTTTTTGGTGATCTAAGAATCTGAAAACATTCCAAGTCTAGCAGACCCTTCATACATAATACAGATTACCTCACAAAGTCAGTGCCTACAGTTTTCAAGCGAGAGCTAGCGTTTTTACGAATCGAATGAATGAACTTACCGTTTTGATAGCGCCATAAAAATATAGAAGTTTAGTTTTCGTCTCAATATAACTTCTCTAATAGTGTGCTTAATGGGAGGGGCATTCTGCCTGAAAACTAAACATACTTTCAATTTATAAAACTCACAAAACAAAAACCAGAAAAAACTACTTTTTAATTTGGTATTTTTCTGTCATGAAGCATGAGCCACTTCAGCCCGAGCTTATTCTGCTACTGAGCGGATGGGACTAACTCCCATCTGCTCAGTACCTTCCATTTCGCGAATCTAGGCCGTCATCTAAACACAAAACTGGCAAAACGGGCTTTTATGCAACAGACGAGCGCAGGCGATCGCCACCAATCTAAATTTGAGCTTCGGAAATGCGTCCCAAAAAAGAAAACGAAGGCGGACGGCGTCTAATAAATCAAGGAATTCATAAAATGTGAGAGAAAGGTTAGGGAAAGACCCAGGTCGTTACAAACTCTACCGAAACAGTTTTTAAACCCGCATATAGTTCTTTATTTTTTTGTGCTATTTATTACATTCCAAGAACTGGTTTAATGCCGGGGCCATTGAACTTTGAATGACATCTACGCGGAACTCAGATAACTGTCGATGTTCTGCGCGCCCCTCCGCATACGAATGAACATGCCGCAACGGTCTGACGTTGAGGTGAACGCTGGAGGATGGCGCGGAGGGGAGCCCGTAACGGCTAGAGTCGACCGATGTTTGCCCTAGAAAGAATTACGACGCCATGCCTACTCGCTGTTACATGCTCTTCTACGAGAGTGATGCCACATCTTGTACAAATATATATATATTTTTTTACTTTAAATAATGTGGTTGAGAGTCGGTTTCGCTTTCGGTTATTTTAGGCTCGTAGTGTGTGCTTGGAGCGGAACACCACGGCGCTGGCAGACTGGGTCTGAAATGGCCTATTTGCATTTTAATGCGTGCTTCGGAACCGACCCTCGGTCCTCCAATTCTTTACTGCTTGGGGTTCAAAGTGCGCACTTCTCTAGAATGCCCATCCGCGTATTAGAGCACCAGAAAATGTCAGTTCATCTGTCTGAAAAGCTGATACACTTTATGGCCGATATGCAATACATTTTGTTTTTTTCAATATGGGGAAAAGTAGTAGCAAACAAAGGTTACATCACGAATTTGTGTTTTCACTTGCCTGATACTCTACTGGGATAATCAATTCTTTAGCATCCTCATATTGTCCCAAATGAACGCGGCGAGAAGATGAATATTAAACTGAAAATAAAGGTTTAATCTGCGAAACTATGCTACCCTACATAAAAAATAAGAAATTGTTTACTACACTTATTGTAATACAACCAAAGTTAGCAGTCATCCGAGAAATCCAATAAGCCCATCAACATTCTGCATTGAAACACAATTCACCCCGATAAAATACGAGGTTATTGGTGTTGGACGACAACCTTGAACACGATATGTCTTATACCACTCTGCTTTTTGTGTTCTGCGACAACGTCGGTAGCACGATATAAAGATCAAAGTGGACAGACTTCGTGATTTCCTTGCAGATATTTCGATGCGTGCACATAAATATTTATCGAGACTAACACATCCGAATGCTAAAAAATGAATTAATTGGCTGTGATTAAATCACAAATCATTCAATAAACTAGCGAGCTCGTGTTTTCATGACCGAGTTTCGCACTCTCGTGCACTGACAATCTTGGTAGCCAAAACGAACAATCACAAAGCATGTGTTCGTCTCGCCCGTCCCCACGACAAACCGTTTCGGGCAATCCCGCATAGAATCTACGCCGAGGCACGAGTTTTCTCACCCTCCATCAAGATAAACTTTGGAGATGAAATGCCGTGACACGAGAGTAGAACCAGCAGAACTGCATCCACTGAGCGCATCCACTCCAAACACCTTCCGTAACCAGACACACTCGAGAAGCCACGGGAATTAAAACACAAAACGACACAAACACTACGACAACAAGCACTACGTCGGAAAGATTCAAAATTACATGCGCGGGACATAGATATCCTCTTGCGACGTAACTGGGCACACGTCAATGTCGCCCGCGTGTATCATAAAAAAATAATCTTTAATGAAGGAGCCCTCAGTCATTCTGAGCTCGGTCAATTAAATATGCTGTACCGGTCGTCTGGCTTCAGTATTCCTGCTTTGGGAATCTGGAATTCTCACCTTGAGGAACAACAAACTGGCACCTGGTGGCTCTTAGGCCGTGGAAACTGCCAGAAAGATTTGCGATTAGTTGCGTCCCAGTAGCAATTTCTTTGAGCAGCCACCTACAGAACACTAAGCTGAATAAATTCAAAATTATATGTGCGTGACATAATATGCCTCTTGTGACAAAACTGGGCACACGTTTTGTTGCCTACAGCAATACTAAAGCCAGAAAAGCGGTACGGCATATTTTGATCACAGAGCCCAGAACGACTGGGGACGCTTTCACTGAAGCTTGTTTTGCTGCAATACAGGCGTTTATTGAAGCAAAACAAGCTTCAGTGAAAGCATCCCCAGTCGTCCTGAGCTCCGTCAATTTAATATGCCATACCGGTCGTCTGGCTTCAGTATTGCTGCTTCAGAGCAATCGAGAATATCTGGAATCCTCACCTTTGAACGAGAATGACATGGCAAATGCTGCCTTGTGGGCCATGGAAACTGCAAGAAAGATTTGCGATTAGTTGCGTACAGGTACCACTTTCTTTGAGTAGCCTCCAACAGCACACTAAGCCGGATAAATTAAAAATTACAAGCGCGTGACATAATATGCCTTTGGCAACAAAACTGAGCACACGTCGACAAACGTGTTGTCCACGTGTATTGCAGCAAAACAAGCTACAATGAAAGCGTCCTCAGTCGTTCTGAGCTCCGTCAATTAAATATGCCCTACAGCTTGTCTGGCTTCAGTATTGCTGCTTCAGAGCAAACTAGAAATTCTGGAATCCTCACCTTTGAACGAGAACGAACTGGCGCCTGCTGGCTTGTGGGCCATGGAAATCGCAAGAGAGATTTGTGATTAGTTTCGTCCAAGTAACAATTTTTCGGAGTAGCCGCCTACAACACACTCAAAATTACATGCACGGGACGTAAATGCCTCGTGCGACGGAACCCCCTTCATTCTTGTTCTCCGTTAACTCTGCTCACCTTCGCCGCTTGCCTCCAATTTCTGTTATACATCTCCAATCTCCATTCCCTGGTTCCCAAAGACCATGCCATGGCTTGTGCCAGGCACGGATCTGTCCGCTTCACGACCGTCACTATTGTGGCAAGGACGCCACGGCACCTGGGCGCTTCATGTCTTCTTTTAATATTTTGAACATGGCTCAAAACAGGTGGATGGGTGTCTGGTATACCCTTTGCTTATTTGCGGATCGTTCCGAAAAGAGGGGGCAGGCGCTTCTGCGATCTTCGAGCATGCTTGGTATTTTACAATAGTTGAAATTGAACTCTGCAGGAATCTTGAAACATGTGCCATGCCAAAAGGCATAGCAAATAAAACACCCACCATCTATCCATTTTCGATTCTTGTCCGCAAGAAACTGTCGTATATGTAGCCTCCCTAGCTTAAGCCGCTCCTTCCTATACTTCGTTTCACCTTACGTACGAGCGCGGCCGATGTTATGAGCCAAAGGGCCAATCAAACACCGCAAAAAGCGCAACGTCATGGCGTGCTCTCTGCGCTTGATAGGACTAGCCGGCGGAGGAGCACAGAGAGACGGCGAATACCGGCTGGTCCTATCAACTGCAGAGAGCACGCTATGACGTTGTGCCTCTTTCGCTGTTTGATTGGCCCTTCGACTCATAACATCGGCCGCGCTCGGACCGAAGCTGAAACGAAGTACAGTGTCCCGGTTGGGTCTCGTCCTGATGAATCGTCGGTGGAAACATGAGGTGTGGTCAACATGAGATTAGACCTTTTGAGACAGAATCCAAATACTTGCTGAGAGGAAGTACACCCAAACCAATCCCAGGCATGTCATTTATAGTGAGTTTTGAATTGAGAGGCCTGATTTAAAATGGGAAATTTGAATACTGACGCACCCCTTTTGTGAACCTAAACTTTTGAAGGTCTTGTACCCCTCGGTAGGGGGCAAGGCACATAAATCCCGGCACGCAGATTAAATTTTTACTGTAACATCTCGACTCAATGCCCATCCCCGAATATTCGGCTACCACACTTTTAGAAAAAATATATTTTTAGAAAACACCGAGTCATTGACCACCCCTACAAAAGCCTGAACCAAGCATACTCGTACCGTGGCTTGTTTGCTCCGTGCTGTCCCTGAGTTAACTCGGTCTGACAATGTTTTTTTTTTTTTTTTTTTTTTTTTTTTCAAATGGAACCCACGTTTTTAGTTTCGGTTTCACTTGTTGAGGCAGGTGGATACTTTTGTGAAGCTTTCTCCCTATGCGCTTCCGAGTCAACATTTTTGCAATGGCAAATCCCCGGGCTTTGATTTTGCGCTCCTTGACGAATGCTGAAACTCACATAGGCGGGCAATAGCTCACCTTAAAAATACTTGCTCTTTGTGGCCGAAAACAAACTCGTGTTCCTGATTGGCAGCCAGTTGCTGCCAAGAATTGCTGCACATATCCGAAATAACCTAGTCTTAGTCTAATACAGGTGCTTTGGCCGGACAGAGACAAAAAAGCCTGACACAAGACCACTATAAACACAGGAAATAGAGTGTCTGTGGGGAATGAAACACACAACTCAGATCAATCACTCACCTTGAAAACACTTGCCATGAGTGGCAAAGAGCAAACTTCTGGCCTTGATTGGCTGGTGCTTGCTACCAAGACCTCATTATAAGAAAGAACCCGGTCTTAGTCAAAGTTGGGTGTTTTTGTAGGAGAGACGACAAAATACTAATGCAAGACCATTACACAGAGGAAATGGCATCCAAGAGGAATGGAACACAACACTAATATCGACGTTCAATAGCTCACCATGAAAATACTTGCTCTTGGTGGCCGAGAACAAACTCGTGTTCCTGATTGGCAGCCATTTTCTGCGAAGAATACCTGCACATATCCTAAAGAACCCAGTCTCAGTCTAACACAAATGCTTCAGCCGGACAGAGGCCTAAAAGTCTGATACAAACCTCAAAAAGCAGGAAATAGTGTTTGCGAGAGATGAAAACAGACCCAGGTGGAGAGGCTCGTTCTGTTTCACCTTGGTCAAATAGTGTAGCTCATTTTGCTAAAACAATACATGCTTGATAAAAAAAAGTATAATATATATTTTGCCTCATTTAGCAGAGTTTACTGCCAAGGATTCCTGCACACCAGAACAAGTCAGACTTAGTCACAGTTTTTTTTTTTTCTTTTGCTGAGTGAAAACAGGAATCCTACACTGGTGATGAAACAAAATATAAGCCCAGCAAGCCAGGCTAGCTTGCCTTGATGCAAGCACAGTGCCTCGGCCGACAAATGAGGTTCTATTCTTGGTCACTTGTCACATTTGGTGGGAATGGTAAAGTAAATGAAAATAAGGCAATCTCTCTTGCAGCCGACACCTGCGTACGAAATTTATATACCTCGAGAAACGACATGGAAATAAAAGTGGGTGGTGGCCGAGTGGTTTAAGGTGTCAAATTTCAAACTTACAGACTGTGTAGTTCTGGTTTAAACCCTCCTGGTGTATATTTCTATTCTTATTTATTATATTTAAATTGTTTTTTTATTTTTGTGGCACTAGCACATAATTTATACGCTAATTCACATTTAGAAGCGTTTTAGTTATACTCCATGGCTTCCTAGTGTTCTTAATAGGTTCTCAGTAAGAGCGGCTTTCAATTTTTTTCTCTCTTGCTCTCGCTGCTGGTTTCTTCCTCACCCTTAAAGTGCTGAAAACTCAACACAAAGGTAGTAGAAAAGGTGTTTTAAATGTGATTAAGATCAGAATTTCCAAGTTGTACCCCTGCTTTATGCCCCGGCTATGCCACCATACCCTAACTGAGAGCAGTGACGAATGATCCCAGGTGCTGCGACCCGACCGCATATGGCCTTACGGTGTGGAGTGACTCATGCAGCACCTTTGCTTCGTGATGAAGCCAGTGAGCGAGGTGCGACATGCTAGAGCTGTGCAAGCCACAGCTTTAAAGCCTGCATAGGGTGGGAAGATGCCCCTCCCTTTGCAGAGCTTGAAATAGCTCACCAAGAAGCTATTGCAAGCACTAGGGAGCCACAGAGTGGGAATAAAAGAACTTCTGAATGTGATTTAGTGTGTACATTATGCGTGTATACGTTAGAACCTAAAAACTCATATATATATATATATATAAGTCAGAGATCCGTACTTGCTGAGTTGCTATGCTATGAGTTTATTGTATGTATTACGTCAGTTTCGCCGAGAGGCTCGGCTTCGTCAGGAGATGGCACATGTATGCCATCTCCTGACGAAGCCGAGCTTCCCGGCGAAACTGTCGTAATACATACAATAAACTCCTAGTATAGCAACTCCGCAAGTACGGATCTCTGACTTATTACATTTTCCCGGTTCATTGTTCTCAAACTAGTCTGCTTCACCATATTATATATATATATATATGTACTAAAAAAAGGCAAAAAAAAAAACAACAATGCGTCCCCTTGGGCTTCAACCAAGAGCTCTACTGCCCTTGATTTCAGTTCCCTAAAGCCTGCTTCAGACGGGGCAACGTTTCCAGCAATTTTGAGGTTGTTTGCGGGTTGTTTCCTAGGTTTTCCCAGATCAACACGAATTGCTGAGATCTGGTTTGGCTTGAAACGGACAAGCAACTCGAACAACTAGGAGAAGCGTGAAGCGGCAGCAGCCAATCAGGGACGCAATATATTCACGTGACACCCCTGTGGTGGAAATGATGACAACTGAAAACTTAGTTCTGGTTTGAAACGGATCGTTTTTGAACATAAAATGTTTCAAAAAGATGAGTTATTATTCTCACCACAATTTAAAGATATAAAACATGTGTTTTTATATCTTTAAATTTATAAAAATCTATAAAAACATGTCTAAATAGTGAAAGAAAAAGAAAATTTTATAATGATGATGGCACGTCGTAGCAATTCGGTTGCTGCGTGTGAGCGCGGGCGGCCCGTGTTGCTGGTGTTGCGACGTCAAGTTGCTGGGTGAAATTGCCACGTCTGAAGCGGGCTTTGTTGGCCCGCTTCAGACGGGGCGATTTCACCCAGCAACAAGGCTCACTTCAGACGGGGCAATTTCACCATGCAAATTAAAGTCGCAACACCAGCAACACCGGCCGCCCGCGTTCACAAGCAGAAACCGAATTGCCTCGACTTGCCATCATCATCATGAAATGTTTTTTTTGCACTGTTTAGATGCACAGTTATTTCCCCAAAAACATGTTTTTATATCTTTAAATTGTGCTGAGAATATTAACTCATCTCTTTTAAAGAGTTTATTTCCAAAAACGATCCATTTCAAACCAGAACTAAGTTTTCAGTTGTCATCATCATCACCAAAGGGGTGTCACGTGAAAATATTACATTCCTGATTGGCTTCTGCCACTTCAAACGTCTCCGAGTTGTCCGAGTTGCTCGTCCGCTTTAAGCCGGACCCGATCTCAGCAATTAGTGTCGATCTAAGGAAAGCTAGGAAAACACCCGCCAGCAACCCCGCAATTGCTGGAAAGGTTGTCCCGTCTGAAGCGGGCCTAAGACACCCTATTGTCTGGCACAGAGACCATTTAGGAACATCCGGATGTTTAAACGTTGTACTAACCTTTTTACAAACAACAACAACAACAACAACAACAGAAAAACACATTTTAGAGGGAAAAGTTAAGGAAAGGGAATGTACCTTTATGTTCTGTGAAGTTCGGTGACAAGACTCCGGACTCGAGCAGGAATGCCGTTATCCTTGGTGTGACCCCATGAGACGGTCTTGCTGCCTTTGCTGGGGTTTATCTAACTCAAGTACCTGTACGAAACGTAGAAGAAACACATGTGCATAACACTCATTATTCGCAAGAAAATTTGCCAACGTCCAAAATGACCCATGGAGAAAATTATGTGAGGAATTTTTCGGCCACGTTGGCCGAGTCACCTCTTGTGGCCAATGTTTCATTGTAACTTTAATTGTTGTGAAGAGTTATAGGGTATGTTACAAAGTGCAATTTGGTTTTGTACGAAACTACAACACACAAAACGACATTCTAATACAGTATGTTGAGGTACCTCTGAACAAACTCCAGGGTTTCATGGCGCCTCCTTCAGATACCTTATGTTGAACATGAAATATGTGCACCAAGGAGTGAGCAAATAGTGACTTCCAATTTGTCTCAAGCACCAACGACATGTCGACAAAGAGTGCAACGTGTTGGAGGTCGTCTAGAAGTGTGCCAAGATGAAAAAGGAAGATGTATCGATATCAGAATAAGAGCACACCAAAGAGGCTCCGTTGTAGTGAGACAATCAACGATCTAGGGACATTAATCGGGAGTCAACCGACGTACAGCCGCGATTTACTTTGCGTTGACTGAGGTGAAACATGGCCGACAAAAATAAAAAAACGCGTGCTTTTTTACATTATTCGCTGAGCGCAGCCGGTAGCAGGGCACTTAGGCGGCGTCATGAAAATCTGACTCACTCGCTAGCGTTTCTCAACTTCGTTCGGCGCCAGTCGGCACCACAGATCAGTGGTCGGCTCTCATAGTTTACCCTGGAAGAAAAAAATACGAGCTCAGAGCAGAGCGTCGATCGCGACTTCCGTAAAAAGAAGCTCCGGTAATACTTAGGCGACTCGTGAGCTTCAATCAAACCCTTCTTCGAACGAGCCCGCGAGTCCAATACGTCGAACGGATTGCGGCAGCAAGCACGCTGGTAGTCAAGGGGCTGGAGGCTGAATATCCGAAAGATACGAGGTGCTGGTTTCTACGTCCATTTCGCACATGAGATAACAAGATAGCGAAGCTAGCCGAGTGTGAACACTGACTGACGTTACATCGGAGTACAAGCAGCTGAAATGACGCCTGCAACAGAGCACAGCTAGAGGCTTTCAACAGGGGACACATGCGTTCAAATAGGCTGCGATTTCAAAACATCATGTCTCCTTTCTTTCCTTCGGTGTTTACTTTGATCTGTGTATACCAAAGCACTCAATGCTGCAAGTAATAAAGTCGTATATACGTACCTTTCGAAGCGATTGAAAGTGCTTTGGTTTCGCTTGGAGCCCACGAGCAAAGAGCGCGCAGTGATGTTCCATACTATGCCCAAGAATTCCCTTTCTTGGGTACACGATTTCCCTAATGGAGGTACTCTTTCCCTGCAAGAGTTTGAAATATCCCCGCATATTTCCCTGCATTTTGATACGTTTATTTTCGTACCAGCTGATTTCTGTGGTCACGCGTGTCACTATGCGCAATTTTACCACAGAAGTTGCGTGAAATCGCATGTTTAAGGAGAAGAAAATGTTACTGCCCTACCGAAAAACCTAGTATAACTTTTCGTTACGTGGATTACGGAGCTGTGATTTCAGGTTTCCAGAAAGAATTCCAGTTCGATTTCCAGTTTCATTAGTCAAAAATTATACTGGCTTTTTGATAGGGTGGTCAGGTAAATTTTTATTAACTAAATAATATAACCTTTAGCAGTGTTTGGGAAAGTACATCTGAAAAGTACTTGGTGTAAAGTACAATGCAAATGAGAGGTTATGTACTTCAAGTAAAATAGTAAGTACATTGGGTGCAATTGACTTGAGGTAAAGTACTCTAAATATCATGTACTTCAAAAGTAAAGTACAAGTAATTTTTACCCACTCTTTTATGGGGGTAATCGGGGGTGCATCAGTTATTTTCCAAAATGGCGGACAACGTTGAATTAAGTCAAGTGGCCACAAAGTAGTCGTTTCATACTCGCTGACAAACTATTTAAAAGCATCAACCTATAAGGCATCTATTTGCACCGGTCTCATAGCCGCCATTACTTCACTCAAAGAAATTGCCAAATGACATCTTGAAAAACGATAGCGTGTCTTTAAATGACAATACACTTTTCCTTTTTTTTTTACAGCGGAGCTGTTAAGGGCTAGTTTCCCCAGTTTCGTGTCCGGTACCAAAGAGGTGTCGACACAAAACTACTCAAAACTCTGGACAGCTACCGCCATCTATGAGCGACGGCGGCAACCTTTCCAACTATCATAGAAAAATGGATAGTTCGGCGAGTTGGTGAGAATTCATCGTAGAAAACAGCGCGCAAAACAGACGAGGACGGGGAAGAAACACACGGGACGAGCGTACAGCTTCGCTGGTCTTCCTTCTTCACCAGAGTAGAAAGGCTGAAAGTTTCAAATTCGGAGAATGTATTTGGAAGTCGGAAGTTGTACTTTTGCTTTGAAAGTACCGAAAACAATTAATTTAAATAAAGTACAAGTACAAACTCGGAGAATGTACTTTAAGTTAAGTACAAGTTTCCTAAACCTACTTGAAAAAGAGTCGTTCCGACACCTTTTTTCTGCAAAATAACTTTTCTTCTCTTCTTAAAACTGTTGGACCATTCGACTTTTTTAGTGTTGAGTTCCCTCTAAAGCTTTTGCCGAATTCCCTTGTTAATCCTTAAAATTCTCTGCAAACGTGTTAAAATTCCCATTTCCCTTTTCACCAATATTTAGACCAAAAATTTCCTGAAAAAGGGAAAATTCCCTGCATGGAACATAACTGAGAGGGCGACGAACTGTCACCCGTCGGTCTCGCCGGGTCGCGCGGTCGCGGTCGCTGCGCAGTGCGAATGCTCGACGGCTCGGCCAGCTCGGCCAGGCTCGGCTGGGCTCGGCGGCTCGCTCGGTCGCTCGGCCAGCTCGGCTACAGCGCAGGCAGCGCGTGCGCGCAGGCTCGCTGGCTCGCTGGGCTCGCTGGCTCGCTGGGCTCGCTCCCTTCGATCTGCCTCCCAAGCTCGAGCTGGCGCGCGCGCGGGTTGACGATGGAAACTTATCTTCTAAAAAAACCGAGGCTGTAACGTATCGTTTGATGGCGCAAATGCACGTATTTTTCACGTCGTTTTGTTACAGTGTGTGAATCTCGCAAAACAGGCGATGAGGAGTGGTGGGTGAAATGTGCACGCATGTGATCGTGGATTTTGTGTACGACGTAGATTACCCAGAAAGGTGGGTCAATATCGATGGGTTCCAACATCGGTAACCTAACTTTTGTTGCATTACAACAACTGCAATAAACATTTGTAGGAAAACGATCACTCCAATAAGCACGTCGTTATTGGGCTTTCTGAATGAAAGATAGGTCGCGGGTGTTCCATCTAGATATTTTTACTAGTTTGGTGGTTGTCTAGTATTTCAAGCACGCGAGGCTGTGTGTACTGTGTGCCGTACCAAAAGCTGTACGTATATTGCGCTTTCAATCAATGTTAATGTGTTCGCAACGCAGAACGTTTGTGTTCCGTGTGTATCCACCTCCAATATCGTTCTGTCTCGTATTGCCGTATGGTAACTCCTGCTGTTTTACGATATCATTCACGCGATGTCGATATGTGGGGATACCGATATCCACATTTTGCTTCACGGACGCTCAATATCGTGTTACGTTTCCCCTTAGTCCGCAGTATATTGCCACGCACGTTGGCGAGCAAGCGCGTGCGTGGCCGAGTGGTTACCGCGCTTTACTGTCGCGCGAAAGGTATAGGTTGGATTCCAGTCAGCGGACTGTCCTTTTATTTACTCTTTCATCTTGGCATTCTCGTAACTTTGAGAACATTCTCGTCTGACCCAGTTCCGAATGTTCTACGCACCGAAAGTTCTACGCCGAATCATCCAGAAACCCACGAGGCTACACAACGGAGTCCGCAAGGCGAGCGGAGTCAGTCTCGCCCCAGCGCTCGATCCTGCGGTTTCGCCGACATCGACGCCCGCGACGCTCTGCTGTTTTCTCCTGTTTCCTTTTTGTTTTGGGCACAAGTTCGCCCCATTAAACGTTTAGTTTCTTCAGTTATCATCGCCTCATCAATTGTCATTCGTGACATTTTGGTGGAGGTGCGGGGTCTTTGCATTCTATACCCGTGGACCGTATTCCTCAGAAAACACACCGGCCAAGTGACGTGCTCAGCCCCGGGAGGCTACCCTTCGCAGAAGACCAGACCAAGGCCCGGTCAAGTCGCCGTAACCAGGGCCTACCCCCGGAAGTCGGACCCCTGCCGCAGAAATCAATGAAGAAGACCGCGACGATGACCACTCAACCCGTCGTTGTCCTACCCGTCGCTGCCCGTACGCCCACGTCCTTCCACGGTGAGCCTTATGAAGACATCGTCGACTGGCTACGGCAGTACGAGGGAGTGGCCCAGCACAACAGATGGACGGACCAACAGCGCCTGCAAAGTCTTTACTTCGCGCTCGAAGGGACGGCCAGGCACTGGTTTGATAATCGTGAGACTTCTTTGATCTCGTAGACCGCCTGCAAGGATTCGCTAACACAGACATTCGCCAACCGATATCGACGGGAGAGAGCCAATGACCTTCTTCGAATGAGGACCCAGGGCGTAAACGAGACTATCACCAGTTTCGTCGAGGATGTTTTGCACCTGGCCGCTCGTGCCGTCCCTCAAGCCACCGACGAATTGAAGCTGCGGATGATAATGCGAGGTGTCAAGGATGACATCTTCCGTGGTCTTGTTCGCAACCGTCCTGCCATCGGTCACATAGGCCACGAACATGGAACGTGCCCTCCTCGCAAGAGCCAGCCACTACCATCGGCACTCGAGCGTCGCTGCTGCTTCTGCATCGAGCTACAACATCAGCCCTAGCATTCCCGGACTTCGCAACATAATCCGCTTCTGCCGACTGCTGAACGCGCGGCATCAATCTCCATTGCCGAGGTCGTCCGAGACGAGGTTCAGTGACCGTTCCTACCAGATGCCCCCGTCACCATGGCGCACCCGAAGAACCGACGCTGAGTTACGCCGCCATGGCCCGACGACCGCCGTAAGCTCACTGCCAGGTCACGGCACCACCCCGACGAGACCCTCCGATGCCGCAGTATTCTCGACGCCAGGAAGGACAAGTTCTGTACGTCCTCCCGGAGCAACCCTCGCCAAAGAAGACCGACGTGCAGAGGACGGCCGATCGACGCCCGTTGTGCTACCACTGAGGAGAAGCAGACCATATCTAACGCCGTTGTCCCTACCGGCAAATAGGGCTGCGCGGCTTCCACCCGAGCGATGCACGCCCACGCTACGGTGAGCGACCACAGGAAATTGACGAGTATCTCCGACGACCTCAGTCTCCTCCACCTGCACCACGTCGCGGGTCCCGGTCGCCGTCGCCAGGACGTCCAGTCTCGCCGATGCACCGACCTCGTCCTGAGAGCCCGTCGCCCATTTCTCGTCCAGAAAACTAAGTGCGGCAGCGCCTGGAGGTGGCGTTGCCGAAGACGACCGAAGGAGAGAGCCTCCAAGAACGACGGAGCGCTCCCACTCTTCTGAAGCTGCGCATCACAACGACGCCCCTGCATCGGTGTTCAACAACCTAAACGTTACTATCGACGGCCCCGACGCATCGGCACTCGTGGACACCGGAGCAGACTACTCAGTCTTGAGTGGGAGGCTCTCTCGCCGCCTTCGAAAAGTGACGACTCTGTGGGAGGGACCGCAGATACGAACTGCTGGAGGACACTTCAATACGCCGGTCGGAAGGTGCACTGCTCGAGTTGAAATCCACGGTGAGACGTGCCCTGTCAAGTTCGTCGTTCTGCAAGACTGTGCGAGGGTCGTCATCCTCGGAATGAACTTTCTTTGCGAGTATGGCGCCGTCATCGACCTGGGAACAAACCGGCTGACGCAACGAAAACCTGCTCTACCACCGGAGGAACCCAAAGCGACGTCATCCGCGGTCCTAGTCCTCGCAAACCACGTAAACTTACCACCTCGGTCAAGTGTTTTTGTGCTCGTCGGGATCGATGAAGCTTCCTGCGGTGAAGTACTTCTTGAGGGAAGCCTCCAATTGCTCCTTGGAAGAGGAATAGGCATCGCAAGAGGAGTAGCTGAACTTCAGGATGGCCGGACTGTGGTCCTCGTGACGAACTTCCGAAATGAAACGCAACACCTCACGAAAGGTTCAGCCGTGGGCCACATCGAGGAACTCAAGAACTCCGCCGAAATCGCCGGGATTACTGAAGAGTCCCCTCCACCCGAGCAAGACAATACGTCGCCAGCGCAGGTCGACATCGACCCTAAGCTTCCTGGCCCGAAACGACGGCAGCTGATTAAACTCCCTGCCGAATACCGCGACAGCTTTGCGACGTCTTCGAAGGTGCGCCAAACCGCCGTTGCGAAACATCGCATCGTTCCCGAGGACGACGCGCTCCCTGTGCACCGCTCACCATACCGAGTCTCCCTACAAGAAATAAAGGTCATTCAAGAGCAAGAGCAAGAAATGCTGAAGGACGACATAATCCAGCCTTCAAGCAGTCCGTGGGCCTCTCCAGTCGTGCTGGTTAAGAAGAAGGACGGAACACTTAGGTTCTACGTGGACTAGCGGCAGCTGAAAGCGGTAACGAAGAAAGACGTCTATCCACTCCCTCGCATCGATGACACGCTAGACCAGCTACGCCACTGTCGATATTTTTCATCGATGGACCTGAAGAGCGGCTACTGGCAGATCGAAGTTGATGAACGGGACCGAGAGAAGACGGCTTTCGTCACGCCGGATGGACTGTACGAGTTCAAGGTAATGCCCTTCGGACTATGCACGGCGCCGGCAACTTTTCATTGTGTCATGGACACTGTACTTGCAGGACTGAAGTGACAAAGCTGTCTCGTCTACCTTGACGACGTCACAGTGTTTTCAAGTGACTTCGACGAGCACCTGCGAAGACTACGAGCTGTTCTCCAAGCCATAAAGACCGCCGGACTCACCCTCAAGCCGTCAAAGTTCCGGTTCGCCTATGACGAACTGAAATTTTTAGGTCACGTGGTTAGTAACGAAGGCGTCCGTCCAGACCCCGAAAAGACTCGAGCCGTCGCGGCATTTCCAGCGCCCACAGACAAGAAGGCTGTGCGAACATTCCTTGGACTTTGTGCCTACTATCTACGCTTCGTTCGTAATTTCGCAAGGATTTCCGCACCGCTCACTACACTCACTAAGGACACCGAGAAGTTCGAATGGGCCAAGGAGCAGCAGCACACATTCGATTAGCTGAAACAATGACTCCAGACTCCTCCTGTTCTTGGATACTTCGATCAAGATGCGAGAACCGAGATTCATACGGACGCAAGTAACGAACGATTTTGCGCTTTACTGGTTCAAGTGAAAGAAGGCACCGAGCGTGTCATCGCCTACGAAAGTCGGAGGCTGTCCAAAGCAGAAAGAAATTACTCTACGACTGAAAAGGAATGTCATGCGGTCGTCTGGGCGATCACTAAGTTTCGTCAGTACTTATACGGCAGCCCTTTCCGCGTTGTCACGGACCACCACTCGCTCTGCTGGCTTGCGAACCTAAAGGACCCTTCAGGACGTCTTGCTCGATGAAGTCTGCGACTGCAGGAGTTCAACATGACTGTGGCCTACAAGTCAGGCCGCAAGCACCGCGACGCCGATTGCCTGTCCAGAGCCCCTGTCGAGACATCTGCCGGTAGTAGCGACGACGATGACGACGAGTGCTTTCTAGGCGCGGTGAACACCGACGACATGGCGCGACGCCAAAGAGACGATCCTGAGTTGCGTGCGCCAATCGAGCACATCGAATGACGAGGGGGTACTATCCCCAATGTCTTCTCGAGAGCCCTGCCGACCTTCGTCCTCCGACAAGGTGTACTTTACAAGGAGAACTTTGGAGACAACAGCTCGCCATGGCTGCTGGTGATTCCTGCCGACCTTAGAGCGGAGATCTGTCAAGCCTGCCACGACGACCCGACGTCCGGACACCTTGGTTACAACCGTACGCTGGCCCGAATTCGTGAGAGGTATTACTGGCCCAAGCTGCCGAAGACGCTTCACCTCTACACACGATCGTGCCACGAGTGCCAGCGACGCAAGAAACCGCCGACGAGGCCGGCAGGTCTCCTGTATCCGATCGCTCCACCGACCGTACCGTTCCAGTAGATCGGAATGGATTTACTTGGTGCTTTCCCACCATCGACGCGAGGGAACAGATGGATAATCGTCGCCACAGATTATCTCAAGCAGTACGCCGAAACGAAAGCCCTTCCTTCAGGGACTGCTGTCGAAGTCGCCAAGATTTTCATAGAGTCCATCGTCCTCCATCACGGCGCTCCTGAAGTTCTGATCTCAGACCGTGGATCATCGTTCATGGCCCAGCTGACGCAAGAAATCCTTCGTCTCAGCCACACCAGCCATCGGCGCACCTCGGCGTACCAGCCGCAGACCAACGGGCTGACGGAGAGGCTCAACAAAACCATCGCCGACATGATCTCTATGTACGTCGACGTGTAGCACAATACATGGGACGAGGTGTTGCCGTACGTCACATTTGCCTACAACACGTCCGTGTAAAAGACCACCGGGGTGACACCCTTTCAGATGATTCATGGTCGCAAGGTAACGACAATGCTGGGCGCGATATTACCCAACAACCTGGCGACGACGGCCAGGTGGTTGCCCAACGGGCAGAAGTCCGTCAGCTCGCCAGACTCCGGATTCAAGTCCAACAACGTGTCGACACTTGCCGCTACAACCTGCGTCGTCGGGACGTCCACTTCCAGCCCGGAGACAGGGTGTGGGTGTGGACACCGATTCGCCGCCGTTGTCTCAGCGAGAAACTCCTAAAACGCTACTTTGGACCCTACGAATTGCTTCCTTGACTCGGGGATCTGAATTACGAGGTGATGCCCGACGGAACACGGACTTCATCACGCCGCCCTCCACGACCGGAAGTCGTCCACGTCGTGCGCCGCAAGCCGTACTACGATCGATAGGACTGTGAATATTGTTTTGTAATACGCTCGATAGGATTATGTTGGACAAGTCTACGTAGTTTGCCATTATTTTTGTTTGTTTCGCAGTTTTTGTTTCCCGTCACGTCGCTATGAGACGATGCGCTTTTAAAGGGGGGACTAATGCCACGCACGTTGGCGAGCAACCGCGTGCGTGGCCGAGTGGTTACCGCGCTTGACTGTCGCACGCAAGGTGTAGAATCGATTCCAGTCATCGGAATGTCCTTTTATTTACTCTTTCAACTTGTCCTTCTCGTAACTTTAAGAACATTCTCGTCTCATCTAGTTTCGAATGTTCTACGCACCGAAAGTTCTACGCCGAATGATCCAGAAACCCACGAGGCTACATAAGGGACTCCGCAAGGCGAGTGGAGTAAGTCTCGCCCCAGCGCTCGATCCTGCGGTTTCGCCGACATCGATGCTCGCGACGCTCTGCTGTTTTCTTCTGTTTCCTTTTTGTTTTGGGCACAAGTTCGCCTCATTAAACGTTTAGTTTCTTCAATTATCATCGCCTCATCAATTGTCATTCATGACAATATGCCGACGCAATTAATGTTGGTAACTTGGAATCCGTTCTGAGATATATGCACGCGATATCATATTGTATTCTCCTTTGGGCCCGTGATCGACGACCGGTATTTATATATCGTGTGGCTGTACAGTATTTCCATGTCGGTCACCAATATGCACGCGATGTCGTATTCTATTGCAATAACCTCGCATTATATCGGGGTATTGTGCTCCGATATCGTGTTGTATACCAATAACCGTAAGTTCTATCGGGATATTGTCCTATGATATCGTGTTGTGTACCAATAACCGCAAGTTATATCGGGATATTGTGCTCCAATATTCTGTTGTATACCAATAACCGCATATTATATCTGGATATTGTGCTCCGATATAAATTCACATCGTGCGTATTGGGTTAACCGGATAACAATAAGTTTTTATTGGTTTCCATCGACTTCATTGGAATACAATATTTCCAATAAGCCGAGTTCATATTGACCTTTTTCAATAGGGTTGAGTTACACAAATGACTTTCGTTAGGAGGCGGCCGATGTAGATAGCGACTTCATATTCTTATTTTGTTATTATGAACTCATACTCTTATTTTGTTAGTTAGAATACGTAAGTTTAGGAACTCTAGGATCCCTCTTTCCGGTTCTTCCGTGGTAAACGTCAATTCCGGAGCCGCTGATCTTATCTCACGTTCCAGACTGCCTGTTAGATCGTCCATTACCGTGCATACTATGATGTCCTAGACTTACTTATTCATGTAAGAGGTTATAGGTTGCCCTTTTTGTGTTGGTGGTGGCTGATTGTGGGCTAATAAGGAGGCGGACTAAATAAGCCTGGTAGCTATGTTTGAGACGTCGTCCTTTTCTGTTCCTTCGACCTTTTTGTTCACTTCTGCCCCAGTCTCAGGTTATTCAACATGGTTTTTAGTGGACTTATGTGAAATCCTGGAGTAACGTTTCTTGGTGGGTCTCCCGACGGTGTTGCATATAAGAAGGCAGGAGACAGATGTATCATGATAGAGACAAAAACACCTGCGAAAGTAGAAGGGCAAAACATACCTATACCAGAAGCAATAAGAGCTAACATGGCCTCTTCATTGTTAAAAGTTGAAGAGCTAAAGCCAGCGCACAATAAGCACTACCAGGTGCAAGAACAAATGGCCCTAACTGGCCTTGTCTGGTGCAACTTTATTGTATACAGTGGTGCAGGCATACCATTGTTACAAAAAATACCGTTCAGCAAGGATCTGCGTGTGTCGAAAATGTTCCCGAACCTAGTAAACTTCCACAGTGTTGTAAGCCAACAAGCTATATGCAATATAAACTCTTGTGTGACAGAAAGCTGGTGCAGTCGCGTAATAATTATGCGTGGTTCAATGAGGACACTATTTAAATAAAAACCCAGTGACACGGTGTACTATATTCAATGGTGAAGCATTGCCTGAGGTTCCAGATCTTGTCTAGGATGGCTTGGGATTTTGTCTGCGTTTGCGGAGGCGTTTTGGTGCTCATGGTGTACTTTCCAATGGAAAAGGAAGGTTATTTACACTTCGAAAGTTTGCTTCACGTTTTGTTTTTGTGTTAAGTAGAAAAACTTCTTATCTTACATATTAAAAAATAATGACCACACTACCACATATAAGTACGTCTAAAATCTAAACATCTCCTGAAGCGGGTTTTCAAATCGAGGCTCGTTTTGCACATTTTTCATCCCTCTATGTAGCGGGCATTTGTAAGTAGGGTTCCGTGTTTTCGACATATACTGATAAGCCCCGAGACGTCACTCGCTAGGTGGTTTTCTGGGAATCAATGAAAACCAAAAATAACAAATCAAAGCTGCTAAAAAAAAAAAAAAACTTTCTGGACAAGTTTGCGAGAGTCCTGATTTATTTTCGGGCATGCACTATGTTTGACTAATCACTTTGTGAAATGTTCCTGTTAGCGTATTTTTCAATTAAATTCCGCAATACCTCGCAAGTACACTGTGACTTAGAAAAACTCTAAAACACTTAAAATACTTGATTTAACTAACGCCAATTCTTTCCCGCTACCGCAAACAGCGCATTTGAAAAAAAAAAATTAAAAACAAAAACACGAATTCGGTTTTGAAGAAGAATAAAAACAACGAAAGCATTTCACCTATTTATAATCTACGCCACACGATTTAAGTGTCGCAGTTCACTGCATTCTAATGAACCGTTACTTCTCTCTAACAGAGGGTCACTAGTAAAGCTACATAGTAGAGTAGACGTTTTTCAGATGGGATTGCTAAAGTTCGGATGCACGCTCTACGTGCATCCGAACTTTAGCAATTGAACGTGTCTTATTTTATTCTTGAAAAAAAAGCCGAGGTTTGTCATTCCGAAAATATGAAATATTGAGTTCCACGCCAAGTTTCGTTCTGTCTTAGGCAATCATATAACCCCTGTCGGCCATGACAGAATCGCCGTGCTTATGAGAGATAAGAAAGCTCATCGATTAGGTGCGTCTAAAGTAGCATATATATTGGCTATATGTGCATCTATCACGTTTCCATTGCCCTTAAAGGTTGTATTGGGCCCAGGACCACACACTTAAATATTTAAGAGATCTATGCTTCAAGGATACAGAGGCCGATACGAAGAGATCGCACGTTGTAAGCATGAAATACACGCAGATTTCATCAAAAACATTCATAGTCAAAATATAACGCTACCAGCCTCTGTAAAGTTTCAACCCAGAGCTTCTTTATATATGCATCTTTTGAAAATGTGGGGCATGGCATGTCTTTTTCCTAGACACTATTGCGGTGGTACTTGAGCATGCAGCAGTTACTGCCAGCTGAAATTAAAGTAAATTACTAATTACCGAAATAAAAATGTAATTGAATGTGACTAAACTGATGAGAAAAGTAGTTAAACTATAGGAACTTGAGCAGAATACTTGAACTGAGTAAAAGTCTGGTCAAAAGTCGCAATTAAAGTACATCCGTTTAGCTTCTAAAGTAAACAAAAATGGCCGCCAATCATGATCTGCAGACTTCTAATATATTTTGTTGTTATGAAGATATAGTATTTCTAAAAACATAATGTTCAACATACGTTTTATATAAAATATACATATGGATTTTCATGAGAAATTACCAATATATATTTTAGACGCTGCTGGATGCAACGACGTTTCGACCAGAAGTGTAAAATAAGTATACTTTTCAGGAATGAGTGTTTGTTTTAGGAGGTGGATGGTCGCGTCCATTAAATTCCCAGAGCCTAAAAATTTGGAAACATTTGATATCCTTGCGGAAAACAAAAGTAAATTATGTGTTACCTCGCCAAAGAAACTGCAAAGACGAATTATGTTTCCTTTTCTGTAATAAACAAATAAAAAAAAGAACCTGGTTTTCTTAATGAACATGATTTCACAGCGAGCATAGCTCAAGCTCCCAATTAGACCAAACCTTCACTCAAACTGATGGTAGTGAAATATACGTTTTATATCAAACTCTTGATAGAAAGAATCATATGTCCCAAATCTTCAATGCATTGTGATGCTTACTCTAAATAAAGCACTAGATTCCTAGAAAATTGAAGGGTCTTTATATAGAAATAGTTTGAATTTCTGTAAAATGGGTTTTCGTCATTTTTGAAAAAAAAATAATAAAGCAACACGCTGCATCTGTGCATCTCTCGCATAATCTCGCGATGATCATAAATAACTCCAAATAAATAAAGATGGGTACTTGGACATCCTGATAATTCATTTTTTTAAACATAAATGTTCGAGTCGTAAAAACAAAGAACAATGTCTGGATATACATATTTTTTATTATTTTACAAAACAATTTTATGCATTGTTCTTGGGTGACTCTATATAAACCAGAATTGAGTCCGCACAAAAGAACCACTAGAGCATTTTTTTTTATTGTCACTGGCAGCCTAAAAATCGCAGGCCTAGCTCAGTGTGTTCACGCCGCTCGCTTCATGATATCTCTTCACTGTTCTCATCAGTGAATTCTGCCATATCACTGTCTGAGCAGCAATAATAAGATGCTCAGGGGTCGCCACGGCCTACGTTTCTAAAGCCGTCAGCACTTATAGGGGTTCTTTCTTCATGCGTATTTAAAAAGGGTATTGCAATTAACTTCCTGCACGTTCTATCAGAACTCACGCGCTTCGTACAACAAGGGTGCACAATTCCAACAAAGCTTTGACAAGCCTACCGCTCACCATATCATGATGCCTAACATTTTATTGGATTGAATGATGATTTATTTTCGCTCGCAGTTGGCACTCGGCACAAACGTGGTACAAAATTGGGAAAAAAAGCGCGTCTTAGATTTAGAAAGAAATCAACAAGTAGACAAGTCCTCTGACGAAAACGAAAAATAAAGGCCGCACCCTTTAAACATCTATCTTGCAAAGAGACCCCCGGTTGGCCGGCTGTAACACCGCGAACCCGGACTGACCGAAATAACGCGTCCCACGCGTTCTATATAAACCGAAATGTCCTCGAGGGCCGTCCATTCAAGTCGGCCAGGGTACTCAACGAGCCAATATAACGGTCTCGAGAAACACGACGGGCGACGCAGCAACGCGAGCCCTCGCCGCAATCTCGTTCCCATATCGGATGAGACGACCGACCAACATCGACATCGCGCACGAAGCTATTCAACGGGCCTTCCGAAGCCAACTCCAATCGCCCCCCAAGACCGCCGACGTCCCACAGAGCCGCCGAAACTCGCTTTGACACCACGCCGAGAAAGCGGCTTGCCGAGTCCAAACAAGCTCAGAGCGAAGCGGACAGCTTCCCGAAGCCAGTTCTGCTCCTCGGCGACCGGCGGCGTGCGCGCAGCCCATAACAATCTAGGGGAATGAAGGGAGGGGGTGGGGGGTCCTGCCTTTATGCAAATAAATCACACGCCGGTGATCCAAGGGCTCCCGCCCTGTCCGGGATCAATAAGTAGCTGGCTCCAAGAGTTGGGCTATTTGCATTGGAAGGTTTCGCCGGACGCACTGTTGACACGAGTCTAACAGGCAAGGCTCGGCGCGGTCGTTCGTCTCTCCCGCGAGGATTCTAATAAGGCCTCGGTGGCGCCGACGGCTGGTTCGCTGGCTCGTCGGCGGCCGGCTTGCAGGGTCGCTGCCCGGGATCCCGCCGTTTTCTCGGGCTTGTCTTCTCAAGGCGGCCGCAATGATTATGCGGGGGGCGCTGATTGGCCTACTTCGTTCAAAAGAGTTACTTGGTTGACAGACCGCCAAAGAAGATCGAGAAGTGATGCAAAGACGGACAGAACTTTCTTGTTAGTCTACATTTATTACCCGTTAGTGGTGGGCGTTTATAGCCAAGGTTTTCTTTTACTGGTATTATTCACATCCTAAAGAACCTGTGATTTCTTGTTTAAATGCAAGCTGCAGTAGAAAGTATTACTATGTCCTCACAGATATCGAGATCTTTGTCTAGTGCATGGCATATACTTGGCACTGGAGAGGTATGTGTGTTATCTGCTCACTTTGTATTACATTATTGTCTAATATGTTGGTTCTGTTTTGGTCACACGAATGCCTGCCACTCGTATTCTCTATCAAACCCAAGAGTAAAACAATCCTTGAGGTTCCCGATCCGATTATGCTGTCAGCTATTTAAACTATAATTTGTGTTTTTTTTAAATAATAAATATAAATTTACTCAAAACACTATCTAGAAGTAAAGTGCACCAGCTCGTAATTAATAAAAGAACCTTATAGCTGCTCCTCGGCGTATTACATGAAATATAACTGGGATAGCTTTAACGTACATAAAATTGAGATGCAAATTTATTGATACTGCAAATATTCTGAGATGCTACTCGAGCAAATATACATCCTTGGGCAAAGCAATATTTACAACATAAATTTTAAGTCATATTTGTCTAGTGGCGCTATCTGCAACTGCAGCCAGAGTATACAGCATGTAAACTAACGTTTCTAAGGAATTTCATACGGCCCGCGAAAATCGGTTTCTCAGCGTGTCGCGCTGCAATTTACAACAGACGTACAACCAAGTAGTGGAAGCATGGGGTGGATATTTGAACGAATGAACTTACCTTGTTAAAAGAAGAAGAAAAAAAAAACCTCCCTAATAAAAAATACATCAGAGAATCTCGGTGTAACACGAGGAAGTCCTGGTGGAACCCAAAAACATTGGTGTGTCCATCAGACTGGATGATGTAAGCAGAAACCCAGCCTGGTATACCCACAAGAGTGTCTAAGGGCTGCACCACAGGGTGCGCCAGGCTCTTTAAATCGACTGCAAAAATCGGTTTCTTAACCTATCGCGCTACGATTTTGTGTAGCATTGCCCTTAGGTGGGGCATTGTTTTCTCTAATATTTTCAAAGAGCGAACTTAACTGAGGAGAAAGTAAAAAAAAAAAAGTTGTAACTCTTATGGAAACGTTGCAAAGCCACCAGTCTTTAAACAATAGGGCGCCATATTGATTGAAGGCCGGTGGCTTCGCTGCGTTTCCATGGGATTTAAGCCTTTTTTTTACTTTTCCTCAGATAAGATTGCTCTTTGCCGATTTTGTAGAAAATGCATTACATGTGGGAAATGCCGTACAAAATCGTAGCGCGATAGGTTAAGAAACCGCTTTTTGCTGTCGATTTAAAAAGCCTGGCCGCTACTTGAGTTAGCCTGTAGATGCCTGTTGGACTTGCCCTGTCAGCGTGATGTACTTGTGGACATGTGGGCACACCAGACGACTTGGCGTGTCCATAAGACTGCGTGTTTGAGAAACCACGCAGTTCAGCAAACACTCCAGCCTGCTTGGTCGATGATGATGATAATACTATTATTATTATTATTATAAATCAAGCATGGTTGTTACATTTGGAAGAGCTAGGCACTGCTTTTTTAGATGTAGCTTGACATTTCCCAAAATCGTAACAGAAACAATATTAGCAATAAAAAAGTGAGCTGTCTTTGGGGCGTTTTTCAAAAGCGTTCGAAAGGCATAGCTTTTATGCGGCCTCTTCGAGCCTCTACTTTGGTGGGCGCACTAACGAGATTCCACTGCAAGGCTAAATACCAGGGGTTTGTGATATATACAGCGTGCTTTTCGTTAAGCTGAATTGTTAAAACGAGCCGCGAAACCTACACTGATGTGGTTTGTGCTGGCCAGATATACGGCTAGGTTGGACATTGTGAAAATTAAAAACCGCAAAAGACAAGGACAAGAGAGAGAGAGACTACACAGGACAAGCGCTTACTCGCAACTGACGTTTTAATTCGGAAGACGAGGAAGCTGAGGAATTAAAACGTCAGTTGCGAGTAAGCGCTTGTCCTGTGTAGTCTCTCTCTCTCTTGTCCTTGTCTTTCGCGCTTTTTAATTTTCGTAATGTTTAACCAACTAGGCCAACAAATCATTTTGGACATTATGTGGGGATTTTCGTAACGATCAGTCGAATAATTAGTGTGAATTTGTCAAATAACTCTTAAATTAGTGGAAATAGACACAAGTTTCCAAGTAAAATTTTGTTGAGCTTCATTGAAAACCACGTAATCCGTATTTTGTTTAGAAAAACTGAGCGCGTGAGAAGCGGAGTAGTGAGCTAAAGTTACCAATCCTGCAAAAAGCAAGGGTATACGGGTGCGATAACGCGCCCGCGCGATTTTTTCGTCTCTTTTTTATCACAACCCCATCCTTGTGCCTGCTGCACAAGTGGTACTTTTAGTGCACTACTACGCTTCCACGCACTGAAAGTATTTATAAAATTATTGATTGAGTGGTTTTCTATGGCGCTCAGCAAATTTCTTATTCATATGTGTGTTTTCACTAATTAAAAAGTCAATTAACACATCTACGTAATGCGCCGTCTGATCGTTACGATCAGCCCTTATACTGTGTCTTCCTGCTGTCACCCGACATTACAGTGTAACATAACATTGTGGTGTCACGCGACGCCATGGCGTGACGAGATGACATGACATTATGGTGTCAAGTGGCATCATTTTGTCAATTCACAACATGATGTGACGTTGCGTCAAGTGTCACGTGACATCATGGTGATATGTGACTTCACAGACAACCTAAAAGTTATATGCATTTCGAGCACCTTTGTAATGAAATCAAAGTGTCACGTGAATTGTCACCATGACGTCATCGAGGCCACATGCCAATGCACATGATATCTTTAGGGAACCCTCGACACTATGCACTAGAAATATATATAAGGCTCCAAAAACAACTTCAAACATACTTGAACGGGGGTAGCCCTACTAAAAAAAAAACATTTGAAATTCAAACGGGTGGCAAACTTGTCGATCTCTTTGAATCAAACGTGTTTATGGGATACGGGTACCCGTTTGAAACGGCACCGTTTGATACGGGTGCTCGTTTGATACGGGTGCTCGTTTGATACGGGTGTTCGTTCGATTCGGGTGCCCGTTCGACCAGCCACGTGACCACACATTTGAACGCGCCATTCGGATAGGCAAATTATTTGCTAGCCCTAAATGGGTATCGTCCGGAAGGTTGGTTATGTGAAACTTATTTAAGACATCCCGAAACTCATAAGCCTATTTATAACAAGGAGGAAACACGTAGAAAAAATGTGCTCGCGCAGGTGCTTGCAAATGGGTCGGAAAGCAGACAAAAAATTGTTTTCAATTCTCATAAAAGTTTATTACAGCCTTGTCGTATTGTAGAAAAAACAGACAGGCATGTACTGTAGCTAGTCACTGTGGGTGACGTCAATCTTTATCCTATTCTCCTCTTCTTTCTCTTTTTTTCCCCGTCAGCTCCCGTTCCCACTTCTTCCTCGGCCAACATGACATACTCCCCCACTATAATCGGTTACAAGTCAAGAATGTAGGAGAAGCTCCTCCCATAATCGTGATGCGACTGTTTGAAATCCATCCGCAGTCGAAAGAATAGTTCCCTGAAAACACCCCTTGTTCCGCTTCAATGAATAGATAATGGCTACAGAGTGATGCCAACTTGTCTCCACCCCCCCCCTTTTTTAAGAAAGCGACCTTTGTATTCATCGGAGAGGAAACCGAGCCCCTGAAAGTAGCCTTTGTATCCATCGGAAGGGGAAGCTAATCTCCCAAAGTCGTTTTTGTTTCCATCGGAAACAAAAACGACTTCTAATCTCCCTCTCGTGGCTTCCACAACGCTAAGTCAAGGTCGAAAGATAAAGCAAATATTCAAAGCAAGGCAAACCCCTCTCCCGCGTTGGCCACGACGTCATGGAAACGATGGGACGCTATTGGATGCGGAGGTGGCGGAGGGATATATGATTCCCTTTGAGGGGTATTTGCCGCTACCTTCTTGACTTGTAACCTACTATAGTAAAAAGACTGTTATGGAGAGTAACGATCAGGAGGCCGTGCGTTCCTCTTGGGTCTGGACCTGACGGAGGATTCGGTAGTTGGAACCTCTACTGCTGTGCCGGGATCTCTTGGAGCAACCGTTCTTGTTAACTTTGAGGCGTTCCAACAGTGTCCGTCTTCTGTTCGAAACGTTGCGGGTTCGAGTGCTTTTTCTATTCTGACTGGGGCACTAAACGATGGAGTGCCCTTTGTTGTATGTCCTGGCAGTCGGACGCGCACGTAGTCCCCTCCCCTGAAATTCGGAGTCTTGACCACCCTGCGTTTGTCAGCATATTTTTTAAAGTTGCTGTGGTATCTTTCCATCCTCCTACGAAGGTCCTTTATCGCCTCCCTAGCATTTTGTGTAATGTCTGAAAGGGGTGGTCCCATGATGTCGAGTCTCGTGCGCATTGGTTGTCCGTGTAACCGCACTGACGGGGACAGATTCGTTGCTGCTTGAGGTGTACAGCGGTAAATTCCCAGGAAGTCCACCAGGTCAAGCTGTATGTCGCCCTTCTCCAACAAAATGCTTTGGACGGAATCCTTGAGCACTCTATTGAAACGTTCCACCTGTCCATTTACCTGTGGATAATAGATGGACGATGTTGCGTGAGTGATGCCTCTGTCTTGAAGGAATGTCTTAAATTCTAAAGACATGAATTGTGAACCGTGGTCCGATACCAGAACTTCCGGGTAACCTTCCCTGCTGAAGATTCCTTGGAGAAAGCTTATTACTGCATCAGTTGTTGGGTGTGAGCAGAACCCAACCTCCGGCCACTTGCTCTATAGTCCGTTGCAACCTAAGAACGAAGGGCGAGGGTAAGACGGGCCGGGGAGGAGGAAGCAGACGGAACGCTGAAGAGAGAAGGAGGTTTCCCCCTCTCTTCTCCAGCGTTCCGCCTGCCTCCTCCTCCCCGGCCCGTCTTACCCTCGCCCTTCGTTCTTAGGTTGCAACGGACCATAGTAATCTATTGCGGTGATGGCGTATCTGCAGTTTCCAGAAAAACTCGTGAACGGTCCGACGAAATCGATTCCGATCTGCTTCCACGGACCCTCGGGGTAGCGAACTGGTTGCATGAGAGCCGGTGCGGTTTTTGATCTCTTGTCATGTTGCTGAGAGACACTGCAGTTGGTGATGTAATTATTGACCTCTACATCCATTTGAGACCACCAGTAATGCTCTCGCAGTCTCTGTTTTGTTCTGACAATCCCAGGATGGGATTCATGTGCTACGTCCATGATCCGACGTCGCAGTGTTGTCGGTGCTACGATCTTCTGGTTACGAAGAAGTAGTCCATGTACGACACAAAGTTCTCCTTGAACCTTGTGGTAAGGGATCAAGGTAGCTTCCGCGTGCAAAACGTGGGTCTTTGCTGAATTTATGCTCTCTACTACTTTGGTCAATGTTGGATCTTCCCTAGTCTCTCTCTGGAGCGCATCCAGGGCAATGCTTCTGAGGTGTGCTCGAACTGCACATATAATTTTAACGTCTTCGTGATCACTTGACTACTCATGTATGGTTGTGACTGGAAGCCTTGAAAGAGCGTCTGCAACCACATTCTGGTCGCCCCACCGGTACTGCAGTTCGTAGTTGAATTGAAGTAACCTTACAGACCAGCGGGCGATGCGCATGGGTTGTCTTCCTGATCCTTGCGTGGAAAGTAATGTAACAAGAGCCTGATGGTCTGTACGCAATATAAAATGCCCTCCTAATAGGAATGTGCTCCATCTCTCGCAAGCCCACAGGCAAGCCAAGGCTTCTCGCTCACCGACTGAGTATCTTCGTTCCGTCTCAGATAACGTCCGTGAGGCAAACGCAACCGTCCTGATGCCCTCAGGATGCAGTTGCTGTAAAACCGCTCCTAGTCCGTAAGTGGAAGCATCAGTTGTCACGATTGTTTGTAGGGTAGGGTCGAAGATGGCTAGTGTGGCACAGTTCTTGATTAGGTTCTTGACCTTCTCAAATGCCTGTGCTTGTTCAGCAGCCCACGTAAACTCGACTCCTTTCCGTAGTAGAGCACGAAGAAGATCAGCAATCGTTGCGTAGTGTGGTACAAACCTCAAGTAGTACGACGCATGTCCAAGAAAGGATTGTAAGGACTTAACGTCTGTAGGGGACGGTGCCTCACTGATGGCATTCAGCGTTCCTTCAGCTGGTTTGATGTTCTCTCTGGATAGATGATGTCCCAGATATTGTAATTCTGTGACCGAAAAGGTACACTTCTCACTGTTGAGTTTCATGCCGCTCTTTCGTAGGCGTGTCAGACTTGCTGCAGATTCTCGCCGTGTTCTTTTTGAGATATCCCTGCAACGAGAATATCATCTAGGTAGTGGACGGTGCCACGGCATCCCTTCAGCACAGTCGACAGTATCTGAAAAGCTGCTGCTGCCGACGCTAGGCCGAAGCAAACTCTCTGCTCTCTTCGGCCAACTCCATTTGATGATAGGCCGATGAGAGGTCAAGCTTGGAGAACACTGTCATCCCAGTCAGTTGATAAAAGATTTCCTCTGGATGTGGAAGTGGATGACTGTCAATAACTACTGCCTGATTTGTTTTCCGTAAGTCCACGCAGAGTCGAATTTTCCCCTGTTTTCTTCCAAGCCACGACGATTGGAGAAACCCATTCTAATGCGTCGATCTTCTCGATCACACCTGTAACCTCTAACTTCCGTAATTCATGAGATACCTTGTCTCGTGCTGTTAGTGGAAGACGACGAAGTTTTTGTTGCACCGGCGTAACAGTGATTCGTGTTTTGACTCTGTGGACAAAGTCCTTCACGAGTCTCAAATCGTCTGAAAAAAGTTGTGGAAACTTCTCTTTAGACCGCTGAGAATTTTGTTGGTTTCCCGTGGATAGTTGGTGACACGAATGTTTTTCGATGTCTACCGTCACCTGCAAGCCTCAAAGGCTGTCTAATCCAGCCAATGATTTGCCTGACGTGACATGAAATGTGCAGGTAGTTCGTCTTGCGCCAAATGATACTTCAGCCTCGAACATCCCCTCTACCTTGATCAACCCATTGGAGTAATGCCTAAGTTCCAGGTTAGAATGCTCGAGTTTGATATGTCGAAAACGTGTATTGTATATCGCCGAAGATATGATGAAAACTGGCGATCCTGTGTCCACTTGCAATTTGACCGGTACTCCAGCGATGACCACCTCGCAGTGCAAGGTGTCCGGAAGTCCATTGATGTTCATTAGCCCTTTGGCCTTGATGGAAGACGTGGTCTTCACTGTAGATGATTTCCTGCATTTCGTCGCAAAATGACCACGTGTACCACATTTCTTGCATATCTTCTTTCGCGCAGGGCATGAAGTATTGTGAGCTAGGTAAGCCGGAGATCCGCATTTGTAGCACCTCTGACCTTGTTTTGGAGAATTTGCAGTAGTTCTTGTAAGAGCTGCAACCTCAGAAGTGCTTGCGACTTTCTTGTCTTTGTTGAGTAGCTTATATTCGCGCAGAGCTTGTTCCACTTGTCTAGCAATGACGAGTGCTGTGTAAAATGTTAATCAGGCACGAGCAAAAACCTCTCTCGCACTTCCTTGCTGCTGGTTTTCTCTACTAGCTGGTCACATATTAAATCTTCCGCGAGCCCTCCAAACTTGCACGTCTTGGCCAGGCTCCGTAACGTCGCGACATACTCTTCGACCATTTCTCCCGGTAGTTGTTCCCTTTGATGGAAACGATACCGTTAGACGGTCTTGTTGACGGCTGGCGTGAAGAATTCCCTCAGCGTTCGTACTGTGTCGCCGAATACCTGACTAGTGGAAGCACTGTCCGCAGAAGTCGATGGTTGAGGGTCTTGTGTGGTAGCAGGTAGAGAACGGTATACTCGCTGACCCTCCACTCCAAGGCAGTTGAGTAGTATTGCCTTTTTCCTGTCGTCTGGATAAGTAGTCGCTCCGCTCGCCACCATGAAGGTCTCGAACAGTGGGTACCATTCTACCCATGGAATTGTCGGTTTACCTCGAGCCGGTAGAAAAGGCAGTATCGTTTCCAGCTTCATTGTCGACTGCGCCAATTTGTCGTATTGTAGAAAAAACAGACAGGCATGTACTGTAGCTAGTCACTGTGGGTGACGTCCATCTTTATTCTATTCTCCTCTTTTTTCTCTTTTTTTCCCCGTCAGCTCCCGTACCCACTTCTTCGGCCAACATGACAAGCCTATTCAGTAGACAAGTACAAACGTGCAAGCGATCTGTGAAATGTGAAGAGTCACCCTAAGCTTTTATACAACTGAGAAGATTGCGAAGCAAACAAGAACTGAAGTAATTCTAGACTATAATGGCAGACTTTCCGAAACATTACTCTCCCGGCTGCCGCGAGAACAGATGCTGCATAATTCTATAGATAATATCGACGTGTACCAGTAGAAGAACGGTCAGTCGTTGCCAACAAGTAGGTAGGAATGCACTCACCCTAAAACAGCGGACTTGAAAGATGTAATCCAAGATAAATGTCGACACGGTCAAAGCACGACAATCACACAAACATTAAAAAGGCTACTTGAAATTTCAACACGATGCGGCGCACAAGCTGTCATTTGCCGAACCCAGCCAAACCGCAAGAATTCCTGACTTCTTTGAAGAATCGCTTGTTGCCGATATACGCGTAGGACTTTTTGAACATTTGGTGCACATCCCATACGTTGTCGAAGACATCCTAATAAGGCCGCAGGGAAAGGCGGCAGATCGAAGCAGGCAGGACAAATGAAGTTGCAACGGACAACAAGCAGAAAAAGAAAAAAAGCGACTGCCAACGTGCGCGCTGCCGGATCAGTGATTATCAGCGTGTAGCATGCCCTCCCCCCTCTCTGGTCACGTGACAGAGCTGACCAGAGAGGAGGAAGGGGGCGATGGCGAGGTCAAGCCGCAGGACACGCCCCCCCCCAACCCTCTCCTCATGCATTCTATATATAAAAAAAACAAAAAAACTTGCGGTTGGCTTTTTGTGGCAATGCAGTCAATGCTAGGGGAGAGGGTGCACCGACCGCTGTGCACGCGCGTTTCTCCTCTCTTCGAACTGCCACTGCACGTCGCGTTTGCAGCCTCGGAAAGCAGGCGAAACGCGCGCATTTCAACAGGCTGGAACACTGGAAAGGGCGTTTGCCAGAAGCTCGGCTTGCGCCCGAGCCAAAAAAGCACCCAGCGAGAGCTCGTAATTTGACTGCTGCAACGGCGGGCCTGCTCTCGCAATGCTCGATGTTCTTGCGGCCACGTGTTTTCGCGTTACCTTCGTTGAGTCTTGAATTGAGGTGAAATGAAGTCTCGAAATATATTCTTTCACGCGGTCGCGTCCTCTGCGCGAGAGATTCGAGCTGAACAAGTAAATTGAGGCAACAAAGAGAGCCAAAATTTTTAAAGTTCTGTCAAAAATATCGGCTCGCCAACGTCGCACGTTTTCGTATAAAGAAATCGCTTATTGCAGTTGCAGTATAGGCGAACATCAGCTCAATCAAAATAGAAATATCATTACTTGCATTACGCGGACGATTGTAAACTGATAAACCGGCGCTCCCGCGGCTTTCCGGAAACAGGCTGCCACGGCTGAAATAGGCGTGCCCATGCCGCCGATCGGTACGTTCAGCATCAAACGGGCTCCGAAGAGCCGTTTGATTAAACCGGTACAGTTTGCCGATCACCGGTCACCCGTCTGTGCAACATAGTCGCGTGTTTGAGCAAACGTGCGACAACTTTGCTCAAACGAGTGGTACATTTGATCAAGCAAGTGACCCGTTTGCCAAAGGAGTGACCTGTTTGTTCAAATAGGTGACCGTTATGGCTCATACGGGGGAACCCTTTGAGCCATACGGGCGACCCCTTTGACAAACTGGTGACCGGTATAGCTAAACTGTTACCGGTATGAACCCGTTTACTTTTATATAGGCGCCAAATGTTTTTTTTTTGTAGGGAGCCCGTTTTGGTATTGAATCGTCGTCTTTAAACAAACTTAACTTCATTCTGACAGTGAAAAAATAATTCTGTTAAACAATACCGAGAGTATTACAGCAAAAGAACTCACAAAACAAGCAAAATATGAAGGCAGAGTTTGCAAAACAAAAAAGTCTTCTTTCAACTCTTAAAAAATTTATCAACACCTCCCCCCCCCCCTTCCCCATGGAACAAAGATCGCAAGGAGGGCAGCTTTATTTCTTTAAAGGGACAATTGAAGGCAATTTCAGATATTTTTTGGCGATTCAACTGGGTTTCAGGCACGTCTCAGGCAACGTTTTCCAAAATTTCAGCCGAAGCTGGCGCTTGTGTGCCACGCAGATCAATTAAACAGTCGCGGTGATAATCTCACGGGACCAATTGTGGCGACGCCCCGAGAGTTGCGGGAGATGCGGAGTGCGCTTGACGTTGCGGGGCCTAGAAGTGCGACGTCACAAGAGGCACGTCAGTGCATTGGTCGAAACGAGAGACGTGCCATCGGTCACGTTGTGGTTCGTGAGTTTTAAGAACACAGTTTAAATTTCCCCTTGAATAACCATGAAGCGTATAAATGGGACCGAAAATGACTAATAAACCGCGAATAAAACAGCAGAAATATTTCTCTTTTTTCTATGATGGACGCAAAACGGGCACCGAGCTACTATGGGAAAACAAGATAAGTAAAAAAAAAAAAAAAAAACCCTAACACAGCGCGGATTACGCGTGAAACGTTTGGTGTTGTTTCAGATGTCGGTGCGGTGTTTACTTTGGAAACATGGCACTCGAAGGTTTCTGCAAAGCGTTAGTCATGCCAAATTTACGCGCTGTAGAAGGCTGTTCAAACGGTCTACTGAAGACCCGAGACCGTTCGAGCGACGCACTAGTATTCACGCGCTCCCGAGCGATAAAGCAATGTGAAGTCGCTGGTTGAACAGCGTTGTTTTGCGTAAAGGTCTCGGCGATGGCGTCAGACTTTGTTCGCTACACTTTCGGTCTGATGACGGAGGCGTAAGCGAGCTGGGCGGCGACGGAATCACTCTGGGTTGGCGACTGAAAGGTCGGCGGCAATCCTGGGGCGTCCTGATAATGAGGCATTCCACAGTCCCGCGTCCTCAGGAGCACCTCCCTTTCCATTGGTGTTAGGTCAGTGAACGGGAGCCCGAACTCGCTGGCGAGAGTGGCATTGTCGTCCATGTTGACTGGTCTGACAAAACGACCGCGCAAACGCGCTGCTATAACCCACCGCGGTAACCAGAGACTCGATCTCCTAAAGGCTATCAATACCGACAATTCACCCTTGACGTCACTCCCTACGAACACCTCCTTTTTCTGAGGGCCAGAAATAAGAGTGGAGATAGTTTAGGTTTGATTTCTTCGCTTCTTTCGTAAGCACAGAAATACAAGTCACAAATGTCTCTAAAAAATTGGGAAGTGTACTAGGTACCCCAAAATCCTAAAGACACCATTTAAAATTTAATTAGAATCGTCTTCATTGTCCTTTTATGCGTTTAAATCACATCGCCACTTTTTAATAATAAAACCAGGAGCGTCGGAAGTGTTTGGTAAGGGGGGGGGGGGGTGGCCATAAGCGTCTAGTAATCAAAAAAGGCGCCGCCGACGCTGTACCCCCTTCTCCTTTTTCGTCGCCACTGGATCAAGCACGTTTCTATTCTACACACTTAAAATTTTATTACCCTTAATCGTGTAAATGGTTCGTCCTCTGGCTGACGCCTTTATTCGTGCAAGGCTGTTAGCCGCCGGAGGTGAAGAAAATCGTGTAACTGCTAACAACACCCTAAAAACATTATGCCAGCCAGTGTGCGAACAGGCGATACGATTAAAAGGCTTGGCGAGCCGTACGCGGCTTCTCGCCGGAGCGAGAGCATACGGCTCGTACACTCATTTGGTGTCATATGTGGGCGCAAACAACTTTCCAAACATCTCTATGTCAAAGCGCCAACACCGCAAGTAGTACGAGTAAGGCTGAAACCGCTGGAGGCTGAACAGCCGAGATTATCGCCGAAGTCTCGCTCGGCCTGCTCAATGCCGGTCGCATTTTCATCGCATCAGAAGCATTTATAAAGAAGGGATCGCTTTACAAACACTGGCATGCTGGCTTAATTGAACACAACGCCCACTTGCCGTGAGCGACAACGAATAGCTCCGACACCCTCTGTCAACAGCGGCTAGAAGGTATCGCACTCGTGCTTCGTGTGGCTCTCGATCAACTAATGCCCGTGCTCACCTCTGTTACGTGTGTTATCCAAAAAAAGATGTTTGTGCGTGAACAGCGGCATTCAGCACCTAGAAAACACACAAAGGAAGCCGCCTAACCTCCTTTTAACCATGTTGAATTAACCTGAGAGTGAGGTAGAGAAGAAACATCAAAACGTAGAAGGGACAGAAAATAGACAGGACGGCGTCTCAAACTCAGCTAACTGGTTTATTTAGTCCACCTTCTTATATAGTCTCAATCTCAAGGTCATCTCTACCAACACAAAAGGACGAAGTCTATACAGTTCAAGCGCCACAGTCTTCATCCCACAATGCAAGAACGTTGACAACCCTTACAGGTCGACGTGATAAGGCAACATCCATCCCCCTTCAAACTTGAACAAAAGGATCTCTTCCCCTACTATTCTAAACACAGTTCATACTTCTGAATCATAACACACCCTCTCCACATAAAAGAAAACTGAAACGGTAGTTGGGCCAATACACGTAAGAACCACACAAAGCAAAAATGTTTTACAGGTTTTTGGAAAATCGCAAGCAGGTCACCCTTCAAACAACATAAAAAAAAACAAATAAAAAAAATTACATTTTTAGAAAGCCTTTTGAATTGCTTCCAAACTGTAGTGAAGCCTGACTTAGGCAGTTGCCTAGAGACTTTATCCGCTCTGTCTCCCTTACTACTCCCTTTACATCGTTCCTGTCTTTGTGTATTATTTCCGTCTCCGACCAGAGCGCCGTGCAGTTGTTACATTCATGAAAATGTTTTGCTATTTCCGAGTTTTGGGCATTGTCTTTTACAGTTCTTTTATGTTCGTTTAATCTGTCATTTATGCAGCGGGACGTCTGTCCTACATACTTAAATCCACACACTTCATGCATAACCTAACCCCTTTTGTAGAAACTTTGATACCACTTTCTGCCATGTCCCACTCTCATTGATGACCGCACAAAGGGGCATTTCAGGCTTATGGTCTTTTAGAAAAAACTTGATGCCCAATGTTGAATTTATTGCACTTGTGATAAATTTTGCTACATCCTTCAATTCATCCTCATTCAGGAATGCACAAATGTTTCTTTTCAACTTTCCAATGTTCCCTACCCATTCCGAAAACAAGGTATCCATTGCCGTTTCTGTTTTTTTCTTGAATACTGGCATAGGTAAGACTGTCTCAAGTTAATTCAACACGGTTAATATTCACCAGCTCGCCTGCACCCTTAAGATATTTTCTAGCCTCCTTTTGTTACAATCAGGCAGCATAACACGGCGACACAGCTACCAGCGGGATTGAATCGGAGCGATCAACGCGACGGATGGACTGATGGAATTCAGCCCTCTAATAGTTATAGATCACGAACCGCCACACTTTTCAAATTGGCGGTGACAACCCCCATCTAGCGATGAAAAGAAAAGTGATAAATATTTGAAGAAAAAAAAGAGCAACTCCGTTCTACCGCGCGCCGCACGGCCACATGATCACTCACGACACGGACATACACACAACATTGCAAATGCACACATACGCGTGGATACAAGCATTACAGAACAATTGCGCAACACACATCAATAGCACATACATCCTACTAATACGACCTGAGCAGTGCCCCGAGCGGTATATATGCCCTCCCTTTTCGCGCATCAGTTAGCCCAGTGACCACGCTAGTCTTAATAAAGATATGGAAAGATTACGCCAATATTATTTCTCAATATTATTTTTACCTGCATTTGTCTTAGGTAGGTGCACATATCCCTTAATAACTTCTTACAGCATAATGTATTATAATGATACGCGCCTAACTTCTTGTCTCTCAACGTGAGTGAAAGAAAAATGTTGTGAATTCTGTCTGGCAACCACACTCGCGGCGTGCTTGCTATGGCGACGCTGTCGGTACGCGCGCCGGTCAGTCACAGCCGTCCAGCTGATTCGGCTGCGGCCGAGGGCACGAGTCCACGGTGAACGCCGAACGCGATCGAGAAAACAAAGCGTCGACTAGAGATTTGGAGAAATAAATTCTGCGAGTGGGCAGGAGCTGGGCATTTCAGAAAGCAAAAGAAGGCTAGGAAGCATACGGAAGCTGTTCGTAATCGAGTTTCCGCCCGTTCGTTGCCAAATTCTCCATAGTCTTCTTCTTCCTCCGCCCGTTCGAAAGGTAACAGCCTACAAGTCTGATTACCGCCGTGGCTTCAGTGGCTTAATCTTCAGAGGAAACTGTCAACTGAATTAGTTCCAAAACGCACGTAAGTCAGGCAGCGAAAAGGGGCGCGTTCCACGCACAAAGTCGGTAAGTAAACAAAACACTTATAAATATGACACAATGCCGTTCTAATTTTTTTTTAAAGAGCATTATTGAATTTTTGAAAATTCAATATACTAGCAATAGCCTTTTGCAACGCAACAACAGCAGTGCACGCTCATTACCTTCAATACTGCTTAGTATGAGCTCGCGCATGCTCACTTTATCCAGATGAATTCAAGTCGTTACTTGTTCGCTTGTGGTTACACTTCCGAATATGGTTCAAGTGTCGGAAAACTGTCTCTTCTCTGCACTGCACCAGCCATGAGCCTGGACCAAATTTTCTTACCATTGTGCCTGTAATTCATCTAGGTTATTTCAGGAACTGTCGGATCATGACATGTTCTCGCGCCTGCAGCTGGCGGTTTCTGGGTAACTTCTCTGTTGCCACTAGTGTAGTTTTGGTCAGTACAATATGGTCCAGAAGAGTCGGTAATTCCCCTCCCGAACATGGCCTTAGCCAGGGTCATGTTCGTCGTCTGGTGGACCGTGCAGTGCTGACGGAATAAAAACCTCGACAGCCGTAGGTTCACTGATCCAGATGGTTCCCGTGCTAGTGCCTTCTTCAGTTTGCCCACGTAGCGCTCTGCCTGCCCATTACTGGCAGGTTGGTACGGGGCAGACGTGACGTGCTGAATACCATTGTTCTTGTTGAACGTTGCAATCTCAGCATATACGAAAGCTGTCCCGTTGTCCGACACTACTTTGCGTGGAATTCCAAACGTCGCAAACAGGGATCGCAGCACATCGATGACTGCCGCCGACGTAGGATGGCTTACTTGACGTACCTCCAGCCATTTGGTCAAGGCATCCACCACCACCAAGAAAGTGCGTCTTTCCACTAACCTCCAAAATCCACATGCCGTGTGCCACGGTGTCGACAGTCGAGGCCACGGCTGAATTTCGTCTTTTCCTGGGTTCCTCTGTGTACGCTGGCATGGATCACATGATCCAACGGTCGTTTGAACGTGTTCATCCAACCCTGGCCACCACAAGTAACTCCGAGCGCAAGTCTTCATAGCTACTACTCCTCGATGTCCTGCGTGAACCAGGCTCATGGCTTGATCCTGTGTAGCTGTAGGAGTAACAACCATTGTTCCACAGGTGATGCAACCGCGATGAATAGCCAGTTTCGTGGCTGTTCTGCGGTAAGGTTTTAAGTTATCCCCTTTGAGCTGCTGCACCGTACCTTCTTGCATCGCTGTGTAGAGCTTTGAGAGTATGGCATCCTTCTGTGTTATTTTCGCTATAACGTCTGCTGTCAGGGGTGGTTGTGACTATGCTTCGAACATTAAAGTGTCGCCGGGGCATGGAATTCCTCGATGCGCTCTGGTTATGACAACCTACTGAGTGCATCAGCGTTTTGGTGCAACTTTCCGGCCAGGAACTTAAGGTCGCAGCCATGCGCCGCTAGCTTCAGACACCAGCGTGTCACGCGGGTGGAAAGCATCTGTGGTACTGGTTTTCGAGATCCGAGAATTCCCAGTAATGGCTGATGGCCAGTTACGAATGTCACGTGGCGTACGTACCGCAATTTACTTGTAGAAGTGGTCAGCTGCGAACACCACGGCCAGGCCCTCCCGGTCCAGTTGAGCGTAATTGAGCTTTCCTATACCCAATGTTCGTGAGGCAAAAGCTATGGGAGCCTCCCTGCCCAAGCTGTCTTGCTGCGCCATCACTGCACCGACGTCATAAGGCGAGCCTTCACACGAGATGGTGAGAGGCTTTGTCTCGTCCTAATGTGTCAGGACAGTCTTCTTCAAAATCAGCTGTTTCAGCTGGTCGAAATTTTTCTGATGTGGATCTTCCCATTTCCACAATCTTTCCTTCTGTAGTAACTAATACAGTGATGATGCTACTGCAGCCCTTTGCTCCAAGAAACGGTCGTAGAAGGCTAGCCGGCCTAAAAATGACTGTAGAGTCTGCTTGCTTGTTGGTGCTGGTGCTTCCACAATGGCTCGTACCTTGTCTTCTGTTTTGTGTACTCCCTTGGCATCAATCCGGTGGCCAAGGAACTGTACCTCCGGATATGCTGAAACGACACTTTGTCTTGTTGAGTCGTAAGTTTGCTTGAAGAAGGCGTTCTAGCACCCTTGTCAGCCTCTCTATGTGGTCCTGTTCTGTGGGGCCACTGACGATAATGTCGTCGAGGTACACACAGACCCCGGGCAGTCCACTCAGAGTGTTCTTCATGAATGAATCTTTGGAAAAGGGCTGGGGCTGCAGCTTCAGTGTGTTTACGGTGAGTACTTCTGATGTAGCTGAAGTCACGTGGAGTTGCTGGTCCGCCTGCGCCAGGTCCAGTGTGCTGAAAGTTGTCGCACCTCGCAGAGTGCTCAAGACGTCCTTTGTTGTAGATAGTGGATAAGACGCCTTTTTTGTGGCTTCATTTGCGGTGCTCCGATAGTCGTCACAAAGTCGAAGGTTTCCGTCCTTTTTGCGCCCCAATACCATCGGAGTAGCCCAGTCAGTGTGTTGTGTTGGCTCCAAAATCCCTTGCTCCTGAAGTCGGTCAATTTCCGCTTCGACTTCAGAACGGAGGGCAAACGAAACAGGTCGTGCCTTGAGGAACTTGGGCCTCGCTTCCTCTGTCAACTCCAGGTGCACAAGTGCTCCGGCCTGGCCCGTGATATCTTCGGAGAAAAACGAATCAAAATTTTGGAGGAGTTGTGTAATATCGGAACATCCTCCTGTCAGGTGGATGCCACTGACCGTGATGCCCAGCGTTGCGAACCAGTTGCGTCCAAGCAAGCTGCATCCAGAGCCTTGAACCACAAGTAGGCTTAGCTGGTACGTTTCGTTTTTGTGGCGAACAGCCACCGTTGTTGCACCGAAGACTTGAAGTGCCTGGCCGGACCAGGTAGTGAGGTGAATGTCACCTTGTTTCAACTCCGGTGAGTTGCTTGGCCAGGTTGCTCGAAAAGTGTCAATGATGATCATTGTACAAGCGGAACCTGATTCAACTTTAAATGTCTGTGTTTTGTTGTTCACGTGAACCATCACTGTGAACTTGGGAGCGATGGCCTCATTGGCAAGTTGACACCTGTTGCTCAGAATGGTTCGCTCGTGGAGTCGCTCGTGCTGAGTACACGTGGTTGCTAAGTTGGAGTCCTTTCTTGGGTGTTTTCTTCTGTTGAATGCATGCTTTTTCGATGGGCCTTGATTGTGCCAGTAGTGGCACGTGGCTGCCGCAAACCTGCATGTTTTCGGGCTGTGATGTTCATCACAGTGCCAACAGCGTTGTTCCACTTTTGCTGCCTTGTAAGATGTCATTCCCGAGACCGCGCTGGTGGACGCTTTGTTAATATCAGGTGGGTTGGACATTTCTTTGATTGATTCCTGCTGCTTGGCCGCACTTTCCGTCGCCAGGGCGATGTCCCAGGCTCGTTGAAAAGTCAGGTCTTTCTCGGTGAACAGTCGCTGTTGCAGGCGTTCATTCCGGGCACCACAGACAAACCTGTCCCGAACCATAACATCTAGTTGCAGCATGGAAGGGTTCGTGGACAGAACGCAAGATGTGGTCCCTTCTTGCGACGACGTCGATGCGGAAATCGTAGTCGGCAGTGCTCCAAAGTTACAGTCAGCGGAAATATCTTGAAAGTTGCGACGTAGTTGCTGATTGAATCGTTAGGCGATTGATTTCGTTGTTGAAAGACGTACCTGCTGTAGATATCAGAAGTTGTTGGGTCGAAGTGCTGCTGGAGCAGTGACACCAGGTCGTCAAAGCTGACTTCACCAGGCGTCTTCGACGCGACCAACGCGCACGCTGCATCGAAAGTGTCGGGGCCACATAGTGTGAGAAGGCGCGCTCCCCTCTCCTTTTCAAGCTTGATGTCGTTTGCTCGAAGTAAAACTTGAGACGCTTGATCCACGATGCCCAGTTCTTACCCGAGAAGGGCTCAATGACGCCGTGCATTCCACCTGTAGCCATGCGTTACTTCCGTTTTTGCTACCACTACTCGTCGCCAATGTTGACTAGCTGAAAAAATGACTGTACATGCACATTTATATCGGTTTACATCAAGAAATACATCAAATGAAAACGTTCGAGGTGGATGGCGCCCGATCGCCCCAAAAATCGCACGTGCACGAGTCGTCGTCGTTTTTGTGGTTCCGTCCCTGGTGCTGGTGCACACGAGCGGACACGATACAATTAAAAACAAACTTCATGGTAGTGTTTGACGAAATTATTCGTATTGACTTTTGTGACGGATAAATTTGGTTTAATTTCGTTGCCGAGTGGTAGGTTTCCGTAATTTCAGATATATCCGAAAAACACTCGCCGGTTGAAATTCTGTCATGAACGTTGTATTTCGAGGTCATGATAGCAATTAATAAATAAAGAAAGCACATAAAATGTCAAAGAACAGGGTTAATGGTGCTAAACAATTTCTGTTTTATTTTTTTCCATTGACAAAGGGGAGACTTTTTTTCTTTTATTAGATATGATGAAACCCGAGATGAAGGCAAGAACCGAGGACATACGCAACTTGGGACGTTGTGATTGTCCTTTTTTTGCCTTTCTTGGGTATCAGTATGTCGAACGTGTCAAGCGACTGAGGGAGAAGAGAAGACAAGAGAGTTGGGGGACGTCAGAACACTGAGCTCTAGTTGGAATGATTAGTAGGTAGACCTAAAGCCAGGTGCCTTTGTCTCCACACTCTAAGAAAAAGGGGGTGTACACGGGCACTCCCCTTGTCCCCTATGTAACTCCCCAAAAACTACATTTCGTCGTTCCGTCCACTGACGTCGAGCTGGCGATACCAACTTTTACAAGCGGCGTGATAGTCGACCGATACAACTTAGTCAAATAGCTAATATACGCATTAAAGGCTAGAGCAAGACAATCAAGGTTTTCTCGGCCCGGCTCCAAAACCTTAGTAATTTTTTTTAGTCTTTGATACGCACATTTGGTATTTAGTACGTTAAATCCAACAGCTATCAAGCCGCTCGTAAAAGTTGGTATCACCAGCTCGACGTCAGTGGACGGAACGACGAAATGTAGTTTTGGGGAGTTACATATGAGACAAGTGGAGTACCCGTGTACACCCCCTTTTTCTTAGAGTGTGGAGGCGAAGCCAGCTAGCTTTAGGTATACCTAGTGTTGGACAAAATAATCGATAAAGTATTTAGGTTAAGTTACTAAATACCTGCTTCATAAAGTATTTAAAATACCACCCAAGTTACTTTCACTGTAAAATATCTTGAGTAGGGTACATATACTTAGAAATGTAATTCATTCACTTTTGACGATACTTCCGCATTACGTAATTTGTATCAATGTCAGTGAAAACGACAATTATACAGTTGCACAACTCTGGTTTAACAAAATGGTGTATTAAAACATAACAGCACAAAACGACAAAAAAAAAAAGCATCGTAGGGTCAGTTTTTGCAGTCCAACTATAAGGAGCAGGATATTGTCACGAATGACAAAGGAGGAGGCGACGGATAACTGAAGAAACTAAACGTTTAATGGGGCGAGCATGTGCCCAAAACAAAATCTAGAGAAAGACTAGTGTCGCAGGCATCGACGTCGGCGAAACAGCATGATCGGGCGCTGGGGCGAAACTGACTCTGGACCACCACGCGGAGCACCTTTTGTACCCGGGTGGGTTTCTGGAACATTTGACGTAGAACGTTTGGCGCGTGGAACATTCGTAACTCGATCATACGACAAGGTTCTCGAACTTACGAGAATTTCAAGCTGAAAGAATAAAAACAAGAGGAATCCGCTCCCTGGAATCAAGCCCGGAGGCTCCGCGCGAGAGGAAAGCGCGGTAACCATTCGGCCACGCGCTCGTTGGGCAACGCGCGTGGCAATATCACTGAAACCTGTTACAAAACATTTTTGGGGACAGAAATAAAGAGGTCGCTTTCAGCTATAGTGACATCGCAAAATATCAAGTCCTGCGGCGCACCTTAGACGCATCGTTTAACTTCAATCCATATTTCCTATATGGGGAGTTCACTGAATCACTATAAACGAACTTTGGATACGGATATGAGTGAATGGATAACAAAGAGAACCCAGACAATAAACACAGCAGTGATCGCACTTTCTTCAAGTAGGTTACGATCAGAAAGTCACTCAACGTTGAGGGACGGTTTGATGGGATTTTAAGAGGTCATACAGCTTTTAGTTCGTTTCCTGTCCTGTTCTCTGCTTATCAATGTTCGCTTACAGACAGCGTTCCCGAGAACAATAAGTGACGAACTGACGACAAAAGTAAAATAAACAAAAGAAAACCTCGACGTTTTGCCGTAGTGGGGTTAAATATACAAGCTAAACAAAAATATCCTTTTTTTGTGTCCACTTCTCATCTTTTTCTATTTGTTATTTTCTTGACACTCAAGTCTGTATTGTTGTCGTAGGTCGTTTCCCAGTCTTCGTTGCGTCTCAGTGTGGCAATTTTTACTTCCATAAAACCGGCCCTCTTGTTTGAGGATTTTTTGGGGAAAATTCTAGAAAACAAAAGTCGCCTTTGGGAAGGCGTGGGGAAAACTTTCATTGTATGAACTTCGGGCTGAAAAATTAGTCACAACCGGCAAAAAAGCGATATTTTTAAGAGCTCAATCACAGTTACCGTAGCTAATCGGAGCTAGCAACAGGATTTGGTTGCTCGAAAGAATGTTCACGTTTGCTCGTGCCACGCCCACGCCACTTCATACCGAAAAACTTGGAAAATGGCGGAATGTCAAAAATGTATTTGAGATAATGAGTACAAGATACTCAGAAATGTAGTTAAAATACAGTATCAAAAACTTTTGATCGAAAGTATTTGCAATTTGAGATATTGTCACGAATGACAAGGTGAAACAACGAATAACTGAGGTAAATAAAACGTTTAATGGGGCGAACTTGTGCCCAAAAATTAAAAGGGAACAGAAGATAACAGCAGAGCCTCGCGGGCGTCGAAGTCGGCGTAGAGCAGAGTCGAACGCTGGGTCGAGACTGACTGCGGCTCGCAACGCTGAGCCCCTTATGCACATGCGTGGGCTTCTGGAATAATCGGCGTAAAAAGTTCGACGCGTAGAACATTCGGACCTCGAACAAGAAACAGGATTTTCGAATTTACCAGAATACTATTTTGCAGGAGGAATAAACAAAAGATGCGCCGCTCCCAGGAATCGAACCCTGGCTTTTCGCGTGGGAGACAAGCGCGATAACCCTTACGCCACGGGCGCGCTGCCTACTTGGTCAGCAACGCCCGCGGCATTATTTCCGCCTTTAGAAAAGTGCATCGTCCCGATGCATCACAAATCTAAAAAAAAAACACAAATTCACAACTAAAGGACAGCAGAATCGCAAGCCACAGTTCACCGCTCACAGTTCACTCGTCGACGAAGGTGGAAAGTGCTATCGTTCGTAATAAGGCTTCAACCGGACGACGTGCACCACCTCGGGCTGCGGCTGACGTCTGGTTGATGGTCGTGTTCCGCCGTGCAGAACTTCGTAGTTCAGATCTCCGAGGCGTCGGATTACCTTGTGAGGCCCAAAGTAGCGCTTCAGCGTCGCGGTCTCGCTGAGACTGCGACGACGAATCGGCGTCTACACCCACACTCTGTCTCCGGGCTGGAAGTGGACGGCGCGGCGACGAAGATTGTACCGGCGAGCGTGGACACGCTGTTGATCTTGGATTCGAAGGCGGGCTAGTGGCGTGCTTCTTCTGCTCTCTGACTTACCACATGGGCATCCTCGCATCCGTCATCCACAGGCTCATGGGGCAGCATCGCGTCCAGCATGGTCGCATCTTTTCTTCCATGCACCAGCTCGAATGGTGTAAACCCGGTTGTTTCTTGAGCTGCGGTGTTGTAGGCGAACGTGATGTATGGTAATACCTCGTCCCACGTCTTGTGCTCTACGTCGACGTACATGGAGATCATGTCGGCGATCGTCTTGTTGAGCCGCTCCGTTAGCCCGTTGGTCTGCGGATGGTATGCGGTGGTCCGACGATGGCTGGTGTGGCTGAGCCGAAGGATCTCTTGCGTGTGCTGGGTCAAGAACGATGACCCTCGGTCGGTTATCAAGACTCCGGGGGCACCATGTCGAAAGAGAATATACTCGACGAAAAACTTGGCGACTTCCACCGCTGTTCCCGACGCAAGGGCTTTCGTCTCCGCGTATCGGTTAAGGTAATCCGTGGCAACGATTATCCAGCGGTTCCCCGACGTCGATGGCGGAAAGGGCCCAAGCAAATCCATTCCAATTTTTTCGGAAAGGCGGTAGGGGTCGATATCGGTTGCAGGAATCATACTTGGGTAGTAATTCAATTACAGTAATTGAACTACTGTAATTTAATTACTTTTCTTGGTAATTTGTAATTGTAATTAATTACTTTTAGCTAAAATGAATTGTAATTGTAATTTAATTACTTTCTAGCGTCAGTAATTGCAAACTTTCAGGCACAATTACAATTACTTTGCAAGATTTTGCGGCACCGTCGCTTTTCCTCCCCTGACCACGGGGATGATAGTACAGCCAAAGCGTCAGGGGAGAGTGTATCCCAACCTGCTATAAAGGAGGGAAAAGAGGAATGGGAAAGAGAGGCTGGGATAGAACGGAATGAATGATTCTGTAGACTGTAAAACGGTTTAATGAAAAATTTGAGAAATGATTTGATAAATGAGGGCAACATTCACGTCCGCGTTCGTTCCTGTCGCAGTTGAAATCTGTTTCTTCGTCTCGTTCGCTTCCTGATGCTCGTGTTCCGACGGGTCTCTCTTATTTCTCATTCTCATCAGGGGGCATCGGGGTTCGAAGTTGAGCTGGTTGGGCTCCGATCAAATCATCTCGTCAAGGCCGGGAGGTTCGAGGTTCTCCTTACGCGTCTTCGTCGCTAGCATATATTCGCTTACATACTTAAGTCAAGGTTGGAGATTTTTATTGTCCATGAAATTATTCTCTTTTTTTTAGGAGTTCTTCACGTCCCTCTTCTCTAGCTCGTCTGTTGGTGCCACTTACAGTACGTTGTGCTACTCTAACATCGAGGCGAAGATGTAGCAGGTTGTTGCTAAACTGCTCTTCCCTCTCCCAATCCTCGCATAACATTTTGCATAAATTTTCATTATTTACTGTTTGCGTCAGCCTCTAACCCTTTCAAACATTTCTCAACCTGATTGGACGAGATTCTATAACTTTAAGACCACGGTTTTAGACTGCTAAGAGCTTGTTTTAAAATAAAATAAAAATATAAAATAATTTATTTTCATTTAATGATAATATAGGAATGCAGGAATTCATCACTCCAAACTGTTAAGTTGTCTAAATCATATAGCAAATTGATTAAAAGAAAACTACAATACGTGACATTTATACAGCGGCCATATAACTGGATCGTTTAAAGTTATGTTCCAAGGTGGGTAGCTCTCAGAAATAAGCAATTGTAAAGTAATTGCATTGCTTTTTAAAAGTAATTTGCAATTGTAATGAATTACTTTCGCGTATTAGTAATTGTAATTAAGCTACTTTTGGAGCAAAGTAATTGTAATTGTAATTAAATTACATTTTGAATGTAATTTACCCATGTATGGCAAGAATCCCGCAGGTCTCGACGGAGGTTTCTTACGCCGTTGGCACTCGTGACATGACTGTGTGTACAGGTGGACTGTTTTCGGGAGTCTCGGCCAGTAGTACTTGTAACGAATCCGGGCAAGCGTCCTGCTGTAGCCAAGGTGCCCAGCCGTCGGGTCGTCATGGCATGCTTGAAAGATTTCTTCTCGCAGGCTGGCCGGAACAACCAGCAGCCAGGCAGGGTTGCTCGTTCCGAAGTTCTTCTTGAAGAGCACGCCTCGCCGCAGAACGAAGCATGGCAAGTCTCGTGCCAAGACTCGCGGAACTGAACTTCCTTGACCTTCGAGTTGGTCGATCACGGCGCGAAGTTCGGGGTCGTCTCGTTGAAGTGCTCCCATGTCGGTGTCTGTAATTGCTCCGAGAAAACGGGCGTCATCGTCGTCGTCGGTGCTGTCGGATGGAGATTCGACTAGGGCCCTAGACAAACAATCGGCGTCATTATGCTTGTGGCCAGACTTGTGCACAATGGTCACGTAGAATTTTTGCACTCGAAGGCTCCAGCGAGCGAGGCGTCCTGACGGGTCCTTGAGGTCGGCAAGCCAACAGAGAGCGTGTGGTGGTCCGTGACAACGCGGAACGGGATCCCGTACAGGTACGGGCGGAACTTAGTTAACGCCCAGACGACAGCAAGACATTCCTTGTCGGTTGTTGAGTAATTTTTCTCTGCCTTGGACAGTGCCCGGCTTGCGTAAGCGATCACCCTCTCTGCTCTGTCTTGTCTTTGGACGAGCACCGCACCTAGCCCGGCGTTGCTGGCGTCAGTGTGAACTTCCGTTTCCGCTGACGGATCGAAGTGTCCGAGGATAGGGGGCGACTGGAGTCTTTCCTTCAGTTCGTTGAACGCTTTTTCTTGCTCCTCCCCCCACTGGAAGTTCACGTCGTCCTTCGTCAGATCCGTGAGCGGTGCAGAAATCTTGGCAAAATCGTGAACGAAACGTCTGTAGTATGCGCACAGCCCAAGAAATCTTCGTGCGGCTTTCTTGTCTGATGGTTTCGGAAATTCGGCGACAGCGGATGTCTTTGCAGGATCGGGACTTACACCTTGAGCACTGACGACATGGCCCAGGAACTTGAGCTCGCTGTAAGCGAACCGACATTTCGACGGCTTCAGTGTCAGTCCGGCATTCTCGATAGCCTGTAGCACTGGCCCGCAAACGACTCAGGTGCTCGTCGAAGTCGCTGGCGAATACCACGACGTCGTCAAGATAGACGAGACAACTTTGCCATTTCAAGCCGGAAAGAACGGTGTCCATTACGCGCTGGAACGTCGCCGGTGCTGTGCATAGTCTGAACGGCATCACTTTAAAATCGTACAGCCCGTCCGGCGTGACGAAGGCAGTCTTCTCACGATCTCGTTCGTCGACGTCGATCTGCCAGTACCCACTATTCAGGTCCATCGACGAAAAGTAATCGGGCAGTGGCGCAGCCGGTCCAGAGTGTCGTCGATGCGTGGCAGCGGGTAGACGTCCGTTTTTCGTTACGGCGTTCAGTCGACGATAGTCCTACGCAGAACCGAAGAGTCTCAGTCTTTCTTTTTCACCAAGACTACCGGTGAAGCCCACAGGACATCTTGAGGGCTGGACAATGTCGTCATCGAGCATTTCTTGGACCTGCTTCTGGATGACTTCTCTCTCTTTCACAGAGACACGGTACGGTGACCGATGAACAGGATGCGCGTTGTCTTCAGTGACAATTCGGTGTTTCGCAACGGTTGTTTGGCGCAGCTTTGACGACGTGGAGAAGCACTCATTGAACTTGGCGAGAAGGCCACCGAGTTGTCGTCGTTGTGGGGTGGGCAGGGTTGGGTCGATGTCAAACTGCGAAGGTGGCGTTGTCTTGGGTGTCCACGAAGAGAGGTCTTCTGATATTCCGGCGATTACGGCTGAGTCCGGGAGGTCCTCGGCGTGACCCACGGCGGAGCCTTTCGTAAGGTGCTGGGCCTCCTGTCGGAAGTTCGTTACGAGTGCGACTGTGTGTCCGTCTTGGTGCTCCGCGACGCCTCTTGCGATGCCGATCCCTCTTCTAGAAGCAACTGGAGGCTTCCTTCGAGCAAAACGTCGCCGCAGAAAGTCTCATCGACCCCGACAGGTACGAAAACGCTTGACCGCGGCCGTAGGTGCACGTGGTTTGCGAGGACTCGTACCGCGGATGACGTTGCTTTGGGTTCCTCCGGTGGGGGAGCAGGTTTTCGTAGTGTCAGCCGGTTCGCTCCGAGGTCGATGACGGCGCCATACTCGCAGAGAAAGTCCATTCCGAGGATAACATCCCTCGAACAGTCTTGCAGAACGACGAACTTGACTGGGCACGTCTCACCGTGGATCTCGACGCGAGCAGTGCATCTCCCGACCGGTGTGATGAGGTGCCCTCCGGCGGTTCGTATTTGAGGTCCATTCCACGGCGTCGTGACTTTTCGAAGGCACCGGGAGAGCCTCCCACTCAAGATTGAGTAGCCTGCTCCGGTGTCCACGAGTGCTGATGCGTCGTGGCCGTTGATGACGACGTTTAGTTCATTGGACACCGTTGCAGGGGCGTCGTTTCGGTCTCTGGTAGCGTTCGAGTGGAGACCTTCTGACGTTCGTGGAGGATCTTGGCGTCGGTCGTCTTCGGCAACTCCACCACCAGGAGCTGCCGCGCTTAATTTCCCCGGCGAGGAGCGAGGGGTTACAGGCTTTCACGTCGCGGTCGGCGCATCCGCGAAGCTGGACGTCGTGGCGACGGCGACCGGAACTCTTGGCGGGCTCGGGGGACTGAGGTCGTCGCAGGTACTCGTCGATCTCCCGGGGGCGTTCAGCATAACGGGGGCGCGGGTCGTTTGGGTGGAATCCGCGCAGCCCGAGTCGTCGGTATGGGCATCGGCGGTACACATGGTCAGCTTCCCCGCAGTGGTAACACAGCGGGCGTCGGTCGGTCGTAAGCCACACGTCAGTCTTCTGGTGTGCACGAAGCTCCTGCCAGGCGTACTGGACCTGGACGTAATGGCGGCGGTCGTGCTGCGGCGTAGGAGACTGACGTCGGGGCGGCGCGGCATAGAGTTGAGGAGGAGGTGGTGGCCGTCGCGCCACTGAGGCGTAGGTCAGGGTGGGCTCCTCGGGTTCTGCTACGCTGGCAGGAGCCTCCGGTTGAATTGCCCGCTGAACTTCTTCGCGTACAACTTCAGTTATCGACAGCGAAGCCGGCTGGTTGGCAGCAGGCAGCAGCTTCCTGAGCTCTTCCCGGACGATGTCGCGGACAATTGCAGCGAAGATTGTCAGCGCTTGTGCCGCCCTCGTTGAATCGGGAAGATGTCAGCGTCGAAGCAGCAGGCGTGCCGGCGAGTCGGTTGTAGTGGCTGGCTCGGATGGACAGGGCCCGCTCGATGTTAGTTGCCTCGGAAACAAATTCATCGACAGTAGTTGGTGGGTTGCGAACAAGGCCACCGAAGATGTCACTCCTCACTCCTCTCATCAGGACGCGCAGCTTCTTCTCCTCGGTGGACTGAGGGTCGGCGCGGCTGCTCAGGCGGAGGACGTCTTCAGCGAAGCTGGTGACCGTTTTGTTGGGCCCTTGAGTTCGTACTTGCAGGAGGTCTTCCGCTAGCTGTCGTCGTGTCTGGTTCGTGAATGTCTCCTTCAGGCCGGCGATACAGGTGTCCCACGACGTAAGCGTCGCCTCGTGGTTCTCGAACCACTGCCTCGCGGTACCCTCCAAGGAGAAGTAGAGGTTTTGGAGGCGCTGCTTAGTGGTCCATCTATTATGGCGTGCTACACGTTCGTTGTGCAGAAGCCAGTCCTCCACGTCTTCGTGGGTCTCGCCATGGAAGGTCGTCAGGGTTCGCTGGGCAACGGGCACGTAGACGACGGCGGCGGCGGTCGGGGTCTGCGATTGCTAGTCGTCCATCGTCGGCCTCGTCGGCTGCTTGGTCCTGGGTGGCAGAAGTCCGTATTCCGTGTGTAGACCTTGGGTACGTTGACTTGATCGGGTCTCGATCTGGTCTTCGTTGGGTTCTCGGGAGCTTGGGTTCGGACTTGTGCAACGAGAACTCGGAGGTCTGCGCTGCACGGGCATGTGCTACCCCGCACCTCCACCAAAATGTCACGAATGACAAGGTGAAACAACGAAACACTGAGGAAAATAAAACGTTTAATGGGGCGAACTTGTGCCTAAAAATAAAAAGGGAACAGAAGATAACAGCAGAGCACCGCGGGCGTCGAAGGCGGCGTAGACCAGAGTCGAACGCTGGGGCGAGACTGACTGCGGCTCGCCACGCGGAGCCCTTTATGTACATGCGTGGGCTTCTGGAATAAAGGGCGTAGAAAGTTCGACGCGTAGAACATTCAGACCTCGAACAAGAAACAGGATTCTCAAATTTACCAGAATACTATTTTGCTGGAGGAATAAACAAAAGATGCGCCGCTCCCAGGAATCGAACCCTGGCTTTTCGCGTGGGAGACAAGCGCGATAACCGTTACGCCACAGGCGCGCAGCCTACTTGGCCAGCTGAGCCCGCGGCAATATGCACAAATCTGGGTCTACCCACTAATCATTCCAACCAGAGCGCGGTATTCTGAAGTTCCCACGTACGCTCATGTCCTCCTCTTTCTTAGTTTCTCGGCGTATAACAACCAGCTCGCATGCTTAGTATTGTTATCTTCAACTTCATTTTATCTAGTAAAGGTTTGGTCAGGACTACGAGTCTATGTACTTCTGGGCCCCGACAAAAGTCACCAGCCACGTTTACATAAATGCGACTTGAGTGCATCGAGTTCCTTCTTGGAATTAAGCCGATGCGCCAACATTCACGTTAATGCACATGAAGTCCTACGTGAAGATTGCACCATGCCGTGTCACATATCAATTTAAGCTGCGTTTGCGGCACGAGCCGCAGCATGTAATCACATTTTATAGCCGGTGTTTCGAGCACAGAGGCCTTTTCGATGAGCATAAAGATCTAACTACTGTCTTTAATGCTCTGCAAGAAGTTACAGGATGCACGAAAGCGCTTTGGGATCTGGGCCGTGCAATTCTGAAACTGAGGCAACGTTACGGCACACACCCCGGGCGAGCGAGGTCGTTTCCAATCGCTTGCAAGACACCTCCACCAATCCAACCATGACGGCACCACGAGGACGATAGGTTCCGCTGCAGGCAGGAGCAACACTGAAATAGGAACTGTTTCTTCAGCGGTACCACCGCTTGGAGCTCCCGACGCTCTGGTACTTGGGCCATAAGCTGCCAGCGCAGCTTATGGCTCAAGTACCAGAATAAGGACCTGAAAGCAAGGTTCTAGTGAGAGGACTAGTGGCCCTCGTGCAGCCAGAGAACTGGACCAGGCAATCATCAGAGCCATTTAAGCTCCACATATAGAGGACATGTTGCTGTTTGAAACTACCAAGACTAATGTAAGATGTTGATATTTAGTGTAATTACGAATCGAATAATTAAAAATATTTGTATATGTCAGGCATTTTCTTGTGCAATATCTGCCGAATGTAATCGTCAGATATACATCCTCATATTGCTTATGCTTTAAGGCATATTCTCACATACACTGTGGCAGTGGTGTGGCGTTTTGGATTTGGGTGGAGCTTTTAATGTGGCCACATAAATCGGTTTCGTAATGCATCACGCTATGATTCGCCAGAGGTGCCGGAAGGCGTTAGAATCACTGCATCAAAATTTGAAAAAAAAAAAGAACTTAGCTAAATAAAAAATAAAGAAACAAAACGATAACTACTTTTTTGCATCAACGGCACCCGTCTGCTAACTGTACATTCTGTGAACAACGCAAAAAACCGACAGATGGCGGCATCAGTCTCGTCGGCTTGCGGCAGATCAGCCGCCGCCTGGTCGCGCCAAAAGCAACAACATTTTTTTAATTGTAAACAGCACGCACTTTTTCAGTGCTATAATGGTGAGCACATTATTTTCTTTTTGCTTCCAATAAAACGTATGAAATGGACAAAACCAAAATAGAAACTAATGGTTCGTCGAGTACTTTCAGCTATAGGTCTTCGGCTCTTGGCGCGACCGAGCGTCTACTAAGCTGCAGTAATCCGCTACTGCCATGTCTCTTTTGTGCCAGTCAGAGGGTTATTTTTAGCACAAGGTGTCATAGGTAGAAAAAAAAAACACTTTTTTCACTTTTTACTTGGATAAGTTTGTTTGAAATTTTTTATGCGATGCTTCCACCACTTTCAGGCACTTCTGTTATAAATCCTAGCGCAATAGATAATAAAGTCGCTGTGATTCTAAAAGTTTTGCCCAGACTCGGAACCCTGCAGGACATCACTATCTATTAGTAAGTGCTGGGAATAGTGCTGATTTTGCGCTTTGTTAATGGTACGACACTGACACGTTACTGTATCAGTGATAAGTTAAGTTCAAGTCAGTGCTGTTATAGAGTTGGTGTAGCTTTGTGTCGAAAATATTAACCATCTTTTATAGACATTTCTAACAAAAGAAAATCTCTCATACATGACGCCAGCTTTATTTTGATATTAGCATGTTTTCAGTGCACACGAATATGATGAGAATGAATTGGTTTTTGCTTCATACACTCAGTGATTTTCTCGAAAAACATGGCTTGTATTGAACACGTTGAATACATTATTTCTAAGCTATCTTGTATTAGTGCAGTGGTTCTCAAATGAGGTCGCGGACCCTTAGGGGTCCGCGAAGGCATTCTAGGGGTCCGCGAAGCCCTGCCTTATTAGTCAAGCACGGCAATAAAAGTTTATATCTTTTTTTCAAATCGAGAAGGATTTTTTTTTTCATTTTCGGGCTAGTTTTCTCGTCCGCATGCCAATAAGAGAAGTCTACGTCCCCCTAGCTCTTAGTCAAATCCAGTTCTTATGTCATTATTATATTTAACTTATACATTCCCCCTCCCCTCCTCCATCATCTCCGCTGATCCCCGAGGGGTCCGCGAAACATCGATGGCTGAGAACCACTGAATTAGTGCATTAATACCTAGCATCGACATGATCTTCCAAAAGGATTTAAGTTGCTTTTGTATGACTCTTTATTTTTATTTAATCTAAACTACTGAAATTTTGTTTGAGGCACTACAGCAAAACCTGCAAAAACTATTTCTATTACAAAACAAAAGTGCTACGAATGGTGTGTAATGTGCCTTATGATTGTCATACTGAACAACGTTTTAAAGAACTGCGTGTAATGAAGATATTTGATCACTATGACTTCAGACTTAGTGTAAAGTATAACAGGAATATTCCGAGATGAACAGTTTTTTTTATTATCATTAGCATCACTTCGGAAAAAAGGCTGTAACATATTCCATCCGTCAGACAAATATTTGGGCACTAGAAACATCATGAAGAGATTCTGGAGTCCAAATGGTTATAATAACATTGCGAAAATTATTGAACACGTTTATGGACTCTAATTTTGATATAGAATCTTGCAACATATGAGAACTTAAAAACTATTTTCTTTCAAATTAAAAAAAAAAAAATTGTTACTGCGGTCGATGAGCTAGCAAAATATTGCTATCGTTTGTTTTGTTTGTGCTTTGATGTTAAGTTCTTCGTAATACATAAATTATTGTGCATAATTTCGCCAATGATGCGTATCTGTGGGGGACTGAAGACCAGTCAGGCTGCTTGTACCGCTTTTTTCCTTAGATCCTTCATACTTTTCGAGTGAATAAAGCTATTATTGTTTTTATAATTATTTTTATTATTATTGTGGGAAGGTGAAGAGAATCATAGTTTGTAAATTGCTAGCAATGTATATAAATTTGAATACCTTAAGCTTACATGCAGCAATTCAAGTATGCCACAGTTTTTTTGCGATGGGCGATTTCATTTGATCTCACTTCTCGAAACCTTGTAATAAGCTCAAAATTGATTTAGGCTTTGAATGTTCTGGCAGGATTGAACACATTTTTTTTTTTTTGTTGCGAGACTGACATTTATTCTATAGAGTTACTGGGATAGCGAAACTGTATTGTTTGATTTTTACTAGCAAATGTAACTTAGCAAAAAAGTACAATGCTAGGGAATCATAAACATGTTTGATTTGAACTTTTGAAACTAAAGGTGTACTCTTTTCTATTTTAAAGGGGAACTGCAACAAAATTCTAGCATTTATTTTATTGCTGAAATGTCAACCACGTTCTGGCCACATCTCGGAGACACAAATATTTTGCTCGAAAACACATTAAAACATAATTTAAAATGAATAAATCAAATATCGTTACATCACACTTAACATAACAGCAGCACCGTTCCACTGAAACATGGTGGTAACCGCTGTGCACACGAGCACTGGGAAAATTGGCTGAACCGGATTTCCCTTCCCTCGCACCCCTATTCAACACCTGTGGAAGACTAACGACCAGGTTGTAACACATTGAAGGCCACTATGTGGCGAAGCTCACAACCACGCGAGCCCCCATGCAGCCTTGTCCTTGAAAGAAAATCAGGCGTCACAAAGGCATTGCGTCTCGGGAGATCTTCTGAGACACATTCATTTCAAATCACGTTTGTTATCTTTTTGTGCCAGAAATGTTTCTCCGTGGTGTGGCCAGAACGTGGCTGACATTTAGAGAATAATATAGGCACCACAACTTCGTTGCAGTTTCTCTTTAAGAAGCATTTTGCCCTTTTACCATAGTTAAAATATTAATATTGGTATTGCTTGGAAGAAACAGGTTTCGTTTCACTTTTCAAGTGGGGTCCACTCCCCCCCTTGTATGCAAGGCCAACCATAGATACGATGTAGTCGGAAGCATTTGTTTTGTTGATGCTCAGAGCATTTTAACTTAAGCTTCTACTTTTTTGGTTAGAGGCCCCTTCCAGTCTACGCAGGGCAGTGAACATCCAAGAGCGGACTGATCTTAGGAAAAGCAAGTAGCATCTGCCGCTACCCCGAACAAAACGAGCAAGCTGTGACATCCCAGAAAGAGAAATCAAGGTGCTTAGAAAACGTAAGTTTAGATGAGATATCTGTGACTAAAATTATGTCTTGTCAAATTCTGTAATGTTGGAAAAATTTATTTCAATATTTTAGGACTGCTTAAGCACAAACAAACGTCATTTTCTTCTGAGAAAAAAATGAAAGACGTTTACAATTCCCTGGATGCCGAATTAGAGCGCAGCTCTTGAGGAGGAGGAAAGGAAAGTACGTAGAGGAGGGTATGCCTCTCCTCCTCAACCCTACCCTCTCCTCCCTCTCTCCTGCTCGCCTCCCTTTTAGGGCTAAATTTCTTGCTAAATTTAGCGGGAAATTTTTACCGCTAAATTTAGTGGGGAACTTTTCCGCTAGATTTAGCGGGGAACTTCTTCCACTAAATTTAGCGGGCAATTTTTTTGCTAAATTTAGCTGGAAAGTTCTTGCGCTGAATTCAGCGGATAAAATTTTCTGCTAAATGTAGTGGGGAAATTTTTCCGCTATATTTAGCACGGGAATTGTTTCGCTAAATTTAGCAGGGAAATTTACCCATAATGCAAGGCGTGGTGACGTCACGAGTGGCGTCACTGGTGACCCTCATGACGTCACACGTGACGTCACTCGGGACGTCATCTATGACGTTACTGGTGATCTTCGTGACGTCACACGTGACGTCATCTATGATGTCACTGGTGACTCTTGTAACGTCACGTGTGACGTCATTTATGACGTCACTGGTGACCCTAGTGACCTCACACATGGTGTCACGTGTGACTTCATCATGGGAGGTGTCCCATAATGCGCCGCGCGGTTACGCCGACGCCGACGGCGACGGCGACGGCGTGGCTGCTCAAGTCGGAAACGGGCGCCTAAGAGCTGCACTCTAAAAAGTTTTTTTTTTTTTTTTAATAAAGTAATTATTAAAGCAGCTTCAGTTGACTAAATTGCTTCTGTTTCTTATAGTAGTTTAATCTAAACAGCTCTTTCTCTGACAGCTCCACAATCCTCCTAAACCACTTCGGGAATACACGAGAGTCAAGATATCGCCAGGACACCAGAGCACTGATGTCACACCCCACCAGAGCACTGATGTTACATCAGGCACAAGAGCCCTCATTTAACACCAGACACCAGAGCCCTGATGTAACCCCAGACACCGGAGCATTGGTGGGACTGGCGAAAAATGGCTGGTGTCCCATCAGAAAACACACCCATTTTTTCTTGTGTTATCATCATTATGGTTGTTTCGGGTTTTGTGACGCGGCATTCGCAGACGACCTCATGACTGGGTGCACCTGGTTAAGTTTGCCACCTACAAATGTCGGAAGCGTCGAGCACGCCGGCTAGTGCCGGCGCCGAGTTTAGCAAAGGGATGTGCGGATTGTGCTGGAACGCGTCTTTCTAATGGTAGATTATAATTCTGCGATGGTTTATTTATAAAAGAAAATGAACGAAAGAACAAAAAGAGAGATTTCAATTCCTCGTGGCTCCCTATTTTTTCTACAGAGATTATCGGCCATGGTGTTGCATTACTGTCGTGTCTCACGTTGCACCCTCTTTCGACGACGCATACAACTAGGCGGGCTCGGTCATGACGTCGTCTGCGAATGTCGCGGTAGAAAGCCTGAAACGGGTAATTTCTTCGTTTTTGAAAAAGGTAAGCTGATCTTTTGATTATTTCACTCCTTGCTTCCACTACATAGCCACACCGCTGTAGTAAATCGCAGCGTGATACGTTGAGAAAGCAACTTTTACAGACGTCTAAAGTGGTTTGGAAGAGTTAGTTTACATGCTGTAAATACGATGGCCGCTGAGAGTGGCTGAAAGCTTTCCGGCCAACCAAAACCGACTCGCTAGTTCGAAAGTTCTGATGAAATCCACTTTTGCGTAAACGCGTATCAGTTGCAAATCAGAAGATATAATAAATAATGCGGTGTTACGAAAGAACTGCTTGATAAGTCGCGACACGTTGTTAGGGGCCTACTTCTCCGGCAGACTGTCGCATTTGTCATCTCTTCGGTCCATGGCGCCGTTACGAAATAAGCTTATTAAGAGATGCCGGCACTGCATAGAGCCAGAAACGAATGTCCTTAGGACACAACGGAGATGTTCGTAATCCAAACTAAACGAAGACCCTATAGTTTCACAATATTGAAACACGCCACCAGGCCGGATACGATGAAAAAAAAAAAAAGACTATCTACAACGAGAAAGTCTTTTCAACAGAATAGAGAAGATATGAGGGGTAATTAGTTATATCATTTCGCAAACGTTTATCTCCCGCGTTTCTTTTTTTTTTTGGCCCCGTGATTGTGGGTCTTTCAAACTAATTACGGGAGAGCTTTGCAAGGCCACGGCTAAACTGGACGCGTTAGGAAATCCCGTCGTCCCGCCGAAAAGATAGTTGGAGCTCCAGGAACTTATTCAGAATATACTTAAGTATGAGGGAACACGGGCTAGACTGGTTCAAACATATGTAAGAAAAAAATAGTAAAATTACTTTCCCCAGAATATGGCTAAATATACCGCTTTCTGTCTCTGTCTCAAAAGCTTGGATTTGGGAGGAAGCGTGACCACGCACACTGCAGGTTTCCCTTCTCATTTTAATCGAAACGACGGTCAAGTTAATCCAAGTGCTATCCGATCTAATTCAAGCGCCGTTCACTTTAATCCCAGTGATACCCAGTTTAGTCCCGGCGTCAGTCAATTTAATTCACAATATATATACACGTGTACTTATTTGTCTTCGAAGATCACGTTTGGCTTACACTTTTGTTAAAGTAGAGTAATTGTTTATGGAATCTCATTTTGTTGGGGAAGACTGGTATTTTAATCCCCATTTCAATTTATCGAAGTTAATATCGTATGATTGACAAAGCGTAATTGACATGTTGATCACTCTTTTGAAATCCTCGAGTTATTAGTGGCGCACGCGACTTTATTATAGCAGAATTGAAGTTTGCTTTACCCTTTCTTAATACTTGAATTAATATTGATACAACTCAAATGATAAAAGTGCAATTGCAGTTTGTGATTATTATTTTTATTAATTCGCGATAATATTGACACACTTGACCTATTTAAAGCTTAGTCAACGTATGACTTTCATTTCTAATTACTTCGACCTATGGATAACTAAATTTAATCATAAAAGTTCAAGCAACATTTTTGCTTACTCTTTCCATTAATCCGAGAAATTATATACAACAAAAAAACGACCTGGTAGAAGCTCATTACACCTGATTAGGTGAGCTGTTTAAAGTCGAATGTGAGGCTCTGTCGGCGGCGACGCAGCAGTCGTGGTGATTGCCTTCTTTACGAAAGCGAGTTGCCGCAAGGAAAGACACTGCCTCACCGGGGCCACAGACGATGTTTCTTCTGGTCGACTTGCCCTTGCCGAGGGGCCGCGAGCCCATAATTCACGGACCAGTCTTTTGTCCTGTGTTGCATAGAAGAAATTAAAAAGGAAAGCGGAACGAATTCCGAAAGGACTATGTGTTGTTTTGTTCTCTCCTTTCTTTACCCTGTTTCATACTAACGGTCCGTTCCACTTTTTTCAGTTCCAAATGGTTAAGCCATCTGCCCCCCTCCCTAATATTGTCGTGGAACCGTCTGTTCATTGATATCTTCCTCTCTCGTCAACTGAGAAAGGAGAATGAAATAGCTCTTAGGAGAAAGGGAAGGAAAATAAGTATAAATCGTCTTCATTTTGTGTTTTTATCAATATTTTCATAGTCAAATGAAAAAAAGAAGGTATCTTGAAAGTAGCTAAGTTGCTATGACAACGTAAAGCAACTGTAACGGGTTACTTTTAAATTTAAGTAACTATAACTAAGTGCATTTTGACAAACTGCCTGTAACTGTAACTAATAACGTTTAAAAAGTAAATAACCCAAGACTGCCTCTGGGACGCAACATCTCGGCAGACCTCTTGCTTCCTTCACCTCCATTTGCTCGTTGGGAGTTAAGCGCACCATAAATATGACGTGCACCCCAAGGCAGCCTGAATGAATGTTGCGGAAATAAACGCGGTAACAATCAGAGAGAGAAAAGGAAATGACGACATGTACCTGAAAACATTATTGTCGATAGAACGAGACAACATACCTGCTTGGTTTTTCTTGTTATATCTTCATTTGTTTATTTCATTGGCGGAACAGAATAACCAGGCTGTTACGATTCGCGCAGAAAAAAAACGCGCCTCCCTTTAGGCTCGAAGATATCGTCCGCAATAAACCTTTCGCTAAATTACCCTAGTATCAAATATAATGTTTGGAACGCACTTACGCGCGCTGCACTTGCTCGCTTTCACCGTTGAAAATATTCGTACGAAAGAACCGAAATAAAGAGTCCGTGGCAGCCACGTATAAGATGCCTTTTTTTTTTTTTACTTTTGAACAGTTTGGGCTGAAGACGCCAGCACGCGCAGCGCGTGCACTTACGTTCCCCGCAATCTTGTTATATAGAGTACACGAGTAATTCGGCAAAAGGCCTAATGCCAAGGTTGGGGGAAGTGCCTGTCGTGGCCGCCCGCTCTTACGTGTTTCCAACCGTCGGCTGTTTTACGTCAATCAAAAGCTTTACGTTAGCAGGCGCACCCCCTAGATAGAGATATCAAGCTCATGATTTTTTTTCTTAAATTGTTACTCGGGCACGTTTGTTCGGTAAAATATTTATAACCTTTATGCACGCTCAACATCTCCTTCTGTACAAATTTGTAGCTTGGTTTGTACATAAACCGGGATATGCAGTACCTTAAAACAGCATCGATCCCCTTGATTGAAGTTGCAAGTCCCCTGTTTCGTTCGTCGGCGTTCTTATCGCTCAAAGGTCTAATCTCGCTGGCTGCGAAGTGACAATCAGATGCCCGGGAACTCACATGCCCAGCGGTCCCCAAAGTGTCAGCGACGATTAAAAAAAAAAAAAATGTAGTGGTTGCGGTCGTTTTGTTGCTGGGAACGCATCCGGCGAAATTGCCCGAACCAGCCGGTCCTGGCAGCGGCAACCAGGTGGCGAATACGTTGAACCCCTAATTACGACGGGTCGAAGATTCGCTCGGCGAAAATCACACCTCGGGTTTTATGTGAGCGCCCGCTATCTATGTTTCCCCGCGCATGTATCATTGCGTTTCATGGAGTTTGGCAATGTGTGTGCTTTTTGAAGTTATACGTCGCATAAGGTCGTAGAGGAGCGGTGACCACAAAAAAAGGCTGCACTAAAAAAAAAAAAAAAATAATGCGCGGTAGTGTGTGATTTCTCGGTAGAGTCACATATGTAACTCCGACACGACACGGCGAAGTCGTTGGACATCGGTGACGCGTTCACGCAAAATGGAGTACTGACGGAGAAGTCTCCTGGTGCCGTCATCGTTAGTGAATCTCCTACCCGCGCCAGCGTAAACGCACAGCAGCTCCATCAGAGTCGCCGCTGAGCCGCAGATGCGTCCGTATTGGGAACGCAAGGTGCCACCGTCGCGCTCGTTGCGACACGCTCCGAGATGCGCTCTGTGCATCACTTACGCGAGCTACTTGGCGCTGTGAAGATTCATTCATGATGACATTTGTGGAAAAACGATGTAGACCGAGGTGTCTAGTTGGTATTGGGTCAGATGGCGTGATGCGACGGTAGATTGATACGTCGTAGCACCTGTGGCCATCTAGCGGACGCACTACGAGAAATATACGCACTGTGTTTATCGAATGCCCATAAAGTGGATCCTCAAACCCGTGACTTAGCTCCGTGGTAAGGCGCCCGCTTCACGCGCTTCGGACCCTAGGTCGAACGTCGAGAACGGCGGGCGTTCTTTACCGAGCATTTGAGGATATCGACGACGGACACCCTGTCTCCGTCGTCGGTATCTCTATTTTTGTTTTGGCACAAGTTCGCCCGATTGAACGTTTAGTTTCTTCAGTTATTCGCCGCCTCATCTATTGTCATTCGTGACAATATTGTATATTTTGTCATTGTTGTGAAACGTTTTCTCTTATCTGCTTTATTTATGTAGTTGTTTTATTTTTGTATCTGTTTAACTATATATTTATTTATGCAGGGTATCCTGCTTCGTATAAATAGCATTCTAAAGGACGAGTGGTCAATATACATTATCATTCTGCAGAAGATACGTCCCGCATAAAGAAATAGACAAGCATTTATACTCTTTACTGTCACTGAGAAACAAATGGTAAATTATTATAGTATATAAAGTCGTTATTAATAACTAGTCCAGTCCATTCCTCACGTGCACCTGAAGAGAAACTGCGAATTGAAACAGGATTTCTTTTGTGAATACTCAAACTTTCTAAACGCGATATCACCTTAGAGAAAAAATAGCACATACCAGAACTCACATTAACCTATTCCTTTTTTGTATCTGTATATGTTAATTAAACGTTTTGACAAAATATACTTTTGGTGAAAATGCAGTGACTTAAGTTGAAGGTCATTGTTACTTACATTCATGCTATTAACCAGCTTTAAAAACAATTATGGCCATCGGGTTGAATGGTGCAGGCTGAAAGAGTGGCAATATTCCGTAAAGCACACCATCATTAGGGTATTGTCGGATGTCAGAGAATGAACCATTTTGGGAGATAACGCATAATTGATTAAGACAAATATATAAAGTACTATGGTTGCGATTAGTAAAATTTTCAGTCGACAATTACCAAAGAAACCCATCGCAAACACAATATTTAATTCATAAAAAAAAAACGATGGCATTGCCTTTTTTTTAAATTTTACAATAGGCTTACGTGTACGTTAATGAGCTGTTAGTGTTTCCCGCTAGATTGGAAGCTTGCCTTAAGCGGTAGAATTAAACGTCATGATGCCAGAACCTGGCATCATGTCGATGCCAGGTTCCGGCATCATGACGCGCTCACTAGAAGGTGAGGGCGATTTATGTGTTATTAACGTTCTTGAAACAAACACATTTATTATTTTTACTGCTAGGGCAACGGTAACAAACTATAAAAACGCACCTGAAACGTGAGCTTCGTACTTCAAGCATAAATAAGTTTAATGGTCCTAACGCACAAAGTAACTGACGACCGCAGGTAACCCAGGACTCTCAATCAATACTAATGCGCCTTTGTCCCCCTCAGCGCGGTACTCAGTGGGTACGACACTTTGATTTTATATGCGTTTTGATTGACTGTTCTTTTTACTATTCTTGCTTCAAATCCTGTTTTTTTTTTCCTGTATATGTTGCTAGCAAGAAACGTGGTCACACAAAGTGGTTAATTACAACTTCCACTAAGGCATTCCCTGGGTCCGGCCCAACGCAGCTAAATAAAAACAAAGGAAGTAAAGCACTTGACGGTAGTACGTCCGTTTGCTTCCATCATCACTATACGAAGAAATAATAATACTTTTCTTTTTCTTTTGTCTTGTTTTTTTCCCCTTGTACGTTCTTTGCTTGCGCACGCTGACAAGTTCATTAATTACGATGATTTGGGAAGCTTTCCGCTTTCTTTATTGCTGACTGCTTAACCCAAAATTGATCGCTTTCTGAGTTTTTCTTGCTGAAAGGTAGTAACTTTTGAGTGAGGGTCCCCTTGGAGTCGCTGTCAAGAGAGCTTTTCTCGGAGCGCATCGCTCCTCGAAATTAAAAGTAAAGTAAAAAAAAAGGCAAGGTTCTTGCGCATTTTTTTGGTTATTTCTTCTTACTTCGCGTTTTCTCCTCTATTGTTTTTTTTTTCTGCTTCCAACGCCATGCCTATATCGTAAAGAGTTCTAAAAAAAACGTAATTTATTTTTGTATCGTACATGTTTTAGACTTTTCTGGGCAACGTTTATATATTTATTTTTCACAAAATTCGCATATATAACAATGAGGCGCATCAGAACATTAGATAAATGTCTATGCAAAAACCTTGAGTTCCCGTTTTGTTTCTTTTTACTTTATGCCGAGCGAGTTAAATGTAATCTTGAGATAGTTTGTACTTCTTGTAGGATGATGCTAATGATGACAGTCCTAGTAATAAATTTGAGTGCGTGTTAAATCAACAAAAAAAAACAGTGCAACATCTTCGACGTCTGGACGCATCAAATAAAACATCATAATTCGAAAGACTTTTGAAAATAGCAAGGCACATTTGCGTTTTAGCCATTAAACATATATGTTAGGACACTAAAATGCCCAAAAGCATTGCTCAAGAATAAAAAAAACATGCCTACTAAATTAATTTAGTGTAGCTTCTAGCAATATTCAGTAAGAAAAGCGTAAGATCAATATGAATATCAGCGGCATTAAAAAAAATCCGACTGGCTCTAACTTTTATTAGAGGAAGTTTTAGTACTCACACCTAAGTGGGAGTTCGCTAATTTCGCCAAAAAATATTTCTTGTTATAATATGTTATGGCGTACAGAGCAGTAAAATAATAAATATATTACAATGTAACGTGAGAAAGTGAATGAAATCAGGAGAATAATCCGTTTTAGCCCATAGATTGTTGGTGATAATGTGCGGACCGAAGAATGGTTTTATTAAGGCTGTGTCATAATTACATTTCTAAGACGAAAAATGGCTGACATATTAATGATTTAAAGTTTTTTTAATTAGAGCATTGTAAAGGCTGATAATTCCTGAATTATTGCAAAATTTTCACATTATGAATATGGAGTCACTTTCGCTAGGATTTGCAAGGCAACCCAGTAACAGTGCGCCTAATGATAGACATTTTATATATTATATTGGATTTATTTAGGCGCTTTATTCACAAGGGTTAATGACAAAAGAAGTGTTGAGGCAAGGAAGGACTGTTTTCACCCATCTATACTGCTAAGCTGCCAGATACCAAGTACAGTGAAAGATTTTTCAAAGGTTCAATACATACCGCACTTATTCGTAAATATGTCGACGTTTTTAGAAAACGATCTGTGTGTCCACTTTCCGGCAGAACTCACACATAACAATCATTAAGACTGAAAAAAGGAGGCGGAGAATGGCCAAGCATATATAACGTCTGGAACAAAATAATTGCGATCCATACAGATGTCATTTTTGCGTTCCTACGTTATCGTTACTTCGTCGATCTCCGGGACACTTCCGTAAATCGCAAGGATGGGCACTTCCTGAGAGGTGCAGGGAAATACGCACGTAGGCATTTGTCATGAAAAGGTCAACCTATATTCAAATGAATACGGTATATTCCTTACCTGGAAATAGTTTTGAATAAAAAGAGTAAAAACAACAACATCACTGCGCTTTCGTTGATCTCCCGCCCTCATACCCTGAGCCAACGCCTCCTCTAGGTAATGCCTGTCACATGAGCGCTTTCCCCCGAATCATGCCCTTTCCAGTTACGCTCTCCCATTCGCTACAGTTTGCCTGCGTGAGGCGCTGGCACCTGACACTCACGGCGGGCAACGCGTCTCATTTCCCGGACCGGGTACGCCACCGTCAGCACCGCTTGATTGTCGCACGTGCATCGGTTTCGTGATGTTTTTCTTTTTATTCGTTCACTGTTGGAGCGAGTTGTGGTCGGGCTGCGGCGCAACGTAGCGGGAAGCGAGAGAAGCGGGGCGTCCGCCGGTACCCATTGTCAAGCTCTTAAGCGCACTACCAAACTTAACCTAACCTAACCTAACCTAACCTAGCCTAACCTAACCTAACAAAATAAACCTGCGTGCTCAACACAAAAAGAAAATAACATATTTACTTGAGTTTCTAAAAACAGTTTCTTTATACTCCTCACACTTTACTCATCGGAAACATATTGTTGGACGTAATTAGAACTGATTGCCACCCACAAAAATAAAGCGAGGGTGCCACCGTCTTAGAAACGCCTACTGTATCAACGTCTACAATAAATGTTCAAGGTGGTCTGCAACGCGCTCTCGCAAAGTTTTCAGCGTCTGAAAAAAAGGCCTTGTGGCACCGGTGCTGCACAAATCTTTTGTTGCGATAATTCTCTGATACTTGCCGAACTATACGGCTCCGAAACACCTTGTAAAACGATTTCGCGTACGTTTAAAAAACTCGTGACACCAGAACTCAAAAGTTGGACGCGACAGCATAGGAGTAAAAAAAAAACATTATCATTAGTTTCCTGGATATGCAGTTGGGGCAGCTTTCACTCGTAGCCACCGATCAACGCGCCAACCTATTTCTTGCGGGTAAAACTTTCCACCCATACTTCCATTCGGTGTCGGCTGCCACCCTCGGCATATTGCCGCGCGCAGCTGACAAAGAAGGCAGCGCGCCTGTTGCCTGATGGTTATCGTGCTTGCCTTCCGTGCAGAAGGCCAGGGTTCGATTCCTGGCAGCGGCTACACAGATTTGTTGACTCTGTAATGTGATGTTCGGGTAAATCCGAGAACCGCCTTGCTGATTTGAGGTTAGAATGTTCTACACATCGAACCTTCTACACCGAATGTTCCAGAAGCCCACGATTGTACTAAAAGGGCTCCACGTGGCAAGCCGGAGCAAGTTTCGCCCCAGCGATCGATCCTGCTGTTTCGACGACATCGACGCCTGTGCCGCTAACCTTTCTCTATTTTGTTTTGGGCTCAAGTTCGCCCCATGAAACATTCAGCATATTCAGTTATTCACCGCCTCATCACTTGTCATTCGTGACATTTTGGTGGAGGTGCTGGGTATATAGTTGCATATTATGCCCGGAAAGCGTTCCCCACCGAAGACATCCCGGCCAAGTGAGGTGCTCAACCCTTCGCAGAAGACGCCAAAGCAAGCCCGAGCAAGCCGCCGTCCTCCAGGGACTGTCCCCAGAGTCTGGTCAACTGCCAGTACCATCGAGAAAATCCCAGTCGACCATGCACAGCCAGCCCATTTAAACTTTGGTGAACCCTTCCGTCGTCTACCTGCCCGTCGCTCCTCGGACACCGGCTCCCTTCCACGGAGAAAGCTACGAAGACATCCATGACTGGGTCCAACAGTACGAACGAGTGGCCCGTCATAACGGGTGGACACCGGAACAGTGCCTTCAGAATGCTTGCTTCGCCTTGGAAGTAACCGCACGGAACTGGTTCGAGAACCACGAAGTATCACCTCCTGGGAGCAACTCAACGCTGAGTTGCGAAGAACATTCACGAACCAACGACGAAGAGAACGCGCGGAAGAACTTCTTCAAGCGAGGATCTCTTCTTCAAGCGAGCCCTATCGAGAGCGCCATTAGCTTTGTGGAAGATGTCCTGCAACTGAGCAACAGCGCCGATCCTCAAGCCCCCGAAGCAAAGAAGCTGAGAATCCTGATGCGAGGTGTCAAGGAAAACATCGTCGGAGGACTTGCGCGAGCCCCGCCTATCACAGTCGAAGGATTCGTCACGGACTCCACAAATATCGAACAATCCCTGCTCGTCTGCACCGAACAACCAGCTCGTCCGCACCGTACAACCAGCGCCTAGGAAGACGGTTGTCTGGCGCACGGCCGATCGACGACCGCTGTGTTATCACTGCGGCGAGGCCGATCAAACCTACCACCGATGCCGATACCGACGACTCGTGCTGCGCGGGTTCCACCCGAAAGACCCACGCCCCCGTTATGGTGAGCGTCCTCGGTGGATTAACGAGTACCTGCGACGACCTCAGTCCCCAGAGCCTGCGTCCCGCCGAGAGTTCCGATCGCCGTCGCCACGACGTCCAGCTTCGCCGATGCACCGACCCCGACGTCAAAGGCTGTCGCCCCTCGCTCCACGGCGGGGAAACTAGGCGCGGCAACCCCTGGAGGTGGAGTTGCCGAAGATGACCGACGCCACAGTCATCCACGAACGTCGGAGGGCCCCCTACTAGAGACCAAAATGACGTTCCTGCAACGGTGTCCAACAACCTAAACGTCGTCATCGACGGCCCCGACGCATCAGCACTCGTGGACACCGGAGCAGACTACTCAGTCTTCAGTGGGAGGCTCTCCCAACGCCTTCGGAAAGTGACGACGCCGTGGTAAGGCCCACGGATGCGGACCGCCGGGGGACATCTTATCACGCCAGTGGGAAGAAGCACTGCTCGCGTCGAGATCCATGGTGAGACGTGCCCTGTGAAGTTCGTCACTCTGCAAGGCTGTGCAAAGGACGTTATCGTCGGAATGGACTTTCTCTGCGAGTATGGTGCCGTCATCGACCTCGGGGCAAACCAGTTAACACTGCGAAAGCCTGCTATGCTGCCGGTGGAGAACAACACGACGTCAACGGAGATCCGAGTTATCGCGGACCATGTCAGCCTGCCGCCACGGTCGAGTGTTTTCGTCACCATAATAACCGACGCGAACATGCACAGTGGAGCTCTTCTGGAAGGCAGGCAGCGTCCAACTGCTCCTTGAAAAGGGAATTGACGTCGCACGAGGCGTAACGAATCTTCAAGAAGTACGAACAACTGTTCACGTCACAAACTTTCGAGAGGAGCCGCAGCACCTAACCAAGGGTACCACCGTGGGCCATGTCAGGGAGCTTCACGTGCCAGCCGTAGACTTCCCAATCTCATGAAACCTCGTCGTCACAGCAGAAGAGCACGTTGCCGCCGAAGCTCGACATCGACCCCGAGCTCCCAGCTCCTAAGCGCCGGCAACTGGTTAATCTCCTCGCTGAATACAGGGATTGTTTTGCCACGTCGTCGAAAGTTCGCCAAACACCAATGGCGAAACATCGCATTATTACCGACGACGACGCGCTCCCTGTCCACCAGTCGCCTTATCAAGTCTCCTTAAAGGAAAGGAAGGTGATTCAAGATCATGTCCAAGAAATGCTTTACGACGACAACATTCAACCCTCAAGAAGTCCGTGGGCGTCCCCAGTCGTCCTTGTAAAGAAGAAGGACGGAACCCTGCGGGTCTGCGTGGACTATCGTCGACTGAACGCTGTAACGAAGAAGGATGTGTATCCGCTCCCCCGCATCGACGACACGTTACACCGACTGCGCCACTCCCGATATTTTTCGTCGATGGACCTGAAGAGTGGTTACTGGCAAATTGAAGTCGACGAACGCGACCGCGAGAATACTGCCTTTGTCACTCCCGACGGACTGTACGAATTCAAAGTAATGCCGTTCGGAATTTGTACAGCACCATCCACCTTCCAGCGCGTCATGGACACCGTGCTGGCAGGTCTGAAATGGCAGAGCTGCCTCGTCTACCTGGACGATGTCGTGGTATTCTCACGAGATTTCGACGAACACCTCAGACGACTTCGAGCCGTGCTTCAAGCCATCCAGACCGCCGGCCTGTCACTCAAGCCAACAAAGTGTCGGTTGGCCTATGATGAACGAAAGGTCCTTGGCCACGTCGTGAACACCAAAGGTGTTCTCCCTGACCTCGAGAAGACCTGCGCCGTAGCTGCATTTATGCCGCCGTCTGACAAGAAGGCCTTGAGAAGGATCCTTGGACTCTGTGCCTACTACAGACTGTTTGTTCGGGATTTCGCCAAGCTGTCAGCACCACTGACGCACCTCACGAAGGATGCCGTAAAGTTTGAATGGGCAGAAGAACACCAGCGGTCATTGGATGAGCTTAAACGAAGACTCCAGAGGCCCCCGATTCGTGGCCACTTCGACCAGTTCGCTGAAACAGGGATCCACACGGACGCCAGTAACACCGGACTTGGCGCAGTACTGGTCCAAATACAAGACGGGGCAGAGCGAGTCATCGCAATACGCGAGTCGGACGCCGTCTAATGCGGAGGAGAGCTACTCAACGACTGAAACGGAGTGACTTGCTCTCGTCTGGACAATAACAAATTTCCGCCCATATTTGTATGAAAGTCCTTTTCCCGTGGTCACGAACCACCACTAGCTCTGCTGGCTCGCGAATCTGAAGGACCCCTCCGGACGCCTCGCCCGGTGGAGCCTACGACTGCAGGAGTTTGACATGACCGTGGTGTACATCCCTGCCGGAAGCACAATGACTCCGAATGTTTGTCAAGGGCCCCAGTCGAGGCCGTTCCTGCCTGCATTGAAGACGAGGGCGATGAGTGTTTCCTCGACGCTCTGGATGTCAGTGACATGGCAGCACCCCAACGAGACATCCCTGAACTGCGAGCGCTCATCGAGCACCAAGAGAGACAAGCGAGTGCGGTTCCCCGTGCTTTCTTACGAATCTTGCCTACCTTCTCCGTACGGCAAGAGGTGCCGTGCAAAGAGAACTTCGTCAACAACAATACAGCATGGTTGTTGGTTATTCCTTCCAGTTTTCGAGAGGAAATATTCCAAGGATGCCATGACGACCCACCGGCTGGACAGCTTGGCTAGACCAGGACTCTCGTCAGGATTAAAGAAAATCTACTACTGGCCGACGCTACCGAAGACCGTTCACCTCCACACTCGATCAAGCCACGAGTGTCAGCGACGCTAAGAAACTGCCGATGAAGCCGTCAGGACTCCTGCATCCAATTTGTGCACGCCGTTCCAGCAGATCGGAATGAATTTACTTGGCCCTTTCCAACCGTCAACGTCGGGAAACCGCTGGATAATCGTCGCCACAGATTATCTCACGAGGTAGGCCAAGACGAAAGCCCCTTCATTAGGTACGGCTGTTGAAGTCGCAAAGTTTTTCATCGAGTCCATTGTCCTCCAGCAATGGACTCCCCGATGTCCTAATAACAGACCGTGGATTATTGTTCATGGCCGAGCTGTAGCAAGAAATCCTTTGTCTCAGCCACACCAGCCATCGTCGCACTACTGCATACCGCCCGCAGACCAACGGTCTGACGGAGAGACTCAACAAGACCATCACCGACATGATCTCCATGCACGTCTGACGTGGCGCGCGAAACATGGGACGAGGTGTTGCCATACGTCACATTTGCTTACAACACGGCCGTACAAGAGACCAGAGGAGTAACCCCGTTTGAACTGGTGTATGGCAGAAAAGTAACGACCATGCTCGACGCAATGCTACCCCACGAACCAGCTGACAACGGAATCCCGGACGCCAAGGTGGTTGCTCAACGAGCCGAGGAAGTTCGCCAGCTCGCCTGACTCCGAATTGAAGATCAACAACGTGTCGACGCTACCCGGTACAACTTTCGCTGGATTGACGTTCGCTTCATGCCCGGAGACCGTGTGTGGGTTTGGACCCCGATACGACGAGGCGGTCTAAGCGAGAAACTCATGAAGCGCTACTTTGGACCCTACAAAGTGCTTCGTCGACTTCGAGATCTAAACTACAAGGTCATGCCCGACCGAACACGGACTTCATCACGCTGTCTTCCACGACCGGAAGTCGTCTACGTCGTGCGCCTCAAGCCCCTCTACACGCGATAAGAATGTGAACTGTGATTTTGTGCAACGCATGATAGAATTGCGTTTTGCCACGTTCCCTATTTCCCCATTCTTTTGTTTGTCTTGCTCTGTTTTGTAGACTTTCAAGTGACATCGAGGCGATGCCTTTTTAAAAGGGGGAAAAATGTCGCGCGCGCAGCTGACAAAGTAGAAAGCGCGCCTGTGGCCTGACGGTTGTCGCGCTTGCCTTCCACGCAGAAGGCCAGGGTTCGATTACTGGCCGCGGCTACACATTTTCCATGACTCTGTATTGTGATGTTCGGGTAAATTCGAGAACCGATTTGCAGATCCGAGGTTAGAATGTTCTACGCATCGAACTTTCTACGCCGAATGTTCCAGAAGTCCACGCTTGTACTAAAGGGGCTCCGCGCGGCACGCCGGAGTCAGTTTCGCCCAGCGCTCAATCCTGCTGTTTCGCCGACATCGACACGTGAGACGCTAACCTTTCTCTATTTTGTTTTGGGCACAAGTTCGCCCCATCAAACGTTCAGTTTATCCAATTATTCGTCGCCTCATCACTTGTCATTCGTGATAATATCAACCGTTGACATCTCTTCCCAAAACACCTGCACCTTTCGTGCACGGTGCTGGGGCGACACCACACTAATTAACACAAAGCGCCTCACAGGCCCAGGACACGGAATCCTCTTGAGCACTTGGCAGGGGCAGCTCTTGGGCTCCCCGGCGCTTTTTTGCGATCAGACAAGCGTAGTACTGCATTGGAGTCTGCGCTGAAGGGCACGATTTTCCAAAGCCACGGGGCACAAGAATGCGGTGTAGGTGGCCTAGCCTGTGAACAGTTTAGTACGCACAACGTAATTGACTTTGTCCAAAAGGGCCAAAGCACACCTTAGTACCAACATTTGTCGAAAGGTCGCTAGACATGGCGAACTCCAACAACCGTCAGACCACTCTATGTGCAAGACCACGGTCGGGCAATGAATTTTGTTTTTTCGTACGAAAAATATATGAATATCAGAGACGTCCTCTTACGCACAGCTGCTGGGGGCGCAAGCGCGACCCTGGACGCGTACCGCGACCATAGAGTAATATAAAGATTTTAAAGTGTGGATACTACCATAGGCTCCAACGGCACACCCAGAGACTGTCAGCGCACCCAGTGGCTGCGGTAAAATCGGCATTGATTTCCTGTTTTGGCGCTTCCACTCACAAACATACCTAGAGATAACCCTTCCTTAGTGCTATCTCAATGGGAGGATAAATAATTTCAGCACTACTGTTTGTATTGGGCGCTAGCTTGCACCACCTAAAGCACGGGGATGTATTTGCTTTGGAATTTTCATGATATCGCTGAAATGTACGCGTAAATATTAAATTCTTCTGCAGAATGCTTTAGAGGGCGGATCGCGATTCCGGATACTGGAAAGGGCAGGAGGTAAAAACAGGACAACAGAAGAGAGTAGTTCACAAATTGTTATACTGGCCCCATTCACAAACAGGAGCTAAACAAGTTTTGAAAGGGTATTCAGATGTGCGTTTCGAATGACTAGTCAAAGAAAAAAAGCAGAAGTAAAAATTAGTGCATATAATCAGTAATTCGAATTGTTTCAGAATGTTAAAAAAAAAACAATACTTTTGGGCAAGAGAAAAAAAAGCGTAACATACTTTGAACTAAAGTTAGGAAGAAGAAAAAAAGCTGTGACTGTCATTCAAGTTGAGTAACCCAATTCACATAGCAAGTTATACGGCACTAAAATTATGTGGTAACTTCTCAATCCAACTTTACCACAGCAAAAAAAAAATAACAGGTGATTCTTAAAGGAGGCAGCTACTAGTAGTAAAGACTGCTGGCCTGCAACTCTGTCATTAGAAATGATGCCTACAAAAGCTTGGCATGCACTCTGTACTGTCCAGTTTAGCACATATCTTGCTCGTGTATATATGTATAAGCCGCGCATCAAAACTGAAGCATCAATTTTCGACAAAAAAACAATAAATATTCAAATGACCTTAGTGTTCGAGGACCGAATACAAAGCTCGATGTCAATGAAGAAAAAAAAGGCGATCCCCTTCTCTAAGAGCACAAAATTAATAACAGTGATTTCGAAAGGATGTCTTTACAGATAGTATACAAATACGTGACGTGCAGTCCGCACTGCCCAATTAGATTAACTTCGCATCGCATGTGTAGCATATGTGTTAAAAATGCAATATTAAGGCTGAAGCGCATGTAAATATATAGCTTTTTAGCCTTAACCTTGTCAAGTTGAACACCAGAGATAGAAGGCTGGAACCGAACGCTAAGTTACGGTTGATAAACCACACTAGCCAAGATAAACACAATCTGCAAAACATTTTATGGATCTTTCATGGCAATCTTTAGTGCAAATATTAAAGCTGCCAACTTGCACGAGATTAAAATACAAAACGCGATAGACATTTTCAAGATATGCAACCTTTTCGATGATAGACAGGAAGTGTGACTACAGCGGCTGCATGAGGTTAAAAGCTTCTTCCAATAGCACGGTTAAGTAACCAAAAAGCTTTCCCGGGAAGTGGTAAGCCTTAGCATCATAAAATACTGATGAGGCCTTTCAAGGTTATCATATTCATCCCTCAGCAGCTGGGGACAACAAAAACCTTGTGCAGCTCTTTCAATGAACAATTTGACCAAAAAACCCGCGACCTAATAAGTGGGGGAGTCATCGATGATGTTGGAATTATCATGTGCTGTCAGTTCCGCGGTGTTCTCAGGGGGATGGCGGAAGTCCGACGGGACACACTCAGCAACACCTCACAAGGATGCATTTTCAAGCGAGAATGGCGACTGCTCCTGGAGGAGGTCCGACCCGTCACCCTCAAGGTTACTTTTCTATGAGAGCTTGAAAAACTTCTTTATCAAGATTCGCTTTAGATAAGAAGTAAAGTGACAGACACTGTGATTTGTGTTCCCGCCGTATTTTTGTCTAATGTGACCAAAAGTATTTTCAATTGGATCCTGCTGCAGGCGCCAGGTGAGAAGAAACCGAAAGTCTTAATTCTGGAAAACATCCTCCCAAAGCAGCAGGATAACTTTCATGGTTACTTGCCACCCAATGGTCATCTGCGGCTGGCGTCTCCCCTTAAGCTTTCAGGAAGTAATCCGAGGAAGCTGACTTTCAAGGAAATTAACTATCTTGAATTGTCCCCCACAAATCACGTGGTTCAACTTCTGCTCAACTTTTTTGGAACTAGAGGTGTTCAGACAGTCGAAAAGGTTGTCCATTCTGCCGTGAAAAAAGGCAGCAGACGTGGCAGCCTCAGGAAGGTTTTTTAGCGTAAACACGAGGCAACCTTGCGACAGCAACATCTGCGCTCAGAACTTGCGAGGCTCGCTTGACTTTCGTGTTGTTGAATGGTTTTTGGTGGATGCGCCGGTCGGTCAGCTTTGGGGAAAACCGCAGTCGCTTCTCATGCGTAGGATAGTAGAGACATATAATACGTGACCAATCCACAACTTCACTTATGATGTGAAGCCTATATGCTTACAGGTTGTTACGTGTTGTTTATATCAAGTGTGGAACGTGGAAGATAAAGTATATACCCTCATGTTTCACAGGGAAAAACGGCTGTTCGACCGACACCCCTAGCTGATTTGCCAAACTGATAACTAACGTTCATTGGTCACAAATTGCTGCTTTTAGTGCAATTCCGATGCCTTTGAGGTTTTTAATAAAAGACACAAGCAAGTAAAAAAGTGCGTATCATGGCCTCGACGTATGCCCGATGGTATAGGCGGCAGGCTGAACCCATCTCTCGGAGATTCCGGAAAGTAAGACAACCATTGCCTTGTTAGCGATTGTTGGTGTTCGCTCGATACCATCGCCCGTAAACCCTTGGACAACATCTTGTGTTAGACCATATAACAAGTTATTTTTAATGAAAATCTCGTCGAAAATAAGGGTGAAAACCCGATCACGCTTCTTCCACGAATGTGTCCTTGTCAAAATGGACGACATTATACCAGGAATAATTCGTGGTGTCATTTTGATATTGGATAACCACCATCTCAGCGTGCGTCGAGAAGGTAGACTAAGGTGTGTTGACAGAAATAGGTGTGCCTGAGGGCCACCAAAGTTCAAATGCAGGGCGAACTTTCTAAGCCAAAGCGGAAATCGCCTTCCTCTGCCGTTGGACCTGTTCTTAACAAGATTTGGAACAAGTTCAAATACCTCCTGGGAGATATGAGGGCGTATTGTTTTGAGGGCTTCTCATGGTGTTCGACGCATCTCGGGGTCTACAAGATGTCGATTCATTACCAGCTCGCCTGCACTCTCTCACTGCTTACATCTTGTCCTGTTGTTTTCGCAGTCTTGCGGTGGCCTTCCGGTAGCATACGACTTTAGCTTCAAGGCACTTAATGACGTCCTTTGGTATCATCAACAACTTGCAGAGACTAGGCGTATAAGTGCCAGAAACGCCTAAAAGAAAGCAAATAAAAAACCAGTAAATTTTGAGTTTGCAAACAATTTCAATATTAAGTCATAGTTTTGTTTGTTACCCGGCATTTATAGCTCTAATTACTGAATTAAACACCTTCCATAAGTTCTTGACTTGACCGCAATATCTTAATAACATAGCCTCGGTATGCTAAGCAGAGCATGACACCGAAAACGTATTGCCATTGCCTAACTATTAATGTGACATCGGAAAAGAATACACCTCATATAACTATTAGCACGATAACTAAGTAAAAACATAATTTAAATTTAAGCCGACAGTACAGACCCTAGTCTTATTCATACAATATGTAGCAACAAAACCATAGCCAAAGTAAAATGGCAAACTTGCAAGCTTCAACTGGTTCTAAAATGGAACAGGTGGATGGTGTTACTGGGCAGCAGTTTCAGGGCTTACCTCGAGACGTTCTCGCCCCCATGGGGTCTGCTGAAGCTTGGTTGTGAAGCACAAATCGTTGCTCATAACAGAAACTCATTCTCACAGTAGGCAGCCGTGGGCTGCGTCTCAAGCTGGCAGTCTTGGGGTGTCCTTGGGGACGTGCTGGCCTCGACGGAGTCTGCAAAATTTTCTCTTCGACACAAATCGTCGCTCGTAACAGACACTCATCCTCACAGTGAGCAGCCGTAAACTAAGTTGCAGGCTGGTAGTCAATGGGGTGTGTTTGAAGACGTGGTCGCCTCCATGAGGTCTGCAAAGGTTTGGCTCTTAGGCACAAGTCGTTGTCGTAACAGAAACTCATCCTCACTGTGGGCAGCCGTAGACTCAGTGGCACACTGGCAGTCCTGGGGCGTGCGTTGAGACATGCTCGCATTCGCGTGGCCTGCAAAAATATGAATATTAGAGACCGGTTCAATTCATCATCATTAAACGTATTAACAGTTAGACTCTTCAGGAGCAGTGATGGGGTTTAACACATCATTTAACATGTTGAAACACTTAAGCAAAGCATTTTAGGCAAATGAGATTATCTGGAGTAGTGGCAGATCCAGAGGAGTTTGCAGAAAGGGGGAAGGAGGGGGGCACAGTGATAAGAATTGGGAGAGAGGTAAGAGGGAGGGTGATTGGCATGTTTTCTTAGTACTGGTCACCTGGGCACTAAGGGCCCTGCCCTCCCTGCAACCACCAATGGTATGAAGCCAGGTGACAGTTCTGATGCAAGAGTAACTGAGCTGTAACAGGATGTGGGGATGCTACAGAGACAAAGTGAATAAACTAGATTGTAAACCAGCTGCGCAAACGTCCCATGGTTACCTAAATCTGGCCATAACTTTCATGCTATACACGATATGTTTCACATTAATGCTTGGCTGTGAAGCAATGGAAGCAGCACTATCTGATCACCAAAGTTTACACCAGTCATATGTCACATCCATCTAGTGGTAGATAAGGCGTTACCATGAAATAGAACAGACTCTCAGTGTGCCTACGGACAAACAGTATGCGCGGCGTTTTTCTTTCGCCTCGTTCATGCTAAGTTCATAAACTCGTGTGCAGTAAAATGGTCGCTGCACATGCTGTACCCCGCATACAATTGGGAAACCAGGTGGTCCAAAAGGACATCTCTCTTGGCACACTTGATCCACGCCTTTGATATGCAACGTGTATTGTAGTTGAGTACACTTAAAGGCATAAATGTTTCATCCCGACTTTTCAAATGCTGGTCCCATAAGTTCTGGTAGTCATAACAGAACCAGTTCAGGATCCTACTTGTGTCCCGATTAAAAGTAAAACATGTTTCAGTTTCTGGCATAAGTTCTATACAAAATTATAACACATGCGGTTTTTTTACATATAAAATAACTGACTTTTTGGTCATCAATTAGCTCGAGTCGTTTAAAAAAATTTAGAGGAAGTTGTCATTGAACATGTTTTCTCTGGCTGACAAGCAATTGTTTTGTCTATATTAAACTAAGGCAGTTAATAGTGAAACAAAGGTATTGATTAACAAATCACTGCAGATTGTTGGGCTAGTTGGTACTGGGAATTTGACGTCATGATGGCGCTTAAGACGAGGACAAAAGGGAGACCAGTGTTGTATGGAACGGCGTTCAAAGGAACGACGTTCCTGGAACACGTTCCTTTTAGGAGGAACGTAGGAACGCCGCCGTTCCATTTTGCTTCGGTGGAACTGGTACGGGAACTCGTTACATTTTTACTGGAACGAGAAAAGGAACGGCGTTCCTTTTTTTTCGTCCAGTGGGTAATTTTTTTAAATTTTATTTCTAAGAGGAAACTTCTAAAAGTATAAAAATAATATCTTTACGAAGAGCAGGATCTCGTCAACTTTTTGGTTACTTATCTTAGTGTTTATTTTGTATGATCCTCTTTTGGTAACAGTCGTGTGCACGAGAGATAGTGGACATTGATATTTTTTTGAATGCCCGAGACAGCGATACAAAAAGCAAAACTTTTAGTCAAAAAAAAGACACAGAAAGAGGGGCGTTTCAAACCCAGCAAGTTTCTTTGCTTCCATAAATCCTCAATGCACCCAGAAATCTAACGGCGACTACAGCCAGAACTGAAAGTCCACAAAGAGACATACAGTTACAACAAAAGAACTGATTACCAGACACCGAACGCACCTTTGTATCCCGAACATTGGTCACTTAAAAGATGCACAAAAATTAACTTTTAGTCCTTCTCCACTCTTCCCCCACCTTCAAACGGGACGACGAATCCAACCTTTACGAAGAAAATTTTTTAGTTTTCAAGACTGACCCTCCAAAAACCCTACCCTCTCCTTCACTTGCTCGTCTTGCGGACAGCAACGTCGGGACGCAACTGTTGATAAGTTCGAACAAGGGACTTTGTTAGATTGAAACGTGTGAGGTTGTTGTAAAACGCAAGTGGAATGTAGGGTAACAGTACATTTGGCTTGCCTGAATCGTCCACCACAAACGTGAATATGATTAAAAGCTGAGATTTTTAAACTTGAATATACAAAAACTAAACCCTGCTACCGCTTGTTTTTTTCTCCTGGTGTCATTCCATCACGGCATTCAAATTTGTATGTTCCAACTTGATGGAATGGATAAAAAAAGAGAAACCTTTCCTCCATCTAACTAAATATGGTATTCAGTAAAATGCACATGTAACCTACATGTAACGATACGTTCCATTTTTAAAGTGTAACGGGAACGAGTTCCTTTTTCAGAAATGGAACTTGTAACGGGAACGCGTTCCAAAAATCAGAAGGAACGAGGAACGATCTTTCGTTCCTTTTTTTGAGGAACGTGTACAACACTGAGGGAGACTAGACAACACGGAGCGCTACTTAAACAGTCAAAGTAACGCTCCGTGTTGTTTAGTCTCCCTTTTGTCCTCGTCTTAAGCGCCATCATGACGTCAAATTGATTAACATACAGATTTTACAGAGATCAAGGCCATGCAGTTATAAAACGAGTTTTGGAAATCCTTTAACTTTCCGTTCATATGGCTTCACAGATGAACTGTGCATATAAACCACAATTACCTGCTGTCCCGTGGAATCCAAAAACATTTGTCCCTATTTTCTCGTTTTTTCTTTTCAGAATATTTCCGCACCATGCTACGCAGCGGTAGCCTAGCATTTGGTGCTAGACGCTGCAGAACAAGTAATTTATCGTCGTGACACTATATCTTTCTGGAAAAAGAGCTGTTCATGCCAAATACTGTCCAGGTACGCAAACATCGCTATGTCTAGTTCGTTCGTGCTCTATAAACACAATGCGACATCTGAGGGCACTCGGGGTCTTCAATTAAAAAGAAAAATTAGACGTTAGCATAGACACACTCGGACGGTGTGAGACACATTCTTAGACACTTTATGAAATTAAGGCGTGTTGCGCACGTGGTACTCTATGGAAGCATGCCATATTCTCCTTTTTTTTTTTCATATACCTGAGATTGGTTGAGGTCGCCGTTCTCGACCAGCTCGAAGTAAAAGAGTCCGGTGCTTCGAAGAGGCATACGGAACTACGATAATTTCAGCATGCATAAAGACGAAACGTCCCGCAAATTACAAATGAACCGGTGCGAGTGAGTGCGACTGAACCGTCTCCACCTTTCTCACAAACAACGAAAAGAAACGAGCGCTCCATAAAAGCAGAACCCGTAGCGATCACTATCCACCTTCACGCCTTCACCCCCTGGCTGCAAAGTCGAGCGTACTGCCAAAGCCAGAGTCGCAGTCGTTGAAATTTCTTTTAAAGTATGTGAAGGTACTAATAGTTTTAAAAACCTTGTGAATTAACGTACAACTTTTTATAAATGGATCAAATTTAGAAACTGTTTCAGTAATCACAAATAATAAGGCACAGTTGCGCCCTTTTGCCTCTGCTCCGAATCCTATTAGCTGAGCTGGCTGGGCCACGATAGGGAGTGTGTTACCTCTCTTTACGTTCACTCTATTACTCTATGCCCCAACTTCACGCACATAACTGATTTTATCAAAGAAGCTTTAACACTCGAAGAATGCTCGAAATCCGACGCAAGTTCCACGTGAATTTTCGCTTCCTATACAATCTCTTGCCAAGCGAGGGGCGCTACGCCACCTAAAAGAAACGGTATTCACAGCGCACATGGATTAGAAATAAAAAAAAACGGCGCTTAGTAAACAGTCAGAAACTTTCCAAAACTCCGAGCTTGGCTATTTAAGCGGTTTACTTGGGCCCCAGAAAGAGAGGAGTATTTGCACGAATATTTTCGACGGTCAGAAAACTGAAAACTGTATGGATCACACAGGCGAAAGGAAACGTCGTCCGCGTAAGCAAAGAGAGATACTGTAGTCTTAGTGGCGCTCAGTATTTCCAGCATCACGGAGGTGTGAAGTTTGTGGTGGCTGTCAGAAGCATGGCTGTGGCCAACCACCTGGTAGCACAAGGCTCCCTTGCGCTTCGTGACGTCACCTTTTCCCACGTGCTCGTCACCCACGGGCCTAGTGCCCGCCATCGACAGCGCCAAGGACATTCTGTGCGACCGTGCCGAAGCCACGCATGCCCTCGCGTCCACAAAAGCGGCTCGGATGCTCTCCACACCTCGACTGCCCCCAAACAATGCCGTGGACTCGGTGCAGTTCACTCTGAGAATTAAAATCCGCTGGTATTTTAACATGTTTAATGGCCATAATACCTTTTCCCTTCTTACTTTTCTATGGCCCTGCATGTTTTAACTTTAAATTTACAAAGATTTCGCTGCCCAGATAAGCCGCGTATAGGTAGTTAATTTTTCCCGGTCACATCATTGCGACTCCCTTTTCCTTCAAGAAAGGAATTTTTCTTCCTTCACAGGATGTGAAAACGTTCAAAGCCCATTTCTATATCCCCGGTTCTTTTTATTTTGCAGCGTCACGTTCTTGCGGTGTTCGCGTCTTTATATTTCAAACCGCTTTTCCTTAATATTTTTGTTGTTTTTTTTGTGACCCAGATGCTGGTTTATAACTTTTTCGTTGGCAAAGCCGAATTCCGGGCAAATAGCGCCTACGCACTGGCACGCCAAACGGCGTCATCCATCTTTGTGTCTAGCCTTATGTAATATGTGCGTGGTGACGATTTCCTTTTTTTTACATTTTGTGCTCATTTTAATTGTGTATTAAAATGAGCCCACGATGTTCGCGGCCCTGGACGTGCGCGTTCCACGTGGAACGCCCGAGAGCAAGAATGGCTGATCGGAATCCATCACTTTCATGACGCCTGGGTCGAGTTGCATGACACCTTGTATGCTACCACATGGTCGCGTGGCGTCTCGTCGAGCCGACTCTACCGTGTCTACGTTCCGCCCTGCCTCATGGTGCGCCTTCATTCTCGCGCCGTCCTTGTACAAACATGCTCAGTACAAACATGCTCTGTGCTTGGCAGAAACATATTTTCCTCTTTGTCCCTCACTGCCGACATTTTTGTCTACGCTTGGTCAACTTCTGAGGAGCCTTCGTCTTGCTTCACCAGATTAAAGCCGTGGCCGCGTCGAGCGTTGCTTCTTGTTGAAAGTTTTGTGCGCCTTTGGTTTTCCTGAAACATTCATTGCACTGTTTCGTTCCTCGTACAGTGACTTGACCAGCCGCTATCTGATCAATAGGTGACTTTTTGCACCATTCCACGTCACTCAGGAAGTACGGCAGGGCTGCCTTTTGTCGCTCTGCTGTTTGTTCTGAGCCTCGACCCCCTCCTTCGACGCCTGACATCCAGCTCGAAAATTCAAGGCTACGCTTTACCCGGCCAAGGCTCTGTTGTTGTCAGTGCCTACGCCGAAGACGTTTGCTTGCTTCTCCGAGAATTCTGGAGCTTTGTAGCAGCCATGAAGCACATCTCAGAGTGCGGTAGAGTTTCCGGTGCGCGCTTAAACCGCGCCAAGAGCTAGACTTTTTTTATTTTATGGTGTATCTCCCCCAGCCTTGTGAATAGACGTTCCGGTTGTCACCCAGTTCCGCGTCCTCTGTGTTGCCATCGACCGCCGGGGTGTGGCACACCGTACGTGAGAGACTGCTAACTCTGGTCCCGAGCGACACGTCTTGGTGTGTTTTTTTTGTATTTATATTGTTCCTTAGAAACCGAGCGTACTTGGTTAGAGAAGTTTTCTGTGGTCAACATTTCTACAATACTCCCAAAGCCATTCCAGCCCCCCCCCCCCCCCCTCCGTGTTTCGTCCAGCGGGCGACTTCCTGGCCGTGTTCCAAAATTTACTCGATCCTACTCCAGGCTAAGGGATTTGTACCTTGGCGTTCTAAAACGTACCCGCGTCCAGCTTTTTTTCAATCTGTGTTGTCACGTGGCATGACCCGCCGCAGTAACTCGGATCCATTTGGGTAAGATTTGGAACACAGCCCCTGTCTCTTTCGCTGTTATTGGAAAGCGGGCACCGAACTTGTTGCAAGATCAGTCCTTCATTTACTTACGTCCCTTGGCGACAGCGGAATGCCGTTTATTTACACCATGTCGTGTTGTTGGTTCTTCGCACCGTTATGGGGGTGCTACAGAACATAGATCACCATGCGCGTTCCCTTGCTCAATAGGGAGTTGTAGGGAACCGTTTTGCCACATCCAATACAGTACGACGGGCCCTCCGCTACGAACTGGGCATGTGGGAGTCTTCTGCGGTAGCGCATGCGCAGTTGGTACCGGAAGGCCCACCGTACGTATCAGATCTGCAAAAACGGTTCCCTAAAACTTCCTTTAATTTCTTGGGACCTTCACGTCGAACTTTTGTACCATGCGCCTTGGGTAGCCTCTATCCAAGTGCTGAGTCTACACCCCTTCATGTCGAGCTGAAGCACAGGGTCACATACCTTAAAGTACGTGATGTACCACCTGAATTCTCGCATTGTCGAAGACGTCCGTGTGCAGCGGGTAAACGCCAAAAAGTAAAGCCGAGCGACGGCCTCTCTGCGGTTGTCTCTGGTGTCCCGCAGTCTGCCTGGGCCTATGGAAGATTTTGAATTGCGCCGAGGGTGGGGGATATTGCCCACCAGACAACGTCTCCATCGATCGGTTATGATCCCTGACTCCCGTTGCCTAAAGTCTGGGCAGGTCCGGACTATATCGCGTGTCTTTGTTGCATGCCCAGTAGCGAAGACGTTCTGGCGGCTCATTCACCATCGTTTCCAAACCCTCCGTATCCAGCACTTTTTTCACGATGACCGGTGCCCTGAAGGTGGATTTGAGCATCTTCTCCTCGTGGTTGGCCCATTTTCCCTCTGGCATAACCGACGCCTGGCGGTCGGCCTACAACGACGCACGAGAACCATCCCACAGAGCTCAGAGCCGATATTAACGTCAAATTGGAAAGAATGTGCCTATACTTTTTGATCGGGCCGATATCTGTGAAGTATCGGATGGGTCGCGCCGACGCCACACTGATATAGAGTATCTACTGCCGTTTTTCGTCGAGAGTAGAGAGTGCCGTTTCTGAATCTGATATGCTGGCAAAGTATTTGGATTTCTCGACCAACTCAAACCTACGTTGAAAAAATTAGAACAAATAAGCAAAACGGAATCTGCGTACTTCTAGCCGAAGAATGACAAACTAAAAAAGCAGAAGGAGCTTAGCTACATTTTCTATCTGCCTTCGACCTTGCTTTATGTTAAGCCACCCCACCCCTTTCTGTATCGTCGTATGTCTGTGAGTGTGCGCGAGAGCCGTTTCAAATAAATAAGAAGGGTGGAGCGCAACACGTGACAGCTTTTATTTATTTATGAACCTAAAAAGAGATGAATGAAATCACCAACCTAATATATATATATATATATATATATATATATATATATATATATATATATATATATATATATATATATATATATATATATATATATATATATACGAGGGGCGTTCATAAAGTCACAAAGTTCGTGTTATTGTCACGAAGTAATAGAGATTCAACAATCAAACTCAAGTAGGAGTTGACACTTTGTCTACATGTTCGCCACCAAAAGTTACCCACTTTTTTCAGCGATTCACCACATGCCGGAGGCCATTGTTATAGGACTCCTCATTTTGAGAGTTCATCAATCGCTCCACTTGAGCAATCACTCTGTCGCCGTCCTTGAAATGCTTTCCTCTTATTTGGCCACACTAGAAGCGTCTGTGCCATTTAACCAAAAGTGTCGTAAACTGGGGTGTTGTCCGCGAACAACGCTTCTAGATTGGAATGAATATCCTTGGGATTGCTTTCCTTCGAATGAAAACACCGGATCACTACGTGTGCTTGACACCGACGGGCGGTGCCATTTTTGTTTCGACTCCCTAGCGGTGTTCCGAGCTACTATAGCATGCGATGTTTATATTGTGCAGAAACTAGAGGGACGCGCACTTATGTTGATGCCTGTTTTGTTCCGGTTTTTTTAATTTTTTGTGCCGATAATACGAACTTTATGAACGCCCCTCGTATATATATATATAAGCGAACTATAGAACGCAGAAAAGAAAAGAAAAGAAAAATACATTGTATGTGTTGTTGGACAAGGCTCTCAAGCCGGTTTTAAAACCTTCAACGGCGCCACATTCAAAAGCATCTTCCGGGAGGTTGTTTCACTCTGCTATGTTCCTCGGAAAAAGAAATACTTAATATTGTCGATCCGGGCTTTCATTGGCATCAGCATTTCAGTATGACCTCCCCGAAGTCCTCTTGTAGAGCGAGACTTTAAATATCGCAGTGAATCTATGTTTAACCTTTTGTTTTGTATCAAATACAGCAGTTTTAATCTGGCTTCTCTCCTTCGTTCTTCCAATGGCGGCAAGTTAAGTTGGGTGAGCATCGCACTGACAGACCCATTCTTCGGTATCTGGATGTGATAAATCTTGCAGCTCATTTTTGTACCTTTTCTCATTTTTCAATCTGTTTTTCTTTTCTGTAAGGGTCCCACACGGTGCTCGAATATTCCAGGACTGTTTTCCTTTTCTGTAAGGGTCCCACACTGTGCTCGCATATTCCAGGACAGGGCGTACAAAAGTTAATTAAGCAGTTTTAGAGCGCAGCTCTTAGGCGCCCGTTTCCGGCTTGAGCGGCGTCGCCGCCGCCGTCGCCGTCGGCGTCGGCGTTGCCGTCGGCGGAACCGCGGGTTGCATGCAACTCAGGTTGCATGCATTTCGCGTTGCATGCAACCCATCGGCGTTGGCGTAATTGCGCGTTGCGTGCAACCCAGGTTGCATTCAGTCCAAGTTGCATGCAACCCGCGGGTTCCATGCACGTGAGGGGGGTCACGAGGGTGGTCACGTGACCCCCCCGAGGTCACGTGACCCCCCTAGGTCACGTGACGCCCCGAGGTCACGTGACCCCCCCCCCCCCCCCCCCCGAGGTCACATGACCCCCCCTAGTACACTTCCCACCTCCTCCTCCTCAAGAGCTGCGCTCTAATTCGGCGTTACAGGGAGTTGTAAACGGCTTTCTTTTTTTTTTCTCTGTTGCTAATTGGAGGTTAGGTCTCAAGAACCACAATTTTCTTTTAGCGGTGCTTGCGAAGTTGTCGATATGGGACTTCCAACTGATATCTCCAAACACGGTCACACCTAGATATTTAAAATTACTGGCGAACGCTAGTTGACTACCGTCAAGTTTATAATCAACAACAAACACGTTTTGAATCTTATTTGCGATCCTTGAGAATACAGTCTACGGGGATTAATTTGCATTTTTGACATTTTGCGCTACTAATTTATAGTTTCTAACGCTATGTTGAAATTGATCTGATCTTCAAGACACACAATTCAGGAATGACTTAAGCAGTCGTCTGCAAATAAGCGAGTGGTAACTTTAGAGCTAATGTTGTCAATGCTTTCTGCAATAGCATTAATATAACTTAAAAATAATACCAATCCCAGCACGGCCCCTGGATAACCCCCGACGTGACTTTTAATATATTAGTTCTACCACCGTTAACTTCTACAAATTGAGTACTATTAGTGAGGTTGCTACTGATCCATCTCAATATCTGTAAATTTATACCGGCGTCTACTACAGGTTTTCCCGCTCATTTTAATCAAAGCGACGGGCAATTTAATTCAAAGGCCACCCAGTTTAATCAAAGCGCCGCATAATTTAATCATTGCGCTACCCAATTTAATCCCGGGGTCAGTCAATCTTCTGTGGTCGTGTTTTGCTTACACATTTGGTAACTTTGAATAATTGTTTATACGATTAGGTTTTTTAAGGTACAACTGATCATTTGGTCACTATTGTTATTACTTGGAGTTACTAGTCCCACTATTGACGAGGCTTAATTGATATGTTGATTACTCTTTTTGTAAACTCGAGTTATTGTGGCGCTCTCGAATTTATTTTAGCTCAATGGACGTTTTGTTCAGCTTTTCCTATTACTCGACTTAACATTGCTACAGTTCAGACGATATAAGTACAATTGCAATTCATGGTTACTTTTTTTACTACTTCTTGTTATTATTGCTCCGAGCGATCTATAATGAACTCAGTTGACGTTATTATTCCACTTTTGATTGCTTCGAGTACTTTTGACCCATTGGCCATAAATTTATTACTTGATTATTTGATTACTTTTTCGTTTACTTCTAGTTACTTTTGAGTTACTTTATATTTCACTTCAATTATCCCGGACACCAAAGAGCGGCGTCGGACGCGAAGTTTTTTTCAGTGAGACCTCCTCGTCCGAAGGCTCCCTTTGGTGCCCGCGATATTTTTAAGCTAAGCGAACTTTGATTCCGATATTAATAGAAAAAATGTAGAGCCCTTCCACTTCACGCGAAGGAGAACCAGCGAAGCTATTTTAACAATGTCTAGGACGAACTCAAGGATGACTCCTAGGACGACCTAGAAGACAACGTTTAAGACAACCTCAGGGACGATATCTGGGACGACCTCGAGGACAATGTCTGGGACGACTTCTTGGACGACCTCAAGTACGACGCCTGGAGGACGACCTCAAGGACGATGCCTAGAGGACGACGTCTAAGACAACGTCTAGGACGACCTCAAGAACGACGTCTAGGACGACCTGAAGGACGACCTTGAGGACGACACCTAGAACGACATAAGAGACGACGTCTAGGACGACCTCAAGGACAACGCCTAGGACGACCTCGAGGACGACGTCTAGGACAATTTCAAGGATGACGTCCAGAACGACATCAAGGAAAACCTTTAGGACGACGTCTAAGATGACCTCAGGGACGTCTAGGACGACCTTAAGGACAACGACTAGTACGACGTCTAAAACAATCTCAAGGAAAGACGTCTAGGACGATCTCAAGGACAACTTTGAGGACGACGCCTAGGACGACCTCAGGAACGATGTCTAGAAAGACCTCGAAGGACAACGTCTAAAACGACATCAAGGACGACCTCGAGGACGACTCCTAGGACGACCAAGGGACGACGTCACGGACGACTTCTTGAACAACCTCGAAAACGACGTCGAGTAGAGGACGTTGACCTCTAGGCTACGTTCTCCAGGTTGTTCTAGAAATTGTCCTTGAGGTCGTCGTAGACGTCGTCATCGAGGTTGCCCTAGACGTCGTTTTTGAGGTCGTCCTAGACGTCGTCGCTGAGGTCGTCCCAGGCGTCGTCCTCAATGTGGTCCTTGAGGACGTTTAAGAAGTCGTCCTTGAGGTCGTCCTAGACATCGTCCTTGAGGTTGTCCTCCAGGCGTCGTCCTTGAGGTCGTCCAGGAAGTCGTTGAGGTCGTCTAAGAATTAGCAGAAAATAATCAAGCCTCATTTCATTTATTTCATTTCATTTCATTTATTATTCCCTCAGGGCCCGAAGGCATTACAGAGGGGAGTGGGCGGTTAACACATAAAAGTAACATAGTTGAACAAGGCAAAAAAAAAACACAAGCACACAAAAAAAACACGCGCTACGGAACATCTGTTAAAAAGTTGGTAATGACATTTTTAAAATCAACTGTGTTAGTTATCGAGACTATATGTGCGGGAAGGCGATTCCAATCAATGGAGGTTCGGGGTAGAAAAGAGGCATTAAATGTGGATGTGCTGCAATGGGGAATCCCTACCTTTAGGTCATGGTCTACACGTGATGATATGTACGATGGTTCTAAAAACAATGCTTGACGGAGAGCGGGGTTAGAGTAATAAATCTTGTGAAATAAACATAGACGAGATATTTTTCTTCGGAAAGAGAGATCAGGCAAGGAGAGGGACGATTTCATGGAAGTTACACTAGCTGTACGATGATAGTTCGAAAGAATGAAACGGGCAGAACGATTCTGAATAGATTCGACAGCTGATGCAAGGGTGATACCGGGGCTCCAGATAGAAGCTGCATATTCAAGTTTAGGACAAACTAGGGTTTTATAGAGGAGAAGTTTTAACGAAAGGGGAGCAAGCGAAAAGTTACGTTTGAGATAGCCCAAAAGCCTATTCGCGTTGTAAGTGACATATTGGACGTGGATATTCCAGGAGAGGTCGTTGGTTATGTGAATGCCGAGATATTTATAGGAGGACACAGAAACTAGAGTAGAATTGTTGATAGAGTAGGAAGGACGAGTGTTGTTATGACGAGATACTCTCATAGATGTACATTTAGTGATGTTAAGCTCCATGAGCGATTCCTTGCACCATTTGCAGATGTTGTTAATATCAATCTGAAGGGCGGAAATGTCAGAGTCGTTAACTATCTCTTATAAATTACACAATCGTCAGCGAATAGACTAATAGAGGAAGAAACATGCACAGGAAGGTCATTTATATAAATAAGAAATACGAGTGGTCCGAGTACGGAGCCCTGAGGGACACCGGAGTTAACAGGTGAGGGCGAAGAATTAGTGCCATTAGTTCGAACAAATTGAAAGCGATTCGTTAGGAATGATTTTATCCATGTGAGGACATTGGGATCTATGTTCAGGTTACTAAGTTTATGAAGAAGTAGCTGGTGAGAAACCTTGTCAAAAGCTTTTGAGAAATCCAGGAATATTCAGTCAGTCGTAGAACCCCGGCCTAGAGTGAGGTGAAGATGATGAGTTAAAGTTAGTACTTGGGTATCACAGGAATAAAACTTTCGAAAACCATGTTGAGCTGTGTTGAAAAAAGAGTTGGAGTCAAGAAAATTAACAAGATGTGAATATATTACGTGTTCAAGAATTTTGCAAGGGATGCTCGTTAGAGAGATCGGGCGGAAATTAATAGGATTATGTTTATCGCCGCCTTTATGAATTGGAATCACCTTCCCCACCTTCCAGTCACTGGGTAATATTCCTTGTTTGAGAGACTGGGAAAAAAGATAAGATAGAATAATGCTTGAATACGTTTTAGTGTTCTTTAGAAACTTAACAGTTACATTGTCGATGCCGGCTGCCGAAGAGGTTCTAAGATTTTCAATTATGTTAGCAATCCCTTCAGATTCTATAATGACAGGATACATTGGCAACGAATTACAAACTGGAGCTGCGGTAAAGTTGGAGGTAACAGGGCACGAAAACGCTTTGTACGAAAACATCATTTAAAACAAAAGAACACTGTTCATTTGGTACATCTTCACCGTCAGCCATTCTAAGCGCAACATCGGAGATTTCAGTGGGGTTAACAACTTTCTAAAATTGACGGGGGTTGTTTATTAGCATAGATGGTAACAGAATATTAAAAAATGAACTTTTTGCCTCTTCAACAGCATTTTTGTACACGCCGGCAGCTAGATGGTACGCTGCCCAACGCTGTACGTCATCCTTCAGCTTGGCAGCACGAAACAAACGCTTCTTTTTATTTGAGAGCCTTTTCAGAGTCACGGTATACCATGGCGATTCAGGTGACGACGTTATGTTGCGAAGAGGTACGTGTGCCTTCATCAGTGATTCCACCTTATCTTTGAATAAACGCCAGTTGTCTGCGACTGAGCGCTCGGCAAAACAGTGCATACACCGATCTAAAAAGAGACTAATTTTATTGTTAATCACATCAAAGTCCGCTCTAGCATAATCGTGTATTTGCTTGATTTGTTTTGATTTGCGGGAACTGGGAATGTTTAATATGAAATGCAACAAGGAATGATCACTAATGCCAGGCATGTAAGTCAACGAAGTGATAAGCTCGGGCGATGTTGTTAATATAAGGTCTAAAACAGAAGCAGTTGTAGTTGTAATACGCGTCGGTTGCGTAACAATTTGTGAAAAGCTAAAATCCAAACACAAGTTCAAAAACTCCCTACTCTCTGAAGAAAAGGGACTGAGGCTAGCACCCATATCTGACCAAACTATGGCGGGGTAGTTAAAATCACCCAGCAGCATTATTGGCGTATTGGGAAAACGGACCATGACTCCGTTAATGGCGTCGTGTAGGCTTGTAACAAAAGTGGCACTTTTAGAGGGAGGGCGATAACACACGCCTAAAATATATTTTTTTTTTTGTTTTTAACTGAAGACAACCCCATAGGAGCTTCAGTTCAGAAACAATACTGATTTGAAATGATAATACGTTTTCCGTCACCGCGACCAATACGCCACCGCCAATTTTTTCGTCTCTGTCATGACGGTATAAATTGAAACGTTTATGACAGTTTAAGATTTCACCGTTACGTATTTTGCTTGACAACCAGGTCTCGGTGAGAACAACAGCATCCGCGTCTGATGAGTCCACAATTGACGACAAGTCATCGCGGTTACGCATAACGCTTCTAATGTTAGTAAAAATAACAGAAATATTTACAAGGGGTGACTCACTAATGCCATCCGAACGCTATAACGAAGCACGTACTGGGTTAGAAGTTAGAACTGCCGGTTTTTCCGAGCACCATGGCGGGGTCATGAGGTCCGGAAGGAGTTCCGTCTGGCTCTAAGTTCCGCTCAGGTGGGTTTAGTTCGCGAACGGAGTCTGTCCCAGGCGCGTAGATGTAACATTTGTTTTCAATGAGTAGTTTGTCAAAACGCAATTTGATGGGCTTTCCATGCGACCTGGTGAACTCTATCAGTTTCCGCCTGGTAAGGCGGACGGACGGTATATAACCTTGACTTACGGAAAAAGGGGTGCCCTTAAGCTTGAAAGCGTTTGAAAGCACCGTCTCCTTTTCTTTATAGACCATTTTTACAATAATGGGGCGATGCTATTGGTGACTGAACCTGCCAAGACGATGCGCTCTTTCGATAGCTGATGTTGAAAGTTGGATGCCCAATTTTTCGCGACACACGTCCAGAACAGCTTTTTCCGACTTTGCCCAAGTTTCCCCTTCTCCGTCGGGGAGGCCAAAAAAAAGAAGATTCGACCTGCGCGCTCTGCTTTCTGTATCATCGCAGCGTGCCCTAAGTTCTGATATCTCGGAAACCGCGGATGTTATCTTGGGATCAGAGATTATGCAGTTACTTGCACTTGCTTCCTTTATTGTGGAAAGTTCAATTTCTAAGTGGCTAACTCGTGTGGTGAGGGCATTCAACGATTCATCAGGTACTACTCTGTTTTTCTTTTAACTCTCTAACCTCCTGAAGTATGCTAGTCTGGCCAGTCTGCAATGACGTGACGATGTTGAAAACTTGGTTAAGTAGGTCCTCTTGCGCTTTCGTCATAGGACCAGGGTTAGTCTCAATATCCCCTCCGAGGAGTAAAAGTGACATATATCGAACACTTTCTACGTAGGCAGCAACACAAGCACTACCAACGCGATACAGTTCACAACCTTCGAGATACAACACTGAGCATGCCTTGGGGCCCGGCAGCAAAAAAATACACACATTGTTGCTCTTTAAACCAAGGTGTTTGAAACTACTGACCTGTAACGATATGACGAAAAACTTAGGCATCCTGCACGGATGGAAGCTGTCGGGCCCACTGGCGATGTTGAACGATGCCGCCGGTTGTCTACCCAGTGGCGCTGAGCTCGCGGTGGTGGCTGATGGTGACTGGTTGGGGCCAAGCAGGGGCAGAACCGTAGGAAACACGTGCTGAAGACCGATCCACAAAGAATAGGCCGGCGATGACGGGTGCAGTTTAGTTGTATCTGTAGATGTCGCTGATGTGAAGTTGCCTCCGATGATGGGATCGTCGTTCCCAGATAGTGGTGACCATGACGGTGCCAGGAAGGTAGACAGCAACTGTAACGATATGACGAAAAACTTACAATGTTAATTCAGCCGAATTAAGATTAATTGGGTCAAACGAGTAATAAAAGTATGAATCGAGCTTTTCTAAACACCAATTGGTTGAATGTGACCTCAAAGTAATCAGACGATTTACCAAATTTTGAAATAGGACAAATTCATTGGGTCAAGGTAACCCAAAGCAACCAAAATAGTAATCATAATATACACTAGGCTCATAATAAATAAGTTTGTATGAAGATAAGCTAAAAGTAATCAAGAGTCATCCCAGTGTCATTTCGGTCGAATTCAAGTCCACGGCGTTACAAGTAACTCGAAGTAATAAAAAAAGTAATAATAATGTCAACTAAGTTTGTTATAGATCAATTGGAGGTATAATAACACGAAGTAATCAAAAGAGTAGCCAACGTGTCAATTAGGCCGAATTGAAGTCCATTCGGTCAGTAGTAACTCAAAGTGATCGAACAAGTAATTGTGATGTCAATTGAGCTAATAATAGATAATTTTGTTAAATAGTAGCCCAAAAGTGAAAACTTTCATCGCGATATCTGAGGCCGAATTAAAGTCCTTCTGATCTAAAGTAACCCGAAGTAATCAAAACTAATAATAATGTATGATTGAGCTCACAACCGATGAATTGGCACTATAATTACACAAAGTAAACAAGAGTCACCAAATGTCACTTAGGCCGTATTAAAGTCAGTTAAATTGAGAGTACCTCAAAGTAATCAAAATAGAAATAATAATGTCAATATTCATCACATAAAAATTCAATTCGTTGAACATTAACTAAAAGTAATGAAGAGTCATCACAGTGAGATTTAATTCTAATTTATGGCCAATGGGTCAAAAGTAACTCGAAGTAATCAAAAGAGGAATAACAATGTCAACTGAGTTCATTATAGGTCAATTGGAGCAGTAATAACACGAAGTAATCAAAGGAGCAATCATAAATTGCAGTTGTAAATATATGATCTGAACTAATAATGAATGATAAGAATCATCTGAACTAATAATCAGTAATAAGACAGGTTGAACAAAACGTCCATTCAGCTAAAATAGATTCGACGCGCCACAATAACTCGAGGTTATAAAAAGAGTGTTATCATATCAATTAAGACTCGTCAGTAGTGGGACTAGTGACTCCAAGTAATCACAATAGTGATCAAATGGTCAGTTGTACCCCCAAAAATCTTGTTGTGTAAACAATTATTCTAAATTGCCAAATGTGTAAGGCAAACACGCGACCACCGAAGACAATAAGTGCATATATATATTGTGGATTAAATTGACTGACTTCGGGATTAAATTGAGTAGCCCTAGAATTAAATTATGTGGCGCTTGGATTAAATTCGGTGGCACTTGAATTAAATTTTCCGTCGCTTGGATTAATATGAGCTGGAAAACCTGTATATTTTTAATGAGTTGCGCATGTGGAAGGCGATTGAAAGGCCTTTGAAAGGTCTAGGCAAATTACATCCGTCTAGCCCCTCTCATTCAGCGAAGTCGTAAAATCGTGTATAGTTTTGGTCAGTTGTGTGACTGCCGATAGCCTCCGCCGAAATTAGTGCTGGTTTGGGGTTAAAAGCGTTTAAACTTTCAAAGTAATCAAAGAGGTAACCCGATAATACAAGCTCCAGCATTTTGCAAGAGACGCAAGTGGTGGAAATTGGACGGTAGTTTTCAATGTTATGTTGGCTGCCAGTTTTATGCACCGGGGTAGCTTTTGCCGTTAGCCTGTCGGTATATGAAGAATATGTTGGGCCAAGGATACGCGGAATGTGATTGTTAGATGTTCAGACACCCATTGCGCATATCGTTTAAAAAAAATGTTAGGAATATTATCGGGCCCTTCAGACTTATGACTATCAATGTTCAGCAGAAGAAAAAAATACCCTGTAGTGATATACAGATATCAAAGTCAACCTGAGACGCCTGTACATGCACGCTTTCCAGACACTGTGCATCACAGTGCAAAAATGTGATGCACAGTGCAAAACTGTGAACTCAAGGAACACAGAGTGAAAGAAAATCATATCGGGGAGCCATCTCACTAGGATTAGGGGTAACTTAATTGTTCAAGAGCACGTATTTTCAAGACTCTCGGAACGGGGCGAGATGTCGCCAAAACTTGCGTGGCGAAGTTTCAAGAATTGTTTTAGGGTGTTTATGTAGTATCTATCCTTTGCTTGCGCTAACTTATCTTTCAAGGTTCGTGAAAGATGGTTAAGATCATTCTTATTCATTGTCCGATTTTTTTTTTCTTTCGTTTTATTTTTCGTTTTAGTTGAATAATTTCGCGATTTATCCAAAGTGTTTTTTCTCGCACAATTTTTATTCTTTTTAGAACGAATCGCTCGAGGGAGTAATAGACGATACTTTTAAGCTGAAGCCAAAAACAGTTCACATCCATCGCCCCATCAAATTCACACAAAGATATCATGATAATCCAAAATGCTTACTCATCATCAGCTCTACTGGAGTCCCATACGTAGATGGGTGACTTTGTTTTATCGACTATCGCGTGTTCAGCTTTATACGAATTGCGACAGTGCACCGCGTGTAAAATGAATAAGTGCTTCAAAATGCGTTTCTAGCACATTGGATCTCAAAGAGCGTTACGCTAATCAAAGGTTAACATGGAGAACGCGCAGGCCACGTGCGATGACAAGGCTGGCAAGCGCGCGTCGATATTGAGTTTGGGGTGGAAGCAAAAAAACAATTTGAATGCGTTTTCCAGGCAAACAAACGAACGAGGTGCGCAATGCATCAGGTGCGCAAGACGTCGACAAGCTCGCATGCTATATAATGTGCTCGAATCAACACGTGTGATACCGCAATCGCCAAGCCGCTTTCATGGGCTCCGTTTGATTCTTACAAAGAATAGCAAGGAAAGCTACCATCTTGAAATTAGGCCTTCAAAGTAGCCTGTATTCTGCTGCAAAACCTAGTAGACTCGTCGTGGTCAAATTCACGTGGACGACCATGCAAGCAATAAGTGCCTAGTAATACTCCGCAGAAAGGCTTCAGAACAAGTTCTCCTTCATATCGTGGAGTCGCCCGATTCTCGTAGGGACATAAACCAAGAGCTGGCGACAATTTACTTCCGCTAAATAATCGGGAGCTTCACTCTCTCGCAGCGGACGAATAGTGTATTATTAGCAGCTAAAGAATCAACTTGAAGCGAGTGCTTACCGCATGTCCGGAAATCTGAAGATTTAACTGATTATTGCAGCGCGGCGATATGTTTTAGAGTATCCCTCCTAGGATTTACTTTATCTGTGACGTCACGCAGAGGATTTGCTTCAATGCATCTGACCAATGCCTCTTATCATAAGTAGCTCAAGAAAACTTTGAGCTGGTGTGTAAAGAGCACGATGAAATCTCCTAATCACGTTTCTAAACCAACACCGTAGAGCCAACCTTACAGATATTACCATTATTATTGTCAATAAAAATGAAAGGGATCTTAAAAAAGAGGTGATGGTCAAACATGGAGGGCCGAACAATAGGTGCTTTAGATCACACATGTGATTATTTCGTTCTATGAAGGCACCTGATATTTTTTTTTTTGTGGATGGTTCGACTCCAGTTCTCGACCTTCTAAGTAAAATCAAGGAACATATAGAAGCTGCGTATATTTATGCACATGACCATCCCTCAGAAACAAGAACATATTTAACAGCGTTTTTTTTTTAGTATGTCATTTCTGAACGTCAAGGACGTGAAACCACCTATGAATCACTAAATCACTTTCCCCTTTGCTAGCCTTCTGTAACGCCGTCCCTGGCTATATTGCAGCCTTACTGTCTGAATATAAATCATAATATTTTGCCTCCTCCTGGGAATTTCAGGCAATCGTATATTAAACGCTCACAATACACGAGGCTTTACTGCGGTACGCATGAAACTGGCTTTTGGATGCCGCCGTGATGAACGATATCCAGCGCTGCGAAGCATGTATACCACTGTCTTCTTGTGTTGACATTCTCGGAAGCCGAACAGAAAAGAAGCCAAGGAGTCTCCAGCGGTGATTGGTGACCGTTCTTGGAACGGCCGCTACAACCGAACAGTGCTGCAGGAGTAAGCGGCGGTGCTTGTGCGGTGGGACGCTGGGTAATATAAAGGAAGACCGCAGGAACGCGGGAAAGACAGGCCGGGGGCCGCGTGGCAACACAAACCTAAAGCAGAGAAGCGGCTAAGGAACGAGCAAAAGAGGACGGAGAAGAAAAGAAACAAAAAAAAAACAGAATTGATTAATAATTGTCCACATGTCGCCATATCGAGCGCCGAGGCGCCTCCAAATTGCCCGGTTTCCGCGATGTTGGTGCCAGGCTCCACCAGATGGCGCCGGCGGTGGTGCCACGAATTATGCTGGCGATATCTTTTTTGCCGACAAGGCAGTCGAGGAAAGAAGAATAAATAAGAAAACACTCTTCGGTCTTTCTAAGTTCGGCAGCCTAGAGCAAAAACTTTCAATACCGGCTAGGGATGAGAGAAGTTCTCGGGAGAACACGGCCAGCACCAAAGAATGCCAAACTTCACGAAGCAAGCTTACAGTGTGATTCGTTTTATAGATTTTTTCATCGATAAAGGAAACGAAGATTCATGTTCACACGGTCGAAGGTTATTATGCTTCGTATAGAAGCTTTTTGATATATCTTGATTCCTTTATTAATCCGTATATAGTTTTTTTTCCTGAATGGGCGTGATTCATCGGTATATATATTCGTTTTCATCTCAAGAACCGTACGTGAAGCTATCGGCTGCTCGCGTAGAATTTCTCAGGTACCACTCTATTAAGTGTATTATATTTGGTGTATGTGTATTCAGAGTAAAGTATTTGCTATTTTATCAAACCGTTAAAATAAAAAGAAATGTATCGTCTCATTATTTGACAATAAAATATTACACAAAATATAATATTTTCATGTGAACCAATTCACATTTCCTGGTGTTGTTTTCATATGTCATCGTACTGTTAAAACAACCGCAACCGAAAGATCGCCCCTCTAAAGAAAGAGCGCAAAGTGTTGTTTAATCAATGTGATGTGCAGAGTGCTCTGCTGCTCACATTGGTGAAGCGAAGAGCAAAAGAGAAATAATTTTTCGACACAAAGACGTTATGCGTAGATTTACCGCGAGCGCATCGCTGCTGCGGAGCACCGCGAGGAAAATGACCATTGAATTGCCTTTACAAACACCCGCATCATAAATGTTGAGACGAACTTTCGCCAGCGGCTTTTATAGAGTCGTGGAATATCCAACCAACACCATAAAAGGTATATAGCTTCACTGGTACATGAGTATCATCTTACATAAACGGGCTAAGTCACCTGACAAAGAAGTGAAAAAGGAAACCATCAACCGAGAATAAACGAAGCTGCTGTCCCCTATCTCTAAATAGTCGCCCATCAAGAGACAAGCGATCCGGTTTTGAAACGGTGGTACCTCTTTATATGATTTGGTTGGTGATTTCATTGATCTCTTTTTTAGGTTCATTAATTTCTCGTACGCGAGCATTCTTCAAATGATCGTGTTACAAATATATGTCTTGTCGAATCTAATCATAAAATTCTCGCTCAAAACTCGACGACTAGTGACATTTGCTGATCTACCTGTTTAGCCTTGGCTCCTTTTCTGTTTCAGATCTTTTTGAGCCCAAACCTTATGCTTCGTGTCAGTTTAAGTAACTTAAAGTAGGAGCATTGACAAAGCCTAGAAGACACGCAAACATACACACAGAGGCTAAAAGCGAAGGTTACTGCGCACTCGCTGCGCTTCACCAACATCACTTAGACTGACTGAAACCTAGCCAATACCTCCTCTCCACATTGCGCGACGTCAAACGATGTGTCCGGCTTCTCCGGGCAGCCGAGCCGAGCCGCCTGGCAAGTTCTAGCAAGTTCTTAAACGATGTTCGCCCGTCGTCAAATACGTCGTCAAGGGTAGAAAGTATTAGACATGTACACAAAGCTTAGAACGTCTACATCGTTGCATGTTTTGCGGGGGTTTGTTGTCCCGTTTTCTTTAGTGAGCTCTCGTGCTCAGGAGGATTCTAATACAAGGACTAAACCAGTTAATGTTTAGTCATTCATATAAGTCACGTAGAAGTACCGTCACACACAAAATTACCTAAAACTAAAAAGTAGCATAGTTGTAAAAAAACAAATGGCGTCTGCAAGTCCAACATAACGAAGCCTAATCAAAATCGTTTCCTATATATCGTGATCTCAAATTCCGTTCCGTGCGGGCATCCAGGTGCTCATGTTTAGTGCCCGTTTCTTCCACATCACAGTGCACATCACAGCACACTGTCACTTGCGGATCATACCTGGTTCGGTCAAAAATCACTTAAAAACTGAAAAATAAATTCAAAGAAACGCACTCCGCCATAGTCTCCGTCGCCATTTCCGAACGACTGAAAAATAGAGGAGATGTCAGGCCGCCGGATCCATAGCATGACATCATAGAAATAGGGAAGATACCTTAAAGTCTAGGTGCTGGCTTGGCCGAATGAGCCGGCGGGTGAACATTGTGATATTGCTTTTTCTGCACTGCTTCATTGCCCCCTTGACTCGCCGCGTCCGTCGGCTGCGCTCTCACTTAGGATGAAACAAAGTAAAGGAAGTTCAATATTTTCTCTTGCCATAATCTACAATTTACCTCAGTCTTCCCCCTTCTCCAAGAAAACTATAAGCATGCTTTTTGTTTTTTTCAACCCACCTTAGAGGTGGAATGTCAAACGTGCTCATGTTGATCATTTGTTTCATCTATTTCTGGTGCATTAGAGTTTCAGTGGTTGTGCGCCTTAATGGGCAACGCCGCTCAATTCCGAAGATTTCGGAATAATGTGTGTGTTCGCTTTCAAAACCACGAGTAAAAGACACTACGTCATTGTTTTTCGCAAAAAATGAAATATATACTACTAAACCTAATTTTAAACACGAGCAGAAATTGAAACTGAAACCTCGACTCCGTCCGGCAACATTGGCCTCGGGCCGCACAGAACATTGTTATCACGTGGTACGAGATGTCACGCGATCCTCTCCGTAAAGACGGGCGGAAATGAGGCGGACGCGTGCCAGGCGCAAGTGTCGCCTGCACTGCACTCTTCACCGCGTTTTGGTTTCTAGGACATTCGGCGACGTCTGCACAAATCAGGCATAAGTTTGCGCACATAGTGTCCGTAGTGTGAGCGAAACTCCTAGAGACAATAATCGCAAGCGGTGGGACAACGACGACGGCGGTTGTGACGCGGGAGACGGCGGAAACGTCGGGACCACGGCGAGACGGCAGGACGGTTCCCAAGAAGCGCTCTGCGCAGTCGCGTTACGTTGATCACGTGGACATCGCTGAGCGGCGAGAGGAAACGTTGCTGACGTCACCCGTTATGCTTGCCCGGAAATAAAAACAACCAAAAAGGGCAATGGAGAGTTCAATGTTGGCCACGCCCTCGCCGTAGCCTTGACTGCGCTGTTGGTTGCGCCTGAATTCGTCCGCTCAATGCAGCCAATTTTGACAACCTGACGAGTTGCAAAGACTGCCGAACCATTTAAGAAACAGTTAGACAGAACTAGGTCCTAATATTTGACGTGTGGTCTTCCTATGTGATACTGCAGAGGACTGCATTGTTGTTAAAAAAAAAAACAAAAAAAATGAAGCGGTGTTGTTCTCTAAACCGCACTCATGAACTCTAAGAAATGCCTGGGCGTATAGTTACCCGCAAAACACTCGAAGAGTCAATCTCTGCGATCTCCGAAATCAGCTCAGCGAATGATGCGGCGGAACATCTGTTTAGACCTCCAAATGAACTCCGGGCTGTAGCACTACGCAATGCAAGCATGACGCTTTGCATTGTGTAATGCCACAGCGCAGACTTAATTTTTAGGTCGGCTGTTCCGCATTATCATTCGCTGCGCTGGTTTCCTAGATCGCAGAGATTGGCTCGTTGAGTGTTTTGCGGGTAAGTACACGCGCAGGAATTTTGTGGAATGTGAAATCTATGTATTCATCACTTTCTTGATTGATAAATGCTGTGCTCTTGAATTTTTTTTAAGCTTGTTCAGGCACAATTTCTTACCTTTGTCTGCGACATAAAACATTGATATATGTACTGTACTGCTCGCGCTTGCCAAAGAAACGGTGGAGTAGCCCTTTTGTAGCATTCAAAGATTTGCAAATTACGAAGTGTTTCTGTGAGGTCAATGCGTTCATACAGACATATGTCAATTACCTTCGCACGACCAAAAGAGCAAAGGCATGGGAATGCGGCTTGATACGAAAAGGACCGTTTGCTCCCAAGGATTTCAACAAATCGAGGAGGCTGATTATGAATTTAAAATGAGAAGAACAAAAACAAATTTATTTTTTGCTTATATTATGTATTATCGTCAATCGAAAAAACGAATTCCTAGAAGTAACGTAATAATCACTTTATGCGTAAGATTAGGGAAAAAAAAACGTCTGAAAAATGTAATCTAAAATGATACTTTTTAAATGAATTAATTATCCTTAGGCGAATATGGTAGAAGTGTAGAAATAAGAGGAGGATTTAACATTTAAGTTAATGATATTATTACTAAAAATTCATTGCCTAAAATTGTTATTTACACAAATGACACTAGACCTTTTCTGGGGGATAAGAACGGTGACGACCTTATCGACTGCGCTAAAAGATATGAGCAGTCTTTCAATATTCGACTATATACAAGGCGGTAAAAAAGACCAGCAGAACTGGACGATCATATTTAGACAACAAAAATAAATAGGCGTATAGCAAAGAGCCCTGTCTCATATTGCCGCCCGCAGTACCGAGAAAGCAACGCTCGGTCACCCAACTTCTAGAAGCTTCGCGTTCATTCTCGCACAAGACATAACTTTTCACCTGCTTTGTTGTTCTCGAAAGTGCCAGGTCATTCTCGCCCCGAGAGCGCGACGCTCGAGCCTTCATTGCCGAACTTTCGAGATAGTGACGCGTTGTAGATAAGCAGCTACCCGCGACCTTGTCGAGTCAGTCTTGCTTCAGCGCTCGATCCTGCTGTCTCGCCGACATCGACGCCCGCGACGCTCTGCTGTTATCTTTTGTTTCCTTCTTTATTTTGGGCACAAGTTCGCCCCATTAAACTTTCAGTTTACTTAGTCATTCGACGCCTCATCACTTGTCATTCGTGACATTTTGGTGGAGGTGCGGGGTACCCCACATTCTATGCCCGTGAAGCGTACCCCTCCGAAGACATCCCGGCCAAGTGAGGTACTTAGCCCCGGAAGGCTACCCTTCGCAGAAGACGCCGGCGCCCGAGCAAGCCGCCGTACCAAAATCCAACCCCCGGAAACCGGACCCCTGCCGCAGAAGCCGAAGAAGAAGACCCCGACGATGACCACCCCACACGTCGTCGTCCTGCCCGTCGCTCCGAGGACGCCTACTCCCTTCCTCGGTAAGATTTACGAGGACGTTGAAGACTGGATCAACCAGTACGAACGTGTGGTTCGCCACAACGGGTGGAGTGACGAACAGCGCCTGCAGAACCTCTATTTCTCGCTTGAGGGAACTGCAAGGCGCTGGTTCTAAAACCACGAAGCCTCCTTGACTTCATGGGAGCTTTGCAAGAGCGAGTTGACGCGTACGTTCGTCAATCAACACCGAAGAGAGAGGGCCGAAGATCTGCTGCAGTCCAGGACCCAGGGCCCCAACGAGAGCGTAACGAGTTTCGTCGAAGACGTCCTGCGCCTGAGCTCCCGCGCCGATCCTCAGTCCACCGAGGAGAAGAAGCTGCGCGTCCTGATGAGAAGAGTGAGGAGTGACATCTTCGGTGGCCTTGTTCGCAACCCACCAACTACTGTCGATGAATTCGTTGCCGAGGCCACTAACATCGAGCGGGCCCTGTCAATCCGCGCCAGCCACTACAACCGAGTCGCCGAAACGCCTGCTGCTTCGACGATGACATCTTCCCGATTTGACGAGGGCGGCATCAGCGCTGACAATCTTCGTGCAATTGTCCGCGACATCGTCCGGGAAGAGCTCAGGAAGCTGCTGCCTGCTGCCAACCACCCGGCTTCGCTGTCGATAGCCCAAGTGGTACGCGAAGAAGTTCAGCGGGCAATTCAACCGGAGGCTCCTTCCAGCGTAGCAGAACCCGAGGAGCCCACCCTGACCTACGCCGCAGTGGCCCGACGGCCACCGCCTCCTCCTCAAGCCTATGCCGCGCCGCCCCGATGTCAGTCACCTGCGCCGCAGCACGACCGCCGCCACGATGTCCAGGTCCAGTACGCCTGCCAGGAGCCCCGCGCACCCCGGAAGACCGACGTGTGGCGAACGGCCGACCGACGCCCGCTCTGCTACCACTGCGGGGAAGCCGACCACATCTACCGCAGCTGCCCCTACCGTCGACTTGGTCTGCGTGGTTTCCACCCCAACGACCCACGCCCGAGGTACGACGAACGCCCTCGCGATTTCGAGGAGTACCTCCGACGCTCGCCCTCTTCAGTGCCGTCTCTCCGCCGTGAATCTCGCTCGCCATCACCACGACGTTCCGCGTCTCCAGCGCCACGACACCGCCGAGAGAGCCTGTCTCCCCTGCCACGCGCGGCGCGGCAACCCCTGGAGGTGGAGTTGCCGAAGACGACCGATGCCAAGATCCTCCACGAACGTCGGAGGGCCCCCACTCGAACGCTAACAGAGACCGAAACGACGCCCCTGCAACGGTGTCCAATAACTTAAACGTCGTCATCGACGGCCACGACGCATCAGCAGTCGTGGACACCGGAGCAGACTACTCAGTCTTGAGTGGAAGGCTCTCCCGCCGCCTTCGAAAAGTGACGACGCCGTGGGATGGACCTCAAATACGAACCGCCGGAGGGCACCTTATCACACAGGTCGGGAGATGCACTGCTCGCGTCGAGATCCACAGTGAGACGTGCCCTGTCAAGTTCGTCGTTCTGCAAGACTGTTCGAGGGACATTATCCTCGGAAAGGACTTTCTCTGTGAGTATGGCGCCGTCATCGACCTCGGAGCAAACCGGCTGACGCTACGAAAACCTCCTCCACCACCGGAGGAACCCAAAGCGACGTCATCCGCGGTACGAGTCCTCGCAAACCACGTGAACCTACCGCCGCGGTCAAGTGTTTTCGTACCCGTCGGGGTCGATGAGACTTTCTGTGGCGACGTTTTGCTCGAAGGAAGCCTCCAGTTGCTTCTAGGAAGAGGGATCGGCATCGCAAGAGGCGCCGCGGAGCTCCAAGACGGACACACTGTCGCACTCGTAACGAACTTCCGACAGGAGGCACAGCACCTTTCGAAAGGCACCGCCGTGGGTCACGCCGAGGAACTCCCGGACTCAGCCGCAATCGCCGGAATATCGGAAGACCTCTCTTCGTGGCCACACAAGACAACGCCGCCTTCGCAGTTTGACATCGACCCAACCCTGCCCACCACACAACGACGACAACTCAGTGACCTTCTCGCCAAGTTTAATGAGTGCTTCTCCACGTCGTCAAAGGTGCGCCAAACAACCGTTGCGAAACACCGAATTGTCACTGAAGACAACGCGCTTCCTGTTCATCGGTCACCGTACCGTGTCTCTGTGAAAGAGAGAAAAGTCATCCAGAAGCAGGTTCAAGAAATGCTCGATGACGACATTGTCCAGCCCTCAAAGAGTCTGTGGGCTTCACCGGTAGTCCTGGTGAAAAAGAAAGATGGGACTCTTCGGTTCTGCGTGGACTATCGTCGACTAAACGACGTAACGAAAAAGGACGTCTACCCGCTGCCACGCATCGACGACACTCTGGACCGGCTGCACCATGCCCGATTCTTTTCGTCGATGGACCTGAAGAGTGGGTACTGGCAGATCGACGTCGACGAACGGGATCGTGAGAAGACTGCCTTCGTCACGCCGGACGGACTGTACGAATTTAAAGTGATGCCGTTCGGACTGTGCACAGCACCGGCGACGTTCCAGCGCGTAATGGACACCGTTCTTTCCGGCTTGAAATGGCAAAGCTGCCTCGTCTATCTCGACGACGTCGTGGTATTCGCAAGCGACTTCGAAGAGCACCTGAGACGTTTGCGAGCCGTGCTGCAGGCTATCCGGAATGCTGGACTGACACTAAAGCCGTCAAAATGTCGGTTCGCCTACGGCGAGCTCAAATTTCTGGGCCATGTCGTGAGTGCTCAAGGTGTAAGCCCTGATCCTGCCAAGACATCCGCTGTTGCCGAATTTCCGAAGCCATCAGACAAGAAAGCCGTAAGAAGATTTCTTGGACTGTGCGCTTACTACAGACGTTTCGTTCGCAATTTTGCCAAGATTTCTGCACCGCTCACGCATCTGATGAAGGACGACGTGAACTTCCAGTGGGGGGAGGAGCAAGAAAAAGCGTTCAACGAACTGAAGGAAAGACTCCAGTCGCCCCCTATCCTCGGACACTTCGATCCATCAGCGGAAACGGAAGTTCACATGGACGCCAGCAACGCCGGACTCGGCGCGGTACTCGTCCAAAGACAAGACGGAGCAGAGAGGGTGATCGCTTACGCAAGCCGGGCACTGTCCAAGGCAGAGATAAATTACGCGACGACCGACAAGGAATGTCTCGCTGTCATCTGGGCAATAACCAAGTTCCGTCCGTACTTGTACGGGATCCCGTTCCGCGTGATCACGGACCACCCCGCCCTCTGCTGGCTCGCCAACCTCAAGGATCCCTCAGGACGCCTCGCCCGCTGGAGCCTTCGACTGCAAGAATTCGACGTAACCATTGTTCATAAATCCGGCCGCAAGCACAACGACGCCGACTGTTTGTCTAGGGCCCCAGTCGAATCTCCTCCCGAAAGCACTGACGACGACGATGACGCCCGTTTTCTCGGCGCAATTACAGATGCCGACATGGGAGCACTTCAACGAGACGACCCGGAACTTCGCGCCGTGGTTGAACACCTCGAAGGCCATGGAAGTTCAGTTCCGCGAGTCTTTGCCCGAGACTTGTCAAGCTTCGTTCTGCGGCGAGGCGTGCTCTTCAAGAAGAACTTCGGAACGAGCAACCCTGCCTGGCTGCTGGTTGTTCCGGCCAGCCTGCGAGAAGAAATCTTTCAAGCATGCCACGACGACCCGACGGCTGGACACCTTGGCTACAGCCGGACGCTCGCCCGGATTCGTGACAAGTACTACTGGCCGAGACTCCCGAAAACAGTCCATCTGTACACACGGTCATGTCACGATTGCCAACGGCGAAAGAAACCTCCGACGAGACCTGCGGGATTCCTGCAACCGATATCGACCCCTACAACGCCTTTCCAACAAATTGGAATGGATTTGCTTGGGCCCTTCCCGCCATCGACGTTAGGGAACAGCTGGATAATCGTTCCCACGGATTACCTTACCCGGTACCAGAGACGAAAGCCCTTCCGTCGGGAACAGCGGTGGAAGTCGCCAAGTTTTTCGTCGAGTCTATTCTCCTTCGACATGGTGCCCCCGAAGTCTTGATAACCGACCGAGGGTCATCGTTCTTGGCCCAGCTCACGCAAGAGATCCATCGACTCAGCCCCACCAGCCATCGTCGGACCACCGCGTACCATCCTCAGACCAACGGACTAACGGAGCGGCTCAACAAGACGATCGCCGACATGATCTCCATGTACGTCGACGTAGAGCACAAGACGTGGGACGAGGTATTACCATACATCACATTCGCCTACAACACCGCTGCTCAAGGGACAACCGGGTTCACACCATTCGAGCTGGTGCATGGAAGAAAAGTGACGACCATGCTGGACGCGATGCTGCCCCATGAGCCTGTGGATGACGGATACGACGATGCCGATGTGGTCAGCCAGAGAGCAGAAGAAGCACGCCAGCTAGCCCGCCTTCGAATCCACAATCAACAGCGTGTCGACGCTCGCCGGTACAACCTTCGTCGCCGCGACGTGGAGTTCCAGCCCGGACACAGGGTGTGGGTGTGGACGCCCATTCGCCGCCGCGGCCTCAGCGAAAAACTGTTAAAACGCTACTTCGGACCCTACAAGGTCATCCGCCGCCTCGGGGACTTGAACTACGAGGTGCTCCCCGACGGAACCCGATCATCAGGACGCCGCCGGCCACGACCCGCAGTCGTCCACGTAGTTCGACTCAAGCCGTTCTACGCGCGCTAGGATTGCGACACTGCATGTTTATTTCGTTTCACCGTTAATTTTTAGCCATTTCTGTTTTCCTTTCGCGTTGCATCGGGACGATGCACTTTTAAAAGGGGGGGGGGGGGGATAATGCCGCCCGCAGTACCGAGAAACCAACGCTCGGTCACCAACTTCTAGAAGCTTCGCGTTCATTCTCGCACGCTCGCGCCTTCTTTGCCGAACTTTCGAGATAGTGACGCGTTGTAGATGAGCAGCTACCCGCGACCTTGTCGAGTCAGTCTTGCTTCAGCGCTCGATCCTGCTGTCTCGCCGACAACGACGCACGCGACGCTCTGCTGTTATCTTTTGTTTCCTTCTTTATTTTGGGCACAAATTCGCCCCATTAAACGTTCAGTTTACTTAGTCATTCGACGCCTCATCACTTGTCATTCGTGACAATATTTTAAAACGATTATTTTTAGATAACTTAAGGATTCTGAGCGTTATTTTTAATCATTTTTTGTCTTAGGACAATTAGTAAATGATCTACTTGCTGAATTATCTACGGTCATCGGGCTCAACTTTTGAAATCGTTTTATATTGCCTACTGAAAACGTAAAAACTTAAGGGAAATCTTGAATTTGGAAACGGACAAACAAAATGTAGATGGCCTAGCAGCCCTAGCTATTCTCGCTTATCTTAGAGAACATGCTATAATAATAATAATAATAATAATGCTTTATTTGAATCATGCCCCAGAACGACCACTAGGTCATAGTGTGGTGGCACATAAAATGGTAGTACATGACTTAACACAATGTCTTCCACTTGTAAAAAAGAACAGACTAACATGCAATCAGGAATTGAAAAGATACAAATTTAGCTCCCTTCTAAACACTGATATATCTGGAAAGATATCAACATGATCGCTATCGTTAAAAAAGTCATGGGCCGGAATGTGCTGCGAATTTAAAACAATCTAAATTTAATAAAAATATCTTAAAATTTGATGTTCAGTCACAGCGCCATCGTTTTCCCACCTCTCCCGCGCGAGTGCGGGTTGACAGCTTTCTGCGTCTGAGCCACTGCTGCTCTCCGCGGTGGCGACTGAGTGTCGACGGCCTGCTAACACTATTTTCTGTCAAGCTGTCTCGGCGGAATTTCGAACTCCGCGCCATATTCTTAACCTTTTAATGATCTAGTTTTTTCGCCAAAAATAGGCTTTCCAATGGTCGTATTCTGTTTTCCAAGGAAACGCATTAAGGTGAGTTCATTGCGTTGGTGTTTTATAATTATTTAGCTGGGGTAGGCTCATTGCTCGCAAGCTGTACAGGTTTAGAACCATAAAGTGTAAATATTAAAGGCGACACTTTGTCACTTTTCTTTCGTTTTGTTTTATCTTGGCGCCAAGGAGAAGATGGAATACTTGGAACCTTTATAAGTACAGAGGTGGTCACCGGCCAAATGATTACCTTCAATGTGTAGGCTATATAAGGCTCTAGAGCAGTGAACGGGACTGTGATTGAGGTGCTCAGTGCGTCAGGGTGTTTGTGTTTGTGTTCGTTTTTAATGTGTAGTTGTGGGATCTATTTATTAGTGCCTTCAAATACCACAGGGACACCATTTACTAACAAAATTCAAAATAAAGAAAAAAAAAATATCGTAGCCGGTTTTTAATACAGAAATGGCATCTTGAGGGAGAAGAATTATATTTTTGGTATATCTAAAATCTTTTCTGATTAATATTTATAATATATGTTGAATACCTTACGCGCGTATTTCGAATGTGGACAAAATAATACAGAATGAATACAAAATGAATATTCCTATTCAATATATTTCAACTTCGTTTCAAGAACGGCCTCTTTTTGCTAAGGGAATGGTCGCCTAAACCTGGTAAACACGTTAAAAAAGACACAAGTTCAGGTGTTGTGGTGAGAATAAGATCTAATATATTTGCAGAACGAGATGAACACGGTGTAGGCTCCTGTATAAGTTGCTTTAAACTACAAACAAGACAAAGGCTTAGAACGAAAAAAAAAATATTGTGAGGAATTATAATTTATTGTCGGGGAGTCGATTTTATATAGTTAATTGTGGGAAAAATAACGTCACCCAGGAGAAGCAAAGCTAAGAAGGAAATCGCACTACCAGTCTATTTAAAACATCGTGAAGCTCGGGGCAAAGTGTATTAGGTAAGTGGGTGGTCGATAGCAGGCACAAAAAAAAAAAAAATCTTTGTTCCTGACATATACACTTGCACACAAAAATTCGAAAGATACGTTAAGCGGCGAAAGAATATATATTATAAAATAAAGGAGAGCAATAAGAACACCACTAACTGCGCACAAGTGACGATTAAAACTATGAAACATGTACACAACGTCACACTAAAACATTTCATTACCAAAATTTGTCCCAGAAAGCCATGTCTCGGAAAAAAAAAAAAAAAACAATATCAGCTAAAAACCTGTCGGTAACAGATGACAAGGCATCATGTTTGTTACACACACTTCGCGCTGTGGACAACAATACAGAGATTGTGTTAGACGCCGGGCCGTTAGATAACTACGTTGGAGGCGCTTGTGAATTATCAGAGCCCGGGAGAGGCATGGAAAATGAATTTTCGGTGCCCGGGACAAGCATGGTGTTGTCATTAGTGTCTCGAGCATGATTAAAATTTACTTCACAAGCACTATTTGTTACAGGGCAGCAAGTGTAACCTTTTGATTAACATGTTGCCTGTTTATTCTGACTGAGAATCTCTGACGAGTGGCTTTGCCGAAATCGGTTAAAATTTTACTTAAATGCCGTGTAGCCGGACAGAAATGTTCGCTGACTGAAATACCCGTTTCTTTGAACTTAAACTAATGAGAAAAAGCAATCGCCTTTAACTTAGGTGAAAAAAAATAAGGATGATTGGCCTGCAGTTATTACTTGTGTAAGAGCCTAATCTATGAGCAAGGGATATCACCTCACCAGACAAATCTACTCCTTGTATCGTAACAAGACTTCCGCGGATAGGCGTCTCTGGCTGCGAGCAGTGTACTTAAAGGTTGTCGGAAATACCGTAAAATGTATATTGTCACCACACGTCCTATCTTCGAGCTCGTTGAGCCTTGAATTCAGAACGGTAGTTTCACCTCGAACAGCCTTATCAACGGCATTGGAAAGTTCAGTAGCATAGTGGGGCGCATCTAGTGATTCCACAAGTAAATCGACAGTTACAAGTATTTAATTGATGTCCAACACTTCATGCTCTAATTTATGTTCTCTATCTTTGACATGATGTATCATGTCCGTCATTTCAGCGTGACGTGTGTCATTCTTGGCAGACTGCTCAGTGAAGGCGGCCAGATTTTCAGCGTTAGTGACTGAACCGGTCGATCGGTACCCTCCCAAGCAGCTATATTCACGGACTTCGAGGAGTCACAAAGAAAGAAGACGATTTTAACGGCAGCGACAATAAGAAGAAGAGAAAGACGAACACCCAGCCAAATAAGTCACCCATGAACAAGCGTCCGAGCAGGCCGCGAAACGTCGGGCAATTTACACCAGTAGGTTAGAGTACTTTCAGTTTCTTTTCTTAGCGTTAGTGATAGGGTCGTTAATTAAGTCAACCTCCTCAGATAACATAACTAACTTAAGAACATGAACCCACAGACAAGCAACTCTATAAATATCCAGTGGGCATTGGATGGAGCAGCACAAAAGCATTGAGACTTTGTTTAGCATGTACGGATGGATATTTACGAACCTGCTAAACGAAGCAGTAGCTTTAAGACGACCGCATAGCTGCCGCTCCTCTGTGCGCACTGGAGGCGTCTTGTGGTAACCAAGCGCTAAACTCCGCAAGGAATGGTGTTGTCGTCGACGATGACGCTGGCATGTTGAAGGGGATGCAGTCGTCGCATCGAACACGGGTGAAATGTCGTCACCGATAGCAGCCAGGAAACATGGTGACGGTGAGGTGACGATTTCTTGCTTTACAATAGCGGGGCAGACATGTCCCGAGAAAGTCCACAATGTTCAGAACAAAGCAGAAGAGATTTTGAGACATAGCAGCCGCTTCCCTGCGCCCACTATAAGAGGCAATGAAAAGCATTCTAAGGTCTGTGGACGAATAAACGCCTAAAGCAGAGACAACATACGATGACATGTAGGCATTGGATAAATCAAGTTAAAAAGTATCTAAAAAGTAATTAAAAAGTACGCATTTCTTGTATTCTGCAAAGGCGATCTATATGAATAGCATTAAAACGTCTTCGCGCTCTTCGCGCTCTCCCTTTTTTGGGCAAAATGAGGTCACCCAAGAACATATGGCGAGGTTTTTGTCAATAAATGAGTGAAAAAGTCACGCTCTGACGTGGCACTTCGACGTCACGTGATGTCAATGTGTCATGTGACATCACAGTGTCTCGTGACACATTGGTATCACATGACGTTACAATGCCACATGACGTCATAATGTCACGTCGCGTCAGGATGATACGTAATGTCATAAAGTCCCTTGACACCATGACGTCACGTAACCTCGTAAAATCGCGTGGCACCATGTCGTAACGTTAATAATTGACGTCATCTTACTTTGTGACGTCATCGAGCTGTATGCCAGACACAATATACATGAGGTTGGCCCTATAAATGCTACGTGTTTAAAAAATTAGCCCGCTAGACTACGGCTGATATGCTTAAACCGTCCGCACATTAGCGCTACACGCACCTAATGTACATAGATTCTTGATGTTCGCAATAAACGAAATACAGCTAGTCAAAAGGAGAAAAAAATGTTAATGGCGGCACATAACGGCAATTGGCAATTGACTACTTTTGTCGGATGTGGTTCTCACATAATTGTTTAAGTGACCCCGTAAGGCGTTCACGTGTTTCAAAGTTTCCATTACTTGAATTCATTTGAATCTACATCTGTGTGAAATCGGATTTAGTAATTATTCAAACTAGGAAGTAAGTGTTTAAAAAACAACAGGTGATGATTAAAACGTCTAATGTGCAGAAGATAAATGCTTACATATCTCCGCGGATATTTTTCAAACAATTCTGGACAAAGTTGCAATGCTGCGTATGTTCGTCCGTGACGTGTTTATATAGACTACACACATACTTAGAAGCTAAACCCGTACTTGATGGTAAGATAAAAATAGCACTAAGCATATTTCCGTTTTTCGTTTATATTACAGCAACATCAACATCAAAGCATGGCCGGTTTCTAATTTGCGTCGCGTGTTGAGACTTATAACAACTCTTTCTGGGGACATTGACCAAAACCTGGAACGAAACATAATGTAAATTTTACTACTAGTTGGGTATGTTTGCAAATCATAATAATCTCTCGAAGCTTTGTTGTCGCGAAATATTTACTCCGCCCAAGCATGTAGAGAACAAAATTTAAAAAAAGAAACTTCCTGAAACAGAGGCAAGTCGTTCGCGAGAGATACGGCCGTAATTGGAGTACGTTTTAAAGCTAACACGGGGGCGCTAAGAATAAAATGTGTTAATATGATAAAGAAATGCTGGTACAGCGGTCGACAATACGAGAAACAAAATACAACGAAAATAAGTAGAGCAAATTTAAGAAAGGAATGGTTTCTGTGAGCATTTGTAATGCGCATTTTCTCTGTTTTTGATTTGCAGGACTTGTCCTTGGGAGTGAGCAGAGCAATCGAAGCAGGGAGTAAAGTCGCGGAGAAACAGCAAGGGCCAAAACACGCTTTGCAGGCGAGAACAATAGAGCGCCAATAAATAAAAATGCGGTCCAACTGTCGTTGTTTAAGAGCAAACAGAAATATATTTCGCGATTTCTAATAACCGAAAGGCGAGCAAACTTTGACGAGAAATCTACGTCGAGAGCACGAACGTTTTTCTCTCTCTCTTTCTCTTCCTTGGCCTTCAAGCATCCCTCGAAAGCAGATGAAAAAAAAAATGCGACTGAAAGAAACACAATCGAAGGCTGACGCGGCGGACAACGAAGTTTTTATTTATTATCGCCGTGTTCGGCGTGTACCTTTCACGCGAGAATTCCCAAGTTGACGGTTGTGTCAACGTGAAATGTTGTGAGGTAATTTTATTTTCGCAAAAAAAAAATGCTTAATTTCAAAGCACGAAAAAAAAAAAACGCAGCAATTCTAGAGAGATGCGAAGGGGGAGTCAATTATTATAAATGGTGGAAGGCTTTTCATCTTGCTTCTGAACTCCCGGGTAATCAGGAAGGGAACAATAGCCTCTAAGTAAGGCTCATCATCCGGGCAGTATAATGAGGCCATGCGGTGACTGAACACAAAAGATTCGCCTAATTTGGATGTAAGTTTCCCCGTCCGACCCTCCGTGTTGCATGTGAAGCAAAAAATGAAATTTTATACAATCCGGAAAAGAGTGCTGTCTACGCGAAAGTTTAACGCAGGTCCAATATTTTACGCAGTTTAGAACACTAAAATAGATATTTTCGTGCTTCTAGTGAATAGACATCAATCGTATTTGATACAATTCTCTGTATTTATATATTGCATAATCGTTCATGCTGCCTTTTGAAATCTTTGATTTTTTTGTTATTTTAACAGAGGATTGTTTGTTTTAGGCGTGATATCTCATGAAACATGTCCTTCAGACTAATTTTTACAATGCACTGAGGACGCACACAAAAATCAATAAGTAGAAAGAACGTTGGTGGCAGTGCAATACATTAGTATTATACTGAAATTGAATGCAAGTTGCAAACGCCTACGGCGTATTAGTCAATCCCTACTCTATTCAAGATTCAGATTTCAACGCATACACATTTAATCTACGGTGTGTCTCTGAGCTTATATTCTAGCTTGGGAGATGCACTTGGAAAAACAAAATATATTATACTCGTTCAAGAAATAAAAGTGTGTATATTCAAAATATTTACACATGTTTATCAAATTATTCTTCGAGTTAATAAGTTCATTATGGCATGAATATTTATATTAGAAGTTTTTATGTCTGAGTGAATTGAAATTATTTTCTTTTTCTCTTTTTGTCTTAAATCAGTCATGTTCAAGGATTCACGCTCCATTTATGTCTGCTTATTATATGACGAAGGAAGCAGTGCCTTGCCATTTTGAGAACCTAATAGTAACATTTATTTTTCACAAAAGGAGCTTATAGATATCAAGATTGTGTACAATTTGAACATTTTCTAATTGAGAGGCATTGATCCTGAAACGAAATGCCAGCTCTCTGTTCGAAGCAGGAAATACATCATGTTAAATCTATATGTAAATATTCGTTAGCTATCTAAAGCAAAACCAAAAACCTAGTTTTCAAAATAAGTGCGCAGATTTCATAAATGGTGTTTTAAAAACACGTAAAATATAGTTGCCCAAACAGATCGCGTGCACATTTTTGTCTAGCTACTGGACGTAGTTAAAAAGAAATACGGGGCGCGTTTATACAATTATATTGCAAGCATAACGTGAAATTCTAGGACGAGTAACATAATGTTTGCTTCATCCGTAAGCATATTCGCCCACCTTTTATTTTATATTAATATAACGACCTTAATCTCTAGAAGTACACAAAGAGTAATCAGGGTGTTTGATTTTAATTTTGAAAATATGTTTTTAAAACAAACAGCGGGAAAGGTTGAGCTGTGCGGGTTGTCAAGGTGACCAAGGGGACGTTTTTCAGAGGGTTCATCGACGCGTTAAGTAAAATAGTTAAACATAATCTTTAATAACAAAGATTTGTTAGTGAAAATAGACAGATTATTTTAATTAGAAACTTGAAGAGCTTCACATAAAACCACTATCCCAGTAAATGTTGCAAGAATTGGAGCATGTGGCAAACGGAGGGGTGCTCTAAAGTTTCCACTCGTGCGGCAGGCGTCGCGACTGTAGCGCAGTAGGTGAAGACGCAAATGGAAACGTCAATCGTGATTTCGAACCGCCATAGGTGGTCCTGTTGCGCGAGTGGATACTTTAGCGCATCCCCGCACTCACCGGACGATAAAAATGCTTTCTAAATTTACCGAGTTAGTGGTTTGAGATTACTCCCAGAAATAACACGCTTTAGTATATTATTTGATTTATCGGAACAATTATACCCTTGTATTATGTCCTTGGCCGCATAAATCTCCTACACAGAGCACACGTTTCACTACTTTTATTTTTTTTTAATAAACGTGTTCGAATTAAACTTAAACACCCGCCCTAGTGAAAACTCGATTTGTATGAAAAATTTATTGTGTCCAATAAACACCTATGAATCTTACAACATATATAAGAATATATAAGTACCATAAAAAACTATATAAGATATAAAAGAACCATATAAGAAACTTTTCACACATTTGTTTTATTGTTTTATGTGTTCTTATATATCTTAAATAGTCATTATATAGTTTTTTAAGGTTCTTATATATTCTTATAAATCTTGGATGATTCATATGTGTTTAATGGACAGAAACATTTCTCATACAAATGAGAGTATTCAATAGGGCTGTGTAGGTCTTTACGATTCAGTAATTGCTCATTTTAGCCATTGTTTGTGATTAATGGCACGACTAATGTCTGTTGTGTAATTTTGACTTCGTTCGGTTTTATTTTGGTGAACTAAGAACCACCAGGCGCTTTCACAGAGAACAATGCTTTTAAAAAATGTTCAGATGTGTTATTATCCTTAATATTTTATGACTTTCTCACGCCCTCCTGATATTCTTATATGCGATCATAGGCTTTGTCGTAATAGTTTTGTGCTGATTCCCGCAGATCCTCCGAAGTTTCGTAGGAAAACTATGTCTAACATAAATTGTGGAATTTTTAGCAATATAAGCATTCAATTTGACGCATAAACATGGGGCTTCAATGTTTTAAAAAAATGGTAGTTATAAGCCCGCTAACGGATATTGAGGCCTTCAAATATGCTACACATTTTAGAAAACCGGAGATGACAGACGAAATAGGGGAAAACACACAAAACGTCTCAAACACAGCTACCTGCGTTTGAGACGTTTTGTGTGTTGTCCCCTTTTTCGTCCGTCGTCTCCGGTTTTCAAAAATGTGTAACATCAACCAGCTGGCCTGCCTACTTACTTTATCTTCAAATATGCAGTTGTTCATTTAGTATCATGCCTATTTATTTAACAAATTATGCAAGTTTCACCGTATCATGCCAAAATGCCAGTTTCGTATGTACTAACAATTAACCGAGTTTTTTTTTAAACACTCCCCGGCATATATATGTATATATATAAAATATGCAGGGTGTTTCAGAGACCTCAGACCAAATCGCTCCTGCGAAAACTACTCATCGCAACGAAAAAATTCTTGTGTCGTTTAGGTCCTGGGCCAGGGGCCCATTTAGGAAAATTATTAAAGTTAGGGATAATTAAGTTGTTAATTAGTTTTGCGTACTTAACTTTTTTAGTATTGTGTTTAAGGGCATAGCTTTAATTAGAAAATTGCTCAGCATCGTCGAAAAACACTAAATCAACAAATTGCAGAACGATAGAAGGCACGCGAAGCATTTTACGGCTTTCTGAAAAACCGCACAAATTCGACGGGTTTTTAAGTTTCGGTTTGCTATCGGAGCGCATCTCGGCCCCGGCGGCACCGCGCCCCGTGGAGAGATAGTACAACCAGCCTCTGCTGCGTCGCGTGATGACAGCGCAGCAGAGGCTGGTTGCACTATCTCTCCACGGAGCGCGGTGCCGCCGGGGCCAAGATGCGCTCCAATAGCAAACCGAAACTTATTAAATAGTTGGTAGTCCAGCGACCGCCGGTCTTCACTCCTTTCTCCCTCTTTTCGTAGTTCAGCTGGTTTAACCGTTGTGATATGCCTTCTATCGTTTTGCAATTTGTTGATTTACTGTTTTTTGATGATGCTGAGTAATTTTCTAATTGAAACTGTGCCCTTAAACACAATATTAAAAAGATATTACGCGAAAATAATTAAGCAACTTAATTATCCCGAACTTTATATTTTCCTAAATGGGCCCCTGGCCCAGGACCAAAACTACACAAGACTTTTTTCGTTGCGATGAGTAGTTTTCGCAGGAGCGATTTGGCCCGAGTTCTCTGAAACACCCTGTATATATATATATATATATATATATATAAAGTGTTTTTTTTAGCTATACCAAACTTTCAAAAAAGGGAACGTGAGATAGAGTAAATTGAGACCTGGGGAAGTGTTGGTAGCCAATGGGGCCTCTAGAAAACTGGTGAAATTAGGTGATTAGTTAGCTAATTAACTAAAATGTTTTAACAAACTTTAATGGCTTACTTTGAGGGCACATAATGTATTTAGAGGATTGAAGATGAACCACAGTATGGTCTAGCCGTGTCGTGAAATTTGGACAAACAAATTCCAACTAAAATGTTTAAACTAACTTTAATTTTTTGCTTGAGGGCACATAATGTATTTAGAGGATTGAAGATGGACCACAGTATGGTCTATCCGTGTCGTGAAATTCGGACAAACAAATTCCAAGAAGATGCTACGGGGTCGAGAAATGTCACTTTGGTAAATGGCGTCAAACCAAAACTTAACGGGAAAGAGCGCCGGTAAAGTTATCGCTCCGCCCTTCCGGGCATGCGCTTCGTCATTATCACGGCCGGTTCCACTTGCTTAGGCGAGCCGGCCGCGATAATTACGAATCGCATGCCCGGGAGGGCGGAGCGATAACTTTACCGGCGCTCTTTTCTGTTTAGTTTCGGTTTGACGCCATTTACCAAAATGACATATCTAGACACCGTAGTGCCTACTAAGAATTTTTTTTATCCAAATTTGACGACACGAGTAGACCACACTGTGGTCGATCTTCAATCCTCTAAATACATTATGTGCCCTCAAATGAAAACTTAAAAGTTAGTTAAAACATTTTAGTTAATTAGCTAACTAATTACATAATTTCACCTTTTTTCTGGAGTCCGCCATGGCCGGTAACACTTCCCCAGGGGGCTTAAATTACTCTATCTCACGTTCCCTTCTTTCTGAAAATTTGGTGCAGCTTAAAAAGAAAACACCCTCTCTATATATATGCGCAACGACCGTCGGTCAAGTTACCACACCGTGGTCTAAAAAGTCCACACATGCAGAAGACAAAAAAGTTATGAACTGGAGCACTAGGCTTTACGCTGTTCAAGAAAGAAATCGACGAGTCCTATATATGTGCAGCCCTTGATTTTTTACAGTGTTTTTTTGATACTCTTGGAACAAATGCTAACATTAAAATGAGACTAGAAACTACATCACAACTAGTTCAAATGAAATGTTGAAAGGAGATTTGCCTTTTAAAATAGTAACTAAAGTATTTTGAAGCGGTGCAAGTTATTGAAGTTATTAGACATTTTTAATTAAACAAACATAGGGAATATGGACTATTCCCTTAAAATTGTTCCCCGTTTCTTGCCTTTCTGCAGTAACAATAAAAATTTAAAAAAAAAAGCTTTATGAAAAACAATGGCTGTAAAAGTACACGTGGTTATTAATATTTATTTTTTATTATTGTTTTAATTAAAGTTAAATTTTCTTTTATGTGAGAGCCGAATGCAGCGACAGAAACGCTTCAAACGATTTTTTTATTTCACGTTTCTTAACTGATATTGTCAACAGTCCACCGCAGGCCTCAGTGATAGTGACAAAAGAATGGGTCATTTCTTGAAAATGCGTATTTTCTTGCATGCCTTCAGTTGCCGTAATTCTTCATTATAGTTACTCAGAGGGGTAAGAAAGAGGTCAATTAAAGGAGGTTTAATATTAAAAAAAAAGTTATTTATAAAGACTGTTGAAAACGCTCTTAAGGCTATTTAAAATAGTTGTAAAATACACAATACAAAAACATCGAGAAATAACAAACATTTATTATTCCAGATTTACCGAATGTATAACATACTGCAAAAATAGGTACTGTATACAGGTCCGAATGGCGTTAATTATAAAACGTTCTATGTCAAGAGCGTCATTCAAGCTACCCTCGCAATTCGTTTTCAACGGCTTCGACTTTTTTTTTTAACATACAAACACAAACAAACATTCTGTTGAATTTAAGCGCTTTATATTTCGAAAATATACTTCGGAAGAATCGAATATTAAGGCGGTTAAATGCGGCCATTCCCATTCCAGTGTTTATGCCAGCCTCTTTCGCAAATGTGAATGCAATGGTGCATTGTGCATGACATCTACTGATTAGTAATTGAGTATGGTAGCCTAACTTAATTAGCTTTTATATTTGAAAATACGATACATCTACACTTAAAGTACCACGCTTGAGCCTATTATTTTTGTTTTCTAATTATGCTTTCCAAAAGCTGAGATATGCATTCCCTAAATTTTATATCTAAGCAAATATGTCGTTCGCGTGATATGATTAAGGTTAAAGTAAACCACGCGATTTGAATCCGCCAATTAGTTTGTGCGGTGGTGTTAAATCGAATGGTGTGATTTTTCAGAATACTGTAAGCGCAAACAGGGACGAAGCAGAAAAAAGGGGCACATAAAAGGGCGTCATGCATCAATCAGGCCAAACAACAAGTCTGGTTATAATACGTGTGAGTGTCATTGTTAATACGCGCGTAGCATTACGTTGACACTTTATTATCAGGATGCCATCTTCTGCACAAGTCAAAAAAAAAAAAAAAAGATTCTCATCAGAATCATAGACGCGATGCTTTAACTATAGTCAGTGGAAAACGATGGTACATTAAGTATTCGAATGTCACACTTCCGTATGGGCCTTACAGAATCCTAGATCATTTTCGAGCACGCAAAGGCTACGTGTAGGTTGGAAAATGTCACATCATTGAATCTTTATGCTTGTAAGCGAGCGCACAAAAGGGTAGAAGGGAAATGGAGAAGTCGACTTTACGTCGGCTTTTAGATTTAAACAAACGCCAGCTGAGCGTGTAATACTTAGAAGAAAGACACAAGGGACAGATGAAAGATCACGCGGGTATCTTCACGGGTCGGAAACGCTGATATGGCGCGATATGCCTGCTTTATGTGCGGTCAGCACTTCGAACAAAAACAGGGCTTCCGCCCCGACGTCGCCATGTGTACCTTTATTACTGAAGGAAAAAAAAAAAACGCTTTCGCTGCGTCCTCTTAGCCTTCCATGCGAAAGTTATTGAACAATAAAAAAGCGCGAATATTTAATTACAAAAAAAACAAATCCAATAGAAGAAAAAACGAGTAAAAACTAAAATGCTAACTCTGTATTTTGGGGCGTGTGTGTTTGTGCCGCGGAGGTTTGCACTTTCGAGCCCATATTTTGGATTTCTTGATGCTGCATAAAAAAAGGGAAAATGCATGAGGTTTACGGTCGATTTCCCTCTAGAGCCTTGTGTATCAGTGCGCGCACCGCAAAATATATTCCAGAGAGCGCCCGAAACGCTATCGTTCGTGAAGATGATAAAATGAAAGCTGGGCTCTGTAAAAGAAATATTCCTGCACAAAAAAAAAAAAAGACCCGCATAGCACCGCAGACGAACTGTTGGCGCGTGCCCGAGAGATTAAAACCGAGAAGGCTGAAAAGAAAGGGCGCAAAAAATATATATAAAAACGTGTGATCCAGGAACTTACGCATACAACCCTAGAATAAAAGTTGAGATCTTGACTACTAATGTTATTTTTTCTCGATTATTAACTCGCCTATATTAGGTGTTTCATTTCAATTTAGTATAAACATAAAAATATAATAAAACATTGCTCTATTCATACTTTTCAGGTATTGATTGGCGTTCCTGAGGATTCAAACAAAGTTTCAAACTGTCTACTGGGATGAGTTGAGCTAGTTGGTTTTGATACATTATGGGTGGAACCAGCTGAACAATAAAGGAAAGAGAGACAGAAAAGACACCCTATCGCTGGACTACCAACTATTTTAATAAAGCGTCCTCCTCTTCTACTAAACTTTTTGCATATCAATTTTTTCTTTTTTTCTTTTCCCTAATTGTGTTTTTCTATTTTTTTTTCTATTTTTGCTTAGCAGAGAGGGCGCCCTTCAGAAAGAGCTTTTCTTGCGGTTGCAGGATTATTGAGGCGGAGCTCACACAGTTTTCTTCTTCGTTGTCTATAGCCAAGGCCTCCAACATCTCCCTTGCAAGCTGGTTTTTATGGTGTCCTATGATGCTGGCTTGCTCAAGCTTGGGTTTGCACTTGCAAGTTCGACAATGGGCAGCGAGGTGTCCTGGTCCCGCGAGATTCTTAACGTTGGCCACATGTTCACGTGCACGGTCGTTTACGCATCTCCCGGTCTGACCAATATAGCATCGTCCACATGTTAGCGGTATGTTGTAAACGGCTCCTTTTTGGCACGGAAGGTATTTTGTCCTGTGTCGAGTGTTACACATGTCTTTCTTGTCCGTTTGTGTCTGGTTGATCCTGCGGCATAGGGAAGTTGACGACCAAGCCGATGGATGCCTCAAAACCACCATGACACAATTCGAAAAAAGCTGCATGGGCCTCACTTTTACCCACGAAACTCCAGTGAATAATTCAATTCGGTTTCTTGATTTGGAGTTGAAATTCCAAGCAGGGCATGTCTGTTGGCAATACCAAGCACGATCGGGAAAAGGGTTTCTTCCTTATGATTCCGAACACTCAAAAAATGTTAAGCAAGGAGTGGCAATCGCAGCCCTCTCCGCAAGCCTAAAGAAGACCTGCCCCCATCAAGTGAAACAAAGTTTTGATGCCCAAATTTCACGACTTACAATGCCGGATATCCAAAAACCTTATTGGCCTCCATATGTGAAAAAATATGCCGCAGTGTAAAGAGGAACAATGCCCAAAGTGAAGAACAAGCAAAGAAAACAAAGAAGCCGTTTGCAGTAATCCCGTACGTTCATGGGGTCACCCACAAATTGAAAAAAATAGCAAACCGGCAAAACGTTCAAGTTGTGTGCTCGGCCCCCAATAAGGCTTATTCCCTATGCCGCAGGATCAACCAGACACAAACGGACAAGAAAGACATGTGTGACACTCGACACAGGACAAAATACCTTCCGTGCCAAAAAGGAGTCGTTTACAACATACCGCTAACATGTGGACGATGCTATATTGGTCAGACCGGGAGATGCGTAAACGACCGTGCACGTGAACATGTGGCCAACGTTAAGAATCTCGCGGGACCAGGACACCTCGCTGCCCATTGTCGAACTTGCAAGTGCAAACCCAAGCTTGAGCAAGCCAGCATCATAGGACACCATAAAAACCAGCTTGCAAGGGAGATGTTGGAGGCCTTGGCTATAGACAACGAAGAAGAAAACTGTGTGAGCTCCGCCTCAATAATCCTGCAACCGCAAGAAAAGCTCTTTCTGAAGGGCGCCCTCTCTGCTGAGCAAAAATAGAAAAAAATAGAAAAACACAATTAGGGAAAAGAAAAAAAGAAAAAAATTGATATGCAAAAAGTTTAGTAGAAGAGGAGGACGCTTTATTAAAAAAGTTGGTAGTCCAGCGATAGGGTGTCTTTTCTGTCTCTCTTTCCTTTATTGTTCAGCTGGTTCCACCCATAATGTTTCAAACTGTATTACATGTTAGAATAATTATGATAATATTTTTGTTTTATTGCGTGCTATATGTCATTACTGAGAATAAAAACTGTTTAGTACCTTTAAACATTTTAATCACCTCAATTTGCTTAGTATAAAAATATTTGGAAACTCATTAACATCTTGAAAACTGGGGACCTCAAAACAAAAACGAAAAACGGGGACAACACACTCATAGAGTTCTATGCATGTTTCATAGGAAGTTTCAACTCCGCCAGCTCACCAGTATCTTCCTTGTCATTTTTATTTAAAGATTACAATTTGAGGACTTGGAGTTCAAACAATTTAATATGTTCTTCAAGGCATGATGCCGATATATTGGTTGGCGTATTTATACCGTTATGTCAGACGCCTCCAAAACGGTAAACGCAAACCACGTGTTGCTTTTTTTACTACATGTACCAGGTTGCGAAATTGACAATCCTGTTTCGCGATGCGGGGCTCATATTTTATTATGTTATAAAAAAATAATTTTTGCTGAATATAATGCCACGGAAATGGCCCAGAAGAACACCAGAAAAACGTCCTACTTGGCCCAAATCGGGAATTATATAGACCTACATATAGTTCAATATGGTATTTCCCTAAGGCGTTACTTAGCGCCGAAATACGCTTTCCATAGGTTAAGGTTTTTTATGGTATGCCATATATTTCCCAAAGTACCAAACTTCAACCAAAGATGCCACGTATCAACACAACAACCTGCACTGAAGCTCGATTCCGGCACTTGTTTGACGATTTTCTTCCAAAGTTTCTGCGTGAAAACCGAACAATCAGAGGTATGAAGCCTAGCTCTGGCATTGCTTTCGTTATTTAGACAGAAAAACTCCAGAGGACAGCCAGACTAACAGTCAATGATGCATAACTTCGAAAGTCGCTCGGTGATTTATGACCAAGATACCCAGGCTCAGTCCAAAGAACGTTCAGTTTAGCTCTAACTTGGATTCTTCGGGCAGCTAAAAACTCTAAATTGTCAGAGAAAAAAAAAACAAAAAAAAAACGTTGGCCGATATAAACTTTGCGATACCGTGTAGTTAAATCGCAGCCCCTATACTGGATCCGTCTATTAGTCTATAAAAGAAATATAATCACAAATTTTGTCTTTGTCTTTGTCAAAATTGCCTTCTCACGTTATTCGCGATGTTTGTTTCAAAAAAATGGTCTTTACAAAAAGGCAAGAACAATAATTAATTTCCGTCACATGCCGAGTACCACATTCTGCCAAATGTTAATCCCTAGAGCACCCCCTGCATCAAATTGATGAATCTCCTGCATGGGCTGCCGTCCCAAAACGTACATATACAGCCCATTCCTGCATAATATATCAAAGGGTACACTATCAAGACCGTCCGGAGAAGGTCGGACTAGGCGAGCACAAAGAACGCGAATACAGAAAGTATGTATTAGACGTCTCGGAAACTCTGGGCAAAGTGCCAGACAGCAAAGCGAGTCGCGCGCACTTGACAAGGCAGTTGAAAATGCTTACTCCCGATGGCGCGACACTGACATACTGCTCTCCCTCGAAGCGATGTCGTTCCCCCTTTTTCCACTTCGTCCACGAACACATCCTTGGTCTGCCCCCGGTGCCGATATGGATCGACAAATCGAAACTATCCCTGCGTCGTTTACCGCCTGTCACTTCTTGCACTTTGGTATTTTTTGGGGGGTTGCTTGGTTTTGTCAAGTCGATTTCTCGTCAATCCGATATCAGAGAGAAGGTGGGCACTCATCGACCGCTCTTGTTTTGTGGTCTATAGACAAAGTCAGTGAGCTTATGGTTCTTGCGAGGTTTTCATATATTTTCTGATGTTATTGCATCGGGAAACCCGCGCGCAAGAACGTACGTTTAGGACACTAAACAGAGCAGCCCAAGATCGGAAGCTTTTTGGCGTGCTCATTTAGTCAATGTTTGTATGAGGTGCTTCAATATTATATTTCAATAAATGCAGGTTGAAATTTTGTATTCGTATTTTATCGCAGAAAATCGGGCGTTGCCACACAAAATATCTTATGGATGTTGAATTTCCACGACGTATGTGGCTATAGATTGCGGAGTATAAATTGTCATAAAAGTGAGAAATTTTAACCCACCTTGGACCATCCGTATACTTGGCGCCTCGCGGCGCTACACCGGCGGCCAAGTAGGACCTTGCCCCGTTGTCCCACACTCCACCTCAGTCGCCAGGTGTTACCTCACGCCTTCGCTGTCTATAACCAGCCAATCGTGTGCGGCCGCCGCCTTTCATGCCCATGATAAGTGACCTGATCCTGCTTCCACCAGGGCGAAGAGCGGTTTCGGGAATGGTCAGCTAGAGGAAAAGAGCTGACAGGCTACATGTGCCGTGCTTTGTTTTGTATAACCGCTGCGCGAATGCTAGCGCACTTTGAGAATCAGCTTGGGGGCAGCGGCGATTTCGGCCCATTTTTGTAGCTTGAGCTACACTGGCCGAGGTTGAGCAGTTTCGCGTGGCTCCTGGAGAGCCGTGCTGCGCATGCGCGAGGAGCAGTGACGTCACACGGCGCACAGCTGGCGCAAAAAAAAAAGTCAAATTTGGGGGTTTTACGTGCCAAACAACGACGGGCATCTGGCACGCCCCAGCGGAGGACTGAGGATTAATTTGGACCACCTGGCGATCTTTTGACGCGCAACCGAAAGCTCGGTTACACGGCGCCTCTTCCGCAATAAGCCTCCGTCAGATTGCGGTCACCTCGGCCGGGATTCGAACCCGCCACATCGGGATCCGCAAGCCAGCGCTCTCACCTCGGAGCCACCGAGGCGGCTGCACAGCTGGCGCGACCGAGCCGCCGCCGCCGCGCGCACCGCCGCCGCCGCGCGCGTCTCGGCGGTCTGCGCATTCCAGAGGAGTGACGTCATAGCCGCGGCAGACGCACTGGCGCCGACGCTTGCCCAGCTGTGCGCCTCCGTTGCACAGTAGCCAAGTCTGGCGCTACACCGGAGCCACTTGGTAGCGCCTCTCATTTTGTGCGCATGCGCAGAGGTATCAGTGGGGGTATACATATAGTGGGGCGTTTGCCAGTGTGGTATAGCCATGAAGAAGGAGAGCGAAATCGCTGCTCAGCGGCGCAGAAGAGCGGAGAAGCTTAACTCATCGGATCCCGAAGTTGTCACATATTGCGTATATCGTGTGTGCGTGTGTCATTGAAGCAGCAGTAAGCATGATAATCAAGCTAATCCTAGACAACCAGGAAAGCTAAGAATAACCAGCTGAACCTAAGCTCACGCTACGTATATCCTGGCATAGCCGAGCTAAGCCACTGCAATGTTTTTTTTTTTTTCATCTCTTCCCAGGCTCAGGTTTTCCATTGTGGAGCATACATTGCCATGCACGTTAGTAAAGGCATTGTTTAGCCGTTTTGTTTTTACGATGTGTTACTTAAACATCGGATCATGCGTTTTCTTTCATGACAGCGTTACAGGATTATCGAGCCGAGACACTTGAGCCCACTCGGCTACCGGACCCCCTCGTCGTGGTAGTTGTTAGCGAGCGCGACGGCCGCTCAAAGCGAATCAGGTGGGTGGAGCAAAACGGGTCACCTCTCTCCGTAGGACGCGTAGGACAAAAACGCTTGAACGAAAATTTGTCATGTGACCCTTTCAGTGACACTGATGGGATCACCAGGGATGTAGTCTTCGCCGTTTATCAAGTTATGGAAATGGGTGGGCCACGTAGGTACGGTTTCCGAAATGCGCTCTTCAGTGTATTGCAGATTTCGTGCGGACGCGTTCGTGGGTTTTCGTCGAAAGCAGCCGGAATACGTTCGTGCATTCTTTTCTGCAATGGCCGTTCTCTTCGTCGGAGTCCATGCAATCGTTGTACTGTGTTTGTTGTTTGCGTTTCGATAAGAAACTGCTCTTCGGCGACAGTGAGCCTTACGGTAAATGTGGGCTCCTTACGTCAGTCTCCACCTTGTGTTTGTGTCGCGCTGCGCTGCTCGTGTCGGATTACGCATCTATCACGGATTACAAGATACCACTTTTTACTTAGTAAGTACATTGCCAGCATGCTTCTAAGACTCGTCCTGCTTCCTCTCAATATCCGCTGTCATTCGTGTGTAATTTATGAGTTTTGCTCAACATGAAATCAGTTGTAATTATATTTAATAATATACTTTTTGTTTTACAGAAGCATCACTTTTGTAAATGCGTCGAAATAAGCTGTGTGTAAGATAGTGCTTTAATTAACCCCTGAAAGCGGTTTAAACAATTTTGTTTGTCTGTGTATTATTCGCACCATATTGCGCCATTACTGGACGGTGGCGAAACGACGGCACGCCAATATTGGCACGACACTACCACGTATCATCGTGCTGCTTAGGAAGGAGATGTTGGCATGTTACCATCGTGTTTTAATTTAATTTTGTTCTGGAGCGCGTGAAAAAGCAGTTTTGTGGTACATAAAAAAATGCCAAACTTAGGGAAGTATTTCGGATATTCCTTGGAACGTTTGGCACATATCTGGTATTCCAATGGCCAGCCAGAGAAAAGCCAAATTTTTGCATGCCCCGAATCCCCAAATTAAGATTTACTTTGGCAGTTATGGCTCAAATATGGCACTTTCTTTGTCGCTTTTGTGGCAGACCAGAGAGAACCCAAACTTTGGCACTTCAGGAATAGCCAAATTAGGATTTAGCTTGACTGTTATGTCTCAGCTACAGCACTTACTTTGGTACTCCTGTGGCGGACCAGAGAAAAGCCAAACTTTGGCACGTCCGGAATCCCCAAATTACGTTTTCTTTCGGAAGTTATTGCTCAAGTAGGGCACTCACTTTGGCACTCTTTCGACGGACCAGACAAAGCCAAATTTTGGAACGTCCGGAGTCCCAAAATTAGGTTTTATTTTCGCAGTAATGTGTCAAGTATGGCACTCAATTTGGCACTCCTGTGGCGGACCAGAGAAACGCAAAAAGTTTGCACGTTCGGAATTCACAAATTAAATTTTACTTCGGCAGTTATGGCTAGGGTATGGAACTTACTTTGGAACTCCTGTGGCGGACCAGAGAAAAGCCAAACTTTGGCATGCCCCAGGATCGCCCAACTCGGACGAAAGTTGGGCAACGTGATCTGCCACCGACACGGGCCATGGACGAGAAGCTAGTTCTGCCCAATTTAGGCCCTTAGGTTTGCCACACTTTTCTTTGGCGTGCTATCTGGGTGGGGTTCATCATTCAAACCCTAGATGGCTTTTATAAACCTGTGTCCGTACCTGGTTTTATGTCGACGTTCAATAAACATTATTAATATTATTTTTTAATTATTCTTGTTATAATTATTTTTATTATTATTATTAATTTCTATGCTCGCCATTATAGCTTGTTATGTTTTGTAAATTGCACAGCCTAAAATATCTGCCGGAAAATGTGCCTATTGCTATTCCGGTTTTGAAGACACTTCCGCTGAGTTCAATTTTAATTATGCCACTCACGGTGGTAAAATGACTTCAGGTCGCGTAATTCTTCAAATCCGCGGAAGAACCGTCATGGTGAAGATCGGCGCAGAATTCCCTCTTCTGCAGCCAGAGCGTGTCACCAACGCCGAGGCCTTTCTTTCGTGAGCGGTAGCAGGGCGGTATCATGCGCCGGGCTGCATCGCTGCGCAGATTTCTGCGGTTATCGTCTGCTTGTGGAACGTGGCGGTAATGGGGAAGAAGTGCTTCATGCCACGGTGTAACATGATATGCAAAACGTGAACAGAGAAGCCGTCTCTTTTTTTCTACTCCCAAAGAAGAGTGCTGCCTGAAGGTATGGCTTGACGGAATCCCGCACAAAAACCACCTGTTGCAGCCGACAAACTTATTCTGCGAGAAACATTTTGAATCAAGGTTTGTGAGCATATCGTGGAAAGACGTCAACAAGGACCTCGTCCTCGTAAGTGCGCCACGCAAAGCTGCTCTGGCCAAAGGCGCACTGCCAATGAAAGTTTCAGGGCTATCCTTGAAACATAATGAAAAACGATAAATTACAAAAAGACCCGCGAACCTTTCGTGCCCACCTTCTAGCGTTCAGGTTTACTTTAGCTGGAAGTGGAAAAGTAGTGAGCCATTAGTACTTGACCGTCGAATGTAGCTTGTTACTAAAGTAAAGGTTGCTTACCTTCTGAATTATGTTAACAATTTGGTTCTGCGTTCTATACAGAAACTTCATATATCGAAGCATATCTCCGCCGCACCTCTGTCTCATTGGGTTTGTGCCGCGGAAGTAATGCGCAAAAAGTATTTTCAGCGGGTCAACTCCACTGATAAGTTTTAGTAGATATTTGGGTTGAATGACGCGGAAACAAAAATGTAGCACTCCACCCAAAATCAATTTTTATGCATTAGTGGGTAAGGGTGGTTCATGAACATATACTAATATGTCACAAAAAATATTCCAATAACGCGTAATATTTTTTTTAATTTTAAAATGGACTTGTTTGTGAAAACTGGGGACACGCTTTGCCTGCTGAGGAATCAAAGTGTACTTAATAAGCAAATAGCATACCGTCGATACAACAGGGCTGAAGTGTCCAACCCTGTCGACCTTTTCTGGGCACTTCGCATGAACATAATACGCGTGGTAGTACGAGGGCCCACTTTATCCGCGCTCGAACGTTTACCATTCCACAGCGCTGTGCGCAATCTTAACAACCCAAAACGCACGAGTTTTACTCTTTATATAGAAAGAAATCTCACGCCACACGGAAACATACTGAAAATGACACCGGCCAGAAGCTCTTCTTTGGAACGATTAATAGCCTTACATAACATCAGAGATATCCACCGCCGTTTCAAAGTGCGTTGTTTAAATGTCACGTTCAGTTTCACAGGTGCAAAGCTTCTCTGGAGTCGCAGTACTGTTCTCTGCCCGCATAGCAGGCGACCATCGTAGGCTTCGACAACTGTGGCGGCATATGGTGGCACGTACATGAAGCGGGGACTAAAATGGAACACCTCCAGAGGCGGCGTTAGTCCATCAGAGCCTTCTTACACCGTGATGTTACCACGCATAACGTGAGTTTTGCAGCTTTTGTAGCATAATATATTATTAGCGACTTCCTGCTCTTTATTTTTTGAATGTTATGTCATTATAAGTCTAGCTTACATCAAACGGTCTGATGATCCTTAAGGACGTATATTGGGTTCCTTGACTTAATATTTCCACCAACCTATATTGCTAAACTTAGCACAGCCGCAACACTTCTAGCTTATGCATGCCACAGATTATGACCTTCTGCATACAACCAAACCTTGTGACAGTTGTAAATCGACCTTTTTTAATTCGTTTCCTACACATTAACACCGCTAAAAATAGGGAATTGTGCTTCATGCCAAGAAATACATTGAGCCTTTTTGACCACGACATTGTGATCGGCGCTCCTCTTGGTGATCTACTTTTTTAGAATTAATACCCTAAGCATAATATTTTATTTGCTACTTCTTACAAAACTATCACGCATGGCCTATGACTTACAATATATGGATGGTGTTTGTTTTATTTACACCTAACTGTTTGTAAATAATGCATTACCTATATGCTACTCTCCGCTTGTTTACCCAGGCCACACAAAGTTTCGGGCCACAATTTAAGAAAAGAAAAGAAGCTGGATGTACTCTAATCAAGTGGTTTAAATAGTCCGACGTTTCGCGGCCTGCTCGGTCGCATGTTCACGGGTGACTTATTTGGCTGGGTGTTCGTCTTTCTCTTCTTCTCCTTGTCGCTGCCGTTAAAATCGTCTTCTCTTTGTGACTCCTCAAAGATATGATGTAAAGATATGACAGATATGATCTAAAAAAGAAGGACGTGCAAGGAAACGCTCTAGCGGAACATGCAGAAAGAACAACCAAATCATCCACTTCAACAGCAGTTCCGTCTTGGACACCGAAAGGAAAAAAAAAAAGACTTTACTTAGAGTCATGCCATATCCAGCATACCAAGAACAACCTGAACCGGTCGATCGGTACCCTCCCAAGCAGCTATATTCATGGACATCAAGGAGTAACAAAGAGAAGACGATTTTAACGGCAGCGACAAGGAGAAGAAGAGAAAGACCAACACCCAGCCAAATAAGTCACCCGTGAACATGCGACCGAGCAGGCCGCGAAACTTGGGGCTATTTAAACCACTTGGTTTGAGGACTTCCAGATTTTTTTCTAAATACTCACCTAACCAGGCAGAGTTTGCAGAAATGTTTACTTATCGGCCACAATTTGGCATAGTCTGGGAGGTTTGGGACTAGACAGGCCCGAATTAGCCAAACTAGAGCAACATCTGACCTTCTTTCGCAAGAGTCTGGGCATTTTGGCCCTAACTCGTCAAAGAAGTTCCAGAGTTAGGCTTCACTACCTGGAAGTTGGCTACCATCTGGCCTCTTCGGGCCAAACTCGCCAGACGAGTGCCAGAGTTAGGCTTACCGCCTGGCAGTTCGGCTGTCATCTGGCCTCTAAGGGCCCAAATCGCCAAACAAGTTTCGAAGTTATGTTTCATTTCCTGATAGTTCAGCTTTCTTCTGTCATTTCTGGGCCTAAATTGCCTAGCAAGTAGCCAGAGTTAGGCTCCACTCTCTAGTAGTACGGCTCAGGCTCTGTTATACTCCGATGTACAGTGCAGCGAACACAGCGTAGCGCATAACGTGCTCTTTTTATTGGCCTGTGAGCAGAAACTCGATATCTGCGACCAATCAATATCTGTGTGCGCAGCGCTGCGCCGAGTTTGCTATGCCCGACGTCGGAGTGTAACATAGCTTTTAGCATCTCTCATCTTGGGACCTCAATTCTTTAAGAAATGCCTGTGTTGTTCAATCAGGGCAGGATCAGTTTGCGATCATTTATTTATGCATGGAGGTAGGTCAACCATGAGGTATTTGTGGTACGCTTGTGGTCTCCTACCTACTTAATAGAACAAAAATAAAATTTAATTTTGTTGGCAACTTTTTATAATACTTAGGGTGCATCTTGATTTCTCCAGTCCAAAGGTGGCCCAAACTTTTGCCGCAGCAGGAACCGACAAGGGCGATTTTACAAACGCAGGTTACGGCGGATTATTGCACTGTCGCGTAGGTACTTACACACACCGATATCCAGACGCGTCGTGACACTCGTTCAAAGTTACCGCAACTGCTGCCATCGAGGAAGCGGTGCGCGAGACTGATGTGTGCACGTCCCCTCAACACTTGCAATTACTAGGCGAAGCATTCCAAAAGTGAAGTGAAGCTCTGTGTGTGTCTTGCATTGCGATTGAAACCTGTCAAGGCTTAGCGATAGCAAAAAAGCAGAAGCGTCCGTGACTCTGTAGTACCACGCCCGCTCCACACTAGGGGGAACGTTTTAGAACTTTTATTTGAAATCCTGGCGGCGACGATTTATTTTAACGCTCACTCGATGCATTTGAGGACTTCAAACACGGCACTCCTCGCTCTCAAAATTACCCCCCCCCTCCTCCTCCTTAAAATAAAAGTGGCATACAAAGCCTCGGCTATGAAACACTACCTTTGTCTTCCCTTTCCGTTCAGTTAGTCAAAAATGCAGATGGGGATTAGCTGCATTGTCCAACTACCTTCGACCTCGCCTTCTGTTACGCCACCTCGCTTACTTTTGTGTCTTCGTGTGGCTGTGAGCAAATGTGACTGCAGCTTTAAGCAAATCTGAGGGGTGGAGCGAAAAGCGTGACCTCTCTCCATAGGACGCGTCGGACAAAAACGCTTGGATGAAACTTTGTCACGTGACTCGATCTGATGGGCTGATATGATCACTGGGGCCGTAGTCTTCGCTGTTCTACAAGCTATGGAGATGGCTAAGGAGCCACGTGTCTACGGTTCCCGGATGCGCTCTTCAGTGTTGTGCACTTTTGTGCAATCCCGGTTGAGGTTTTTCGTCAGAAACAGCCGGAATACGTTCCTGCCAACTTATTGGTATTGGCCTTTTTTTTTTTTTGTCGGAGTCCATTGAATTGTTGTGCTGTGTTTGTTGGACGCGCCTAAACAAGAAACTGCTCTGCAGTAAAAGCGAGTTTTCCGTTAAATGCTAGCGACCTCCTTTCTACACCTTGTGTTTGTGTTCGTCTGCGCTGATCGAGTCTGAATATTCATCTATAACAGATTACATGATATCGCTATGTTATTAGTAAGTACATTTCAATTATGCTTTTAGTTGTAGTCCTGCTTCCTCTCAATCTCCCCAATCATTCGTGTTTGATTTATAAGATTTGGTTGGAATAAAAATATAAAATAATTATAATTAATAGTTTGCTTTTTGTTGTACAGAAAACTAAAACGTTTCAAGACGCGTCGTATATAAGCTGTGTGCAACGATAGTGGTTTATTAAGCTTCTGCGGAGCGATACAAAATATTTTCTACGTACGTGTGTTATTCGCACAGTATGGCGCCAATACTAGGCCGGTGACGAACCGACGGTACGCGGACGCTGGCAGGACACTGCCAAGTATCTCAGTGTTGCTTGGGAACGGTGATGATGGCATTTGAGCATCGTATTTAGAAATATCATTTAATTTAGTCTTGTTCTCGAGCGCGTGAAGGAGCAGTTTTGTGGCATGCCAGAAAAATGCCAAACTTCGGCAGGCCTCTGGGTTTTCTTTAGCACTTTTGGCTCATATTTGGCACTCCAGTGGCTCTTCAGAGAAATGCCTAACTTTGGCGAGCCCCGAATCCTCAAATTAGGATTTACTTTGGCAGTTATAGTTCAAATATGGCGCTGCTGTAGCAGACCAGACAAAAGCCAAAATTTGACACGATCCGGAATTCCTGAATTACGTTTTGCTTTGGAAGTTATGGCTCATGAACGGCACTTACTTTGAAACCCCTGTGGCGGACCAGAGAACGGCTAAACTTTGGCATGTTCGAAATCCTCGATTCGGCGTTAATTCTGCAGTTATGGCTCAAGTATGGCACTCACTTTGGCACTCCTGTGGTGGACCAAAAAAAAAACAACCAAACTTTGACTTCTCCAAAATTTCCAATTAGGCGTTAATTTAGCCGTTATGGCTCAACTATGGCACTACTTTGGCACTCCTGTTGCGGACCAGAGAAAAGCCAATCTTTGTCATGCCCCAGTATCGCCAAATAGGGTTATAGTAAGGCAACGTACTTTGGAACCGATAAGTGCCATGTAGCAAAACCTAAATGGGCCCAAGTTAGGTTCTTAGATTTGCCACACGTTTTCCCAAGTTGGGCGCTTCTCTGGCGTGCTACATCGGTAACGTCTAAATAAATTCCTTCACTTTTGGTGAAGCACAACTGCAACTTAAACAATATGTGGTAGTGCGTGAGTTTTGAATATTTCATTTTTCGATAGTCACACAGAGCTACTAATGTCAAAGACTCTATCTGATTCTAGTCATCAACTTTCATGATAATAAGCAAATTTATAAATGCATAAAAATATTAATCCTATTTAATAAATATCTTTTTAATGTCAAATACGATATCATTTATTGTTTGTAATGGGAAGTATCTGAACACAGCGCCCTAGAACGTTTTTTTATTCTGTTTAATATTTATATATTAAAAAGAAAAGCTTTCCAAAGGTAATGGGGGGGGGGGGGAGGGATGGAGGGTACATAAAATGCAGAGTATATATATTTATTTACAAATTCGCAAACAAGAGAACAAAGATAATTTATGCGAAAACCAGTTAAAACATTTATAAATAAAATATACTCTTTTAAAGCGAACCTGGATTTCAAAACTCAAGGTCAACATCTTATAAAAGACATGTTTTTGTCGCCCTAATGACCCTGATTACATGTGTCCAGATTATAATATTACGAGTGTTTTACATTTGCGCGTGTTTGTTGTCATGTTTGGTTTTCCTCTGCGAAAGATTTTTTTTTAATAACCAACTGGCAGCATCGGACAATAAAAGGTGAAGGTTAACACAACATACATTAAAAAAAACACGTTTGTATGTTTATACAAACGAGCATGTTCAGTTGATATAAAAGCTATGGTAACAAATAACCCCTGTCAGGTTTTTAGAGCGACAAGGCTTAGTGCAACGACGTGTTGCACATTTTATTAAAATAAAACAAGGGAAGGTGTGAACAAGATGAACATCTCAAACATAATGAAATGAATACGTTAGGCAGAAGTAAAGATGTAATGGCAGTTAACCTTAGTGCAGTTTTTTAGGTACCCAGCCCAGGCAGCACAAAATGCAGTGCAGGACTTTGGCCCAAGTTATAGTGACCGGTCAGTTTCTGACTGGCCGATGGCTGGACAAAATGCGCGGCCCATCGTTGGTTATGGTCATTGTCCAGTGACTATCAGTCACCGGCTGCCGGAGGCCAGCCAATGACATATGGCCAGGAATCGGCCAGTTGAGCAGTTTTTTTTTCGTTGACCGCTGACGTTTCACCGGGCGCTGGCAGTTGAGCTTTGACCGGGCATTGGCCGAACACATTTTTGTCATCAGTGGCCAGGGGTGAAACAACCAGTCTGTGGCCAGTCCCCTTCCGGGAAATTTTCTTTCATTGGTGGCCAGCAATGAACCAAACAGTTGGCGACCGGTTTTTTAACAAACATATTTTTGTCATTGGTGACTAACAATCAACCGAAGATTAGGTGACCGGCCTCTTAACGGACATATTTTTATCATCCGCAGCCAGGAATAAAACGACCAGTCAGTTGCTAGCCTCTTACCGGACACTTTTTTGTCATCCGTGATCAGCGATGAACCACACTGTTGGTTACCGGCTTCTTGCAAGACACATTTTCGTCATCGGTGGCCAGGGATGAAACGTCCAGTCTGTGGCCAGACCCTTTCCGGACACTTTTTTGTTGTCGATAGCCAGCTGCCTCCCGGCAGCCAGGCTGGCCAGCCAGGTACCAGGCTAATAACGGTCACTGGCCGATGGCTGGCCAAAGTTTTGTGCTGCCTGGGAGGCTCATACCCAAACTTCCCACAAGGCGCTTATGGTTTTTGATATGATCCCAAGATACCTTGCACCAGATGATGGGCCGGCGCTCAGATCGCGAGGGAGCCATACTACGGTTTTGACACTATGCAATTTCAATCAAATGATAAGTATAAAAAACCAAGAATTCACGAACAATGACCACGTGGCTATGTTTAGTGACCATATTCAAACAGATAACGGCATAGCCGTTTTACCTTTTCAGGTGATATTTTTAATTTTTTGGCGTTCTTTTTCCTAGATGTTTTACCCTTGATATGTATTATTCTTTAAGTTATTCGGATTAAAATAAACATAATAAATTCAAGACTAATCTTTCGAATACGATTTTGTAGTACTTGAAGTTGAAAGAAACGTAATCAATGATGTATGGAAGACTCATATAGATTTGTTAAGTTGACTTCCTTAAGGGAATGGTGTATGGAGTCGATAGTGGGCGGTTTAATTAATTTGTCAATAATTTTAATTTATTAGAAGTATGTCACAGAAACCTCAATTTGTTTTGCTTGTCGCTTGGGGAAATACGTCCTGGTTCTAGCCTAGAGTAGATCCTATTTCACTACATATAAATATATTCACCACTTAAAAAAAAAAAATCAAAACTGAAAACTGATTTTATTACAAGAGATCTGGTCTATAGTCTGTGGCAGGTTAGGGATCAGGGGAAGCTCTCCCCCTCTCTCCTCTTTGAAAGAGCGAACTTTAGAGAGGAAGCGACCTCGTATCCAACGTTCGCTCTGCTAAAGTGCGAAGATGTGGGAGAAGCTTCCCCAAAATCATTAGCCTATAACCGAACATGTGTTTGTGTATTGCTTCCTTAATGGGTCTCGCTTCGTCATTGCCAGTAATGTATACCTTAAGAACTTCGTGGTTCCTATCTGATCGACCAACGGTTGCTGACGGTACGCATGCTGAAATTCAGTAGACCGGTGCTCTTATATGAATATTTGAATAACTTTGAGCCAACGCGCACTTTACCATCTCCCCAAGAAAGTTTGCGCCTCCGTGTAAGACACCGTGTAAAGCGTATACGGTGGACGGCTGCGGAAACGTCAGCCCGTATTGAGAAAAGCCCTTACCAGCCGCAGTGCCGTACATCCCCAGCAAGATGGTCGATGCGAAACGGCCCACCAAGCGCGGACTGGCGCGCACGAACAAAATCAGCACACTTCCGTCCGCCACGTTTTACTCGGATCCCAACATCACTCACACTTCCTTGTTTCCGTGTCAACTGGCATCCACACCGGGAGTATCTCGCGGGAAAAATCTCGAATCCATCTTCGTCTCGGCGAGATAAACCACCCGGAAGCAAATGACAAGAAAGTAAACAGAGACGAAGAAGAAATGAGTTCAAAGCAGCGTACACGCCCAGTTCAAGCTCTAGGCGAGAAACTCCGAAAGGCTGAGCCCCTGCACCGCTATATTTCTTTTTTTGTTTTACTTTTCTATGCCTTCTTTTTCTCTCTTCATCCGCAGCGCGCTTGTACACACGCACCTACACTCACATAAGACACACAAATAACACATCTAAATACTGATTCGCCGGAGAACATCTATATAAATGGGAAACAGACGCTGTATTTTCGTTCGGCGCGAGTGGGTTGACAGATAGTAAATCCGACAGTCAGTCCTTTCGAGACCAGTTTGTCTTTAATAGACTTTAGTTCCGGCCGAGTACAAAGAGGAAGACCGTTACAAATAAACGATAATGCCAAGAATAATAATGCAAAGAAAAATATCCGACACGCCGGAGGAAATAAAAGTGAGCTTCCCGTGCGCACGAAAATGAGATCGAGAGCTCCGGTGATTTTATTAGATTTACGGCATCCTCTCTCTCTCTCTCAACCATTTTCCCGACGTCCGGTATTTTCTTGTTTTTTTTTTTTTCATGTCCTTTTCAAAATATTTGTTTTATTTTATGCTTAAAAACACGAAAAAAAGATCGAGCCAAAGATGACAGCCAACAGCCAACGGGCAAGTAGAGCGGCCCTCCTTAATTCAGAGTTCCCGCCTCGGAAACTCGGAACAAGCGCAAGTCACTCTGATCTGCTCGACGAAGGCGTAGGAAAACCAAGACATAAGGGTGCCCTTACAAAACGCTGACACGTACGCCCCCGTTTTTTGTTTGTTCTTAATCTCCATTGTCGTTTTCTTTTCAGTGCGCTACTGGGGACATCATCGGGAAAAGTTCGCGTGGGAGGTTATTTAATATTGGAGATGATAATAAAAATGAGAGAGTGGCGGGCGCGCGAGCCCTGAGATGTTAGGGTAATTAGGTTTTTGCGGTGGCGGTGCAAACTTCCGCTCAATATGGACCTTTGCATTTTTCTTTTTCCTAGCAACACTGGCTCCAGTCAGTGTTGGCAGGAGAGAGGGGGGGTCGCCTGGGGCGATAAAGGAATTATATAGGGGCGGCATAATAATGGAGCACGAAACAGTTACCAGTAACAATGGATCTGTTGTTTTTCCAGCGCAGGTCTTAGGCGCCCGTGTCCGGGTTGAGAGGCGTCGGCGTCGCCGTCGCCGTCGGCGTAACCACCTGACGTCACGAGGGTTGAGAGGGACGTTAAGAGGGTCAAGACGGTCACGGCTGACATCACCAGGGTCACGAGTGACGTCAAACGTGGCGTCACATGGGCATACCCTCCCCTCCCCTCCTCCTCCTCAAGGGCTGCGCTCTAATTCGGCATTACAAAGAATTGTGAACGTCTCAATTTTTTGTGCGGTAATTTTAGAGTTAGGAGGTTGTCATCAAAGCTAATGGTGTAGACACAGTGCGTATCTAGGATAGAAACCCATGCGGTAAATATTGTGCTATTAAATAGATGCCTCAGTCAAGCGGGAAAAAAATAACGATTCTGAGTTTGCGGTGACCGTGGGACACGGTCATCGCACTGGAAAAGCGGTTTTTGAGTTCCCTCTTCCGCGGAATAAGAGGCAGCGGAAACAGAAGGACATATATGAATTCCAGTGAATGATAAAGGTCAGAATTCAACTAGATAAAAAAATCGGTGCTCGCACAGGGAATGAGCATAACGTTTCACTGTCTCAGCTGTCCCAGTGCAAGTCGCATTTTTTTAAAGCATAAAATGATTTTAACGAAACCCCGCAACCCCCGCAACCGTAAAAAAAAATATTTGTCCGTCCGTCCATTCGTGCGTTACCTGGTAAATTTAGCGGGGAAACTCGATTTGTATTTAGGTTAAGGGACGTCAATTGATGTCACATGACCTGACTTCATGTAAGTCATACACGAATTCAGGGTCTCCGCTAAACTTAGCGAGAAGGTTAAGTTCAGAAGAACTGGCGTCACGTGACTTATGCGCACATTCAGTTTCAACATTGTAAAACCCGAGACGTAGGACAAAAGGACAAGAAAAAGGGCATCTGTGTCTGTGTTGTCCCCTCTTTCCTTCTCCTTTTGTCCTACGTCTCGGGTTTTACAATGTTGAAAGTTCGCCAGCTCGCTTGCATCTTTTCTGTAATTTCTATACGTTCAGTTTCCCTGCTTACTTTAGCGGAACAATCCATGTCACGTGACCATGCGACCTACGAGGCAATTTATTCCTCCGCTAAATTTAGCGGGGAAATTGATGCCACGAGACCTGAATTTATAGGACCTATACAAAAATTAATTTTCTCCGGTAAAATTAAACGGTGAATAGGTCACGACACGTGACCTATTATGTTTCCAAGCTAAAGTTAGCGAAAAAATTTATGTCATATTACCTAAAGTCACGCGACCTATAGTCCAATTCACTTTCTCCGCTAACTTTAGCGGGAAGATCGATGTAACGTGTCCTGTACACCAATTATGGTTCCCTTCTAGATTTAAAGAAAAAAAAAATGGTTACTTTCCTGACGTCATGTCACCTAAACAGCAATTCTCCTTCTCCGCTAAATTTAGCAGGGAGTTTGATGTCACATGACCTACGGAGACAACACGTATACACCAATTTAGTTTGCCCGATCAATATATCGGCGATTTCGATAAAATTAAAGATTTCCGACTCGCTACGGAAATGACGCCCTAATGTGCTCCGAATAATTTTAAACACTCTTACCTTAAACACCGCCTCTCATGCATTATAGAATTTTAAAGGCAAAGGTCGCCGTCAATTCGTATTTTTTTAAATATTTTATTGATTAACAAGTTTTATGATATGTTGGGATCCTTCTATTTTATTGTTTGTCACCCCATAATTAATTTTAGGGTGACTCGTAAGGAAGCGAACTCACAGACTGTCTTTTAGAGTGCATGTTGGCTACCCAGAGACAAGCGTGTAGGTAGTAGCCGCTGCTTCGAAAATGTGCAATACACGTTCCTGAGTATTGCAATACGTGTTACATTGTAATCATTAGAGAAGAAACTTCTTTTTCCGACATTCTCCTATCTACCGTGGGGCACCTCAGCGAAAACCGCAAGGCACTCCGCTGGCACACGTGCTTTTTGCGCTGGTATGTCATCTAAAATCTAAAAAAGAAATGTCCCTCGACTAGTGCATCGTTCGTCATTCTAAAGCGATGATTGAATGCCAAAAACGCGACAGTTGTCGAAACGCTCAGACTGCGTTTGTGACCGGCGTCTTACAACAAAAATGCCGGAATCAAAAAGACCGTAGGAGCACAGGTGACATGCTTCGAGAAACTGAGGGAGAGGAGGACGAGAGCGCAGGGGGACGCCACAAAACCAAAGACTGGTTGGAAGGATTAGTAAGTATAGACCGAACGATAGCAGCCTTTGCCTCCACTACTCTCTTAGAACTCGTGAGAACGCGGAAGGCCGGCATCCCGCGTTTAACTTTCGCATTTGAACGCGTCCGACGATTTCAGAGGAGACAAAGGCAGCTAGTTTTAGGTCTACCCACTATTCGGTCCCACCAGAGCACGGCTTTCTGAAGTCTCCTCCTGTCCATTGGTTTCTCGGAGCATAATACCCCCTCCCCCTTCTCCCCGCCTAGCTCAGTGTAGGCAGAGTCGTTCAACCTTGCAGTTCCTTTTCCTTCATTCATGTAAGCATAAAGTTTTTATTAAAAAATATTATATATATATATATATATATATATATATAAAATATAACTGGGAGGAAAAAAAACCTTGGTGAAAACAACAACAACGGACGATTTAATCTTCGACGTTTCGGCCGGAGTCCGGCCTTCGTCAGGAAGTCTTCCTGACGAACCTCCCAGTTATACCCACGCCTTCGGCCTCCCGCCACCATGCCCGATATATATATATATAGTATACAATCTAAGAGAAAACAATGTCTACAGCTAGGCATGACATAAAATGAGAGATGCGTTGATAAGTTGCGCGTACAATTCCTTTTCTTGAAGAGAGCCATTCGTAGCGAGCTCCTTCAACGCAACGGAATAAAAAAAAAAAAGAAACTTTACAACGCCAGGCAGGCGAGCGATTCTCGAAAACAATCCTTCAAACTGAATATTTTATACGATGGACCCCATGCAGCAAAAATGGGGTGAAGAACCGGGGACCCTCGCCCCGCGGCATGTTTGCTTCGCGAGCGGATCAACAAATGCTGGTCAGATGCCGCGCAAAGAGCGAACGCCGTACGTCAAAATTAAATTTGTCGCTTTTTTTTTAAACGCGATAGCATTCATTAGCTGCTTTACTCGGTGTTTAAGATACGCTATCTGGCCTCGAATGAGCCGTGCGAATGTGCGGCGCCCGTGTGCGGAGGCGCCGCGCGTCTGCGTGAATGCTCTGCATACGCGGAACGTCCGCAGACGCAAGTACCGCGCGTATTCGCATGTCGTCCTAGAGATTGTCCTTGAGGACATCCGAGAGGTCGTTCTAAACGTCATCTTCGGCGTCGTCCCCTAGGTCGTCATCCTCGACGTCGTCCTAGACGTCGTTCTTGAGAACGTCCTAGAGGTTGTCCTTGAGATCGCCCTGTAGGTCGTCCTAGACGTCGTTCTAGACGTCGTCTTTGACGTCATCCTTTAAAATATCGTCCTCGAAGTTCTCCTAGGCATCGTGCTTGAGGCCCTCCTTGAGGTCGCCCTAGAGATCATCCCAGATGTCGTTCTAGACGTCGTGTTCGAAGTCGTCCTCTATGACATCGTCCTAGACGTCCTCCTCGAGATTGCCCTAGAGGTCGTTAGAAGTCGTCCTAGATGTCGTCTTAGACGTCGTCTTTGATGTCATCCTTGACGTCGTCCTAGCAAGCAGATAAACCCGCGCCGCGCATACACGGAGTGGCAGTAGGCATACATTTACATTTGCGCCCTAGCTACCAAGCAATTATCGGTTTGAGTTGAGCTAGTTGGTACATAGTCAGAGATGGTGGGGAAACAGCTTCACTCTGAAAAAGTTTGTGCGTCGACTTTCCCGCACAACACTCTGAAAGTAAATCACCGCAACTTACGGAGGCAGCTCGGTGAATGAAAATGCCGAAACATATGTTTAGATCACAAAACGCAGTCTTAGTTGTGGCATTAAGCAATGCAAAACGTCACGCTTGCATTGCTTAATGTCACAACTCGGACTGCGTTTTTTGGACTAAACATATGTTTCCTCATCATCATTCGCTGGTCTGCCTACGCAAGTTGTGGTGGTTAGCCCTCCGAGTGTTATGCGGGAAAGTATACGCACGGGATTGTTTTAGAGTGTGGATCATTAAACAACTACACAGTGACAGGACAAGACACACACGAAGCTGCAATGATGGTGGGGAAACAGCTTAAGCATTAAACCATTGCAGATGGAGAGAAGATTAAACGAGTACACAGAGACGTAGCACTCATTCAATTTCGAGGTGGCGCCCTGCAGTCGCTCTGACGTCAGTCGTTGCGTCGCAAACCAATCATATAACAAAATGTTTACTCAAAATTAGCGTGGTTGTATTCACAGTGAGCTGCGTCTTGAGTCTCCTGACGAATGCTATCGTAATTCATAGACAACCAACTCTAGCTTTTTCTGCAGCCAATATTTGAATACTCTGGATTTACTTTTTGAAGTTGCACCTTCCTAATAGTATATCCTCGGTCAGTGACGTTGCGTCCGAGTATATGTGGCTCATCTAGCATTAGTACTCTTCTGTAAGATCAGAAATATTCTAGTCCAGTAGCAGCAGTTTCGAAAATGGAACTTTAACATTGTCTGGTGCTCAGCACATGCCATGTGCTTTTCCAACATCAACGTGTGGATACTATCGATATTGCCGGCATATATTCGGCACGAAATTACATGGCTGTTTGATCTGGCTTCGAATTGAGGTAATGAACGCTGCTCGTTTTTCTCGAATTGTTTATGATTTTCATTTGTCGGGAAGAAAATCTAAAACAACTTTTGTAAGCTACAAACATCCACAATACATGATAAGCAGTTTAAAAATGAATCCATGCAAATTGCTGGGGTATTGTGTGGCACGTGAAACGTGTGGCGCCTACGTTCTCGGCGCTCAACATCGGTTAGTTTAGCGACTGGCGTCACGCGTGGCATGTTACACTGTATAGCAATTCCTGGAATGCAGATACAGGCGGTAACACGGGTTTTAAAAACGTGTGACCAATTGTCAAGTTGCTATCTGCAGGACAAAGAGCGAATGTCCCGCAGTGCTCTCCCGGAAAATAGCGCCTCAACTCACGGCGATCTGCCGTAATATACCATAAAAATAAGGAAATCTGTCATGACTTGCTGGAAGGACACTAGCTTAATAATCCAAAATGTCTGTACTTGATTCCTGCCTGATGGAAACGCTTTTTACAGCGATGGGCTCTTCCGAACCCCCCTCCCCCCCCCCCCCCCACACACACACACACAAACTCAAATCCAATCAGTGCCAAACCTCTCGGCCATGCTTTTTTCAGGCTTCACTTTTGGTCTGCACGAAACGCCAGAAACCTACCAAAAGAACGTTTCACGCAAGTAATTGCACAGTCCCTTAAAAGTGGCGCGCCAGACAACGGGAACGTGATACTGTATTTTTGTTGCGACCATTAGCACTCCACTGGTTCTTTAAAAACTAAATACTCAATTTTAGCGCTCATTTTGTGCATTTCTTAAACCGAACTAGTAGACATTGTATGACAGTGTACTATGGTACTGTGCCAAGTAAAATATCGTCCGCCCACTTCTGTTTTCCCCCGCAGTGTTGTGCTTATACTGTAGTGTCACCATTACGAGAGTGAGAATTCGGTCTTCAATTACAATTAAGATAATCTTGCACAAGTAAAGCGTCCCAACTAAAGAAGTTGGCAACACTTTGAGCTACCTACACCAGAGGATTCAATGTAAACAAGTCCAACGTTGAATTAAGTACAATCAAGTCAATGCGGGTACTAAACGGCCGCCGCTATCGTACCCGAAGCCACAATGGCCCCTAATAAATTCACCGCTTCCAGCTCTTCAGGCCCAAGACTTGTGGCCAGTGTCGTCCAGCTGCCCTCTTCGTCCCCTCCGACTTTCGACGACAACATTATAAACACGGGAGTGCAAGAACAACCGTCACGTCCATCCTCAGACGTCTACAAAATGGCCGAGGTGCAAGAACTACTCGGCAAGAATCGTGACTTCCCGATCACGCAAGCCCCCCTAGACCGTGCCTTGAGGGGACCGGAGGAGGGGGAAGGGAGAGAAGCGTAGGAAGCCGACGATGAGGATGGCGCGGGGAGATACCCGACGGGCGGCCGGCGGCGCTCGGGACGGGTGCGCGTCAGAGCTGAAGGCGCTGGAGAGAAGCAATGTGAAGGAAAGGGCGAAGCGTGCCGAAGGAGCGGAGAGGAAGGAGAGTGCAATGAGGAAACGACCACCATTTTCACGCAACACGCTTTCGGCACCGAACACTGCTCAGGCTATGCCTCGTTTGCTACGGGCCGACTTCTTTGCCTGAATGCAAGTTTGCGGTCAAACGTTGAGAAAACATCATTTGTTAGCTTTTTAACTCGCACAGTAATAACACTGCATCATATTTTTTTTTTTGCCAGGGCCAGCAAAACAAAACGACAGAAGCGAAATTTGAATGTCAACCCCATGCATTCCATTGGGCGAATGAACGAAAATGGCGGCCGTCCCCGCACACCTAGGAGCAGCCGAAAGTTCACGCGCATGCGCTCGCGCCTCGCACTCTGCGCAGCGTGCTTGTTGGTTTACTCGTTACTCGGCTAGATCATAGACTTACCAAACTTTCCCAACATAGGGCTCTAGCCCGCGGGGTTAAAATAGACGAGGGTGCAAACCGAACGGCCAGAACCAGGCAAGCTCCAGAAACTCGGTCATTCACGAGACCAGGAACAGGACCTTGACTCGAGCTTGAGGGACCCCAGATTGTCTCAGAGACGTCAACGCTAAGGAATAGTGAAATGCTTACCATCATCTGTTTTAACGTGTGATCTCTTGCAAGAGCGAACTAGGCGGGGACCGATCGGGTGGAACTTTTTATTGAGCAACGCAATAATCTGAAAGGAGGCTATCGACATCATCTGCTGCGGCTTCGCTAGAAGAGCCTGCTGAAACTGGCACCAAGAACGACCGACGCTGAGAATCCCACAGTCACCTATCCCGCTTTTTGGTGCTACAACGTGGCCAACACGGAAAAACCAATAGCAGCCGCCTCTCCCGACAGCTCAGACGGCCCCAAACACAGCGTTTCCCTTTCTTCCCAGTCCTCGACCAATACACCATGATTGTCGTGGAAGAACTCCTCTCTGAGGCCCATGGGATCGCGAGTACCGGAAGTCGTCCGAAATGGAGGCTTTAGGAGGGGTGGGGAGGGGGGGGGAAGAGTGTGGTAGACGAAGGGTGAAGACGACCGGGTGGAAAGCACGTGACAAGAGTTCGGCCTAGGAGGCACAAGCTGGCACCAGTCCGAGCGTGCTGCACGAGGTTTGGGCCGGCCAGGAACAATGGTGAGAGTCTTGCCCATGGCGACTTCCGGAGTGGTCCGCCAGCAAGGTTTCGGACCAGTACCGGCGGGCACGGCGAGCCCTGGCCATGACGATCCCGGTGTAGTTCCGCAGCGAGACTCAAGCTGTGATAGCCCGGAACAGCTAGCCTACGGGGCGCTGGCGTCGGAAGGACGATCCGCAGCCCTGGATACGGTCGCCGACTGCGATCTCTGAACGACGGGCGACAAACAGGGTTGGCGGGCCCGGGTTGCCGGCTCTCGAGGACGGGCAACAGGGAAGTACAGTAGGCACATTTGCAGTCTTCTCGTTGTACTGTGCCACTCCTTAGAACACAAGTGAAGCACAGACCTATTGGGTAGCGGTTATTATAGCGATTCCCGAGACGGAGGTCACCCTGGGACAGGCCGGATCCATCGTTCCTGCCCGGACCCTAGCCTCGAGCAGCACGCTCTGTTTGGCGCCAGCTCGTGCCTCCTCGGCCGACCGTTTGGGACGTGCCTTTTACCCCGTCGTCTTCCACCCTAATCTCCCACACTCCCCCCCCCCCCCCCCCCTCTCTCTCAAGGCCCGGACTTCGGAGGACTTCGTTACTCAGGATCTCATTGTCCTCAGAGAAGAGTTCTTAAACGTCATCCATGTTGTATTGATCGATTGACTGAAGAGTCAGGTGAACGCTGTGGTAGGGGCCGTCTGGGGTGTCGTGAGAGGCGGCTGCTATTGGTGTTGCCGGGAGGCCCTATTATGGCGTCCTGACGGTGGGATCGTCGGCGTTGGTCTTTCTTGGTTCTAGTTTCGGCCGGCTTTTCTATCGAAGCCGCGACAGACAATGTCGACCTGTCCGTCTCTCTCTGTGCCATTCACCACGAAGCAGCAGGGGGCGAGCTCTAAGCTGCCCTCCCCCCTCCCCCCCCCCCCCCCCCCTAATCGAGGCGGACAGACCTTCCCCGTTACGCGTGGATGGCGTCACGGGCGTAGACCTGCTAAAGCCCTTTCATGTTTCAAAAGTAGCGCAAGGTGCGTCGATGCACGAGGCACGTTCAACGTGCAGCCCTTGCCAAGATCATAGAGGCACAGCGCAGCATTGAGCTAGATTTCAGACGCCATGTTGTTCCCAGAAGTGGCGCGCGGCACGTGTCTCGAATATTCCCACAACAATGAATGGCGTCACTTTTGCCAGGGTAGAGGGAATTTAAGAACTGCCCGTGTCCGTCAGGCTCCCGGAGCCCACGGAGCCCCTTCGGCTTTTCGCCGATCCGTCGGACGGTCACCGCCGGTGCCGTCATCTCCATGAACGGCCACCCCGGGGGTTTGAGAGGCCGAACCACTGTCAGCCACCCTGATCACTTTAGGGAAATGGATGTGCCCGTAATTTTACCGGTGGAATTCCTGGGTGTCGCCGTTTTGGTTTTTTTTTAGGAAGCCATTCTTCACAGAACAAAGTGTTAAAGCCACACGACGATTAAACGCTCTACCGCAGATCATGGTAACGGCCCTAGCATCCACTGCAAAATTCCTTGCAGACGGAGTTTTGTCCGCGAGTCGGCATTCAGGAGCTCGCTCCTGGGTTTCCAACGACAAGCTAATTACTATGCTCTACCGCAACATCATAATAATCATCTTTCCGATCGCGACTGTAGTATCGCTTCAAGTCAGCAGTGTGAATCTGGGCCATGCAGACGACTCGTTTGTGTCTAGACAAGTAAGGCTAGAAATAAGATGCTCGCATTTTTACTTTGTAAGGGTCCTTACACCTCGGAGCGAGCGAAGCGGCAAAACAATTAGCGGCGTTGCACAGGGGATGCTTTTCTCTAAGAACTAGGTAACGATGGCGTAAAAACAGTCGAAATGCATCGAAGGCGAAGGAATCAAAATCTCGCGACGAGATTGCCATACCATACCCCCGTTCCGCCTTTTCCGCAAACGGTCGTATACAGTGTACGACTCGATGCAAGCGTCATCGTCTTGTTCCGTTCACGTGCATACGGGTTCTAGAGACTTATCGGCACTCGGAGGGGGCGGCAGCTCAGCGAGCAAGCCCGCTTCAACCGTTCGCGCCTCAAGGCAAGATGGGCAGCTACAAGTCCACCACGATGTCACCCGCCTCAGCCCCAGCCAGCTCGTAAGGCGAAATAACTTATGAAAAAGTCTTGCTACCGCTGCCACGAACACCTAGGGCAAAGTCGATAAGTCACCCTAAAACCCACCTCCGTAGCTTTATAAGAGAGTCGTCTTTCTGCCCTTCGTCGCTCGTTGGGATGACGTGAAGCAACAAGCCTTCTTGATCTAGCAAATACGAATGGTAGTGCTCATTAATGCGCCTGCAAGTGTTTCCGTTCTAAATTGCCATTTCTGCGCTTTTACCTACACCGGCTGACCAAATCGCCCGCCAGCTTTCCCGGTGTCAACTGGCATCCCCGCAATTTTTCTGACACGCGCTGACAAACTCGTCCGCCGGTTTTGTTTATGTCAACTACGGTTCTCGCGATTTTTCGAACACCCGTTAACAATAACCCATCTGCTTCCCAGGCTTCTACAGGCTCATCCTTGCTCACCTCTTCAACCCAAGTTACGACCTTTGGTCTCCTTGTGCAGCGCCAAAGAACTACAACGAGTCCTGGCTGTTTTACCTCCTGCCAGAATTTACTATGCCTTCCAGCGAACATGCGATCCTTCTCCTCCACCACCGAAGACGACTTCTTTACATGTTACCCGCATATCTCGTCTATCACCTCCACCGTACCGCTATTCTGGGGTTTTCGAGAGAGCGCTTCTGTAACCTAGTTTGTTTAGTCCTTCCGGTACTCGACACAAGGAGACACCTGCTGGGCTCTGCTGTGAGAAAAGTCACCAAAATTTCTCTAGACTTTGTCTCGAGGCGCTTCGTTAGCCTTAGTGAGCAACCCCCTCAACAAATCTGTGTGACTCCCTGGGAACGGCGATAAGTAGAGACACACCGACCGGGCCCCAAGTCGAGCGTCATTTTTATGCGGGGTCACTAATTACCGCCCGATCGGTCCGTTCTTCGCTCGTCTCCCATGAAGTGCCACAAAAAAACGAGAAGACAGCAGATGGGTTTACTGTACTTCCCGGTCGCCTATCCTCGAGAGCCAGCAGTCCGGGCCCACCGACCCTGGTTGCCCCCCGTCGTTCAGAGCTCGGAGTCGGAGTTCGTGTTCAGGCCTGCGGATCATCTTTCCTACGCTAGCGCTGCGTAGGCTAGCTGTTCCTGGCTCTCATAGCCCCCGTCTCGCTGCGGAACCACTCCGGGATCGTCATGGCCTAAGCCAGTAGGGCGAGATCTTGGCGTTCCCGTCGGTCCTGGTGCAAACCTCGCTGGTGGACCGCTTCAGGGATCGCCATGGGCCAGACTGGCTCCATCGTTCCTGCCCGGCCCGAGCCTCCCGCAGCGGGCTATGTCACGCACCACCTCGTGCCACGTCGGCCGACTGCTCGTCACGTGCATTCCACCCTCGTCTCACACAACGTACACTTGTATAAGTTCAACGTCCCAACCAAAGAAGGCGGCAATCTTCTGAGCTACACGTGAATATTCAGCACAATGAAGTCGAATGTTGATATTTTTTTTAAGCTTAGCTACAAGACCCTGAGGGTGTTAGCCCTAGGGCGATCTGAATCAAGCCTTGAAAGATGTAAAATTGTTAGGCATGTGCACAATGTTTGAAACATATCCATTAAATAAACATTGTATGTTTAGTCCAAGCCAATGAACAATAGTCAAATAGCTCGTGCACAAAGAGTGCATGGTTCGTATATTGTCACGAATGGCAGACGAACAGTCAGGAGAAAACGAAATGAACTGGATGAAGATTTAATGGAGGCGAACTTGTGCCATTAACGAAAAAAAAACACTCCGAGAAAACAGCAGCGAGCGTCGGTGGTGGCCGAGGCAAGCGACGGTTAGTCGTCGAAACAGCTGGCTATCGCGAGAGAGAACCAGTGAATTAATCGGCAATACGGCGCTCGGCTCCTTATTACTATTTATGTCATTTCGAATAATGTTCAGGAAAGAGCTAGGGCGAGGCTGAGTAGACAAGGTCATTCTGGCTTCCTTATCGTTTACGCTCGGGGGAAGAGTGTACACGAAGTCTTTAGATGAACGGAGAAGCGTATCATCTCAATTATGCATGTGGCATTACTCCTCCTTTTAAAAGCGCATCGCCCCGGTACAACAACAACAAAAAAATGGTAAGCTAAAAACGTCCCCTGAAAAACGAAAAGTTCTGAGTGCTTTCGAGCGTAGAAAGGCTTGAGTCTATCGACGTTAATCACCTCGGGTCGTGGTCGGTGTCGTGATAAAGTTTGCACTCCGTTCGGCAACACCTCTTAGTTGAGCTCCCCAAGGCGACGAAGTACCTTGTACGGTCCGAAGTACCGTTTCAGCAGGTTTGCGCTGAGGCATCGGCGACGAATGGGTCTCCACACCCACACCCTGCCTCCGGGCTGGAAGTGAACGTACCGACAACGAAGGTTGTAGCGGCCAGCGTCGACACGGTGCTTGTCTTGAATCCGGAATCGGGCGAGCTTTTTGCCTTCTTCGGCCCGTTGAGCAAACACCTGGGCGTCGTCGTTCCATTTGTCAGCTGGCTCGTGGGGCAGCATCGCGTCCAGCAAGGTCGTTACTTTCCGACCATGTACCAGATAGAAAGGTTTCACTCCTGTGGTCTCTTGAACTGCCGTGTTGTAGGCAAGCTTGACGTAGGGCAAGACCTCGTCTCACGTCTTGTGCTTTATGTCGACGTACTGACATGGCCACCACGTCGGCGATAGTCTTGTTTAGCCTTTCCGTCAGCCCGTTCCTCTGCGGATGGTAGGCCCTCGTTTGTCAATGTCTGGTGTGGCTGAGCCGTAGGATTTGCTGAGTTATCTGTGCGAGAAACGACGACCCTCGGTCTCTAACCGTACCTCAGGAAGATGGCCTCCACGAAGAGCCTGGATACTTCCAGAGCAGTTCCCGACGGGAGCGCCTTTGTCTCGGCATACCTTGTGAGGTAATCGGTCGCGACGATGATCCTCCGGTTTCCTGGCGTCGATGGTGGGAACAGCCCAAGCAAGTCCAATCCGATCTGCTGGAATGGCGTTGTTAGGGGTTTATCGGTGGTTTCTTGCGTCGTTATCATTCGCGTTACGATCAAACGTAGAGTTTGACAGGCTTCGGGAGCTTGGTCTAGTAATATTTTTCTCGAATTTTCAAGTGTTCTTCTGTAGCCCAGGTGCCCCGCTGCCAGATGGTCATGGCAGGCTTGGAAGAATTCTGCTTGAAGACTTCAAGGGATAACCAGCAGCCACATCGGGTGGGTGCAGCCGAAGATTTTTTTTTTTTTGTACAGTACACTTTTACGAAGTTTTTCAGGGATCGCGCCAAGACACGTGGAGCTGCACTCCCTCGTCCCTTAAGATGCTCGATAGGAGCACACAGCTCAGAATCCTTTCGTTGAAGTGCTTCCATTTTGTTCATGACCATTGCGCCGTCGAAAACGTCGTCGTCGTCGCTGTCGTTGGAGCACTCAGACGCCAACTCGACTGGAGCCTTCGGCAAACAATTGGCATCGCTGTTTTCGCGGACGGACTCATTGACCACACTCACGTCTAATTCTTAAAGTTGAAGACTCCATCCTTCGAGCCGTCTTGAGGGATCCTTCAGGTTTGCGAGTGGCGGTCTGGGACCACTCGAAACGGGCTTCCGTACAGGTACGGAAGGAATTTCGTGATGGCCCAGACGGCGGCAAGATATTCCTTCTCGGTCGTAGAGTAATTTCGTTCAGTGTTCGACAACATCTGACTAGAGTAGGCGGTCAAGAGCTCTGCATCCTCCTGTCATTGGACCAGTACCGCGCCAATCCTGTATTTCTGGCGTCCGTGTGAACTTCTGTTTAGGCTGATCGGTAGAAGTATCCAAAAATCGGTGGCGACTCTAATTGTTGCTTTAGCTCGCAGAAGGTATGTTCTGCTCCTTTCCATTCGAAGTTCACGGCGTCTTTCATGAGGTGCGTGAGAGGTGCAGATAAATCGGCGAAATCCCGAACGAACCACCTGTAGTTATGATTTTCTTAACAACGGCCCGAAGGCGTTGGCTGGGAATACCACAACGTCGTCGAAGCAAACGAGACAACCCTGCCATTTCAGGCCTGCCAGTATGGTGTCCATGAGACACTGGAAAGTTGCCGGCGCCGTACGAAGTCCAAAGTGCATCACCTTTAACTCGTATTGTCCATCGGGCGTGACGAAGGCAGCCTTCTTTCGGGCCCGTTCGTCGACTTCGATCTGCCAGTAGCCACTATTCAGGTCCATCGATGAGAAGTATCGGGAGTGCCGCAGCCGGTCCAGTGTGTCGTCGATGCGTGGGAGCGGATGCACGTCTTTCTTTGTTACCGCGCTAAGCCGCCGGTAATCCAAGCAGCATCTAAGCGTTCGGCTGTTCTTTCTTTTCACCAGTACGTCTGGAGAGGCCCACGGGCTGCTTGACGGCAGGATAATATTGTCGGTGACCATTTCCTGGACTTGTTCAGGAACAGCTTTTATTTCCTTTGGGGAGACCCGGTACAGCGGCCGATGTACAGGGAGCGCATCCTCGTTAGTAACAATGCGATGTTTCGCAACTGCTGACTGGCGCACTTTCCACGTCGACACAGAGCAGTCGCTGAATTCGGCGTCGAGGTCTCTGAGCTCACGTCGTTCCGTGTCGTTAACGTTGAGCTGGGGCGGCCGTGTTCTGTACGACTGAGATGGTTATCGTTCATCGAACATTGCGGCGTTCTCGGCGGCGTTCCGGGGTTCCTCACGTGGCTTACAGCGGCACCTTTTGTGAGGCGCTGCGCCTCCTGTCGGAAGTTCGTCACGTACATCGTAGTGCGTCCTTCCTGCAGCTCTGTTACGCCCCTTGCAACGCTTATTCTTCTTTCGGGAAGCAGCTGGACCTCGCCTTCCAGACGAACTTACCCGCAAGCGACTGCATCAGTCACGACGGGCACATGAAAACTCGACTTCGGCGGCAGGTTCACGTGGTCCGCAATGACTCGGACGGCGGCTGGACGTCTTTTCGGATCCCTTCGGACTTAGGACTGGCTCCAGAGGTGGGACAGGAATGTGCACGGCAATATTGCAGCAATCAAGTACTTGAAGGGAAATAAATGAAAATCATTTGGCATAAAATATGCTTGTATAATATCAGGGAATGTGACTTAAACTGCAACAAGTTCAGTGTGACCAGAATCCAAAGATTTATTGCGCCTTTTATTACCCCTTAAAAAAAAAGCTTCCAAACAACGCAGTGTTAATGCGACACATAAAAACTTCAAAATGGAAGCGTACTTAAAATAATTCCACGCTACCACTGCAATCACTGTTATTCTCTTGCGTGTTCGTTTATGGTTGTTGTGCTATAACCGCGGAAACATTTATCTCCTCGATATTAAATCCTCACCTGGAAAGAAAAGTGCCCATAATTGCTTTGGGTCATATTTGCAATTCAAAATCCTATTTCTCACTTTTTTTAATAATGTATAATATGTAACTAAACACGAAATACAAAATACTCAATCTATTTTAAACACGAATCTTGAAAAGTAGAACTTAAAATATGACTCCATATTCTTGACTGAAACTAGAGCATGTTGTTATACATTGTTCATTTATCGAAATTATAATAAAACAACGCTTGTATGACACTATATTTTTACTTTGGTA